>OY283141.1:70971699-71709199 GCA_958299785.1 Medicago lupulina | reverse complement strand
CATAGTTTAAAAATGTGTATTATTCATGTAACATGTTTTGACTCTATTTTTCTACTAATATATAAAAACAAAATATAGCATATAAGATGTTAGATTCGTCTCGATGAATATTTTCAAAATATCAAATATTCGTAATTTTTTCTACTTGATTATTAAAGAAATTTAAGTTTAAAATTGTGCATTGACACACGTGACAGAGTCAACTAGGTCAAGTAATAAGGGACTCTAAGATTTTTGTAATAATTAGTCAAGATATATGCACAAAATATTTCCTCAAACTAAACTAGTCCTTAATTACACCAGATGCACTGACGACAAAAAAAAAAAGTCATCCTTTGATTCCCTACCTCAATTATTGCCAAACCGCACTATATTTCCAATCATACTAGCTTCAACATGCTGCATAAGGCGACCCTCTTAGTTTTGGCTGCATCATTTGAAAAATAAAATAAATACAAGAGAAAGGAATGACCAACCATTAACAGAAAATTGCTTAAAGCATGGTTTAAATTTTGACCTTTGATTTTCTAGACTTCCAGACTTCTGATTTCCCTGGCTGGGGAACATAAGCATATTTCTCAAAGGAATTTAAGGCAGCAACTCCATCCATGCCAGAGTCGGTAATTGGTGAAAAATCCTAAAGCAATTAAAAAACGATTATCTTTTTTTTTAAGGAAAAAAAAAAAACAATTATCTAACTATCTATATTTCACAATAATTTCAAAAGTAAAGATGAAACTTCCATATGTATTGAATATAGCAAAAGACCATTTGGTGAAGTTTTGGTGTTCCATATCTTCAAGTCAAATTATAGCCATAAAATTATTTGTTTCAGGCATTACACTAGAAAAAGTATTGGTTATTTTTTTGTCACTCAACAGCAGTTAATATTAGCTTCATGCAGAAGAGTAGCTAACCGTATTATATAATCTTACCACTTCCTCTGAAGCACTTTTTCCTGCTTCTTCTTGGTTTTTCACTTCCAAAGAATCAAAGAAAAACAATATCTGTGGTGAATATGTTAGTGAATGCTACAATTAAAAGAACAGCAAATAGAAGAATTGATAGCCGGAACTGGACCAGTTGAAACAGCAAATAATGATACAAAAAGTACAATCAGACTTTGGATTTAAGCACAAGTGAAATAAGGTTGTCTGATGTTAGTTGTAAAATTCACCTTGTCAAGTAACTTAGCATTTGAAGAATTGGTTGCCATGATCTGAACTCCGAGCAAATTGTTCGTATTACTGCAGAAGGGACAAAAAATTGTGCTGAAAACACACCCATCTTCTGGACACCATATACCTTCTTCCTGTGTACTTTTAGGTATTCTATTGCAAACACGCTGATCAACAAATGAAGAATCAGTAACAATAACTGGTACACTCTTTTCACCATCAGCAGTGTATGTTGCAAGTCTTTTTTCCATAAGGAATCTCAAGTGAACTATTGATGATGAAATCAAAGAGCATGTAAGAGATAGATGGTTCTCATGTCGTCCCAATGGGTTTTTGCAGAGTGAACAAAATAGCAGTAACCTTTTGTCTAGTAGAGGGATAGTTAATGAACATGAACCAGGTAAATTGCTTGTTGGTAACTGAGGAGATTGCGAGTTTAAAATTCTTCCCAAACTACAGTCAGTTTCATGGGGTGCCTCTCTAACTTCCACTGAGCTTTTTGTGTACCATTTTGGAGTGCTGACACAAGATGCGTCATGGTTTTCTTCTTCAATGAGGTTTATAAATGGTACAACCGTCGGCTTTCTCCTTTTCTGATTGTGAGAATTAACACTCAAATTCAAAGATGATTCTGGAATATTATTTGCAGTTACACTCTTTTCGGGAGTGACTGTGTTTGATATTTTACTTCCAGTAGTTGAAGACACTGGAAAACTTGACAGGCAATCCATTGCAAATTGATCAGAAGCCTTAATTATGGTGCAATCAGAATTGTCATCCTTAGAGTATTCTGCGCTGCCAGCATCACTGGCAATATGTGAAGATGGGCTTTCCTTGACAATGGGGGTTTCATCATGTGTAAATGTCACAGATGATGCCTCAGTGAACCTATAAGAGATCTAAAGCATTTTAGTATATAAAAAATAACAACCTTTTGTCCAAATGCAGCAGAGAATTAAGATACTAAGGTCGGTTGTTCATCCCCTAATTGAAAACCGCAAATATCCCCCACCCATAACATGATAGAAAGACATACAAGCATAAGGTAAAATCCTGCTTAAATTTCTACTTTTAAGATTACATTTTAACAAAATAGTTAATCCAAGCAAGATCAATTGGTGTTGTAGTTTCTGTAATTTCTGTGTATCTAATTAGACTGCACAAGGCTGTATTCACAATAAATACAAGTTAATGTGAGTGTTAATTCCAACCCCGATTAGCAACTAATTTGGGATTGTGCAACTAATGCATACCAACCTCCTCTCATTCCATAATCAACACAATAAATACAAGTTAATGTGAGTGTTATATAAAGTATTACTGTTCTAAGGGACTTATCAACTTAAATTGCTAATTGGAAATAATCAAAATTGTATAGACGTCCATCACCCTTGACAACAAATTAGCAACATGGTTATCCTTCCCTTGCTTAAATTGTACCTCAAAATCATACCACAAGAGCTTGGACACCCACTTTGGCAGTTCCTCTCCAGCACTCTGTTCTACAAGTTATTTCAACTTTCTTTGGTTTGCACGAAATATGAAATGATTCCCCTTTAAGAATGACCTCCACTTTTGCAATGCAAGACTGTGGAATAAGTTCCCTTTCATACACAGATTTTAGCCTAAGCCTGAAGCATCGGTTTCAGTTTCAAAGGGTACCTTGAAAATTGATATTTCCAACGGGAGTAATTCTACCACTGGTTCCTTCAAAGCTGCCATGTTGTCATGGCCTCCTCTCCCCACATAAGATTATTCTTCAACAATTGAGTCAATGGTAACACCTCTTAGGTGGTAACTCTGTATTTGTACTAAGCAAATCCTTGTCTTCGTGGAGCAACTCCTCTAATCCTTCCACCAGATCCAACTCTTTTAGAGGACAAAATGTTAACATCCCCAATTTCACATAATAAGCTCCAATATTCTCTACTTGTTTGATTTAGAGAGAAGATGAATGAATCATTTTGAATGTTGAATAACTGTTTATTATCTTATAAGAGAAGGCATTGGATCTCTATATATAGATACTGAGCCACCTAACTAACTGAAACAGAATGACTTCACCAAATATTCAGAGATAAAATCATGGGATGCACAAGTCAACCAATTCAATCACCCCTTTCCCCAAAATTGAAACCCCGTAACTTAAAGGATTTCCGTGAGGTCATCCTTGCCACACTACCCATGTACAATTATAGTGGTTTCCCTTCTCCACCTTCAGTCCCATGATCTCATCTTCCCCTTTTTCTCCTACTACCAGTTCTTTCCTATCCTTTCCAAGAATCATAAAGTGTAAAAAGCTTACGAACAGGTCATAAGTTGTTTTCATAAGTTCTTCCAAACAGTCACACAAGTGATTATGCCAGTAGATAAGATCAAATAAGCTAATCCAAACAGGACCTGTGCTGGTCATAAAATCCCCTTTAAAAACCTCTTCCTCACTCTCAATCCCACCCAAAACTCAGAATGCCCAATTGTATGTTTATTGAATGGAAACTGAGCAAAAGCTCTTACAATAGCAAAATGAAAGATAAATTGTAGAAGGAAATGATCCCAGTCAACCCCACAGCCATGCTCCTCAGAGATAGAGAAAACTCTACCTAACCATAATGGTCACTCTAATATTCTTGCATAACCAACAGAATTCAATCACCTCACTATTTATACTACTCACGCATAACAAACTTGCCGATTAAGCAGCCTACCCAACCTTTATTACCTTATACTTTTTCTTTATCAGCCATCATTTGGGTCTCTATCACACCCGGAGACCTGGAACCTTAGGCCAATTTGTCTCTTCCTTCTTTCTATTTCATCTGTTGCACCCATTGTTAATGGGCCTCCCATTCACCGTAGACCTATGACATGCCTATAATTTTTTATATATGAAGGCCAAAAAACACAAACTTGGCGGTATAACTAAATAAGGATTCTGGTCAACACCGACTTCGCAAGCTAGATATGTTCAACAATAGGTTTAGTTGCCAAAAAAAACACCATACAATTAAAAATAAAATGTTTGAAAACAAGGGGGAAAACAAGAATACCTTTCCGTCAGATTACAACATTGGAGGTTAATATGGTCTTTGAAACTGTATGTGTTACTATTCCTTGGAGCTGATGGCTGACTTTTGCCAAGATTGTGAGAGCTTGGACTCGGTGTGGGAATAGAGATTTTATCCTCAATAACCGACGTCTCTTTCTCAGCTCCATTTCTAGACTTGTTCAGTTTCTGATTTTTCTTCCTTGTAAACCGCATATTTCCATCCTTATTTTGAACACCATCATCATCATTTAAGTCCAAATTCTTTGTGGCATGCACTGCATCCATGCCATATCGCTCCTACATCAAGTTAAACGCATCAATAATTCTTTCACACCAAACCCAAAAAAGTAACAGGGAGGGCTATATCAAAGGGAAAAGTAAGCCAACACGTCATGTCATGTACCTCGGCATTCTCAAAGAATGATTTTAGTTTCTCCAGTGACAAATCAAAACTGTCATACACTCTCAAGGGTTTTCTTAACCACTTCGAAATAAATGCTTTATTCCTTTCTTCACGAAAGCGTTCATCTAATTCAACAATAACATTTACACTTATTATGGTAAAAATGGTCCAAGAACAATATCAAATAAACCGTAGTTCAACAATAGACCACACTGCAAAAAGGGGAAAAGACAAGGAAACAAAACAACTTGATTCTAAACCAAAAAGATGGCTTGAGACAACTGCCTGCTCTCTAGTTAATCACCAATTTTATGGTGTCTACAGAAATCCAAAATAAACTTAAAAGAATCAGTTTTGAACAAGATAATACAAAGATCAAAATTTAAAAATCACCAAGGTAGTATTCCTTACTCTAGAAAACTTGGCTAATTCAACCTTCCTTACCCTTCCAAATTTAAAACAAGTTTCTAAATTCTAAATCTAAAAAAGACAAACAAGATAAAATGTGGAAAAGAACTTAAATAATTGGCAGTTCAGCATGATTACCCAATAGGATGATTGCTCCATAATCAAGTCTATGTCGTATACACCGCCCTGCGAAATGTAGAAGATAACCAACATAGCTAAAAAAGTAGAAATGGTTAAAATATGATAAATAAATCAGAACCAAGTTTTACCTGCTGCTTGATTTAAAGCTCGGAATGCTTGGTGGCAGTACCACTCATTTCCGCCTAACAGTTGTTTAGATGATTTGAATGTGTCGTTATACTTCTTCTTTAGGGCAACTTGAATATCATACCTGTTACAATAAATCAGGCAGTCAGAGAAATGCATTCCCCCTGTACGTGCCTTATCAAGAATATTTACAATAGAAAAGAAAGGATTCTTACATGTTTGGAAATGGGATACCAACAATGATCTAGGATTGTCAAGAACGTACAATTTTTAGTTTAGTTAAAAATTACATTGATTATTAAAACTGGTGTGTATAATCCGTAATCAAAGCCATTGTAGGCTAGCTACAATTTTACCACTTTAATAATCGTAATAGTAAACCTTTATTTCTCTTTTAATAATCTGAATATATACATTATTTTAATCAACTCAAGATACATCGTGGCCAAATAAGACCAGGATATCTCCCCCTCCTAAAAGTGAACAATAAGTAAATTTATAAGTAGAAAGAAGGATACAACTGCTCTGGCATTATCATCAGAGAAATCAATTCCTTCAGAAACCTGCAAGCATTATATAAAATACAATCATATAATGAGCTCATTTGCACATTTGTGGTGAAGGTATATGTTGAATAAGAGAAAACATGGTATAAAATGTTGAAACTGTGTCTCAACTACACAGTGGAGTCAGTTCCGTAAAGGCTTGAGGCAATATACAAAATATAGGGTCAATTTAATAGTCATGATAAAAGAGACAAGATATTGTAAGCCATATTTTGCTTTAATCTAGCATTTGTTGAGTCATTAGGATACAAGAATAACTCAATCCTGTCTCTTTATCATATCTTGTCCACCTAGATAAATTTCTATCTATCATATCTTGTCCATCTAGACAAATTTCTATCTTGATAGGAGGGTTGGATTAAAAACCAATAGGATTGGCTAGGAGCTTGTTTCAACATTAACCCTAATCAAAATATTATTTTAAAATATAATAAAAAATATTTAAATTAAAAATAATAATAAACATAATTTTAAAAACGGTATGTAATCTTTATAAACACTTAATTTACTATTATATACGATACAAAAATAATCTAATAAAATTTAAATATTTACAATAAGACTAAAAATAGAAAATTATATAAAATTAAAATTGTAAAATAATGAGCTTTTTTACCAAATAAAATAATAAACTTAAACAGACCAATATATGTCAACTTGTTATCTTACAAGCTGGGTAAGCAAATATTTATTTATCTTGTACCATTTAAAATATTCACGTCAGTATGTTTTTTTTCTATCAATAAGTGTGTTTTAGTCATAGTTTATGTTAATTAAATGAAGCACAAAGGAGCTGGATAGACTTGCTGGTTAAGACTTTTGCAGTTGATTTTTGTTTACTTTATAAGGTTTTAGATAAAGGAGAAAAGAGAAAAAATAAAGTTTTGTTTGAAATATGATTATGTTTATTATTTGATATTATGATGCACAACATTAAGCCTTGAATTTAATTTATAATAATACTAG
The DNA here is from genome assembly GCA_958299785.1 of Medicago lupulina. Taxonomy (NCBI): domain Eukaryota; kingdom Viridiplantae; phylum Streptophyta; class Magnoliopsida; order Fabales; family Fabaceae; genus Medicago; species Medicago lupulina. The sequence goes on along the minus strand of OY283141.1, from coordinate 71,702,365 downwards.
ACTTCTAATTCTTATCAAAAAAGGAAAATAAAACATGATAGTAATTAAAAGTATAAAACCCAATCCTAAGAGATAATATAAAAAGCTATAAAAACAAGAAATTAATCATAGTGTTAAGTTTGAAATTATTCTTAGATAAATATATAATGGAATGGTTTCATGCTCCATTTTTTGGAATGGAATAGATCAAAATGAAAAGACTGTTTCCCTCGTGTACCACTGCAGCACTTCTAACTTTCTAAAATGTAGCGAAAATCAAATTGCAAGTACATAATTTTTAAGCAAACATCTAAGGGATGGGTAAAATTGTGATGCACCTTTCCTCGACAAACACCAAGTAAAGCTGCTCCTCCTTTCTTAGTATCCTGTATGGAATCAACTGCATGGAAGTGATTTAGATCAGTTTTCTTAATCCTTCTTTTCCTTCCAGAAGCAGGTTTTTTGTCATGATGAATTGAGTCATAATAACCCTTCAGTGTAAGTTCAAAATCATCTTGGCTTCCCCCCTTTGATTCTGCATACCAAGTACAAACATAAGACAGTTTCTTAATGCAACCCAAAGCAATGTGAAGACAAGAACCTTTAAGATAATAACAACAAACGAAATTAAATCTTCACAATGTTAAGGTTTGCATTTTTAAGAAAAAAGGATCGCCAAAAGAAAAGGCAAATAAATAAACATAAACTACAATTTTAAATCTATTTCATAAATCATTGAGTATTAGGAAGAAGATAAGGATTACTCACCAACAAAAAGGGGCTTTTCTGCCTTGAGTCGAGACCATTGACCTGTTTCAGACCATCGGGTGCATAATTTTTCCATCAATTTATAACTTGGAAAGAACACAAGACAACCACCTGAAACAATCTTGAAGATTTCCTCTAAAGATCTTCCAACTGCATCCTATACCAAAACTTATAATCAACAGATGTATTCAAAGAGGATAGAATGGTGAAAAATAGTTACTGAGGATGGATACCTGGAATGCATATACATCAGCAGTTTTGTAACTTGCATTCAAAGGATAATTACCAGGACCAGTGGAGATTATAGCAGGCCACACCTGTACTCAAAAGGTTATTATTTAGAAAACAGGCACTAACATGACAACAGATAATCAACTATAAGGATAAGAGAGAAGTAGCACAGACCTGTGAATCAGTATCAATTACATGTGGAGCTTCAAGATTAGTTTCAAACTTAACTCCAAGTTCAGAAGAAAAGGATGTCATTGGTGACAGTGTCCTAAAAATACCCCAAATTGATAAGTCAATGATACTAGAATATTGCTACGAAACAGAGATGCTATTAACTGAACTCACTTCTATACAAGTTTTGACCCTCATGCCAACTGTTGCAGCAGTTAAGAAAACAAATAACAATCAGCAATATATGATATTGATATATCATATTGATCACTTATTTGGTGAAACTTTAACCACAAATGGTTGATGCAGCATTGCCTCACTGGAACCGAATTTCAACAAATGTTTTACACAGAACATGCGATTAGAAATCGGGTTATTTCTGCTACTCAGACATAGCATTTGGGTAAAAGCACCAACTTTATTATGCATGCTCAGAACCCCAGGGGTTATAAGGAAAGATAGGTTTAAATAACTTGTTAGTCTGTGTAATACACCTCATTTCCAGCTTTGGTGTCTTACTGCCTATAAAAAAATATCTTACTGGTTCGAATCCCTATGGAAAAGTTATTTTTAGTCCATGTAATATTTATCCACAACATAATTGCATCCTTGTTACATGTGTACCGTATTTATTAATAGAGACAGTATAGGGACTGGCTCCAGCGTGGACAAGTATTACAGGGACTAAAAACAAGGACTAAAAGAAGATTTCCTATATTTCAGGAATTACAACAGACAGTAATTTTTTAAGGACTAAACCAGAAAATGTGCACATGGCATGGATTTAAGAGATGTTTAAACCAATACAGTATCATGTTAGTTTGGGGGATTTTAACATAACGTTTGAGAAGGTTAACTCCATTGATATCTATATAAAAAAAGGTTTGGGCCATTTCCCAGCCAGCCAGGTCCACATTAACCCAGGGCAGGCTATATGAATATAATTACATGCTTACATGAAACTGGACTTATTTGGCCTAAACATAATTGGCCCGTTATCAATATGGCCCATCAGGCTATTTTATAAAATCAGGCTGTTTAACAGGCATGTATGCGCCTCTCAAGAATACATGGTTGAAACAAAAGAAAAAAATACAAATAATTAATGTCCTCAACGTGTAGGCACTTGGCCCCTGAATGCAAATTCACGGCGCTTACCCAGAAGTCAATATGACTGATAAAGAAAGATCGGCAACATCTCTAAATACAGCAGCTGGATTCAAGCACCACAGACTTAAAGTGTGTGTCCAGTTTCCAGAAGCTCTTCCTGACATAGAATCAAAGAACAATTCTCATATTGATGCATAAATTTTCAGGCAGAGATATACTACCATTTGAAACTTTTACAATGCCATTAATCAATTTATCCTGCTACTAGTTACCCAATCATACAAATAGAAGCCATAATTTGTCTTCACAACCTAACTACACCATTTTATATATCTAAGTTCAAATCTACTTTTTCCTTTATTAACAGATTAAGTTGTGATGACGGAATAAAGTTCTGAGTAAGTGCATTATGAACAACAGCTTCAATATCAATACAAGAACCCATATATCATTCTAGAACTTCTTAGCCTGTTAGGTTTAATTCAACCCTAGCTCAACTGATGAGAATTACCCCAAACTTATAAGTTACTTTTGGCAAATGACCGATATCTCCAGTTGATGTAGAATATAAATACATTGGAAATCATTTGATTCTTTATATTTAATATTAAAAAAAAAACTTTCAAAATTTCTCTACATAAATGTTTAATATTTGATGATTTATATTCTCATATTTGAATTTTACATCCAAAATTTCCATTCATGATTCATATAATCAAAAGGTTTTCAAACCATTTCCCATTTAGCTACATGTTGATAACAAGATTGACATTTGGGATTTTGCTTGACTTTATTGATTGTTGGACTGCAACTACTTACTATCATGTTTTCTAACAGTTCGCTGAAGAGCAAGCTGGTAATCCAACATGTGAGATCCATTTTTTGAGAAGAAATAAGATAGTGATGAGAATAAGCCTGAAATGAGATTGATAAAGATCATTGATAATAGCAGATACTCTGAGGTAGGTAAATAACTGAAAAACGAAATGTGTGTGTTAAAAAAACATAATCCCGAACCTTCCAATGTTATCACTGACATGCCACTTAAATGCGGTTCATCTGCTTCCAAGTCAGTATAAACTTTGATTGCCTTGATAAATAAATCAAGTTGTCAAACAGCATGCAAAAATAAGAATAATACAACATGTCAAACAAATGAGATACCTTAGTAGCACATTCTAGCAAGATAGGGAAGCACTGCTTTGAAATATTTGCTTCTTCAAGCTCTTGTAAAGCCTTATCACCAGTCCAACTATAGATAAAAACGACTTATGTCAATAAATCACGGATATAGCTTTTATTACAAGGCTCTAGATGATACATAGGTTATATATTTTTCAAATACCAATTCAAATAAGACAAAAAGATTAACCGAATTATAAGCAATCCTTCAGTTCTCACATAGTTAATGAAATGCACCGTTTAAAAAAAAAAAAAAAAACTAAACTAAAGCAAACAAAACCTATGACCATCCTCCCTCATTTCTTCACTTTTCCATTTTCATTTTCTTCTTCTCTGTTTCAACAACACCCCATTTCTATTTTCCAACTCACAGGCAACTAAGTAGTAGGCTGCTAGCAGATCCAAAGTTTGAGCATTGACCCTTTTGTTTATGTATATTTTGAGATGTGCAAGCTTTATATATGTTATCTTTGAGATTCTGGTTGGGAATACTTGTTTGTAAACATGATTCTGATTTTGGGAGTATTGAAAACAGAGGGATACTCTGTCGAAATTTTCAGTAAATTATAGTTCAAAAGAGGTAGAGGAAGACCTAGAAAAACTATAACAGAAACTATTAGGAAAGATTTAGAGGTTAATGAATTTGATCAAAATATGGTTTACAATAGAACATAATGGCGTAATTTGATCCATGTAGCAGACCCCACTTAGTGGGATATTGTTGTTGTATAGTTCAAAGTAAAATTTGATTCAGGATCTAATGTTCTATTTGTTTGTCAAGCTTGGTTGTTACTTGTTAGGCTTGCCAGACTAGAAGTATCAGTTTGTGCGCCAGTCACAGCTTGAGGTCTGGGTCATGACAGTTAATGTTACAACTTACAACTGAATGTGGGCATTCAAACAAAATTGTTTTAGTTAACAACCACAAATTTGTCATCAAAAGGAAGAGTACAATAACACGTAAAGGGACGTCAAATTAGTGACCAAAAAAATAATGTAATTTTCCAAGCATATTTAACTTCTTGTTCCTTATTAGGAGTGAAACTGGTATAAAATGTAAGATATAATTACAATTAACGGTATCAACCCAGGCTAATCAGAAATAAAACAGTACCATGTCAGGATAGAAAGAGCAACAATGTTTCTAATAAACTTATATCGTGGAAGAACATGACAGCGTAATCTCCTTTTCCCAATACCTCAGCTGGATTTGATTATTTAAAGTTACAAACTTATAGTTATATCATAATATTATCCTATCCATGTCAAAGTTTGTTAAGATAGTTAGGAATAGTTTGAATTCGGACAATAATTTATGCAATTTAAATCTGAATCGGTTTCTAATTTATTGTCACTGTTTATTATCCTCTGTATTTTAGTGATTTTGGATTCATGGTGGAGTGTGACTTTCTCTCCTATCATTTGCGATTTTGGTAAAAAAACTAAATGTTTAATTACTTTGAATGAAAATTGATTTTCTCTAGAGTCTATGCCATGGTTTGAGTGTAAATGATAAAAAGGTAGCATTTGTGCTAAGTTTATGTTTTATATCAAATATCAAACTCAAACTTTCTTTTGGCGTAGAAATATTCAAACATAAACCAATTCATTTCAATTTCATTAAAACCAACTACATAATATCATGTTCGCTAAAATTATATTTATTAAACGCTTGCCCGAACTCACACCAAGCTGTATCTGATTGGTTGTAATCCCCAATCACATCATGATAGACTCTGCCTTTATATTCTAGCACTGTATGATGCCATTTGATAAGAGGAAAAACTTATTATCTCTTCTCCGAAATCACACTTTACATTGTGTTTATATCAAGTCATAGCACACCAACTTCTATAATACTTGGGATCTTTAGAGTGTCATGATAAAAATTACCAAATGAATAATTATATTTACAAAATATAAATAGAAGCATAGAGACTGATAAGTGCCTTAACTTACCATGACACATAGTGCTGGAAGTCGCGTTTTTCCAGAGTAGTTTTCTTCTGTTCCATCCAGCTAGTAAGGCCCTGAAGAGAAGTACTCAGTAAAATATACATTCACTGAGGATAAACTCATATAGTAAAGCATTTCAAACCCAATATCTAAACTAATTACCTGTGTCATTTCATACAGGGGTAGGTAAATTGCAATGTCTGAATGACAGAGTTGCTCGAGCTCCGTTTGTAGTTCTTTTGAAAGTATGACCAATTAGTTAACATCGTCATTAAAATGATAAAAACAGAAGCTATAAAAGATTCAGAACATACTGTCCAATGTATCCTCTTCAATATCCACACTACCAGCATCACGACTGATGTCCTCTATATTGCTGCAAAGTGCAAACATGTAAAGGTCGGTAATATAGGGAAGAAACCGATATAAGCTACTGCCGAAGCTTAACTCAGCTCTAGCTTGGCTTGCATACAACTGATGTGAAAAAAAAACATCTGGAACCCATAAATAATTGTAAAAGAAATAATAAAGCCAGCACAATTTAACCCAAATCCTAAAACTGTCTTGTTAACTTGCAAACAAATAGAAAATATGCACAGCTTACTGAGCTTCATCAAATATCACGATGGCTCCTTGAATATCCACCTCCATTGCTCCCCGAATGACTGGATTAATGATGTAGTTATATGGACAAAATACCAATTGTGCATCATTTGACATAGAACGGGCAGCATAATAAGAGCAACCTGAAAGAGGGTATAATACAATGCTTGTGATTAACTTGGATTAGTGTAAGTTTTAAATAAATAAAAGGCAAAAATTACAGGAGTAAAAAACCTAACCTTTCACCGATTGTCCAACTTTAACAAGATCTTCTATGTCATGCACCTCATTGCATCCTCCTTTCTGAAGGGAAGGGTGAGCTTTAACTTTCTGTACACTTCTGCTTATCGGGAAGTTTTTGATTCCAGTTACTTCAAGAAGAGTGGTATAAAAATATATTGAAAGCATGTGGGGATAAGAATACACTTACTTGAACTCTGGACATCCTATAACCTTATCTTTCAAAAGTTGTTTACTGAGAACATTTATGAAATATATCAGTACACATAATATAAATAAAGTGTCATAAATAAAATAAAAAAGGTGAGGTAAAAGCAACCATTCTTCGTCTATGTTCTCTCTGCCACGTATATTTTTATTGGTGCAGTAATGCTTCCGTGATGCCTGGCAAAATAAGAGGGGGGAAATTACTCAGCTAGATCCATGTGATTTTAAGATTATGGTGCTTTATGTAATATATCTCTCAGTATATGCAAATATGACAAGCAAAATGGCATGGTAAATTTCACATAAAACCTCGACTAAATTAGAATCCTTATCATATTAATTGGTATCTCGTTAACAATGCTATATAAATAAGTTGCAATATGATTAACAAACTAACCAAAATGACAGACTAATATTAAATAAGAGTTTAATAAATAACAATGATGGGCATCAAATACTGTTGTAAATGATTGTGAGCAGAGAGGCAATCACTTAAATACTTGATGAAGCATGCATCTCATACTACTCAATGTGGGAATTGGGCACACCATAATACCCAAGTCCATATGAAACAACATATGAATTTTAAAAATTAAAAGTTTCCATTCTTCAAAAGGATATGATGTATCATTATTGTATAAATTTCATTCAACCTACCAGCAAAGCCATGGGCACCCTGTATGAAGTTTTGTGCAATTCACGAACCAATTGAGTAATTTGTGAGTGTGTTCTCCTAGTACATGAGAAAACCAAAACAAAACAGGTTAAATTTTAGGATATAGAGAACGGCATTGAAATTGTGGAACAATCTAAGATAATAATTTAAAAATTGAGCAATGGTAAGAAATGAAAAAACGTACGAGGCATAATAAATAGTTGGAACTGTCTTTTTCTTGAGCTTCTTATTGGTAGGTTCTGATGATGAAAGTTCGATTGATAAATAAAGATTATCCAAATAATCAAATAAAATCAAATGAATTGGAATTTGAAGGGCGATACATACCTAAAGGAAGTAAATCCTCGTCGAGAAGAAATCCACCACCGTAAGCAAGAGGATCGGAGGCGGCGGTTGGCGGAGGGGTGGGTTTATAATGTTGCTGCCAAGCGAGAGAGGAACAGAGAAGAGAAAGGGATTTACCGGAACCAGTGGGTGACTCGAGTAACGCGTGAGAGTGACCTTCTTTCTGAGCTCGATTAAGGGTTGAGATTACTCGACCCATAAACGCGAATTGAGAACCGTAGGGTTGGTATGGAAATTCGACGGGAAGACCTCCGATGTGGTATACATTTTTAGGGTTAGGTTTTTTCTCGGCGGAGGAATACATTTTTAATCTTACAGTTTCACTACTACATATCACAGGTGGTATTAGTGCTCTGTATTTCTTCTCGTTTTCCATTCCTTTAGGCGGGAATTCTGTTTTCATTTTATCAAGGCGCCAACTCTTGAAGCTTCTCACTTACACTTCCTCATTTTTCTTTTTTTAAATATTTTTCGTTTTATTTCTTCTATAAGAATGTCTTGAACCTTTGCTCCTTCGAAAAAATTTCATCTTCACTTTTTGTCCTTTATTTAAGATAAACTCATATGTAGAATTCATATTTTTTAATAAAAATTTATAATATTATAAGATAAAAAAAAAATTAGAATTTTTTTGTAGATAGACGAAATGGCAAAGTCATTATAAACTCACGAAAACAAGTAGAGGTACCGGGGTTCGAACCCCAGTCATGGCATCCGGCCTAATAATTTCGACATTTTGCCAGTTGAGCTAGGATACCTTTTATAGGCATGGTCATGGAGAATTTATGGGAGGCCTAATGAAGTTTATTACTGAGGTTTCTATGAGCAGGAAATTGATTTCATGAAGATGCTTTGTAGAAACCTTTAAGGTGTGTTGTGTTGTAGCATTTGTTCTGCGTGATTTCGTTAATTAGGGTTGGGACTATGGCTTGCAACGGAACTCTCGGTATGCCAAGGCAATCTCCTAGCAATTTAGTAAGTCTATATGCAACATCAATTCCACTCCAAATGATGTTTAGATGCAGCAGCGACAACTTCGTTCACGAGTCTATCAAACAACATGTTCATTGTGTAGAGAGGTGTTTTGTAAGATATTGTGGTTGAGTCTAACACAACGTTACAAAACCAGTTTGTAAGATGAAGACTTATAAACGCATATTCATCTCATATTTTGTCTGATGTGAGATTCTTTAAAACACACCTCACTCCCAACACAATTGGGGTTGGTTCGTGGACATAAACGGTGGATGGTCTGATAACGAAAACTTGATAACAGGTAACCCAATGAATCTTAACAGAGACTCTAATGTCATATTAGAAATCGTGGTTGGACCTAACATGGTTTGTAGTTTCCACGGTATCCCGTACAGGTTAAAGCGAATATTACAATGAAGCCTTGTAAGACAAAATAGTATAAAATTGGATTTTACAAAAAAATTGAATAGAAATATTTGTTATAAGAAAATAAAAAATGTATCGGCTATTCATATGCATTAAAATATATGAAATAATTATTTTAAAAAAATAAAAAGATGATAATACCGTGCTTTCTTGTCTTGCATATAATTTGTTTATATAATGTTCACTTTAAGATCTGCAATATAATGCAGATGTGTTGCTATTAGAGAACGTATCTCCCTCTACTATGAAAAGCATAGGCAAAACATAAGAAGCTAAAAACTCAGTTATAGTTGCGTTGGTAATTTGTTCTTAAATAGGATAGGAAACTGTGTTGATAAGAGAATGAATCATTTCAAAACAAAATTGGTACCGAAGACCAAGAGCAAAGACTAAAACAGTACAGAGCTGTCAAATTCGAGACGTTGGTATTTATTCTCAACATATTTGTATGTGGCCATCAGACATCTTGATGGCAAAGATCTGTCAAACTTCATTTACTTGTTCTAGTTTAAGCACTATTCTACCATCCAAGACACAAGACCCCTCCATAGTTTAGTTTATATCTATTATTATCTTCCTTGGGCCTAACTTCTATTCCTTCAACAAAGAAACCTCTCTTCCAAGTATAACCATCCTTTATCCCAGTAATATTCATTTGGATTTCTTCATCTTCTAAGCCTGAATTGAAGAACTCTCCCATCTCAGTCTCCAACCACCCATCACTTCTCATTCTAGGTCGTTGCAATCTAAATGCTATGTTGTCCTGACTACCTAATATTTTGTTGATCCGCCTGCATTTCACGTTTGGATCCACCAAGATGACAATTTTGGTTCTACTATGACCACCTGCTACACCAAACGATAATTCCACAGGATAGTTCTTCACCCCAAAACCAAAGCCATCGATCATCTTGAACACAAGATAAGTTGCATACGTAGTATTCGGGGACAAGGCAAGGGTGTTTATCTTTCCACGAATTTTAAGCCGACACACATTAAGAATCTCAACAACTTCAGGGAACCTGTCCAAAATTTGTGCACAAAAATTACCCAAGATAAGAATACAGGAAACCAGTTAAAGCCAATTGGTAAGAATACAGAAATCTAAAGGGTGTTAAGCATCATTTGAAATAATTTAAAATACCAATAAAAAATAGTTTTTTCATTCTTGAACACATGCTTACTCATTTAACTAAACATGGTTCGTTTAATTTCGGCAATAACATGCGATGCTTCGGGTGAGATGCAAATATTCTAAACTGTGGGTCTAAGAAGAACAAGAGACACTTCTGTATCCCCCCAATTGTGCTAGTCCTTTTCATCAAAGATTCTAGGAGAGAGAAAAAAAAGGTTTGTGTAACAGAATGAAATGAAGCTATTTTCCCAATTTTTGAATCAAAACAGAAAGCACGAGGGGTAGAAGAAGTGCATAAACTTAGTAGCCTTAGGCTGTAGGCACTTAAAAACAACAAGAACAAATGAAAATTCAAAGCTTTTTTCCATTGCCAAACGCCCAACTCTGGATTCCTGAGTACATTGTGATACTTTGTTTGAAACGTAAGTAAAAAATGAATTTTAGGAAATTGTGAATTCATGGCCACCTGACTGATGAATGGATCCGGTAGATAAAACAATGGAATAGGTATAAGTATACAGGCAATAGCAATGAATTTAAATAAATCAATAAGTAGGAACTGGTGAATTGGGAGTTGAAATGGTTGAATGTCAGATTTTAACTTAAACTTGATACTACTAATAGAAAAGTTAAGAGGAAACCTGGAATCCGGCATAGAAGTCCAGTTACGATTTTGCTCAAAATCTTCCCAGGCAACGCCGGCCCAACCGATGGAAAGAGATCTAGCAGCAAGCATGCAGCACTTTTTTCCACTCTTTCTATCCAATTGAACGCTCTGCATAAATAAATCGAATAGCATTGATAAACATCGTTTGAATGGAGAGAATTTCAATACAATAATATTAATATACCATTCGAGCATCGTGAGTGAGGATAGGATGATTAGAGAGGGCGAGATAGAATGCTCTTTTGGTGGGAGCGTTGGCGAGGGAAGGAAACTGTGATATGATATCAGCTATGAGTTGGGGATCCGAACGGAGAAAACGATCCCAGATTTCATCGGAGTCAGCAGCAGAACGGAAAGTCTTCGAAACAAGAGAGAGCCTGCCGACGTCAACAGGAGTCGTACGACAGAGTACGGCGGCAATACATCCTTCCGCCAATTCTTCAAACGCTCCCATTTTTTGCTTTTCACTTATCAACAAAAAGTATAGAGCTGGAATTTGTTTTTTATTCTCTTTTCTTTTCTTTTTTTTTTATAATTACAGTAGATGGTTTTAGTCGCTCAAAAGGGTTATAATTTTTTTATTTTTTTGTATATGGTTAAAAGTTTCAAAAAAAAGTTTTATCAACATCGACCCGAAAGTTCTTTCAAAATGTTATTTCCAAAAATAAGTCAATTTAGTTATAACATTGACCCATTCTCAAAAAAAAGTTATAACATTGGCCCGAAAGTTCTTTTTAAAAATAAAAAAACGAAAGTTAAATAAATTAAAGTTAAAACTTATCTCTAATTTTCGGCTTTTTTTTTTGTGTTGGTGGTGGGTGGTTTCAAGAGTGTGTCTTTTAGAAGGTTGTTAATGGTACTGACACTTTTTTCTAGCATGATCCTTGGTTAGGAGGAGGTTCTCTTGGGGGTGCGTTTTAGGCGTTTAGTTGAGCTAGCTGTCGATAAGTATTGCCCTGTTTTGCAAATGTCAGTTCTCGGTTGGGAGGAGGAGGCAGCGTGGAGATGGAGGATAAGGTTGTGGGTTTGGGAGAAGGAGATGTTAGGAGAGTGTATCACATTACTTCGCACTGTCTCTTTGCAACCTAATGTTACAGATTCTTGGTGGTGGTAGTTAGATCCTTGTGCAGGTTACACGGTTTGTGGTGCTTACCAACTTCTCACATCTCATGACACCCTCCACGGTGAACAAGTAGCGTACCTGATTTTGCATAAACAAGTTTCTTTGAAGGTGTCCATTTTTGCTTGGAGGTTATTGCGAAATCGGTTGCCTACAAGGTCAAATCTTCTAGTTCGCGGTATTATTTCAGACGCTGATGCAGGTTGTATAGCAGGGTGTGCACACATGGAGACATCTCAACATTTATTTTTATCTTGTGATTTTTACGGTTTGTTATGGCATGCGGTGCGGTCTTAACTTGGTGTGTTGGGACCAAATCCTTTCAGTATCTCAGACCACTTGTTTCAGTTTACTCATTTCGTAGGTGGTTCGCGCGTTAGGTGTTCTTTCATGCAGCTAGTTTTGTTACTTTGCGCCTGGACTATATGAAATGATCGTAATAATAGATTGTTCACTAATGTCGAAAGTTTCATAGATAAGTTGTTAGATAAAGTAAAATAATATTCTTTATGGTGGTTGAAGGCTAGTAACACAAACTTTGTTTTCGGTTTTACTTCGTGGTGGTCAAGCCCTTTGTTATGTTTGGGCATTTATTGTTTGGATGCTTCTTTATGAGTTTCTTAGGCACACCTTGTGCTTCAGAAATTTCCTAATTGGGAAAAGATTGATGGTGCGACAGGAATGACAACGAAAAACAACGAATAAATGGGAGCCGTAGGATATCGATTGGATTGCCATTTACTTTGACTTTTATTAATTTTGAAAATATAATACAATCACCCACCATGTTTCGTGTGCCATTCGCGTGTGTGTTTTTCGCACTATATAGCAAATCCCTTCCTAATTGTGTTAATAGATTCCATTTTTGTTTGTTAAAAAAAAATCACATGCAAAATAATTCAAGAGTATTTGAATGATAGTAAACGAATTCGAATCAAATAATAGGCACCATCGCTATCACAAATTCAGTTTCCATAACAAATTGATTAATAACAAAATCATATTTAAACTAAATTGTTTTATCATCTCTATTTCATTTACACATTTTTTTAATATATTTGAAATTATCAAAAAAGTCATTTATACTTTTTGTCCATAGGTCAGACCACAACGGACAAAATGTCGAAATTATTTGACCGGATACTACGGAGAAGTTTAAATCCCAACACCTCTATTTACGTGTGTGTGAGTTTGTAATGACGTTGTCATTTTGTGTATAAAAAAAATAAAAAAAAAACCTTAGCCTGTAACATCCAAATTTATTCTTTTGACTCATGGGTCCAATGTAATAAACATGATACAAGTATATACATATGTTCAATTTTTACTCCTTTCCTTTAAAAAGTGTAACTAGATAAATATATTTATCCTTACTTTTTTATTATCATAATTATACCTTCAAATATTTTTTCTATAATAAAGATTTGTGTTAGTGTCATTAAAAAAAAAAGAATTTAGATTATATTTTTTGTTATATTGTTGGTGTCATTGAAATAGTTAATCATGGTTAATTTATTTGTTATAATTTGAAAGAAAAAATCATTTATATTTTTACTTTTAATCAAAACCAAAATTTCATAAGAAAATATTGTTCATAATTTTGAAACGTTACCACAATAGAAACAGCGGTTTTTTCGCTAGTATATATAGACACACACCTGTTTATTATTAAAAAAAATACAATATAAGTTTATTTACTAAAATTAAATTATTTTTTATATGGAATAAATTAAACTTGAATTTCTTAAAGGAAAATACTTAGGTGCATTTTCTTAAATGTTTTTTAACTAAATTCACCATGTTTCCTCAAATGCATAATTTTCTCAAAATTCATTATATCCAAAAAAAAAAAAGTATTTTTAGTTAAGAACGATATGAGGAGTGTTTAAGAAAATGCATCTAAGTTTTGTCTTTTTTTTTAAATGTGAAATGATTAAGATAAAAGTAACGAAAATTTAAGAGTAAATTTTGCAAACTGTAACATCCTACAACCCCGACTTTGAAATATTAAATATAAAGTAACTATATTTAATAAAAATAGGTGTTACACATGCTTAAAATTAATGCAAACTTGTAATATAAATATCTCAAAATGACAGCGGAAATAGTTTTTCAAACTCAACGGAATAGAATAGGTTTTCAACATTCAAAACCAAGTCACAATTATAATATCTCAAATTCCAAGAAAAATGTGTAACAATTTGACCACCCCTACCCTAGTGTTATAAATCAGAGCACGTAAATCGACTACATGTTTATTCGCTAATAAAATAAATATGAAGGAAGAAGCTTTCATCGTCACCTTCTAAATCGCCCCGCAATTATTACTCTTCAACCTGATTATTTGTACCCCACGAGTACAGACACCGTAAAACACAACAACAACAAGGGGTGTGCAATATAATTCATAACATAAGGCTAGAAAACACAAACATCATCATTAAATAGTAATGGTATTCAAATCATCAATGGCTACAATCGTCATCTTAGTTTCTTATCAACATATACGTCATCAAGTACACTTCATTCCACAACATACACACCAAGTTCATACATAATCATTTATATGTAGATGTACTTCATTCCTAAGACCTATATGCATGTTGTATCACACCTATTCATCATTTATTGTATGTTAGAGTTGTGTTACTGAACATACTCTCATCGTTCTTATCGTTCCCTAAGTATGATTCTATATGCATGCATGAAGACATACCCACCAAGAAATGTATATTTACACATCATCAATAACTCACACCATAACAAAAATTCATCTCATCATGCACTTTCATCATAACATGATATATTTCATCGTTAAAAACAAGGTATTATCTCATTGTTACTCGTCATTATAAACAAGATATTTATCATAGTCACTTACCGTCATAAACAATATTTAACTCCTCATCATTCAACATCATAAAACAATTACTATCTCATCATTATCGACATCATAAATAAGTATTATCTAATCTTTATATAACACATCTTCGATCATCACATCTTTATATAACACATAGTCAAATAAAACATACTTGCTCATCAATTAATATTTAATCAATTCAATTCATCACGACTTTATATACGGGGCATATGTACATCTTTAAAGTTACCTTATTATTAAATTCGTCAATCACACTATGGCCAGAACACAAAACACCTAGAATCTATATCTATATATCTTTGTAAAAGAAACTTGAGTTAATTATATGCAAGTATTATGTTTATGTGACACTTCTAAAAGAGCTTATTTTTTTTCTCTCTTATTCTAAAATTCATTATTTATCTCCACTATATCAATTTAATGTGTGATGTTAATGATGAGATGTTTCTCATCTCTAAAAAAATAAATGGCATACTTTTGTAGATAATTTTCCATAGTTTAGGTTAATGGATTTTTTTTAATTAATAACACTAATTTTGCAGCATCTTACATATGAAATGATAGCGGTGAAGGTTACGTTTTTTTTTTCTTCCCTAACAACTAATAACTTTTCAAAGAAACACCTTCTCTAATGATAGAGTTGAAAACCAAGAGTTGTTATACTTTAATTTAAATTTTACTATAGAATATGTTTTTTACAAAAAGTTTTCTTCTTCTATTAAAACCTTACAAAACTCTCCACTATATCAATTAAATATCTAACCTCTCTTAAAACTTTTCAACTTTCCACTATATCAATTTAATGCACCTTCTAAAAAAGCCTCACAGACTCTCTTATCTAAACTTACAAAACACTCATCCCACTTTTCATTTTCTTTGTATATGCTTATAGTTATACGTTTAAAAAATTGCATAGTCATGGATCAATTGTATAAATGTATAATAATAATCAATTGTAAGTTAGTGGCATGTTTGTTTAGTTAAGGGCTGCTATAAGTATAGTCAAATTCCATTGTTGTCACGATACTATATGTTAATTTTTACTCATTGGTGCAACAATTCATTTTAGTTAAATAATATAGAATTTAAAACAAGAAACCCACATGTAGTAAAATAATATATATGAGTTAATAAATCAATTAGTTACAACTTCCCTTAATTTGTATTGTCGTATTTATTATTTTTAAAAATATTTTTATCACCTCAACCTTTACACTACAATTTGATCCATATTCCTTAACTTCTATTACTTAAATATGAACATTCATCATTCATTCATTGCATTATTAGTTAGTTATAATTTTTTTCTATTCATATTCATATCATTGTGTGTATAAATATGTGGTGAGACTTTGGGTCTTTTTATCTTATTCTCCATCCCATCAAAAGGAGTATCATACAAAATTAGGAAGAATGGAGTAAAAAGAAAGGGCTGAATTCTGAAGTTTTAGATCATTGTCATCTTTTCTAAATAATTTTTGGATAATACTCTTCAATTTTGTATGATAGTTTTGTAGTTTTTTTGTACTCTTTACATATGTCTTAACTATTTACTGATTTTTGTGACAAGCCTTAGAGACTCAAGTTACTCCATTATATAGATCTGTCAAAATATTTCACCTTTCATTTTTTTTATTGATATAATGTTTATTAGTCTATTTTTTTTATATCTTTCTTTCATATATTTTTTTTATCATTTAATATGGATATGTCTGTTTTTCACGTCGATGGGGAGAAAAGGACAAAGCACACTTATATTTATTCTTTCGTTTCATCATTGTTGCTTAGGGAGCCTATGAAATGACAACTTGTGTAAGTATATATCTTTAATTCTAATATTTTCTTTATGTGATTTAATTAATGATTTTGTTGATTTCAAGTTATAAGTACTACCTTAATGTTTCATTATGACTTGAGAGAAAATCCATGTTGGAGGCCTTCCATCAAAGGAGAACAATTTGATGATTTTACGAATATAAATATGTGTCTCATTCTTAATGCAATGAAAGAAACAAAATCAAAGTCAAACATAAAAGACTTTGATGTTCTCATATAAGAAGAATATTGACGTAACACAACTTAGACTTTGTCATGTAGATTATCTTGTGTACAATTTGCTAAACATGGTTGGTTTAGTAAAGTTTATATATGAATTTTAAATGATTTACGAACTATTTAATCTAATAAAAAAATACTACTTACAAATGACAAAGTTGATTCGAAAAGGACTTTAAATATTTAGTTTATTTTGGTTGTTATAAAAGCTTGGATGTTAATGTCATATATTTACTTTTACATTTTAACTATTTGGCCTAGATAAAAGGATTTTACTTTTAAAAGAAGTTAAGATTCAACATGTCATCTTATTCTTAAAATCATCTCACTTTTGCAATTTAAATTATCAATCAAACATTGTGTCTTCTATATTATGTATTTAATTTATCTTAACAATTACACTATCTGATAAAATTACCATTGTGGAAATTATTGTTTTATTTCATCTTAATAATGGCATAATTATTTTAATGAATAAATAATTGTGAAAATTGTTTCTTTATGTATAGTTGATGACCGTATACATAAAAGTAATTTTATCTTTCAATTCTTTTAGATATAATACCATCCCTTAACAAAACATAAAATCATACTCCACAAAATTCATTTTTATTGAGTAAGTTAGCTATTTGTTTGTATACAAGATTGAATTTTAACTCATCAGTTTATATTTCAAAAAAAACTTTTAAAATAAGATTTAATTATACCTAATTAGTATTCAGAACCATAAATGTATATTTTTTCATGTATAAATGTATGGTTTATAATTTGTTCTTTTTTCTATTTCATAGGGACTATTTGCTGCACTTTTTTTCTTTTCTTGGTCTTATTTAAAGATATGATGATTCATTTACACTCCTATATAGACATATAATAGTTCATTACACTCATGTAAACGTCTTTTTTAATCTATTAATATTTATATATATGATTGAATAATACTAAAAAAAATCTAATCATAAAATAACAGTGCTATATTCTCACTATTTCTTTTGGTTACATCAGAAAAGGAAAAGAAAAAAAATAAGAAAATGAAAAGAGAATTACATCTTTACAAAGGACACCCCAAAAGCATCAACTAGCAAAGCTTATGACAAACTAGATGAAAGCTAATAAAATAAATGATCTTATATGATTACACTATTAGGATAAAATATGACATGTCTTTAAACTTATAAAATATCATAGGACACACCAAAAACTACTCATTTCAATCGCATTTATAAGGAAAAAACAATTTTTTATATTGTGATATTTTTACTCATTGTCCTTAGAATATTTACATAAACCTACAATACAAATCAATACGAATTCTCATATTTTTAAACAACGCTCATATTATAATATAAATTAATACTACATTTTAAAAATAATATTATAAATCATTGAATTGTATATGATAATACTTATAACACTTTTTATTTCTTCATTTGTAAAAATATTGCAAGTAATATTTTAGTCGCATTTGAATTGTCTATGACTTTTTTGGGGATATTCTTGAAATTTTCTGACATTATTATATCACATGTCACATCATTTAACAATTTTATATCACAGACTTAAATTCAATAATCTGAAGGTAACAATTCTATATTGCAGACTTAAATCCAATAATCTTAAGGTGAGACCAAATTCAATGATTTTAAAACTAAGGGACTAAAACTAAGTACAAATAAGGGACTAAAACTACAATTAAACGTAAATATTTTATCTGAAATTTTGTTGAGTACCTTATGTAAAGCCACTATTCAAATTCTAAAACTAACTTTATTGTATATTACAACTAAATTTCACAATAATTTATTAAGAAAATGACGTCAACAATATTTTTTTAAATTAACCATAATATAATAATAGTATGTTTGATTATGCCAATCAGCTCTACATATAATTCATTAAGAAAATGACTTCAACTATTTAGGGAACGTAAAAGAAAATCTATCGCCACAAAATTAAATTTTGAATGAATATGCGAGAAATTAAGTAAGATATAAGAGATTAAAAGTGACAAGTTGATGCATGTAAAGGTTAATTTTCTTCAATTTCATAAAGAAATAATATTTAAGATTTATCATTGTTTCTGTGACAAAATCAAACAATAAAAATATTGTAAAAAATAAATATATTTAACAGTATTTCAATAAAACTCGTGCAACGCACAGGTTGAATACCTAGTTCTTTCTTACTCTTGTAAAAGTCACGCAAGCAAAAGAGTACATAGTTAAGAAAGTAAAATACCGCCACTGTGTTTTAAAAATGGTCAACGAAAAGTTAAACAGACTAGTCCAAACAAAATACTATATTAAAAGAACCCCAAACCAACATATGATTTTGCTTCAAAGCTTTATCCCCCAATGGGTGTCAGGTCTCCCTGCATAATGACCTAGCTATTTTCTTAATTCTATGTATATTTCTAAACTGATCCTATCACCATCACTCACTCCCACGTTACTAAGGTTGAGAATAGGTTAAGCCGAGTTAGGCTTTGTAAAGTGTGAGTCTGGTCTTTTAAGGCCTAAGTCTGGTCTGTGACTTGTCATAGACTTACTTTTTAGGCATGAGTCTGACCTTCTGAAAGCATGATACGACCTGCTAACCTGTTTAAAAGCCTATTTCATATGAACATCTTTAAATCAGCAATGTGATCTAAGTTTAAATGTACTAACGAACTAATATATCAATTAGATTAAACCATCTTTTGATAATCAACATGAGTTTTTAGGGTATTTGACTATATATTGTATCATATTTCAATTCTAGTTTATAATAATACATTTAAATATGCAAAAAAATGAATGTATACTAATAAGATTAAATTAGTCAAAAAGTTAACACATTTTTATTTTAATTCCAAGTACAAAATATAATATAATAAATAATATTATTCATATTTACTTAAATAGGCCGGCCTAATAGGTCTAAGAGGTTTTTTGAATGGTCTGTGGCCTGACCTATTAAGCTAAATAGGCTTTTATAAAAGCATAAACCTTATCTATTTAAGAAAAAAGTCTAACCTAACCTGACCTGTCGTAGGCTAGACCATATACCCTTGTAGGCTAGTCTGGCCTATTCTCACATATGATAGAATTATGTTTCAGAAGGTCCAAACAAGTAACATACTCCTGTTCTTATATATATAACGTAAGGGAAGAAATAAAAAAAAAGGAGTTTAAAACTTTATTTTAGCTTTTAAGAACCTTTATAACATACATCTTTATAACATACAACCAAGTTATCCTCGTAAACTATTGACACGCTACTAGCATTAAAATATGAAGTAGTTATTACATCTAATTAGGTTTTACACCCTTCGGTCAATAATGGAAGCAAAAATCTATTTTTTAGATACATTTAATTAATGATGTATGTGACATATGATAAAGACCACATACATTGTTAATTGAATGTGATAGAGACTTATCCAATCAAGTTCACAAAAGACTAATCAACAAGCCAGCATGGACAAGGGACTATGTTGTGAAGTGACATTGGGCTCTTTTAGTTTACATTTCAATGCATATTTTATATTGGGCCAGGCCCAACTCTGTATTAGGTCTTCTAAAGACTAAACCTACCTATATAAGGGAGGCTGCTACTTATGTGAGAGGATAATGAATAAACTGCCGTTTTTTTTCTTTATCTTCCTTTTTCTTTGTTTATTTCCTTTGTTTATTGTTTGCATAGCTCTGTGTTTGTTTGATCCCATGCGTAAATCTATCATTGGTGCTTTCATTGCTGCACTCAATGCCTCTTAAACCCACAAACCCAACATCAAAGGACCTGGACGATGCCATTCAAGCATCTGAACAGCGCCTGGAAAACTCCATTCATACTACCATCCTTCATTTCACCGAACAATTAAGCATCATCAACACCAGACTGGAAAATCAGTAACAACTTCTGGATACCCGTGATGCCAACTTCCACCGTGTCTTAGAAGAGAGACACGAGGCTCTCACGGCCTTGCTCGCCGCTGCCTTGCAGTCCAGACCTCAACCGACAGATCCACCACCATTACAATTAATAGGTACCACGACAAACCATACTACTTCAACACCACTACTTCAACTCACCTCACTCCCACACCCTATTCCACACACTCTGTTATCCACCCCTTCCACACCGAATCACACATCCCTTTCCCTACACTCACCAGGCTTTTCACAAACCTCACATCACCCTATATTCACTTCACCCACAACTCCTATTCCCGTAGCCCTATCCACCTCACCCACATACACACCAATCCACCAATCTATCATCCATACTACCCCATACCACCAACAACCCTACCCACCAACACCACTCTATACGTCCGTTTCACCGCTTTCTACAGCTATTCCGTTTGGTAGTTTTCAACCACCACAACAAACTTATCTTCACGCCCACCAAAGTCCTTCCAACACACTCTCCCTATCACTAGCAATTGTTGCCCAACCACAATTTCGCACACCTAAGATTGAGCTGAACACCTTCGATGGTACTAACCCTCTCGAATGGGTGTTCCAAGCGGAACAATTCTTTTCATTTTACAGCATTCCACATGAAAACCGCTTAGCACTTGCCTCTTTCTATATGAAAGGTGATGCTTTAAGTTGGTTCAAATGGATGCACCAAAATAACCAACTTTTTGATTGGAGCTCCTTTGCCAAAGCACTCGAACTTCGATTCGGACCCTCGACTTACGAAAATTTCCAAGCCCAGCTTTTTAAGTTACGCCAATACGGCACAGTCACGGATTACCAAACCCAATTTGAAAAGTTGGGAAATCGTGTCATCGGACTTCCCCCGGAGGCTCTTTTGAATTGTTTTGTGTCCGGCCTCATTCCCGAAATTCGACATGAACTTGCTGTCCAAAAACCCTATACCATCACCCAAGCCATTGGTTTAGCTAAACTAATTGAAGCTAAGCTCACAGACTCAAAAGGCCGACCACCAAAACCCTTTGCATCCACACCAAACAGCCCTGCCAATTCCACTTCAAATGGACCCAAAACACCATCCACCTTACCCATTGTTGCTAGACAAAGCTCACCAACAACACTTACAAATACTTCCAACACCAAATTTCCTATCCGTCGCCTCACAACCGCCCAAATGCAAGAAAGAAGGGCCCAAGGCCTTTGTTACAACTGTGACGAGAAATATGTCATGGGACACCGTTGTGCCACCTGTAACGCCCTCTCTAATTATTTAATTATTTTATTAGATGATATGGTATATGTTTATATATTATATGGATTTTGATGATTTTGTGACGTGTCGGTGACGTGTGACGTGTTATTATTTTATTGTTTAATAAAATAATATAAGTGATGTTTATATGGATATTTATTTGATAAATATAAAGATTTGTTGGAAAAATAGAATTTTCAGAGATGGGGTTATATTTATAAATAAGAAGAGTTGTGAGGGTTGAGGTAGAATTAGAAAGATTGAGAGGGAGTATATAAGAGAAGTAGGTTAAGAGAGGAAACTTTTTAGAACGCGTTACAAACTTTGGAAAAGAGAAGAAGAACGGTTCAAGAGAGAAGAGAAGCTAGGTTCCAATTCTGCACAATTTTCCAGGTAAGGGTGAGCCTAACTTCAGTAATTTTAATGTTAAATCATCTGTTATTGATTAGCTTAGAGATTGGGAAGAATTGAGAGGAGTTTTGAGAATTAGGGTTGTGATGAATTATGATGAATTGATGAGAGATTGAGTTGTAAGGCTGTAGAAACTTGATACAGAACCTAGATTATCCCCTAAGACAACATTGCTGATGAATTAGAGGTTTAATTGGAGAGATTGGAGATGTTTTGGTGAGTTTTGGTTTGAACCCGTGTGGGTTCTGAGATCGCTCGCCTGTGGCGAGTGACCACTCGCCGTGGCGAGTACCCCTTTGTTGCTCGCGAGGCGAGCAGCATAGCTCGCCGTGGCGAGCTTGTCCCTTAAATTTTAGGACTTTGGCCCAAGTGATGATGGTTTTGAGTGCCCTTATATTTATAGAGATGACCTGTGAAGTTGGTTTGGTCAAATTGGATTTAGAGAGCTTAAAAAATGAGGATTTTTGGTGAAAAATGTCAAAAAGGCCGAGAGCACCCAGGATTGCTCGCCTCCAGCTCGCCCCCAACTCGCCTTTGGCGAGTGAGCTGATGTGAGTACTCGCCTGTGGCGAGCAGATCTACTCGCCGTGGCGAGTTAGCTGACCTTTGTCATGTTTTGTTGTTTCGCAAGCTGTTTTGCATAGGACGTTTAGAGGAACCCTTTGGGTAGAGTTAGTGCTGTTTTATACCCTTAGATGAGTTATGTAAAGATGAATGCTGATGGTTCTATTAGGCCATTTATAAATGATGTGTTGTTGAATATAAGTGATGTATGAGTATGATGCTATTTGAATAAGATGATGCTATGTGTTGCAATGTGTATGTATAATGAGTTGATGTTCTGCCATGTATTATTATAACTGCATGTGTCAGTCTATAATTTGTAAATGACGTTTGAGACGGTGTATTAAGTTGTTAAGTGACGAGTCCATGCATTTGCATACTATGAGACGGTGGAGCTTTATGCTCAAAGCGACGGTGGAGCATTTGCTCAAAGCGACGGTGAAGCATATTAATGCTATAATCATATGGTACCACATGCATGATGTTGAGACGTTAGGTGTTGCATATAGTCGAGTCAATTATGACATAAATGAGATGATGTTTGAGATGTTGATGTATGTTTATGATGCTGCTTATGATGATGTTTATACCGATGATATGATGTGATAAAATATATATGTTTATGAGTCGGATGTATGACTGTTAATCTTGACATTTGATTTATATATTAATATTATTGTTGTGAATCTCACCCCTTCTGCTGGAATTGCCGCCTTGTGGGCAAGTGCAGGTACCCAGTCTTAGATGCGTTGATGCGAGGATGTCTGTGTGAAGTAGGGTTGCTCTGATACGTAACGGGATGGGGTCTTTTGCATAGAGTCTATTCCTTATGTATCATGTTTTCAATAAATGTTAACTTTAAGACTTAGTGATGTTGAAACATTAATGTTTTTGAGACGTTGATGGCTTTTAAGCCAAGACCTTTATGAAGGATTTGAATTATGATTTCCGCTGCTTATAATTGAATGTTTTGCGAAGGATAAACTAATATTCATTTGTTTTTAAAGAATTTTTATTGTGATGAATGTGACACTCCTTTTGTGAAGTACTCTGATCTATGTGTTTATTTAATGAAATTTTTAAGACGGGAAATTGGGGTGTTACACCACCGGTCGATACCTACTTCTTATCCTTGACCCGGATGAAAACCTTGACACACAAGAAGAAATTGAAACCTAAACTGAAACCGAAGTGACTTACTTTCATCTTTCCCCCCAAGCCCTCACCGGACAAACATCTACAAGAACACTCAAATTCACCGGCACCCTATATGGTTTACCCGTATCGGTTCTAATTGATACCGGTAGCACCCACAACATCCTCCAACCCCGCATTGCTAACCACCTACAAATACAACACACTCACATCCCCACTTTTTCCGTCATGGTTGGAAACAAGTCTCATATCCAATGCTCCGGATTTTGCCCAAATGTTCCTATTAACCTTCAACAAACAATCTTCCACATACCTTTCTACCTCATACCTATCGAAGGAGCAGATGTGGTCCTTGGGATGGAATGGTTAAAAACACTAGGACCTATACTGGCGGATTTTTCCATTCCCTCCTTATCCTTCTTATACGACAACAACAACATCACCCTCCAAGGCGACACCTCCAACCGACCAACCCCCTCTACCTTCCACCACATATGTCACATGCTTCATACCGACTCCATTGTCTCTCTACATATCATTACTTACGCCCCCACCACTCCACCCAACAAATACCCAAACCTTACAAATTCCCTACCCGAGACCATTCCCCCCCAAATACAACAACTACTTCATCAATACGACACCATTTTTCAAACCCCCATGGCCTACCACCTTCCTGCCCTCATGACCACCACATTCCCCTCCTTCTTAACACACCACCTATTAATGTCAAACCGTACCGCTACCCCCATTCTCAAAAAGAAGCCATGACCAACATTATCCACGATATGCTTAAAGAGGGAATTATCATTCCTAGCTATAGCTCATATTCATCTCCCGTTCTCTTGGTGCGAAAAAAAGATGGTAGTTGGCGTTTTTGCGTGGACTATAGAGCTTTAAATGCGGTCACGGTCCGGGACAGATTTCCTATACCCACAATAGACGAGCTACTTGATGAATTGGGATCAGCTAATGTTTTCACTAAGATAGATTTACGTTCCGGTTATCATCAAATTCGGGTTATGCCAAACGATACTCACAAAATGGCTTTTCGTACTTTTGACGAGCACTATGAGTTTTTGGTTATGCCTTTTGGCTTAACTAATGCTCCTTCTACCTTTCAATCCGCTATGAATGATTTATTTCGTCCATACTTACGAAAGTTTGTTTTAGTTTTTTTTAATGATATCCTTGTTTTTAGTAATTCTCATACTGATCATGTGCAACACTTGCAACTGGTTTTAGATTTATTGCATCATCACAAATTTTTCGCCAAGTTGTCTAAGTGTATTTTTGCAGTGGCTCGAGTGGAGTATCTCGGTCATGTTATCTCAGCCAGTGGTGTTACACCGGATCTGGACAAAATCGAGGCCATCATCAACTGGCCGGTACCTACTACTCTCACAGCTCTCCGCGGTTTTCTCGGCCTTACCGGTGTTTACCGTTGTTTTGTTCGAGACTATGCCATTATTGCAGCACCTCTCACAAATCTTTTAAAGCATACAAAGTTTACATGGAGTTTATACGCAGCCGAAGCTTTTACAAAATTAAAAGAATCAATGACCACGACCCCAGTTTTGGTGCTCCCAGATTTTACCAAGGTGTTCCAGCTTGACACTAATGCATCAGCAGTAGCGATAGGAGCGGTGCTCTCACAAGACGACCACCCTCTTGCTTTCTTCAGCCGCAAGATGTGTAACCATATGCAGCAATCTTTCGTTTATGTTCGGGAACTCTTTGCCATCACTGAAGCGGTCAAGAAATGGCGCCAATACCTAATTGGAAGACATTTTCACATTTTCACGGATCAGAAAAGCCTAAAAGAATTACTGATCCAGACCATCCAAACTCTAGAACAACATAAATGGATGGCAAAACTGCAAGGATTTAGCTTTGACATTCACTACAAACCCGGAAAAACAAACCTGGTTGCTGATGCACTAAGCCGGAAATTTTCTGATGACCCAGCTACTCTGTTTCTGACTGTCAGCTCTACGGTCCCTAACATCCTTCAGGATTTACGTGCTTTCTACAACAAACATGAACAAGGACAGAAATTGGTATCAACTCTCATAGAGACCAAAAATCCAGTTCCACAGTATTCATTCAAAGATGGCCTTTTGCTCGATAAGGACCGTATATTCATCCCTGACCTACCTGGATGGCGACAAGCCATTATCACTGAGTATCATGATGCTCCCACCGCGGGCCACTCTGGTGTCCGACCAACTTACTCCCGACTATCATCTGCTTTCCTCTGGCCCGGTGCTCATCAAGCTGTAAAGAAATGGATTGAAAATTGCTCAAATTGCCAAAAGAACAAGTATATACCAACAAAGAAACAAAGGTTAATACAACCATTAGAAACTCCACAACAGGTATGGGAGGACATCACCATGGATTTTATCACCCATTTACCTAACTCATTTGGTCACACAGCTGTGTGGGTAATCTGTGACCGCCTGTCAAAATTTGTGCACTTCATAGCTTTACCAACCAAATTTGCAGCAAAGGATTTAGCCCTTCGTTTTTCGACATAAATCTGCAAGCTCCATGGCCTTCCCAACTCCATCATTTCAGATAGAAACCCTCTTTTCCTTAGCAATTTATGGAAAGAGCTTTTTCGTGTGCAAGGTACCACACTGAAATACAGCTCCGCCTACCACTCGGAGACCGACGGACAGACCGAAGTTGTTAACCGAAGCCTGGAAACATACCTGCGTTGTTTCGCAAGCGACCATCCTCGTCAATGGTAAAAGTTCCTGCACTTGGCTGAATACTGGTACAATACTTCCTTCCACTCCTCTATCCTCATGACACCGTTCCAAGCTCTTTATGGACGCGCTCCCCCAAATCTGCTCAACTATGTCAAGGGTCAGACACCACTCACCGATTTGGACCAAACCCTGTCACAAAGACAACATATTTTGAATACTCTGAAGGAAAATCTATGGCGCAGCAGACTCAAGATGCAAAGTCAAGCAAATAAAAAAAGAAGGGAATGCACTTTTGAACCTGAAGAGCTCGTTCTACTAAAACTCCAACCTTATCGCCAACAAACAGTGCAACGCCGAGTTTCGTCAAAACTTGCAAAACGCTACTACGACCCCTTCAAGGTTCTCCGTCGCATCGGCGCTGTCTCCTACGAACTGGAACTCCCAGCTGCATCAAGAATCCACCCGGTAATCCACGTCTCTCAGATCAGGGCCTACCACGGTGACAGTCCAGTGAGTCACTTCTCCCCCATACCACCAGAACTGGAGCAAAGTGTGATCCATGAACCGCTGGTAACCACTGGGCCGGAAGAACATCAGGATACTCTAGGCGGAAGGATGGTTCACTCAGCTGAAAATGGATCTTCCCTCCAGAGTGTAACACCCCAATTTCTCGTCTTAAAAATTTCATTAAATAAATCACATAAAATCAGAGTACGTCTCAAAAGGAGTGTCACATTTCATCTTAAAAACAACTTAGATAATCATTTATCATTTACAAAAATACTCAAATAGGCAGCGGAATTTAAAAGTCTCATCTCATAAAATAGTCTTGGCTTAAAAGCCAGCAAAAACGTCTCAAATATTAATGTTTCAACATCACTGAAAGTCAAATTTATTCTAACAAGATACATAATGGAATAGACTATACAAAAGACCCCATCCCGTTACGTATCAGAGCAACCCTACTTCACACAGACTCCTCGCATCATCGCACCTAAGGCTGGGTACCTGCACTTGCCCACGAGGCGGCAATTCCAGCAGAAGGGGTGAGATTCACAGCAATAATATTAATATATAAATCAAACGTCAAAATTAACAATCATAAATCTATCTCATAATCATATACATTATGGCACATCATAACATCATCATAAATATCATCGTAAACAACATCACAACATACATCACAACGTCTCAAACATCATCACATATATGTCATAATTGAATCGACTAAATGCAACACTTAACGTCTCAACATCATGCATGTGGTACCATATGATTATAGCATTAATATGCTTCACCGTCGCTTTGAGCAAACGCTCCACCGTCGCTTTGAGCATAAAGCTCCACCGTCTCATAAATATGCAAATGCATGGACTCGTCGCTTAACAACTTAATACACCGTCTCAAACATCATTACATTTTCAAGACTGACACATGCAGTTATATTAATTACATGGCAGAACATCATCTTGTTATTCATACACATTGCAACATTTAGCATCATTCACATATCATCATACTCATACATCACTTATACACAACAATATATCATTTATCAACAGCTCAAGAGAAACATCAGCAATCATCTTTACAGAATACATTAAAGGGTATAAAACCTCACTAACACTACCCAAAGGGTTCCTCTCAAAGTCCTCTGTGAAACAGATCGTAAAAGCAAAACAACGGTTCAGGTAGGCACTAACTCGCCACGGCGAGTGCATCTGCTCGCCACAGGCGAGTTCTCACAACAGCTTACTCGTCATAGGCGAGTTGGGGGCGAGCTGGAGGCGAGAAATCCTGGGTTCTCTCGGCCTTTTTGACATTTTTCACCAAAAATCTTCATTTTTAAGTTCCCTAAATCCAATTTGGCTAAACCAACTTCACAGGTCATCTCTATAAATATTAAGGCACTCAAAACCATCTCCAATTGGGCCAAAGTCCTAAAATTTAAGGAACACGCTCGCCACGGCGAGCTATACTGCTCGCCTCGCGAGCAACTAAGGGGTACTCGCCACGGCGAGTGATCACTCACCACAGGCGAGTGATCTCAGAACCCACACGGGTTCAGACCAAAACTCACCAAAACCTGCCAATTCTCTCCAATTAAGCTTCTAATTCATCTGCAATGTCGTCCTAGGGGATAATCTAGGTTCTGTATCCAGTTCTACAGCCTTACAACTCAATCTATCATCAATCCATCACAATTTCATCATAAACCCTAATTCTCAAACCCATCCCAATCCTCACCAAACTCTATGCCAATCAAGAACAGATGATTTACAATTAAAATTACTGAAGTTAGGCTCACCCTTACCTGGAAAAATTGCAGAATTTGCAGCCTAGCTTTTTCCTCTTCCTTCAACCGTTCAGCCTCTCTTTTCCAATGTCTGATACGCGTACCCTATTTCTCTTAACCTACTTCTCTTATATACTCCCTCTCAACTTAATTAATTCTATATCAGCCCTCAAAACTCTTCTTATTTATAAATATAACCCCATCTCTTAAAATTCTATTTTTCTAACAAATCTCTTTATTTATCAAATAAATATTCATATAAACATCACTTATATTATTTTATTAAACAATAAAATAATAACACGTCACACGTCACAAATACGTCACATAATCATCAAAATCCATATAATATATAAACATATACCATATCATTTAATAAAATAATTAAATAATTAGAGAGGGCGTTACACAGAGCAGTACACTTCTTTCAGACGAAATTCCACAAGGGGGTGGAGAGAAGAGCGACCAAGAAGAAAGAGAAGTTGGTGTCAAAATGAATGTTGAAACTGCATCGAGCCAAGTTACTGAAGTTTTACCCAACCCTCTGATAGAAACTCAACCGTTGGATGGCTCTACTTTAGCTGCAAGGCTGGCCTCGGGACCCCTCTTCACATCAACCAAGACTCCTTGTCCCAATAACCCTTCTGGACTGTCCGATTCACCTAACACCCATCTCAGCAAATCTGAATCATCTAACACAAACCTTGAGGTCAAGGTTTCTTGTGGACCGGATAGTAATGATAAAGACTTATCCAATCAAGTTCACAAAAGACTAGTCAACAAGCCAGCATGGACAAGGGACTATGTTATGAAGTGACATTGGGCTCTTTTAGTTTACATTTCAATGCATATTTTATATTGGCCCAGGCCCAACTCTGTATTAGGTCTTCTAAAGACTAAACCTACCTATATAAGGGAGGCTGCTACCTATGTGAGAGGATAATGAATAAACTGCCGTTTTTTTTCTTTATCTTCCTTTTTCTTTGTTTATTGTTTGCATAGCTTTGTGTTTGTTTGATCCCATGCGTAAATCTATCAGAATGTATCTAAAAAGTGTATTTTTGTTTATATTAGTGACCGAAGGATGTAGTTTGAATAGTGTAGGACAAATCACAATTGCCAAAGTCAAGAAATCTTTGTCGAAATAGCAAATAAATATATATAAAAAATATAGCAAAAACGTATATGAGAAGATCAAAATAACCAAAGAAAAGGCATGGAATTTTAGAACGGTTTACGAGGGCATCATATATACACCAATCTTTCTTAACATAGAATTAGAACCTAAATTTCAATCATAAATTTAATCTTAAATACATCACAAGTTTAGAAACAAAAATCAATATATAATTACATCAACATAAAAAGAACACAAATTTAAAAGGAATAAGAAAGCAACGAAAATTAACAATCCTTCACTACCATGAGGAATACAATTCCCCCTTACCTTCAAAAACACAGTTTTTGTTTCAATTCTCTTTTGTTAGGGTTTGCCTTATTTTCTCTTTCTTCTCTCCGATACTAAGGTGCAACCATAATGTTTTCTTACTCTCTATTATTCTATTTATATTAGGAAATTAGGTTAATTTTTGTTATTTTTACTTTTCTCTCCTCCACCTATTATAATTTACTCCCTCCTCCTCCACTTATTTTGTTTTATTACTTCTATTTCTCACCTCCAACAAGGAAAATTGACGAATCTGCTGGTACCTGATAAACTGCTTGATCTCAATACGTAATCCATTTTCAAACTTGAAGTATTTGGAAACCTCTGCCCCTGCTGCATTGATATATGGGAAAAACCTGGATAATTCTTCAAATTTTGTTGCATATTTTGACACCGACATACTCCCTTGCTTCAGCTCGAGAAATTCAATTTCCTTCTTGTTACATACATCAGCAAGGAAGTGTTTTCCCAAAAATTCCTCTATGAAAACTTCCCATGTAAGAAAATCCAATACTCTAAGCAACCCAAGAAGACATTTGTATACTTACCCTTTGCCAAAGGTTTGTTTAACAATAGTTATGTGTTGTTTAAGTTTATACATTTTTATTGCTGATTGATTTTGATGTTCCTTTGTACAGGATGGTGATTATAATTGTGGTTTTTTTGTTTGGGTCAATAAAGTTGAAAAACTATGATACATTAAAAATAATGGAATTGGTGCTAGTCAGGGAATACATACAAGGTTGATGGAGAAGGTTCAGTCTATGGTTAATGCTAAGGAAAGTGGCAATGAAGAGGTTTGGAGGGCAAAGTTGATGGACACAATTGATTATGTAGGAAGTGGACTTAGATTGATTGAGAATTTGATAGACATAATTTTCTTGTTTGAATTTTTAATCATGTTATTGCATTGTACTAGGCCTGTATAACACCCCGAACGAAAAGAGGTTGACGATTTTTTCTCTTAGGGATAAAAGAGGTTGAAGATGAATGCAACCATTTTGTCATAATATTATAAGCAAATTTGTACGTGAATTATTTTGAAAACATCAAATACATTATATGAAAAACTATCAAATAAATCCTTTAATTATATAAACAGATATCAAATAGATCCTTGGTACATATATGTTCAGAACAAAGTAAAAATTAAAAGACACAACATAATATTTAACCTGTTTCATAATTTAGTCATTACAAAACAAGTGCAGAAATACTACGTATCCACAAGCAACCCAACTGTAGGCATTAATAAGTCATAAAAGGAAGTTCTTTAATATTGCACAACCAAAAGCAACCCAACTAGGGGCATAAATAAGCCATACGAAGGAAGTTCTTAAGCTAGCAACCTGAACGAGCTTTGACAATGATCTTATCATTCTTCTATGAAAGTTTGCCTCCTGCCTCACCATCAAATTAACGAGTTTCTAAGCATGGTTCATGTTTCAAAATTACTTCCTTTAAATGCACTTTGTGTGAAATTTACTAGTTAGATTGTTATATGATGAGCAAAACCGCAAGTGCACGGTTCTACCAATGTAGTAATAAAAGATATCATTCCGACAGGGAGTTATGAATTCAATTAACTTTCAACAATGATTAGAAAGGTGTTTTGAGTTATAAAGTTTGGATATTTAATTAAAAGAAAATAATAAAAATAAAAGAGCATTGAGATTATTGGTCCATCCTAATGACAAGTCCTTCACAAACAAACCCTAAACCGTTAATTTTATATTGGTCCCATATTCTAAAGACAAGTTTCTCTTTAGCCTATCACATCTCCTTTCGGTCTCAGTGAGTGTGTTCCTCTAACAATCAAGCCTATTCTCATGGTTAATTGTTATTGGAATCCTTGAAGCTCGAAACTTTATGTGTCCCAAGGTTTGCTAGACTATTCTCATGTTTCGCAATCCTTGTCTAATTTCACTTGTTCCAATATCAAAACTTCATCTTTCGATCCTTCTCTTTGATGTTTGAGATGAATCAATAATAACTATTAAACTTCATCTTTCGATCGTTCGCTTAATACTTATTATTGATTATAAGAACGGTGAAATTAGATTAGAAAGTGAGGTTATATAAAATTAGGGTTTATGGTTTGGTTTGATAAGGATTATGTCATTAAGACTTATCCAACAATACAAAGACAAGAAGAGTCTACTCACTAACGTTCATTGTAGACATAGAGAAGAAGAAGAACAACATAAAATAAAATAAAACAAAGATGAACTTTTATTCAAAGAAACAATTGTCACTTATTATTTCAGAGAACGAAAGATAATTTTACAAACTAGATGGCTGCTCTATTTACGGTCTAACATTGACTTGAGCCCCAAAAATAAATCACTAAAGTGTTGCACAAGAAACCATGGGCTCTAGGTCAGAAATACTAAAAAAGGCAGCTTGTCGGAGAAGCAAAATCAGCAAAAGGACCAAAGGGGGCGCGCCTCTTGTCATATTATTATACAAGATCTTCAAATTCTTTGCACAAGATATTCTTGTATGAGATATTCATATTTTTGTCATGAATCCTTGCACCAAATACTTTTGTATGAGATCTTCATATTTTTGGCACGAATCAGCTTCACTTATCATTTCTTTTGCTCTAAGACTAAATCTTTAGATATTTGTTCCTGAAATATAATAATATGCAATTGAAGTAAAATAGCTCTAAAAGGAAATAATATTTAAATAAAATAAACTTAAATCTAAATAAAACAAAATCAAATACTATATTAAAATAACTAATTAATGACTCCTCGTTATAATAATTCATGGATGAAACTTCATTTTAAACATGTAAAAAGGGAGTAAATAACAATTATTTTAGTTTTTAATATCAGTATCAAGGATCAGTTTGATAGTTAAGATAAATAATTTAGGAATCGATTTGATGAGGAGTTATATAATTCAGGGACCATCTTGATTTTTAATGAATAATTCATGGATCAATTTGACAATGTAACGATTTGGTATGACTTCGTTTAAAAAAAGTCCAATATGTGGCATATGAGTTGGCATTTCGTGTCAACGTTTAACGTCACACATCATTATGGTTAACGACAAGACTTGAAGGAGGGACGCAATTGATTGACGTTTGTAAAATTCAGGGACATTTTAGCTATTTTGAATAATTTAAGGACGAAATTGATCGATATGTGCAAATTGAAAGACGAAAATGCCTGTTCACTCAAAATTAAAATTTATAAATAGAATTTTAAGTTACTTTGTTGTTGGTCCATGCTTTCTCCATGTCGCTACCCACACCAATGCCTCAGCCACTTGGTCTTCCATCATCAAAACAAAAACATCATAAGAGATGGCTTCTCTTGGCGTGCATGATCGTGTAGTTCTTTTTGGTATTTCCCCTGAAGTTCCTTTGGTTACTTAGGGCCCATACTACCATTTATTGATATTCATGATACGCACTTGATAGTTAAATATGTCATATCCGCCACGACCCTCATACACCCAGCTTATTCCTGTAGTGTCTGACAACATTCACCTCAAATTTAATACTTTCCTAAAAGATGCTTTCATTTGGACAAGTAACAAGAGTGGTGCCTACACTACTAAAAGTGGGTATTGATGGCTATTTTTTTCCGCATGAATTTGATAACTCTTTCTACCCCTAACCTCCCTTGGTCTTGGATTTAGAAATTAAAGCTCCCAGCTGACGAGATCTTCCTCCATTGTGCGTGTGTGTGTGACTGTCAATACTCGAGAAGCATTTGACATCATTCAGGGTTCAATCATCCATATTTTTTCTCTATCATGGTTGAACATGATCAGCTTAACGATAATTTTTTGGGTCCTAATTATTTCCTTTTCACATTTGTTGTTTGGTGGACCTGGCGTCACAGAAACCAAACGTTCTACAGTAACCAAAGTTGGTCCATGAATCATATATCTTTCAACATTCAGAATATGGTTGAAACATTTAAAGCTTGGTTTAATCCAATCAATAAAAAGCTTGATTGGGAATGATTTATTTTCTTTCCTGTCTCCCTATATTCTCTTTTTGTTGTTTTGATTAACTTTCTAAAAAAACAAACTTGGTAAAAATCATTGAAAAAACAATACTAAAAAAACAATAAAAATTAAATAATGAGTAAAATTGGAAGTTCCCATTTTGACCAGATCCGCATGCAAATAACAGCGGCGAGTGTGTGTGAAATTGAAGAGATAAGTAGATCAGTAAAAATGCACTTGAGCGAGAATGAAGGAATTGAGGGGAAGAGCTTCGTAGTGACCGGTGGACTTGGATTCGTAGGATCTGCTCTCTGCTTGGAACTCATTAGAAGAGGTGCTCAACAGGTTCGTTCCTTTGACCTCCGCCAATCTTCTCCTTGGTCTCATCTTCTTAAACACAAGGGAGTCAACTGCATACAAGGTTCATTTCATTTCATTTCATTTCGAATCTCATCTTACAATTTATTTATTTGTTTAACTGAGTCCTGTCTCTGTTAATTTTGTTGAAGGGGATGTTACCCGCAAAGAGGATGTTGAAAGGGCACTCCGTGGTGCTGACTGCGTATTCCACCTTGCTGCCTTTGGGATGTCAGGAAAAGAGATGCTGCAATTTGGTCGAGTTGATCAAGTCAATATAAACGGTACATGCCATGTTCTCGACGCTTGCATTGACCTTGGTATCAAAAGGCTTGTTTATTGTAGCACATACAATGTTGTCTTTGGCGGTCAAAAGATACTTAATGGAAATGAGGCTTTGCCATACTTCCCAATTGATCGTCACGTTGATCCATACAGCCGCAGTAAATCAATTGCTGAACAGTTGGTTTTAAAGAATAATGCCCGCACTCTCAAGTAATTACCTTTACTCTTACTATCATTAACCTATGCTCTATCAAAATTAAGCCTCTCTTTGGGTCTTTGTAGAGAATGATTAATGAATACATATGATTAGTGAGAGTTTATAACAACATAAAAAGAGTCATCGTTAGTATACATACAGATCTTTGTCTCCTCTTAAGAAAGAGTAAGCATTACAATCAAAGTGAAATTAAAATGTCGGATATTGGTGGAGATAAATGGGATCTGTTTGAAGTTGCTAATCTCTTTTGATGAACCATGTTTCTAGTTGTTCTTTTCATGGACAACGAAATGACGAGACTGACATTCTTAAAGTTTGATATTTATAGTCATACTTAGGTTTTGTGTCGTTGATTGTTGAACGATTTACATATTATGGCTTGCTTATTTTTTGTTTCTATATTTCATACAAGTTTGTCATGTCTAATATCATTTATTTATTTATTTATATTTTTTAAAATTTATGTTAATCTACTGCCTAACCTTTTTCATCCTCTCAAGAAATGACACCAGGAATCATCTATACACTTGTGCTGTTCGTCCTGCTGCAATCTATGGACCGGGGGAAGACAGGCACCTTCCAAGGATCATAACCATGGCAAGGTTAGGTCTGCTTCTGTTCAGAATTGGTGACAAAACTGTAAAGTCAGATTGGGTTTTTGTTGATAACCTTGTCCTTGCTCTTATAATGGCAAGTATGGGACTTTTGGATGACAACAATGACAAGGGAAAACGACCTATAGCTGCTGGCCAGGCATACTTTATATGTGATGGTGATGGTTTCTCTTTACTAATGTCTCTATTGTTAGAATTTCTAGAAGCAACCACTGACTCTTCTTTTGTTCAGGTTCACCTGTCAATTCTTTTGAATTCCTCCAACCTCTACTCAGGAGTTTGGATTATGAACTACCAAAAACATCTTTAGCTCTCGAACATGCTCTTGTTCTTGCGAAGATTTGCCAGGGTGTTTATACGATCTTATATCCATTGCTTAATCGGTGGTGGCTCCCTCAACCATTCATCCTCCTTCCGAGTGAAGCACTCAAGGTCAGTACTTCTCTCTCATTCTCCCTGACTGAACTGACGGAGACTTATATGTAGACCTAGAAATATGTTAGGCACTTTAAGACTTTCAATGATCTCTTTGGACGATCATATCACATGGTATTTAGAGCTCAAATCCTAGAGCTTGGTGCAGACTTTTGTTCTTGCATCTTTTGGAAATTTCAGCGTCTTGTTCACCTTTTAATTGTTTAATTTGATCCAATTTTTGTATTTAATGTGTCTGTTAGTTTATACATATAGCTTAAGCTCAATTGAATGGTATGCTTTTAAAATTAGGATTCACAATTTTGATCGAAGTTGCTAGAAGCACCTTCTAATTTCTTATCGTCTTGAGAGGTGTGCCTACTGTCTTTTTCAAGTAAGGCTTGACCTGAAAGCCTAATAAAATCTTTATTTTGTAAAAAGAATTTTTATTTTGCTTTGATATATTTGTAGATCAATATATTAAAATCTTTTCCACCCCCTATCTGTTTGCCCTTCTCAACTTGTATGCTTGAAATAAATAAACACTGGAACATGTATGGATTACCTTTATACAACTGCATTCAAGAAAATCCTTCCTTTTCTATATGTTCGAACCCCTTTAGATGAGAATGCAAGGAGCAAGCATTCTTACTGATTGGTGAATGACATGTATGTTTGATCTTTGACAGGTGGGAGTGACTCACTATTTCTCTTATCTTAAAGCCAAAGAGGAGCTTGGCTATGTTCCCATGGTGACCCCGCGAGAGGGGATGGATTCTACCATATCTTACTGGAAACAGAGGAAAAGGCAAACTCTGGATGGGCCTACCATCTATACTTGGCTATTTTGTGTCGTTGGAATGACCTCACTATTCTGTGCTGGTTTCCTACCAGACATGGGGATTATGTTTCTTCTCAGAGCTATATGTCTATTTGTCTTTCGATCAATGTGGATGACAAGGCTGGTATTCATTATAGCGACAGCTGTGCACGTCATTGAGGCCATTTATGCTTGGTACCTGGCTAAAAGGGTGGATCCTGTCAATGCAAGAGGCTGGTTTTGGCAAACATTTGCTCTGGGATTCTTTTCATTGCGTTTTCTGTTGAAAAGAGCAAGGGAATAAGTAAGAGCTTTATGACGTTCTTTTTGGAGAAGACATCCCTCCTCTTGTACCATAGTTAATGTTAAGAAACGAATTCTCTTTAAAAAAATGAGTTCTCTTTCCCGTCAATTGCACGACTACTTGTAATAAACTGTATTAGAACCCGCTTAGATAAATTTATCGGTGGTTGTAATAACAAAAATAAAAGAAAAAACTTACAAAAAACCGAAGAAACAAACATGTTAAGCTGAATTCACCATTACATGTTTTTTCCTAAAAAAAGAATGAACGCATCGTGGTTGTAACAAATAGGCTAAACTATTATGGAGCTTTAAAGATAGAATTTTTAATTATAAATGCATAATAATTTTAAACTAGTTACTTTGATTCACCTTTATAAAACATCTTCTCCAAAACCAACAGTGGGATTAATATGCAACACTGTCAAAGTATGATGCATCTGTAACAATGTACAAAGATTATGGAGTTTTTAGACTGTCTTTTTTATTCTCTCGATTATGCATTTAAACAAATTTGTGTATGAAAATGTTATATAGTTAGTGTCATGAAAATGATAAAAATTTATATTATATTTATTACATTGTTGGTGAATTGAAAAAGATAGAATTGAAAAAGATAAATATAATTTGTTATAATTTGAAAGTTACAGATACCTATATCTATAATTTTAATCAAAATTAAAATTTTCATAACAAATATTGATCATAATCTATAAGGATTAGTGCAACAAAAAGAACAAACAAAGGAGCACGAAAGTGGTTGTCTAAACTTCATATTTATAATCAAGAACCTAAAATGAAGATACAAAACGAACATAATAACATTGCTCTCCTAAGAAGATAGGATTTAAAACATTTCTAAAGATATTCATAAAATATAAAGATTAAAGAACCAATTTCGTATCTTACATTTTGCTATTGAATCATCATCTAAAAAAAAATAATTCTGAAGATAATTGTCACCAAATCTCAAGAGTAATTTGATATATATATATATATATATATATATATATATATGTTATCTTTTTATGAAAATTTTGATATAATATTTTGTTAGACGAGCAAATTGAAAACTGTGAGAGAGAATAAATTGCATATTTATTTATTTATTGACAAACACAAACTAAGAAAGGAGCTATGGTGTGGCTTCAACCAGTGACGTGTCCTTCCTCTTCATCATCTTGTTTCGTTAGTGGCTCTGGTCGCTCCCTCTCCTCTATAAATTACTTTGCCTCAAAACCCAGAAAACATCATCTCATCTGCAATGCTTCATGGCAAGAGCTTGCTGGAGTTTTACTATTCTCAGCGATTCCTTTCACTGCTGTCAAAACTATAGCTAATAGTCCATTAGGGGAGTCACTTCAGAGAAAAATGGAAGAGACTAAGCAACTTGCTTTACAAAACTCCTCTAAATTCAAGACTCAGGCTGCCAAGGCCAGAAAACAGAGGTAGAATTATTCTCATTGCTGCTGCATCAATGAAATGAATTGTGCTCATTCATTCCTTAAACATTTTCAGCTTTTGGTACGGACAAGGTCGGCCTCGTTGGCTTGGTCCTATTTCGTATGACGGCTACCCATCATATCTCAATGGGGAACTGCCTGGGGATTATGGCTTTGACATTGCTGCCCTTGCCAAGGATCCAGTGGAACTGCAGAAATATTTCAAGTATGGTTATTATGTTATTATTATTGCTGCTTGAATTTAATTATTTAAATAGTTAACTTGTCCTTTCATTTAATTATTTACCATTAAGCTTTGAGATATTGCATGCTCGCTGGGCTATGCTTGCATCTGTTGGTGCTCTCATTCCTGAGTTATTAGACCTATTGGGAGTCTTTCACTTTGTTGAACCTGTTTGGTGGCGCGTTGGTTATTCCAAGCTCCAGGTTAGCATGTTTTATCTCTCTCTTATCTATTTCTTCACCTTTATCTTACACAAGTTTGTGCAATTAATAATATAATTACTGTCCATTTCCCACTCCATGAATATTAATTAGAAAGGGAATATTAACATGGCAACCTTTCTTTCCCAGTACAAGATGATCTCATGTTCTTAAAAAAAAAAAGAAAATCTATATATTAAGAACATAGATGCCAGATATCATCGGGGAAATATGTCTTTGTCCACCTACCACTGCATAACTAACTGATAAGAGTTTATAAAGAGAATTGATAGGCTCATAAGGTGAGGAGTGCCTCTCTTTATAAACTCATATCAAGAGTCCTATCTTTCCAATGTGGGACTTGGGTTTTTTCCAATATTTGTCAACGGTACTACGACCATTGAAGAAATTAAGAAAATAGTAATCAGTTTTGATTATTAATTGTGTGCTTTGTTATGGCACATCATCTTAGCAAACATAATAAGTTTTCAAACCTGTTATATGGTGTGGAAAAAGGGTCAAAGTGTCTTTGTTAACGATGTTCAAAAGTTCTACAACACTACATAGAATTGGCCACTCTTAAATAATACTATCATGATATGCTTTCGTATGTTTCTAAGAAGCTATTCAGTTCACTTCTGGTCCCACTCTTAAGTCATATAAAGAGGCTGTTTGCTCCTCCCAGGTATGTGCACTGTTCACCAATACCGTTATCCCGTTGAAATTGTCACTAACTTGAGTGTCAAAGTGTATCTTGTCGAAGTTCTCACAAACTTGAGTATCAAAGTGTATCCTATCGAAATTCTCAGTAACTCAAATGTCAAAGTGTATTTTGGTATTCACCCTTCTGGACATCTGTATTCTTGTGTGTAAGCCTGTAAAGCGACCTCCAAACCAACAGATGTTCAAACCCCGATTCCCTGAGAGTGCAGTTTACTGATTGACTTTGATGCTTGTATCAAGCTTAAGCTACAAGGAAAGTGCCACAATATTAGGATTATTTGGTTATTACTCTTATTGTTAAATGTTAAGGGGCAAATGGACTTGGGCTTATAGTACTAGCACTTAACCTAGTTATTAGATAAATAGGGATACTAGAGGTTAGTGTTTTGTTTCACATTACATCTTTCATTACACTTTCAGCATATACTGAATCATCTTTCTCTCTTGTCCTTTCCCTTATCCCTATACCAGTAATTCTTTGGCACTTTCTTTTCCATTATTGCACTTTATTAATTGAAACTAGTCGATAAATTTTTACCTGCATGAGAGTAAATTTAGCTCAGGCTGACGCTGTATACTTTTTTACGAAGCAAATAAACTGGTGAGTTGTAATAATGCAATTGCCACTTCATTCTTATGAGTCTTCCAATTTCTGACAGGGGGATACTCTAGATTACCTTGGCATCCCAGGCCTTCACTTAGCTGGAAGCCAGGGAGTGGTTGTGATTGCTATTTGCCAAGTACTCCTTATGGTAATGCTTGTATCCATTATCCACCTTGTCTCGTGAGCTCTGCTAATATTATTTATATCTTGTGACACTTGTCTTCCAGTACTCTTTGAGCCCATATGATGTTAGTGATGATGTGGCGTAGAACTTCTAATTATTAGATTTTTAACTTAGCGGTATTGGATATATCGCGGGACCTTTTGATTCTACAAATCGAACATCTAATCCTTCGTAAGTGTTCTCTTGAAATACCAGAATGCAACAATAAAGTTTGAAGTTAAATTCATGTTCCCCTCTAAATTAAAGAAGTTAATTTGCTTTCATAACTCAAATTTGTTTGGGCCAAAATAAAAAGTTTCAGTAGTTGGAGCTGCTTAACCATAAATTTGTTTCTTTTGGACAGTCATTTGCGTCTGCAGATGGATTAGCTACTGTTACTACTAATTTGGGATTCTTATTATAAAACAGGTTGGACCAGAATACGCCAGATATTGTGGGATTGAAGCACTGGAGCCTCTAGGAATATATCTGCCTGGTGATATAAACTACCCTGGAGGAGCATTGTTTGATCCCTTAAATCTGTCCAAAGATCCTGAAGCTTTTGAAGAGCTGAAAGTGAAAGAAATAAAAAATGGACGCTTGGCAATGATGGCTTGGTTAGGTTTCTTCATACAAGCGGCACTGACAGGTAAAGGTCCTGTACAAAACGTTGTGGATCATATCTCCGATCCTTTCCACAACAACTTGCTGGGGTCACTCAATTCAATGAAATTACACTAGGATCTTATCTTATCGATTCTAAATATAAGAGACAATGTAGGATCAAAACAGAAAGGGGATTTTGCGCTGATGCATTAGAGGCGTGGCATGGCTGTTGTGCGGGTTTTGGCGTGTGACAGTAGGATATTAGCACCCGAAGTAATAGCTGTAATAAGTGGAGTACTTAATTTCAATGCCAGTTTTAAGAAATGTGTGATTTTATCGTTGCGCAAGGGTGTTGTTTTGTGAGGAGTCCTTCATATGCTGAAGGTCAGTTTTTGTTCTGTTTTTGTGACCTTATCATTCCTCTAATTAACAACAGGCCTTCCAAACAAACAATTAAGTATACTTTCTGAATTTTGATCGAGCAAACTATTAATGTTGTTTGTTAAAGTCAAATCACTAGCTTATAGCAGACAATATTGTAAAAAAAAGAAGCTTATAGTACACAACATACTGTGAATAACTATACTTTTTTGAGGGGGCCAAAGATTTATAATATTTTATAAATGACTAATTTAACAATGGTAAGATTTT
The DNA here is from genome assembly GCA_958299785.1 of Medicago lupulina. Taxonomy (NCBI): domain Eukaryota; kingdom Viridiplantae; phylum Streptophyta; class Magnoliopsida; order Fabales; family Fabaceae; genus Medicago; species Medicago lupulina. The sequence goes on along the minus strand of OY283141.1, from coordinate 71,660,252 downwards.
GCGTATTTAGTATAATTAGTCCACAGTGCCATGGAGAGTTGATCCGCGTCCTTTTCTTCACTTAAGCACTCCCTTAACCACTGAACTACTAGTAATATTGTGTTATATCAGAGAACATTTCGTATACATTCACACGCCATTTTAATGAATCCAAACATAATAAAAAAAGGAACTTTTTTTTGGTTGGCCATGGCCTTCCCAGTTCCTACCTTGCTCTGCCTCTGGTTTGATGTAGTCATTCTCTCACGAGCTTATAACATTTTATATATCAGTCAATAATAGTACGTTATTCGATATATCCAATTCAAACAATCAAACTACGCTTAATCGGATGAGATCAAAAAAAATTGTGAAAATTATCCAAATCAAATCGCATGTTATTTTAATCGTTAGTTATGATGACTTTTTTGTCTTAAAATCAATCTAGACCAAACAACAAACACCCCTAAAGACTCTGGCTTCTCGACCCTCAAGGTTACAGGTTCAAGATAATAACTAGGGTGAGACTCCAACTGGAAATATATGTCTTCAACCGTATTTAAGTTATTGTTACTGCTTGCGCACTTGGTTCAACCAGTACCTCAACAACACTTGTCTTTGCCTCTATCTCTAAGCAAGGTATGTTGAGTGCTCTATACCTCATTTATTTCATGCTTTCTTCCTAGATCATTAAGTTCTTAGCAAGGAAGCCAATAGTTGCCTTAGTAGTGGAAACAATATGATTGGTTGACATTGTTAGGGAGTTCTGAATTTGAGAACTGCGGCTAAGTCCTACATCAACCGATTTCTTAAGTTGGTTCACATGTAAGTTCAGCATTGAAGGAAACTTCAAATTCCCTGTTGCTAAGCACTCCCACGTCCCAAGAAGTGTACTAGCAATTGCTACAAGACTTCAGTGTATGTTTGGAGTTTGGACATTTCTAATTCAGTGGAACGGGATAAAAGGGAATGTAATGTGCTTATAATCCAGAGAAATGAAATGAAGTGGAGCAGAGTAAAACGGAACAAATTTAGATATTTTATAATAGAAATAGAACAAAATTACCATTCCATCTTTTGGTTAGTGAATAAAATGAAACTGTTTTAACAATTTTAATCCAATTTCACCTTTATTAAAAAGCAACACTATAAAATAAAATTCAATTAAGAGTTAACTTATTATGGTATATGTCAACTATTTTGGGATGTTTGACGCCGATTGCATATAATGAATTCAATAAAACTCAATGCCCTGTAATTGCATTCTTTTAATAGAATGGACACCTACAAAGCAGAGCTTGGAGAACAGGGTTGACACCCACACTACAAACACACCGCCATGGTTACCGAGTAGTGATTTTAATGAACAGAGATAAGCAAGTATAGTCAATATAAAGATGGGAATTCATGAATAATTTTACTAAAAGAAGTGCTAGAAATACTCTTTACAACACTCACTCTTTTACTGAATGAAATCAATGTAGATCCCACATGAATATAACCCAACAAGAGAGTAAGTGTTAAGAGAGTGCTGAAAACATTGCTTCTAGCAATCCTCATTTTATAATTATGAAAATAGATTGAAATTCCATTTGCTTCCACCAAGATTGAATTGGAAGACAATTGGGAGTATGCAATGGAACGAGATAGAATGAATGCATTAGTTTCCATTCCATTCTATCATTTCTTTAATCCACTGGAGCATAGTAACATAACATTATATTTCATTCTACTTCATTCCATTTCATACCACGAATCTCAACATACCCAATACAACAGAAGTTGTTTGTACTCAGTTGTTGAAATATAAGTTAAGGGAGTAGAGGTTGCGTAAGATCAGAATAAAAGCAGAAGATTCACTAGCCCTTGCTAAAGCCAAACTGCATCCACTTAAAAGTCAAAACATTAATTTCGACGCTGCTTGAAGAAAACAAGGGACTACATTCATGGATCAATAAGATCTGGTCAAACACGAGGGACAGAGTCGGTTATATCTAGGTTAGATCATTCCATCTATTTGACAACTCCAAGTAAAGAGTTTCTTTCCTTTCTTTCTTTCCTAATTTTTTTGGCGGTTTTTTAAATATAAAAAAGAAACTGCAAATTAATACATATATATAACAGACAATCTGTTCAGCACTGATTACCCAAGTCATGCCAAATCATATTCCCTTTCTTTCTCGCAAGCTTCTTCCCCTTCTATAGTCAACCTCTGCATCGGAGCATGATAACCCCATCTGATATTTCCTGCAGATTCTGGATGATCCCATTTTTGAGAATATATCTTCATCATCCATGAGAATATGATTATCAGGTGTACTTAATCCAGAGCTGTTGCTACAATATCCCGGTGATTTATGATCTGACATGTGCAAGAATGAAACATATTTAAGGATAAAAATTGAATACATTAATTAATTTCACATTGAAAAGATAAAATGTGCCTTATTTTAGGGAAAAAAAAAATTCTTTACTAAAACAACTCTTATTTTGAAAGAGAGGGAGCATCAGAGAAAATTTGTCAAAAACTTCTTTATCCATTAAAAGTAACTACAACATATTATAAATAATAGGGAAATGCTAACCAGTGCCCCAAGGGCACCGGTTCGCAAGACCCTAAATAATATTGTAATTAATTTGAAGTTGCTCTTCTCTATGGTCTTGTTTATTTATTTTTAAACGCTTTGTTTTTTTTTTTTAATTTCCAAGATGTAATAAAACAAATCAAATTCAAATCCGTTTTTACAGCATACCTTCATATCCATCACTTATAGGGACTTGATTCTTTGCTTGCTTGCCAGCTGGACTCGTGTCTAATCGAAGGCATTTTAGATTCTGCAAACCCACCTGAGTCTCATGAGCTTTGAATTCTTTCATTAATGAAGTCTCTATGTTTTCTTCCATCATTGATTTGGCAGAGGTCAAGGGCATCATGGTAAATGAGTCGTCCGTTACATCAGAAATCTCCACGTATTGACTGGTGGTTATAATCTCATCTGCACTGAAACCAAAGGATGCCCGGTAAGCTTCTATTTCTTCCACATCTTGCTTAGGACTTCTAGAAGGCCTAGTCTGATGTCCATTTCCACCCGTAGATTGAGCATCCGAGTCTTTTGAAACACTTAATCTGCCACCATTATGAGGGAATGGAGGATTTTGGTCCAAATAGAATTGTGCATAGGTAGCAGGGCAAAAGAAATTTGTATCTTGTGATGCCATAGTGACATCATTAGTGTCATGCCCAGACACCCTCCCAGACCCAGTCCTCTGATACTTTCCATTTTCAGGATACAGTGATGAATCCCACTGTGGGCGAAACTCCCGTTCAGGGAAAGAGGTTGATAGACAGTCACCAGAGTTCCTTGATATTGGAGATATAAGGCTACTGGCAGGACTTCCAGGGTAGAGTGAATATGTAGTCTGCAGATCATTTGCAGTGATGTAGTTACCCTTGCCACCATTTTTGAGATTTGCTGAGGATGTTAGAAAGTGAGCAAAAGGTACATCTGGGGAAGAGGGAGTTGTTAAGTGAGCCAACTCTGGGGGAGGAGTGAGAGGAGCAGTTGATGGTTCGGTAGTGAAATTTGAGAAGACTGGAGGAGACACCAGCTGTGTTTCATGAGCATATGGTCCAGTGGCATACATTGTGTTTGAAGGACCGCCAGGTGAGTTTGCAGATAATGACAAAAAACAACTAGGTGACTGTGCAGTCGAAGGAAGGGCAGAATGTGTAAAGGATGCTGGTGAAGATGGTGGAGCTAAGAGAGAAGGAGCTATGCCTGTGGCTTGATTGGTCAACCCAGCCACTTGGGGCCCATTTGGTTGACTGGCTGACCCATTATTATCAGGAATACGAGATGCGGGTACAATGCGTTTCCCACCTTTCTGTGAACTGAAACAAGAAAATGCACCCAAACAACCTCCCCATCTTTTTCTCTGTCAATGCAAGTCAAGAAAGGGTATTAATAACATGTAAATCTGAAAGAAACAATTACTAGTCTAAGTTTATTAAAGAAACAATAGTTGTGGTCCACATGCTATTTTTTACGAAAACAGTTGAAGAGATTAATGTGTAGGTCTAATATAGAGCCAATCACAAACCCGAAGAAAAGAGAAAGAGTGTATAAGTATTAGGAAGTCAACTAACGTAACACCTCGTCGAATCTTCATGGGATGAATCATTGATGTTAATAAATTAAAATTAAAAACTTATTTATTACAAAGTTAAATGGCCTGGTGTCTCTTTGACTGCTTGATTCAAATAATCTCACCCTTAACCTATATGGACCAATTTGACTGAAGATTTTCTTGTTTTGTATTTCCCCCCCAGTTCTTAATTCACTCTCCTAGTCACCATCAACTTCTTGACATTTGTAAATCTAAAACCCCAAGGTAAAGTCTTTCATTTAGAAATTGCACTTAATAGAATTGACACAATTGACATGTTACACAATCAAGATTCTCAGACTTCTCACAACAATGCTTTTTATCTACAAGGTGTCACATAGCTCATTCATTTTTATTATTATAACATGTTAGGATATAGTATAATGGCTATACTATATCCTAACATAACGTAACAGTTTTCTCGTGTTACAACCAGTTTAAAATTTTATGAGAAATTGGGTGTACCCTCTCACATTGGAGAAATTTCTCATGATACATTTGAAAGGTTTTGGTTGGAAAAGACAAGATATTATATGGTAATGGAAGTTTATACAGTTCTATGGTTGATTTGGCTGGAGAGTAATGCCATATCTTCAAAGACCATTTTTATTGATACTTTGGAGGTCTTTGTCATGGGATAGAATTGTGATTTTGACTTCTCTTTGGTACAGTATACGGAAAGGATTAGTAAACTACAAACTTTTACTTGCCAAGTATATATTTAATATAACAATCTTTCTGCATAGATAGAATGGTTATTCAAAATGAAGTTATTGGAAAAAGTTTGCTTTGGGTTTTGTGATATATATCAATTCCGGCAATGTTTTTTATTCTCAACAAGGACATTAAAAAAAAAAAAAACAGACTTATTCAATTAGATTTTCATTTTAGAGCTAATCCTAATAGCTTTTCATTTTAGAGTCAAAATAGTATTTTTTATAAAATGATTTTTTTAAAAATCCTAAACAAACACTTAAAAATGACAAAAGTGATTATTTTTACTAAAAAAACTAGATATGTAACCAAAAAAATAAATTAGATTTGGCTTCTGAGTATGTACCCCAAGGCTGGTTTGTTTTGTCACCAATATATTTCTGAGAGCAATGAGATATTTTTGCTTACTGATAGGCAAAACCATTATAAACCCACACACACAAGTGGAGGTACCGGGGTTCGAACCCCGGTCATATGGCATCCGGCCTAACAATTTCGGCATTTTGCTTACTGATTGCTTCCTGATATTTTGTTCCCAACTAATACAGTGCTCCGTTAAAAAAAAAACTAATAAAATCCTATTGTTCCGCTGATACTATGCAAAGCATCAGCCTATTTAATTTCCATAAAACATTCAATCCAGGTGCACTGAATGAAATCTTTGAAATTTGTAAGTTAATCTACAGCTTTGTAAACAAGAAAAGCAAAAGAGACACAATAGATGAGCAGCATATTTTGTAACAGTTATACTGATTAGATTACGAGAGGGGGAGCCTTGGCACAACAGGGTTCAAGTCGTGGAAACGACATCTTGTTTATGTTAGTATTAAGTTGCGAGTAGAAATAAAGCCCAACCTCGCCAAATCGAAAATGTTAAACAGAAGGAATCTGGAAGAGTAAGTTAGTCTAAAAGGGAACACACACAACTTTTCTTGATTTCAATAGCAGAAGATTGAGTTGAAAATCAGGAGACAGTGTGGTATGGATCTAACTATATTTTGTTAATTACTTAATACTTACTAAAAAATTGAAATTATATAGACTTTTTGTATACATAGAGGAAAATAAAAGAATCGCCAAAGTAGATCGTTATTTATGGTAAGCAATAAATAAATAAATAAATGCAATTATCGTTGATTGATGTGAGATCTGAGGAAAATTGGTGGTTATGTAAGTAACTAGGGAGGTCAGATCTAAGAGAAATAAATAATGCAGAAAGTATAATTACGAAAATTAAAGAGTGAGATCGAGATAGATATAGTTACCCTTTCATTCTGTGGAAATCGATTTTGTTCGGACCCCATGGGCGACTTGTTGCTGTTACACTCAACTCAACTCAGGTAAAGCTTCAACTAAGAGTTAGTAAGATCGTTTGTTTCTTCTTTCTCGCAGCATTTCTTCTTCTTCACTGACACCACACAGACTCACTTTTTGATGTGAACTCAATAGAAGACGAGTAAGGAAGGAAGGAAAGGAATATCAATTAATTTAATTTACATTAATTATTGCTAACAAAACAATCAAAGAAAAGGAAAGGAGAGACAAAGAAAGACAAAAGCGATAAAGATTGGAGTGTGACCAAGATAGATACAGATAAAGTCACACACACCGGGACACCCGCTATATACTTTTTACTATATTAATTTACTTTTTTTCATTCTTTCTTTTTGTGTAAAAATAATCGCTGATAATTGATTATTATTTTATTGAGTTAATTAAGTAAATAATCTCTATAAATATTTAGAATTTTATTTTTAGTCATAAATTCTGCGTCAGCATTTTTTAAAAAATTTCGTCAATATTTTTAGTCTTTGTAAAAAATTTCGTCAATATTTTTGTAACTTTATTTTTACTAAAAAAGAAGTATGAATTCTTTCAACGCTAAAAGTTTCAAATTTTGAGTTATTTTGTGTAGAGATGTAAATAATTTTTTATATTATATTATGATTGTCGATGAATGTTGACTTTTTTTTTAGCAAAGAAATGTTAACTTAAATGGTAAACAACTTCTTTAGTGAATAAATCACGTCAGAGCGGCGAACAAAGGTGAAAATCAGGTCGGAGCAAACGAGCAAGGCTTCAGAGACGTGTGCGATCAGATTGTGAGAGTGTGAAGGAAATCTAATGGTTGTAAAGTGTTTATGCATGGTGCATAAGGAAATGACTTATGCACCATAACTTTGCCCGTTTAAAATGTGTAAACTGTAAACCATAGTTTTAAAAACCGGCTCGGACAGGCCGATCGAACCGATCAATACACTGGGTCGAGTCATTTATCGGATCGGCCATGCAGTTAAACCGGTGAAAACAGGTAAGACTTGTTGAAAACTGGTAAAAACCGATGACTCGACCGGTTTTTCGAGCCAACCCGATTTAACGAATTTTTCAATTTTTTTTATTGAAAGGAACAAATTATTTTCATTCTTGAATGTCATTAATTAAATTAAATGTCATTCCTTTCCTATGCTAAGAATGTCATTAATTAAATTAAATGTCATCAATTTTCCTGCAACAGCGATTTTCTTTCCTATGCTAATGGCCATTGCACGATATTAATTATATTAAGGCCCTGTTTGGATAAACAACTTATATAGATGCTTATAGCATTAGAGCTTATAATATTAAAACTTATATCATAAGCTCTTATACTTGATAAGTTATTTATGTTTGGATATGTACACTAAAATGTACTTACATAAATTGAAGTGTTTAGATGTGACATTACATAAACAATTATCAAAATTTTAAATATTTTTAATTTAACTAAAAAATCAAAGAATAGAACCACAATTATCAAGATTTTTTTTATAAAATTAATCAAGATGTAAAAAATAATATTATAATATTATATTTATATATATATATATATATATATATATATATATATATATATATATAGTATAATAAATATTCATCCTTAAAAATAATATCAATATTCATATAAGACAAAATTAACATTAGAGGTGTAAATAAGTAGTCTAAACATCATCATACACAAGTATAATAATATATGATAAGCTTTTTTTTTTTTTTAAAGAGTATAATAATATAAATATAATAATAAGAAATAATCACGTATGTAAAAGTTTAATAGTCTTACACCATTGTTGAAAAAATCTTTATAAATAATAGTTAAAAACAAAAATAAAATAAACCTATTAGTGTACAATTTGTTACCAAAAAAAGACAAGTCAAATTGTTTTTTTTTTATTCAGTTTCATTTTGTTATGTAACAAAAAAATAATAAAAATCTTCCTTAAAAAAAATCTTAGTTACGTGTGTTACTTTAGTAAGATAAGTATATTGCAATTTTGTTACTCATGCACCGCGAAAGATAATTAACAGTATAATTAAAATATATGTTTTGAAAAAGTGGTTCCAGAGAGAATCGAAGGAGGTTACATAAATTCATAAGCTCCTTGTTAAGCCGGAGGGTAAGCTGAAAATTCATATTAAAATATGGCATAAGCAGCTTATGAAACTATGATAAGCTATTTTTATTTATTTACCCAAACACCTTTAAAAAGGCTTATGAGAGTAGATAAGCCCACATAAACCAATCCAAACGGGGCTTAAATAGTATTAGTTGCTTTTGACTTTTTTGATTTGATTATTTAGAAAAATTAAGACTGGCATCACCACTAGACTATCCACTTAATTTTGTTATTGCATTGGGTTAGTTTCTATATATAAGTATATTACATTGTAAGCATGATTTTTTTTCCTTCCAAACCACATCGAATATATAATATTTACATGATACACTATACTCTTTGAAAAAAAATATTGCTATATATATATATATATATATATATATATATATATATACTAGTATGTGGACCCGTTCCAAGCACGGGCTAGAATTTCGTCATACTCAAAAGAATGGATATTGTTATTTATCAAATGTCAGTTAAAGACCAACATTGAATAAATGATTGATGGTTGAACAAAACTTATGGATGAAAGCATGATATAATTCTATCACATGTGTGGTTGGCAACCCCGTAAATTCCAACAATAGTATAATATCTCAGTTCAACATTATGGTGGAGCGAGAAATGGTTTTTCGTGGTGGATCACGTACACGGAGAGTCTCAAACTTACCAAAGAGATGTTAGTTGTCAAATGTGAGTTGTAATTTCAAATAGGAAACCCTTTTGAGTTGACCTGGTTGTGTTGACTTGCGACCTTGGAATGTGCATCTCTCGAGGTCTCAAGTTCGATTCTCCCTGACGTCAAATTTGGTTGGCTAGTTTGGCTTTTTCAAACAAAACTGCATTGGATGCTAAAGTAGATGTTGAGGCACATATAAGTGAGATTAGCCATATTCCTAAGGCCTTAAGACTTTCGATGAAAATGTGATGTTAATCTCATTTGTGTGGTTGCTCTTAGTCTAAGGTGATGATATAATCTAATGTAGACTCCACAAAAGTTACAACATTATGATAATTTATTTTATTAGTTTTTGGGCATCATTAGTTTATTTTTTTTATCTTAAATTTTAGTTTTGGGATGTGATTTGTTTTTTTCAATTTTTTTATTCAATATATTTTATTTCAAATTCCTTCAATATGATCATTGGAGGATATGATAATGAAAAAATGTATATGTGTTATGCTGAGTTGACAAAATACATGTTTATTATCCTAAAAAAATACATGTTTATTAGATATGTTAAATTGATGTGGCATTTTCTTAATGAGTTCAATATTTTAGTAGCATAATTATCTAGTAATCTCCATTTTCTTCAACAAATCTGTAAAATTACCAACAACTCATTATTTCATATATTCTCACAAGTAAAATACACACTCCTTATTTATTTTTTTCTCTTATCATTTCTCTCATGTTCAAATTCCTTTTCCAACTTCTTTTTTTTCTAATTTATTTTCTCTCTTCTCATGAAATAGAGGAACAAAAACAGCCCTTATATGAAACCGTTGTGAACCCACCTTTTTTACCAAAAGAGATGTGAATGTATATGTGTGAGTTAAACTTCTATCTTAAATTCAAGAGTAGACTTTGAACAATGTATAAATGTGATGATAAATATACCTGATGTCTTAAGGTATTTGATGAAGATGTGGTGTCAATCTCATTTCTGGGGTTTCTGTTAGTCAAATGTGACAAATCAAACCATTTTAGCCTCCCTCGTAACTCCGGACATTATGATGGACTGTTTTATTAGTTTTTGGAAGTCATTTGCTTTATTTGCTTTGGTGAATATAATTTTTTGGGTGTCGGTCTTTCATGAATTTTTTTTAGCCAACCTCTACTATTTTAAACACCTTCACTTTTTGTCTTTGCTGGGATCTAACGATGAAAAAGTGCAGACATGTTATTATGATACATGCTTATTAGACATTTTAAAATAATGTGGTATTTTTTTTAATTGATTAAAATAATGTGATATCAAATTTCGTTTTCATCTTTTTCATTTTTCTAATTGTCTTTCTCTTTTACCTTGAAAACGGAACATGAATCTCCATCCATTAAACTACCACAAACCTACCTTTTGAACGTGTTGTACCTCCCTCTGTTTTACCTTATATGGTTTTGTCACATTATGTGTCAAATATGAGTTGAGTTTTATAATAGATGGAATGGTATATTGAATAACATATAAGTAAAATGAACTATATACATGTGCCTAAATTTTTTGAACGAAGATGTGGTGTCAATATCATTTGTATGGTTTCTCTTAACCTCATGCGATGATACAATCCAATGTATGCTCGAATAGAAGTCGCAACATTATGATGATTTGTTTTGTTAATTTTTGGGTGTCGTTTGTTTTATTTTTTATCTTAACTTTTAGATTTTGGATGTCACTCACTTTCACACAATTTTTTTGTCAAAGCAATATTTTTTTATTCAACCTCTATTATTTTAAATTTCTTCACTTTTAGTCTTTGGTGTGATCTTACAAAAGAAAAATGTAAATGTGTTATGTTGAGTTGACAAACTACATTATCATTTTAAATTGATGTGACATTTTTTCAATGAGTCTAATATTTTAGTAGAATAATAACAAACTCATTCACTTACCAACAACCCAGTATTTTCCCTAATCGTTTCTCTCATGTTCAAATTCCTTTATCATCTTGTTTCTTTTTCTAATTTACTTATTTTCTTCCCATGAAATAAAGGAACAAAAACATCCATCTATGAAACTACCACGGAACCACCTATTTAGTTTTTAGATATAATAATCCTACATGTAGCATTGACAAAGATCAAAGGCATTGTGCGTAAAATAACTTTATAGTTTTTTAAAAAAATATTTTACAACTACTTTTATTTTTTATGAAGTTGTTTATAAAATAAAAAGTATAAAATAATTAATTTTTTTTTAAACAATCGATATTATATAAAAAAATAAAATAATGCATTTAATTTTTGTTAACTCACAATTAAAACATTTGAGGGAGAAGGGGAGATGAGAGGAGGTGGAACACATTAATAGGAATTTATGCCTCATAGATAGTTCCTTTTTTAATCCACAATTATCGGTTAATTAGTTTAGTACCAAAAGGTTGGCTCATTATGTGTTAAGGTGGATAGTGATTATGCAATAGTGATGATATTTAGATGATGAGGCGTACACCTATATTAGTGTTTTATGATGTTTAACACTAAAGGGTGCCCAATGTACTTTTACAATTTTACATGCCAATGTTTATAATAGAGATAAAGATACATTATTTTGATAAAGATAAAGACATTTAATCTTATGAATTTGTATCGTATAACAGAATATGAATAAAAGTTCCAAAAAAATATTTTTCTCACTTATATTTTTCTCTGTTAACCCTCCGGTTCATAGGATAAACAGACCAAAGTAATATCGAATTTTCCCAAGAGATAAATAAAATCTAATAAAAATTGATTCCTCCTAGAGACTAAATTAGGGTTCTACCAAACATTTCATACATTTCTCTATTTTATCAAATGTGTATAATATATTTTGAATCAATATGTTTATAAAATTTCTACAAATTTTTAGATCCATTATTCAAATATAGTATTTCACTCTCTACTTTTATCATGTGAAAATCCAATATGAATAATATCATATGCCTATTGCTTATTGTATTACATACACAAACTCCATATTCAATAATTGATTTATGCTCGAGATACAAAAATCAAAGTTCTAAAAATTAAGATGATCTAATAGCGTAAAATGGGAGGGGGAGAGAGATAAAGAGAGAGAGTTGATGGATAAAAAAAAGTTATAAAAACCTCACCAACTAACACTCAACAATGATCTACATAAAAAACACCATAGAAAACATTTTTTTTTATATAATGTGCTTGCAATCATTACAACTATATCCAGTGAGAAAGGGTGCAAGTCAAAATTTAAGACGCGAATGAACCAATCTCGTCTGACTATTCTCCATAATTCATTGACTCAATTGACCTCAAAGAGGTTATTTGATTTGGTGTCTTGTCAATTTTTTTAATTTAGTAACACTTGTGTGAATGGAAAATGATTGATAATGATATGATGATGAAAAATGACATATGTTAGAATCTGATTAGCTTGCACATAAAACTATGACATGTGCTATAAATTGATTGGTTTCTAAATTAAAAGGTGATTGATTGGTTGAAGTTATTAAGAAATTATGATTGCATGATTGATGCAAAAAATTTGAAGACTTCAAATTAACATTAATGACATGATAATTATTTTTATTAATTACTATTTTTTTTTTTAAAAGTTAAAACTAACCTTATTAATTATATACCTTTTATATGTATTTTGTTATAAAAGTAAGGAGATATAAAGAGAAACAAATTCAAAATGAGTAACTTATTTTATCTTTTTGGGAACTAATCTTTTAGGACCAATGTAATATGAAGTTTTGCATAAAAAAATATTTCACTAATAGATCAAACTTATGTTCTACCGAATGTTTTTTTTTTTTTTGACAAAAGGTTCTACCAAATGGTTGATATTATTTTTTATATTATTGAATGTTCATGATATATTTTAAATTACTATATTTACAAAATTTCTAAGGATTTTCCTACAAAAAAAAAATGAAAGGATTTTTGCAACCACTTTTTTTAATATGATCACACTCGTTATTTTGATCATGCAAATAACCAATATGAATGATATCATATATCTACTGCTTATTTAATATCATGTACAAACTCCGCATTCATTTGTTGGGTTGTGATAGAAATAAAAAAAAATCAACATGAATTGTCATAACATAAAAATAAAGAGAGACTTGATTTTTAGAACCTCGTTATTTTCTTTATATATAGACAACTTAGTAAGACGTTGCAGAAGAAAAGGAAAAGTATCTCAAATGAAACCCCATCAACCAACACTCACACAATGGACTACATAAAAAACAAAAATAACTAAAATGAGGTTAACTAAAAGGAATCACATCAAAATAAATAGCATCAATTATTCTAAGAAAACATGTTTTTTCGTAATTTACATATGGATGCATCCATCAAAACGATATCTAGTAAGAACATATGCAGGAGTCACAATTTACATCATGAACGAAAATTGTTGAACATGTACAACCCACATGACAATGCTCCATGATTCCTTGACTGGATCGATGTTATCGAATTTTAATGTGATTTTTGAATTTAGTAAGAATGTGTGAATGACATAAACATATGAAATTGATGTAAAACAAAACAACTATATATAGAGATAAAAGAAGCTAACAAATTATGTTTGAACCTCTAATTCTAATATAGTGATTTGATGATGAAAATAATACACATGTTAAAATCTGATTGACTTAAAGATCAAACTATGACGCATGTTATAATTTGATTGGTTTACAATTTAAAAAGTGACTCATGATATAATTTTATTGGCTGAATTCAAGTAAGAAATTAAAATCTCATGATGCAAAAAGTTGATGACATATAATTGACATGATATGTTGAAATAATTTATTTCCTTTTAATATTAATTTTTTTTAGAGTTCCTCTTAATATTAATTAGTCAATTGTAATCTTGTGAATTAATAACAACGTGATATCATAAAAAAATTCAAGGATTAAATTTCAATACAAACTAATTGCTTAAATAAAACAATGTTAAAATAATTGTGTATATTAATCCATTTATATTAATATGTAGTATTGTATATAAGTAAAATATTAGCCCTTTAAAAAAGCATTAATATAAAATCATATAGATAATAACAATAAGATGATAGCTAAAATTTATGATATATATTATTTGTCAAAAAAATGTTATATACTATTTATTTTTATTGTATTTGAACTCTTCTATTTATTTTAATTTATATTGTAAATCATATTGAGATACATAAAAAAAATCATATTATTTGTGACTATGTATCTATAATATTTATAAAAAAAATCAATAACATATGTAAAAGGTTATCATTCATAATATAAATTTTAAAAAATAAAATTAGTTTTCCCTCAAAAAAAATTAATTTATAAATTATTGTATTTTTTAAAATCTAAAGTACAACCAAATATTTGTGCCCCTCGTTTTAGGTCCTTATTCTTGTCAATATTTTTATAAAAGGAATCACCTTTTTTTTTTACAAATAAAAGGAATCACTTATAAGAGTATACTTTTTTCACTTATTATGAGTTTAAATTTAAATAATACTGTATAAATTAATTCTTAAAAATTTCTTTTATATTCTATTTATTCAATTAAATATTTATGAAATATTTCATTGATTCCTTTGTTGTATGACTATTATTACCTCATTCAAAAATTGTAATAAATGTTGCCTTTGAATTATATGATTAATAGCTAGTAATTAATGCTTGTATAAATAGAAGTTGCCACGTGTACTATTACTCATAGAAGTAAGCTTTTGTATTATATAAAGATAAAGATACCGTTGGAAAAGAAAATACTATATAAGTAGAAATATATAGTTGAATTGTTTTTTTACAAACTTATACTATTAAACAGAATTAAAAGGCTTACTTATTTTTAGAAACATTTAGAAATATATACTTATTTGTTTCATACCATTAAACATAATTGATTGAGATGATATATACATTTAAATTAGAAACCAATATTTTTAAGGGTTAAATTTTTTCAGAGAGGGAAGGGTTAAATTAGAAACTAATATAATTGATTGAAACATATATAACATATAATATGCACTTATTTACTCAAAAAAAAATGTAATATGCACTTAAATTGAGACATTTCTATAAAAAAAATTGATACGTATATTTTTTTAAAAAGCAATCAATCAAATACTTATTTTTTCCTCTATTAGAAAACAAATTGTATAATACTCTATTAGAAATATATGTAAAATTAGTCTTTATATTATATTTAATTGGCTTATTTTTTATGCCATTAAGAATTATTATTTTTGACATACCATTAAACCAAGTTTTCGTTCATATCATTTTTGTTTTTTTTTTACCATGTTAATTTTTCGTCTCTGTAATATAATAGAGTTAAGATCATTTTTTATTTTTTTTGAAAAGATATAATTTAAGGTAATCAAATAGTATATTAGATAATATTTCAATTCAAAATAAAAATTGTGGAGATTTTTTTTTAATTCCCTATGATTAATGTTAAATTACATGGACATTGTCTTGTGAAATGGATCATATGTGTAAACAATTTTTATGAGATGGATTAGACATTAATGCTCATTAGAAAGGAGAAGAGGCACGTCTACTTTTTAAAATCATGAAGCCAAATGTTTATAATAGAGATAAAGATTGTTTGGAGTATAATTATTCTCAATTAAATTATAAAAATATAAATGTTTTTGAGAGCAATCACCTAGTCACACTGGGCGTACATTGGAAAATAAAATCACTGTAATTTAGGTACTTTTAAATTATGTTTAAAAATTGAATTAATTATATATAAAATTAATTACAAACCATGGGCATGGATATATACACATCAAAATATAAATAAATTAAACAATAGATCGTGGATAGAAAAATATTTGATCTTAGTGTTACAATGACAACCAAAAGAAAATAACACAAAATCAAAATCCGACATGAAATAAGGAAAAATGGGAAATATAACACAACCACTGCAGAATCTCACAAAATATTCAAACAGAATTGACCAATGATCTAAAGGCAAAATCTCAATAGAATATGGAACCAAATATTCACATATATTACAGATAAAAAACCCAACAAATTGACATTCTTTAAAAAAAAATATATATTACATTCTCTAATTTTCTCTTGGCATATAATCATTTCAAAATCTTCATGGTTAGATCTATGGTATATCCATATCATATGCCGTTAGAACTTGAGAGTATCATAGGGTGAATATGTGAATTTGAACAAAATACATGGATATATACAACATGTAGTGGAGTAATATCATAAATTAAATCAATTTTTGAAATTAAAGTGATGAAAAAAAATATGTTAAAAAGAAAAGTGTTTCAATAAAATAAAAGAGAGATTTTGAGAATAATTTTTAAATTTTAGTGTGAAATCTAAATGATGTGAAAATGTTGAGACTAACAAACGTTATTTATAGGAAAAAAGAAGCAAGTAAGTCACATCAATTATGTCCTTAATTTAGTAATGAAATTAGTAACACATTAAATAGCAAAAAGAATTTGAATAAAATATTCCATTTATTCTTTTGTCATTATAAGACTTTTAATTATAAGCCTTTTAGTCAACTTGCATAATCATGTCAATTACATAAGTCTTGCACAAATAACATGATATGTACCAATTGCACAAAACATTAAATACACCTTTTAATATAAGGTTGCCACGTGTACTATCAAAATAAAATAGGGGAAATGTTTATAATAGATATATATATATATATATATCAGTTTATTAGTTTTTAAGTGTCTGAGTCATAGGTTCAATCCAATCTAATCTGATTCAATACCTATAAAAATTTAATCTTAAGACCGAGTCATCAAATCGAGTTATTCGGTTTTATTCGGTTCAGTCATGTGGTTCAACCATTGACTCAGTGGTTCGACCATTAACCCAGTGACCCAAAACCCCTGCCGAGTCGATGACCGAGCCGAGTTTTAAAACTATGTTGTAAACCCCATCTACTAGGCTACTTGATATTTATTTTTTAACCAAATTCACATTTTCAATCCTCGCACATATTACTTTTGTGAATTTGATCACATTTTTTAAATTTATAATTTTGAGGACTTATAAATACCTTTGGTCTCTTTTGAGGGTAAAAGTGTAAAAGATATCATATAAAATATGCAGAGATACAAAATAAAATAGAGTTCAAAATTGTGAATTTGAGAAAAGATCACAACTTGGTTTTGTTTAATGAGCACATGCAAATAAGTCTTGTATCATAACACATTTGATCTAATGGTATGTCTTATTGTTCCAATGGTGAAAACAAATTTATACATAATACAAGACTTGTTTTACTTGTGCAACATAAAATTGGCAGCAAAAAAAATTATTTAAAGGACAAAATTGAGTGAACATATTACCATTCATCAGCTTACACATTTTACATTTCAACAAGCCCTCGTATCGTTCATATACCAGTTAATCACGGACAAGCCAAACAAATAACAAACTCATCAAAACATGAATAAGAAAACGAAAAAAAAATAGAATTCAAAATAAAGAAACATTTTCTAAAATGGAATTTAGTTCGTACACACCAAGAGGTTCACAGCAAGTAAACTAGAAAATGAACAAATCAAATAGTAGTAATCCACAATAACCTTGATACTAATCCTTATCCAACAATTTTAATTTTTACCATCTGTGTGTGACTGCGAGTCATTCTAACCTTTAGCCTGGCCAAGTTCAATATCTTTCAACGGACTATTTTCTACTCCTTCCTTCAATAGCCTAATTTCTTCTTCTGTTAGGCTGTTTTTTGAATGAGGGAGAGTCTTCGCATTTGGCTGCTTTTCAAGTTCCACAGCCCAACTATAAATTACCATGCCAACAACTGCAAGAACCATTCCCATGATGTTCTTGAAAGTGAGCTCTGAATCGAATAACAGCCACCCCAAAGTCAGAACACATAATGTTTTCATGTGGCCTAAAACCTGGAAGGAAACTGCTGAGAAGCGCCCAATGCAGAGGTACTGGCTTACATTACAAAACACAGCTAAGGTGCATGAAAGAAGAATGAAAACCTACAAAAATTTAAAAGACACGTTAATAAACAATCCAACACTATATGTATGTATAGTCAACAACAAATACAAAGCGAAACTATCTAGATTCAACACAAAAAAGGGTGATCACTTACAATGGCACCAGAAGACATCTTAAAGTTGGTTATCAATTTGCCACTGAGATAGTAATCAACAAATGGACCAAGAATAATAAGAGAGAGAGCTTGAATAGGAGCAGTCTTACTCAGCAGTTCAAAAGATCCAATCGAATATTTCTTTTGTAGAGAACCAATTGACTGTCACAACAATGGAAAAAAAAATCAGGTATAGCAAGGAATCAATCCAACAAATAGCATGATTTCCAGTATATAACACAAGAAGTTTCTTGTAAAAAAAAAAAAAGTTTGATTTAAGTAAGAAACTTGGTGTTTTAGAAATCAAACTGGTTGGTTATTATGAAATTCAAATTTAAATGATTACCAAGATAATAAAAGATTCTGAAAAAAAAAAGATAATAAAAAAAAATGAAAAACAACAGTGTTCATCACCAGTATTAGCTGGTTTTGAACCAATCACTTGACCAATTTACTGGTTTAGAATCATGTTTTCTACTCCCCTGTTAACAATGAAGTCTGTTTGATCTAAAATGAACATTAACTGGCAAAGTACAAGTTAAAAAACCTTCAAAAGAATAAAAATGATGCTCACTCGTGATACTACGTCTATGCAAGTTTTACCTAGCACTCATCTTCAATTCAAAATGTACAAAAGAATAAAAAAAAATCCCAGATGAAAGACGTGCCTGCAATAAATCTATTGATTTGTTGGGCCC
The DNA here is from genome assembly GCA_958299785.1 of Medicago lupulina. Taxonomy (NCBI): domain Eukaryota; kingdom Viridiplantae; phylum Streptophyta; class Magnoliopsida; order Fabales; family Fabaceae; genus Medicago; species Medicago lupulina. The sequence goes on along the minus strand of OY283141.1, from coordinate 71,641,433 downwards.
ATAACCAAATGCTTCTTTTTCTATTATCGTAGTACTACACTTGAATATAATTGACAGGAGAAAAGGACATCTTAATATAAATGGAGATAAATTCCATACTGCCCACATGGTGGAATAGAAACATTTATATACCACTTACAATTTGTTGTAAAGATGATGATACAACTGCTACACAGGCGCACACAAAACCTTTGAAATTAACATTTACATCAGTTACAGTGCAAACACCAACACCAATAACCACAACCATGACTGACACTTTCACTTCCCTTGAGTAGTGTTTGCTGTGAAGGATCCATTCCATCACACAAACCACCGGAATCATGCTTAGTTTTGATATCTGTTCACATACACATGAGGAAATGAAAATTTTAAAACTGGAGGAAATGAAGATTGAAAGTGAAAACACGAGAGTAGGCTCATTTAAAAGTTATAGCACAATAGATGTAATTATAATAACTACCACACATGTCTCTAAAAGGCAGAGTTGAGCACAATTTGAAATTAATACAAGATGCAGACAATCAATCAATCCTTAACCCACTAACTAGAGTCGGCTACATGGATCAAATTACGCCATAATATTCTATCATAGACCACCATATTTCGGTCCAACTCATTAATCTCTAAATCTTTTTTAATAGTTTCTCTTATAGTTTTTGCTCTGGCTGTAGTGATTTGACTATCTTTCATCTGATCTACAGTCATTGCTAAAGAATCTACAGATCTTCTCTCTACCATCTTGAAAGTTGTTATCACTCTTCAAGATATAATAATACTGTGGGGGTTGAATTACCGAGATTAAGAATCACGGTTAGTTACAGACAGTCAAATTATTCTAAAGTCGAAATATCTGATTTAAGCTATTAAACAAAATTGAATGAGTAAAGATGAAAAGCAAGCAAGCATACTTGGTAGAATCCAACGGAATTGAGCATGAGGCTCAAGTTCATCCCGGTGATAGATATATTGGCAACAGCAGAGAACCAAATAAGCTCCCACAAAGGAACATGCTTAGAAGCAGAATAACCGGTAGCATTTGAGACGAGTCCGACAAGAGCAGTTACAGCAAAGTGAAAGCCAGTCAAAGTGGTCGCTGGTAAAACAATATAATAATAATAATCAATAAATAAGAGTAAAGTAATGAAAAGAAATGAATGAGATCTGGGTGCAGATCTACTGAGGAGAGGAGAGGAGAGGAGATCTATCTACTAACCGAAAGTGAATGCATAGCCATTGTTGGACATAAGCTGTTTATTAGCCATGATAATTCCAACGGAACTCACAACGTTCATACCCCATGCTCCAAAGTTTGATATTGCCGACGATTTCTTTTCGCTCTCCATAATTGAATTGATGTGTGTGGTTTATCTTATCTTATCTATCTATCTATCAGCAAACAAACAAAGGTAACCGTAATCGCAATTGAATACAATTACGGATACCACTACAACCAGATCTGAGGTCGATTTCGATCGGAAAGGGAAAAGTGAAAGAGAGAATAAATAAAAGGAAAGAAAGTAAGTGAGGGAGGAGCTTTTTTGCTTTGCCGATTTAAAACTGAACTGATGGTCGAGTCAGTTTCCTCCCTCACATTCACATTCACATTCACTTATGTCGTCGTCTTCTTCTTCCACCTCTCTAAATCAATATCAATGTGTAAGTTAAAAAATATATTCTTTTATTTTACTGATGAGGAGGAACCAATGTTGTCTCACACCACCATCGCATCGCTGGCTCACAAGGGAATCATTCAAAAATAAATTCCTCCAAACCCAAAAGGAAACAACACGAGTCGGTGTTTGCTGTTTTTCTTCGTTGGGTAATTCAACCAAATCAAAATCAAAGAGTAAATAGTTAATAAAATTTCGATTCCCCCTTTGAAAATTGCACAACTTTATGTACTTATGTGCAAAATATCCCATAAACTTGAATTTTTTTTTTCTTCTTATCCTTAAAAGTGACTGCATTATCACTGAATTGTTAAACATATTAGCTAAGTTTTGTTGATATACAACGATATACAACCATTCTTTCTATCACTTTTCAATATACCAAAACACAATTGTAGCATACAATTTAATACTAGAACAACCTTAAGAAGTTGTGGTTGTTCTTCTACTTTCTATCACATATTCTTATTCTTGCTATGCAATCTAAATCATCTCAAATCTATTGGATTGTAATAAATGATCCAAATGTTAATTGTAATATTTGATTGTAATATTGTAGTGTTTAAAGTATTAAAGTTAATTGTTAATTGTTTGTCTTTAATATCTTTTGAGTCAAGGATAAGAAAAAGATAATATAAATTTTCAAGTTCAGGTGACATTTTGTACATAAGTGCAAAACTTTAGAGGAGTATTTGTAAAACGTGATGTTGACTAACAGAATAATTTGACGGATGGGGTAAATTGATCAACGTTATGCAATTTCAGGAGGTAATTGAAATTTTGTTAATTTCAAGGGTAATTGACGAAACTTACAATTTCAGGGGGTAATTGCCTATTTACTCCAAAATCAAATCGAAATTTTTAGATAGTCATTAATTTTACATTTCGTTAATTAAAATAATTTTTCAACGTTGACACACACACACACACATATATATATAGTGATTGATGTGACAGTAAATAAGTACATATAAAGTCTGATATGATATTAACGAATATGTAAAAAAAGAATATTACAAAACATCTTAAGGTAAGAGAATATTTTGACATAGTGCACAATCAAAGACTATTTTAAATTTTTGATATATTAAAGGATTATTGTTGTTGATCGTTACACATTAACAGACCAAAATGATGCGTACTAGACCTCATTACATCAAAATAGAAGAGAAAACGAAAAAAAAAGGTTAATAGTGTTTTTCGCCCCTGTAATATAGTGCATTTTTGGGTTTAGCCCCTGTAAAAAAAAATATTAGATTCCACCCTTAAAAAATAAAGATTCTTCAGGATTGGCCCCTGACCCCGTTGAGTCAGCAGAATCTCCTACGTGGCAGTGACGTGTCATTTTTTTTACAATGCCACGTGTGTAAATAACTTTCACGTCATTTTTTTACTTTAAAAAAATAAAAAAATTAAAATTACAAAAAAAAAAATTATTAAAAAAAAAAAAAACATTTTTTTTTAAAAAACGAAAAAAACTTTTTCTAATTGTTTTTAATAAGCTAAAATTATTTTAAAAATCAGAAAAAAAATTCTAAATTTTTTTCAAAAATTTGATAAATCGAAAAAAAATCATACTTTTTTTTCAAAAATTTTAAAAAATTGAAATTTTAAATTTTTTCAAAAAAAAATCTAAATTTTTGATAAATCGAAAAAAATTCAGATTTTTTAAAAATGTCCCACATTGGAGGGTCACCCCAACTAGCAAGTGTTTATATAAGGGAAGAGTGACCTCCAAGGGTGTGCCCTTGGGATACCCACTTTTGTGAACGCTTACAAAAACATATATATCGCGCGACGACGACGACGACGCCGTCCGACCGGCCGAGCTTGGGTCGTGGGTCGTGGGTCAAAATGATATTTATTTTTTTGTCACTTGAAAATGTTAAATTAATTAATTAATTATTTTATCATTATCCGAAAGCGCTCCGTTACGACCCGATCCAAAACAAAAACGCGTATCCGATAACCCGATAAGAAAGTCTCTCCGTACCCTCTCTTCTCCCCTCGACTCGTGTTGACGAGTCATTCTTACTTCTCTCCTCCTTTCTGTCCCTTCAGTTTCGATAAGAGTGGTTACATACCATATATAGAGAGGTGTATATTCTTGAGCGAGTGCATACTGTGCAGTACGTACTCGTAACAGTGATCTGGGTTGTTTTATCCTGGAGACGGCGCGGTTGTTAGTCTACCTTGCACTTGGTAGTGCCGTGAAACGTCTTAAAGAAAGCGACCTGGTCGTGACTCACCCCGGTAACTTTGTTCGGTATATTTTTAAACACGAAAACAACAAGTTGCTGTACATGTAATATTGACTGTTGTTGATTGCTTTTGGTTTATATGTTTAGATGATGTATTTTGTCCAGCCATGTTTCCCGGCATGATTATATAATCTTAATAGCTTATGCCCAGTTCTTGATCTGATTATTATTGGAAGGTTGAAACGGAAGCATACAGATCTGATTATTATTGGAGGTCTCGATTGCCTGTCAGATGTCCAAAATGAGCACCTTTCGGTATTGAAAAGGATGCATGCAGTGGGTTTAAAATGGGCTGAGAAATTCTTGAGTGAGAGTATTTCGCCTTGGATATCACTTGGTATGCAGAGTTTATATTCAAGACTTATTTTTTTTCACTTGGTTAATGAGTGAATTTGACTCAAGCATGTTTTTATCCGTAAAACAAATTTAAGTTAGCTGCGGCCAAATTGAATTGAGGTTGAAAATGGTTTTTTGTGGCTGGGCATATTTTCGTCATTAAATCTACAATTAAGTGATAATTCAGCATTGAAACAGTTAAAAGGATATATATTTGAAATTTGCGAAAGAAATAAGCTATTTTAAAAGGATTTTTCTAATATATAGAAGGTACCTTGCACACTCTAAGGATCATTAATTGCTCACTTTTTGTCGGTTATTAATTATCTGTTTGCATGTGTTGGAAAAACCGATATGAAATAACTCGATCGTACTATTGTTAGGCTGAGAAGGTGCATATACAAGTAGCTTAAGTCATGGTTAAGTTTTTTAAATTTTTTATGGGCATGCTTCTAGGTCCGACTCTATTTAGTGGGATAAGTTTTGTTTGTTGTTGTTGGCCATGCTTCTAGGTGTTATTTGTAAACTAAAATTTTCATGGCTTGTAAAATCTTATATGTTAAAATTTTTGGACATGTCTACGTTCTGCAGGTTCCTTCAATGAGACAACTACATTTACATGTTATTAGCCAGGACTTTGACTCAACATTTGAAGAATAAGAAGCACTGAAACTCGTTTAACACTGCTTTCTTTTACGACTCCGTAGATATAATTGATGAGGTATCTATTCATGGAAAAGCAACATTGAAAGATCATGACTATGGAGTTGAGGTGCCACAAATGTAAAAGTGCACATCCAAACATACCCCGCTTAAAGTCGCATATTAGTAGCTGTCAAGCACCCTTTCCTGCTTACCTACTTGAAAACGGGCGTTTGGTTGGTGCTTGCACCAAGTAAGTGCTAATCTATAAAAGGAAAAGAACGATAAATATATACGTAGACTCTCATCTTGGTCAAATAGAGAAATATCTAATGTTACAGTGCTAATTGTTTTTGAACTGCTGGTCAATCTCCCAACTTTGCTTCGGGACCACACCACAGTCCTTGGGGATGTATTCCTGGTAAAATTAGCAAGGGGTTAACAAATGAATACTTATTATGTATGTTTTGAAGAAACTTAATTCGTATTGTCTTCTTTTTCTATCAATTCTTAGATTCTCATGGAAAAAAAAGGTTTTGAAAATCTGTAGTTCAGCTGGGAGTTTAGTATTGACTAATTTTTGTTTCAGTTAGGGATTAAACTTTGGTACTATCAGAACAAATTGACATTTACTGAAGGATATTAATTACTTTGCATCTAATCACTTCGTTAATTTATCTTATACTTTGAACGTGTCATAAACATGTGTATCTATATGTGAGTTAGAAGGTTTTATTTATTATTTACTTTTACAAATTAAATGGAAAATTTTAGCTAGCGACACTATGTACTTTAATGTTGTAACCAATAAAAAAATGAAAAATTCTATGGTGAAGTTCTTGAATTGACTTTTTCGGTGAAGTTACCCTACATCCAATAATAATATGTCACGTGTTGTGTATGCTGATTGTTGTTTGGTATGTACTGTGTATCTGCTCAATATGTGCCACCGTACACTAACTTTTTTAAACCATCAGATTAATTATTTCACTATTGTTATTGTGTTGTCTTTCACACTATATTTTTTTTATTTCTCCTTTTTGACTTTTTCTTACTTCTATTTCAACAACACATCTATTTCAATTTATTTATTTATTTATTGTTTTAGATCCTAACTAATTAATTTCCGATTATTCTTTCATTCATGAACGGCCACCATATCCACCACCATCACAACAGCCACCGCCGCCACCTCCAAAACCTCCACCATCTTCCACGATTGTTACCATTTAATTTTAATTTTAATTTTCGTTTAACAAACACCCGAAATTAATTTCTGAATTCTTGAAACATTTAATTTTAAAAACTGATGGATCCAATTCTCTTTTTTTGAATATGGAAGCTGATGTTTCTCTTTTTATGCGGTGCTTCCGAATCCTTAATTTTCAAAATTCTCAAATTCCCCTTGAATGATTTTCAACCCAAAATCTAGTCTTTTGTGCTTTTTTATTCAATTGCTTTGATGGATTCCTCAAATCTTTGCTTCTTTTTCTTCTCTTTGTTGAGTTTGTGTGCTATGGCGGCTGCTAAGGTTGTGTTGATTGGGAACAACATAACTCGTTTTGGATTTTGTGTTATTTGATTTCAGCTAGTTTGGTTAAGTTTGAATAGGATTTTGGTTTTATGGAATTTGTGAGTATTGGAAATTCTTACACCGGTAGTGCATTTGGCATACTAAGTGGGTTTTTTTTTTCTTTCTCTTATGAAGATGATGAATAAGTTGATGAAGAAGATGAAAGAAAGATAAAGATGTTGATTTAATAAAAATCTGGAAGAGAGAATATGGATAAATAAAGAGGAGAGATAATTGGTACTAGAAGAAAAATCATATGTAGATGGTGTACCATAATAACGTAGAGACCAAGTAAATCTAACCATTAAGATCATTAAATAAATTTGTCCATGGTGGTACATATGGAGCAAAACGTGTCATCACTTAAAATTTGATTGGCTGAATTAAACGACTGCACCGAAGAAGTCAATTTTCCGACTTCTTCATAGAAGCTCCCTAAAAAAACATGTACTTTAATGTGTGTATTTTAAAGAACAATGCAATGTGAATCATATCTGCTTTAGCTTTTGTTTGTTAATTGAGGAATTAGACATTCAAATTATACTGTTCAAACTAAGCATCCCCAGTCCTATATCATGATTGGCATACTTCACAGCAGTGCGTGTCATCACTTAAAATTTGATTGGCTGAATTAAACGACTGCACCGAAGAAGTCAATTTTCCGACTTCTTCATAGAAGCTCCCTAAAAAAACATGTACTTTAATGTGTGTATTTTAAAGAACAATGCAATGTGAATCATATCTGCTTTAGCTTTTGTTTGTTAATTGAGGAATTAGACATTCAAATTATACTGTTCAAACTAAGCATCCCCAGTCCTATATCATGATTGGCATACTTCACAGCAGTGCTATTGCAAATGATTCATATTTTGGGACATTTATTTGTGTGGATATTATATTGGTTGTTTATCAATTGAGAATCTTAAATTATACATTCTCGAAATGAGTGATAAAGTTTAACTGCCTAAGTTTTTTCGGCAATTAACTGCCGAAGGGCAATTTACTTGTGGGCTTTTTTGAACGAAATGGTTTCCAGTTTCCACGGCACTTGATATTATTAAAGCACGCAAGGGTGTCTGTCACACATCTTCATCCATTCAAAAATACTTTATTTAGATTAAAAAAAATAAAACGTCGCAGCATAATAGTTTTCAAAACTTTAAAGTATACATCTCTTCACAATTTCAACAAAAAACTCACAACTGTGAGATCCCGGGTTCGAACTTAGATCACGACGTTCGACCTTGCAATTTCGACATTTGCTAGTTGAGCTAGGACTTCTAGACATTTTGACCATATTCTAACACAGATTGATAAAAAATAAAGGTGATTTTATATTGGATCAACACTTTTGTGCAAAACATGGGGAAGTATGATGTTTACTCTAATCTCATTGTCAATAGCTATATTGTCCGCAATTTCGTCTCAACCCAGGCCATTTATTTAAGAGTACGTGTCCCTATTGATGTAACCGGTCATTAGGTTGATGATTTATAGTACTGCATTAGCTTCCTTCACAAGAAGGTTTGTCCCCAAAGTAATCCTCGTGCTTTCGGGAAATAAACAAAACTAGACTATCCTCAAGTTAAGACAAGGGCGGACTTGGAAGGATATACAATCATGCCCTTATGGCCTCCCGTGCAAGGACAACGCAACTCGTGCGATCAATACAACACTATGCGCACTACTTACGCACAACAATGCGAACCAGTTCTAATCAGGTGTCCACCAACAACAAATAGATAGTAACCATGAAAATCGAGGATTGGAAAGAATGGCAGGAACCCTGGGATGAATTTAGCAACCGAAGTTGCATCGAAATCACGCCTCGGCAGTTAGTAAACCCAATGGTAAAACAAAAATAAGAAACTTGATCATAGCATATCTAATATGTACGCGCTCAAACACCAAAATTCATCACAAAACTAATTAAACAGTTCAAAAAAATAATTTGAAATTGATTGAGATGATTCAACCAGCTTGGATGTTCGTTAATTTGGAAATCAAATGGACTACTGAAATGGCATGGCTTATTCCCCCACCTAGTAAAATGCATTCAACAGATGTCCTTGGTACTGTCGGTATCTCTGCCTTTCAATTCAATACACTTTTTAAACATAAAATGGCCTAAAGATCAATCACACGAGACAATTTCTGGATCCTGTTCAACAAGAAGTCTCCTTGCTTAATGGTTTGCTTGGTAAAGAGCATTATTAGCATCAGGGGGGCTAGTTTCAAGAACGCCTGCAACTTAATCAATCTTACAGTAAAGTTTCCCAGCTGCGATAAAACGTGATAGCTCCCTGGAAACAAATAAATGTAATGAGCAGCCTCCTACAACATTGTAAATCTAATCAAAATGCTAAAAACGAAAAACCAAGTCATTTGGGATGCATCCACTTACACATCAATAAAATCCACAGATACTCCAAACGCTTTTGCCATGGCTTCAATTGTCACACTCTTGTAAGATTCCAAAAACTGGGAATAAATGACAGTTCTGATCTCTCTCATGTAATACCGGAAGTGTGGATGCAAATAGCGGTCCAACTTAATTTGCTCCGTCAGGCCAGCTGAAATGAATTTCAAAATAAAACAAATATATGAACATAGAAACAAAAAGATAGGAATGAATTATTTATCAGCACTTGTATTAACTTAGCACAAAGTGTCTCTTGTGATATCACAGAAAATTACTGTGATTCGAACAATGTCTACTCACCAAATGCTGAGAAGAAAGACTTGTATTGACAACCATATAAGGAGTCCAAAAACTCTTTAAGATGTGGAATTTTTTCAATCACTGTCAAGATCTCAGGAGCATCCACTACCTGATGCAAATTAGTCTAGTTAATACTTACTTGCCAAGAAACAACAAAACAACAGTTAAAAGAAAAGATAAATGGTGTAATGGCGACATAAAAAAAAAATAGAAGTACCTTTTGCTTTAACGAAACTCTATCCAATGTTATGATGCTTGTCAAAACAGTGTAAAATATAAAGGTGTCATAGGGAAAAAGTTCATAGGTAGTGGTTGAAATAGAATCCAGAAACAATGTGGCAGCCATCTCAAAATTTCGAGTCGACATGCAGTAGAGGCCTTCATACACTTTCAGCCTATTCTTCCTTTCCCAGTCACCACCTTCTTCAAACAAGCTGTCATATGGTACAAACAGTTGGACAACCAATTCTTAACAGAAAATTATAGCAAAGGATATAACTAGAGATATTTGAGATTCAAAGAATTACCTTTTAGCTTTGTCAATGCTTTTGGAAATGAGATCAAAATCCATGCCAAAGAAACCAAGCTGCAATGTATAAAATACCAGGTCCATCTTCTGCCCAACTGCAACAGTCTTGGTTTCTGTTATCTTGAGATGTTCCAAGGCTTTCTCCTGGTACATAGAGGACAGTGTTAACTTGATTCCAGCAGCAAAAAGGAAATGAGCAATAATTTATAATAGATATACATACCTTGTCCCCAATCCGGATGAAAAACAAGGATTTTGCCAAGTGAGCCTCACAAACTTCACTCTCACCTAAGTTTTCCTCCGCATCAGCAATCCTAAAACGAGACATTCATATGAACTACCATTAGTGCAAGGATAATAAAATTTGAAATTTTCAAATAATAGTTTTGTATCTCAAGGAATTTTGATTTGAAAAAATGCAATTACTATGACACATCTGGCCCAGCCTTTGCATTTCCTATTCTCCCAGTATTCTAGGTTTTGGACTTGTGCTTACTGAGTTGTAATCTTTTCACTGAAACTTACTAATATATCTTTGTCTATCTTGAAATAGAAGAGCAATATATCCTAGAAAGCATGTTGAGTAATGGGTAATTAATAATAACCGCAGAGGCAGGCTAAATTTCATCCATCAGGAATTCTAAGTTCAGGCGACAAGTAGATAGAATCACTTTTGAAGATGTGGCTCTCACAGTCACAACCAAATAGCAAAGCAACGAAGAGGGTTCACAGTAGGACATCTTCAGTCTGGTAGCATCATTGCAGCCTCCTCAAGTGAGGTGGACATTGACTATGGTGCTACTGTGCCTTCTCTGCCAGAGTGAAAATGAAAGTTTTGGTAAACATTATCTCATTTTCATCTGTCAGCTCAAAGGCTGGTGATTTTTCAGGGCACAACGGTCATTGAGCTTAATCTTATTGCAAGTAACACTGTAAATGATTGCAGAATGACAATTTACATGATGCTACATCATTGGAACCATTAAGATATGTATTTATTGATCCTTTTCTTTCTTGGTTATTTAATTGTCTATGAAGTAATATTAGTCCAACTATAAGCGTATGGTGACTTTTCACTATATAAAATACAAATTATTCATCATTTTTAGGTATATGTATACTTTTTACATTTATTATCCAAAACTGTTTCTTTCCTTGATTATGGTGATTTACATGGCATCTACCATTCACCGGGCATGTTTTGAGGCTAGCTATTATGGTGGCCCATAAGCCATTGGTGACATTGGGTATATAGCATGAATTTAATACTACTACAACTACAATTATAATAATAATATTAATGAAAAACCCCATAATAAGCAAGGTTTGACCAGGTCACAATATGTAAAAATAAACTCCAGTAGAAACGCTAATTTGATTTAAAAGCACTCTATATATAGTTTAATAATACAAATGTATTCACATAATAACACATCTTTTTCCCACAACAAAGACTCATTATACTCAACTAGTCAACTTTCATATTAAAATCGACATATGATCTGAATGGCATAAATTGTTTTCACAAAAATAATATTCCGTTCAACTTCAATCAAACTGCTAGACGGGGAAACCTTAATTGTAGAGATTCTTGAATCTTACTTTAGCAGGAATTCAGCATCTTACTTTGTTTTAGTAAGGTTTGTACATCAAGATAAGCTAATCAACGCAGTTTACAAGCGATGAAGATGTTGCGATAATGAGCGATAACAAACATCAATCATATGAAAGGTCAGAGACTGAAGATTACCTGTAACCCAACTCGTCATACCAAGAGACAAGCTTATCAAAATTGTCGTTCAAGGCAATTCCAGCCTTGGCATCAAAGATGCTTGACCTGGAACATTGATTACACACAAAATTAACTCAATTGTGATGACTATAATTCTATGAAGAAATAGAAAACAAACATTAGCAACCAGCGTAATTGACATTTCTAAACTGCCTACTAGTATAATATTTACCTGGTTTCACTGATAAAGTCAGTGGAGACAACATCATCCTCGGTGTAACCAAGGATTCCTTTCAAGTTGCCCTCGGACTCCTCCCTGCAAAAACAGAAATGTTAAAAATCATAGATCTAAGAACATTAAGTCCTGCTAAACTATAGTCCAAGCAAAATACTTAATCAAAAGGGGTGACACTGCATTGTTCACTTACTTGATCATAGCCTTCTCGAGCCTCACTGTAAGGTCAACAACTGAGACGTCTACAGTTGGGACACGGAATGCCATTCCGGTCAACTTTCCATTCAAAGCAGGAAGCACTTTGCCAACAGCCTAGTAGGACACAGAATGAAAACCACGTCCAGAGAATCACTACAGTAAACGACACAATAACGGTGGACAAAAGTCTGAAAACCGAGTCAAATAGTCTCACCTTAGCAGCTCCAGTGCTGATAGGAATGATGTTAAATGAGGCAACTCTTCCACCTCTCCAGTCTTTGGCTGATGGCCCATCAACAGTCTTCTGGCTAGCTGCTGAATGGCAAATAATATAACAGCATGAAAAAATGAATTAGGAACCAAATAATATAACAGATCCAACAGCAACCCACTAACACTAAACCTACCAGTGATAGATTGAACAGTGGTCATCAAACCCTCAATAATGCCAAACCTGTCATTAATAACCTACAAAATAAACAGGAAAGCTTAAGACCTCAGACGGCAAACAACATGGATATTAGAGGATAAAATATCAGTTGGCTTGTAATACCTTTGCAAGTGGTGCAAGGCAGTTGGTAGTGCAGCTAGCATTGGAGACGATATCAAACTCTGGCTTGTATTCCTTTTCGTTAACACCAACAACAAACAGGGAAGCATCCTTACTAGGGGCAGAAATGACGACCTTCTTGGCACCACCCTAGATCAAACAAACAAAAACATAAATATTCCCACTACACTTTATACAAAACTAATCAATGAGAACATCCATAAGATTGAGTAAATAGACGATACAATAAAACATTGCAATGGTGATATAGTGCCACTATAGCAACTATTCGACAACATTTGTTATACTAGATTGTGTATCGCATAAAATAGCTGTGTCCAAAACCCACTACACTATAGTGGTACAGCGCCAGTATAGCTGCTATTTAAGAACACTGATTGCAACATTGATCTAAATAACGATATGACATGCATGTTTTAAAAGAGACAAATGTTACGGCAGTATGCACAAAACGAGAAAACCATGAGCATGTTAAGAAAATAGATATAAACAAAACATGCACCACATGATAATAAGCAACAAAAGAGTGTAGCCAAAGAAATACAAACCCCAAGAGTGGAGAAATTATAGAAAATGCAGAAAGGAGGCAAAGAAGAAATTATAGAGTGGAGTTATAGCAAGAAACTATATGAACGTCAGACAACTATTATAACATTCAACCAAAACGCAATACCTTGATTGCTTCACCGAAGGCCGATTGAGTAACGTTCTGCAAGCAGCACAAACTAATCATTGCTTGATTGCCTTCACGAGTCTCGTGCAAGATCAACGTGCTTAGGGTCTCTCAACTAGTACCTTATAAGAGCTAAAGCTACATTGTTTTAACACGTGTCTGAGTTTTTTGATTACTCGTGTCTTGATAGCAAATTTGTTTGCAAACCAAGTCTGTTAAGATTATGATGTTGTTGATCTCATTAATTTTTTATATATTTCAGATTTTACTCTCCGCCAAATTGTGCAAAGCATTCCCGTTGGAGTATATTACACCATGATTAGCGACTCATGTCACTTTGGCGGATTGCTTGAATCTGCACGTGAAGCTTTTGGTAATAGTTATCAATTCGGAGACAATGCTGGAGGATTTGCAGCATATCCACCTGCTCCAAGCAACCTCTTGGATCTTCCTCCGCGATCCGGAAGAGATTTGGGTTTCTTCTTGAGCGCTTGCCAGTCAGACCAGGTACTAGCGAAGTTATTTGAACATAACATCAATTATTTGTCCATGGCTTTTTTCATGAGGAATGAATACTTTAAAATGGGGCCGGATCAAGTACTAGGTTTATTTTGCTCCGTTCATCAAGAAAGTTTACAGTTTCTACGATACCATCCACTTAAAATTGGTTCCTGCTCCTGCCATTCTATCAAATTCTCTACCCTCAATATCATATTGAGAACAGAGGATTTGAAAGAATGACAGGAGCAGGACCCATTTTAAGTGAATGGTATCGTAAAAACTGTAAACTTTCTTGAACGGAAAAAAGTCATGGACAAATAATTGATGTTATGTTCAAATAACTTCGCTAGTACCTCTGACTGGCAAGCGCTCAAGAAGAAACCCAAATCTCTTCCGGATCGCGGAGGATGATCCAAGAGGTTGCTTGGAGCAGGTGGATATGCTGCAAATCCTCCAGCATTGTCTCCAAATTGATAACTATTACCAAAAGCTTCACGTGCAGATTCAAGCAATCCGCCAGAGTGACATGAGTCGCTAATCATGGTGTAATATACTCCATCGGGAATGCTTTGCACAATTTGGCGGAGAGTAAAATCTGAAATATATAAAAGATTAATGAGATCAACAACAAACAACATCATAATCTTAACAGACACACAAATTTGTTATTAAGACACGAGTAATAAAAAAACTCAGACCAACAATGTAGCTTCAGCTCTTATACTCTTATACGGTACTAATTGAGAGACCCTAAGCACGTTTTCTATTCCATTCAAATTTAAATAAGAGGGTGCTATTTTATAGGTAAGTGGGGATTGACCAAAAGCAGTTACTAAAATAATGCCAAGACTCTGAATAATATCTCAATTTTTTCAAGGCTTTTTGAATAAAAGCTCTTTAATAGCAAGTAAACAACAAACTATTTTAACTGAACAAAAACGTGTAGCTTGACTGAGAAAAAATAGGAAGTAAATAATAATAATAATAACAACTTTCACAGACTTGGTACTCTACATGACCTGTGAGATCGTGATATTGAACAGATGACCAATAAATAAATAAACAAAGCGATCCCCACGTTTGAGCTTCGACACCCACTTACACAACTTCCGCACCACATAAGCCTTTGGAGGCGTCGGTATGGTTGCATCAGTTATCATTTTGATGTTAAAAACCCGTAGTCTTGAATTAAGAATCTACGAAACTTTTGACTCATAGGGATTGACCCTTGAAGGATGTTGTTGCGATTTGATTGTGAAGATGGACACAAGAGATAAGAAAAAGTAACAATAACAGAATAACTTGTCATGGTTTTGATTTATAGCGAGAGAAAAAGATGAATAGGACGAGTGTTAACGGTGGAATGGGTTTTTGGGGTTGATGGCTAGGTGAGAGATGGTTGGGATTAGGGTTGAGGAAGTGTTCATGGCAAAAGGGTTTTGGGGCAGTGGAGAGAGAGGAGCAAAGGGTTTTGGCCAAGTGCAGAATAACTTATCGTTCCTATATCATTCTTATCTTCTTCTTTCTTTTAAGTAGAACCACATATTCTTCTCTTCTAATTTTTTTTTTTACGAGAATAATTTTTGTACTAACGTCTCTTTTTTTTTATTTAATATTTTTTTAATAGTAATATATATTAAAACTTTATCATCAAATTTTGTGCTGGATTTTTTATAAATATATTTTATAAATCAGTTCTAACAATAATTTTTTTTATAAATATTTTTATATTTTCCTACATTATTTTATAAGTCAGTGCTCTAATATTTATGAATACCCAATATCTTGTCAGAAGTTTTGTGTATGGTTATTTATGGAGTTTTCGGTTACCGAGTTTTTATATTTAATTTTTTATGAAGTGAATAATTTTAAAATTGTGATACTATTTTAATATTATAGGGATAAAAAAAAAGTAATTTAGTTTTAAAATCCCTCCCCTCCCTTTCCCCTTCCATAATTTGAACCAAACATATATTTAATTGAAATATCTCCCTTTCCCTTCCCTCCCTTTCCCTCCCCTCCATTAAAACCCCTCCCCTTCATTAAACCAAACGGACCCTAAGGATCTTCTCTTTTGGTTTCACGAGACTCACCCAAGTTGCTCACAATAGACTCTTCACTCATGTGTTTCCAACCCCATGAATCTTCCTCAAATGGCACCAATCCTTTTTCCAAGAGCCCCCTCTTTTGGTTCTCCAAGATTCACATCTTGAAGCTTTGAACCTCACCCAAAGACCCTCAACCTTTAGTATCTAAAACCCTAAAAGTTCCCTCCTTTGGTTTCCATGAGATTCACTAAGCTTACCCAACAATGGGTCATGGAGTGCTTACATAGTGTTCAGATCCAGACAAAATCGTGTCACAATTTCCTAAACCGTGACACGTTTGGTGCGTGCGACCCAAGGTACGACCAACCTTATTCTGAAAACTTGTCAAGCAAGCTGAAAATCGTGTCACGTTTTTCCAAAATCGTGTCACGATTGGACACCCTGAAAACCATGCTCACTGCCTAGAAAATCGTGCCACGATGCCAAAATCGTGTCACGATTCCAACATTTTCCAAACACCAAATTTTGAGTCATCCTCAACAATCTCAAAAAATCTCTTTTGGTGGTGGCCGAGGTTTGAACCCCGGACCTTACATATGTTTATGCATTGTCCTTACCAGCTGAGCTAAGCTCATGAGGACATCTCAAAAAACCTCTAAAAAAAAGACGTATATTTCTAAAAAAGAGAAAATCGAATGATGGATCTTAATTTTTCATATAAGAATATTTTGATTTTTTTTTTATGTTAACCGTCCGGTTCACTCCCATTAGAAAATATTTTGATGGAAATTTGTTAGAAAAATATTTTGTGTATTACATTTAGTGATTTTCTTTTAGTAAAATCATAAGTCTACGAAATTAGAAGAGTAAGTTTACAATCGATTTTTTTTGACAAATTATTGGTTACGTACAATATTATGATGTACAATAAACCGGATTTATCCTTCAAAAAATAAAATAAAAAATAAACCGAATTTAGACATTAAATAACATAATAGTGCTCGATTAAGATTGGGGTAACATATATTTTGTACTAAATTGAATGTAATCACCGTTTAGAATATTTCTAAAATCCTCTCAAAAAAGAATAGGAAGAAGAATATCTAACAAAAATGGAAAGGTGGCTCTTAGTTTTTTTTTATATAAAAGTAACGTTTTAATTTTTTTTTTATGTTAACCCTCCGGTTCACTATAATTAAAAAAGATCAACTGCTCCAAAAAAATTTGATTACACATACTACAATGAAATTATATTATAATATCACTTAGAGAAAATACAATTTGATTCATTACATAAGTTTGCTTGCGACGTTCTAAACATAATAAATCTTTACAATAAAATATAAAAATATCTAATTGCCACAAAAAATATAATAATATACAATATATATTTCCATAAAAAAAAATGAAATACATATATACTTCTTAAAGAAATTTATACACTAACGTACATCTCTTGAGAATTAACAATGATACTTAGGCTATATTAGTAGTGTTTGAAATAATTTCTTTCTAGCAACACAATTCATCACACATTAGAAGTGTTTGGAATAATTTCTTAATGGCAACACAATTCATCGCACAAGCAAAGATTAATTTGTATTCATTCAATGTGTTGCAAAATTCTTTCCCCAAAAGAGACATGAAAGTTGGCCTCACCTGTAAAAAAAAAAAATACATATCGTTTAAAGAAGAAAAACTCTTCAACCAAATATAGTCGTATACATAATTATAATTATAAATTGAAGATAAAATAAAAGTTTGAAAGGAATAAGAACTGTATGAATTTAATATGTGCATATGTTTGAGAATGATCTATCTATATGGAGCTCCCTTCAATCCAATACGAAAAGATCAAGGTATTCTCATCTCCCAATTCATGCAAACCTTTGACCTTTGAACTTTAAGAATATTGTTACAAAGTCAGAGGTATTCATGAACTAGCAGCAGAGGTCTACCATCATCTCCTTTTAGAATTGGATTTTAGGGAACTCCTTCCAAATTGACCCTGATACTAACAATCACTTCGTGATATGTATATATAGAAGAGAGAAAGCAAGGATATGTGTATATATAAGAGAGAAAGCAAGGATGGAATAACCATTGTTGAGAGGCCTCAGTTTATATAGGCTTAAAAATAAAACTTTAACGAAATCTGAACCGTTTGATATAATGTATAAATACGTTAAAAAATATAAAATAAGATATTGATGTAAAGTAAATATGTTTTATATAAGAAGAAAATATCTTGATATGAATTTATTAGGAAAATATTTTGTGTTTATACAATGTTTTCTTTTTTAATAAATACATAAGTTGATGAACTTAGAACATGTCGAAATGTCTACATAGTAGGGTTACAATATTCAGAGGTACAATAAACTGAATTTGGACGAAATGTCTACATAGTAGGGTTACAATATTCGGAGTTACAATAAACCGAATCTGGACTTTAAAGAAGATGTTGGTTCTCAATTAAGGTATAGGAAAACGTATATATTGTATTGAATGGAATGTATTCGCGGTTTAGAATATCTAATAAAACCTCTAAAAAAAAGACCTATATTTTTTTAAAAAAATTGTAAGATGGATCTTAATTTTTTATATAAGAACATTTTGTATTTTTTTGTATGTTAACCCCAATTAGAAAATATCTTGATGGAAATTTGTTAGCAAAATATTTTGTGTTTATATTTAGTGATTTTCTTTCGGTAAAATCATAAGTTGGTGAAATTAGAAGAGGCCCTGATGTCTAGAGAGGTTGGTTACAATAATAATTTTTTTGACAAAAGGTTGGTTAGGTACAATATGATGTACTATAAACTGGATTTAGACATTAAATAAGATAATTGTGCTCAATTAAGGTCGGGAAAACACATTTTGTACTAAATTGATTGTAATCGCCGTATAGAATACTTCTAAAAACCTCTCAAAAAAGAAAAGGAAGAAGAATATCTAAAAAAATTTGAAAGGTGGCTCTTAGTTTTTTATAAAAAAGTAACATTTTAAATTTTTTATTTTTATGTTAATCCTCCGGTTCAACACAATTAGAAAAGATCAACTGCTCCCAAGAAAATATGATTACACATGCCACAATGAAATTATGTTATAATATCACTTTATGATTTTTTTTTTTCAAAATTATCTTTGAGAAAATATAATTTGATTTGTTACACAAGTTTGATTGTGACGTTGTAAACCTATTAAATCTTTATAATAAAATAGAAAAAAAATATACAATATATATTTCCATAATATATATAATAGGCCAAGTGAAAGGTTAGGTATCAGGGGAATCTGAAGCATCTTAATTAAGTTGGCACCCAACAGAAACTTCCATCCTCTACCGCCTTTCTAATACGTAATATTATTAAAAAAGGAAAAAAATATGTACAAAATAGGGGGACTAGACCAATATTCTCATAAAACCAAAAAGAAATGACAAAAAGGAAAGACTAGAAATGGCTACGGAAATATAAAGTTATGCAACTCATGTCTGTCTCTAGCAAAATCAACCGACAGTGAAGTAGGCATAGTTTGATACCAAGTAGTGGCAGTCAAGTCGTGTCCCAAAGAAGTCATAGTGTCTGCACAACAGTTTCCTTCCCGGTAAATATGGGAGCAGATTATGCATATACATAAAATACTTATGCACTTTCTAAAGAAAATTATACGCAAACACAACTCTTTAGAATTGACAAGAATCCGTAGACTATATTAGAAGGGTTTGGAAGAATTTCTTCATGATAACACAATTCATCACACAACAAAAGACTAATTAATATTCATTCGTTGTGTTGCAAAATATTTTTCCCAAAAGAGACATGGAAGTTGGCCTCAACTATAAAAAGAACTACATATCGTTTAAAGAAGAAAAACTCTACGACCAAGTAAAGAGAATGGTTGTTACTATTTAAAACTTATAATAAACTGTTATGCTAATCTGTTACATGTGATTTTTTCTGTACTCACATACACATATTTATAAGTGAGACAAATCAATAAGAAATATATACTAGAGATAGTAATCATAAGACAATAATCTATATATTAAAATGAGGTTTTAGTTGAGAAAGACCAATTTTAGAGCTCCCTTCACTAAAGAGTACCAAAAGAGGTAACAGAAGAAGACATAAGGGACCAATTTGAGACGTCATTGAGAATCCTTTTCCTTGCGAGATCCGAAGCACTTGCTATTAAGTTTTTCTTATATTTGTTTGAAAATCTAATCTCATTTCTTAATCTTTTATAATCAATAAAAGAATCTTTTATAATCAATAACTAAGTTTTATCCCAACTACGTCTTATCCCACTAAATAGAGTCAGTTAATAGATCAAATTAGCCGTTATGTTCTATCATAAATCATGTTATAATCCAAGCCATTGATGTTACAATCCAAGCCATTGATCTTTTTATAATCCTTGATACCTATTTTCTGTTTCTTGTGCTAACGAGAGGATCAACCACTGCTCTTCGATAAACTCAACAAAATATTCCATTTATAACTCTTAACCTATCATATTATGGTTGCAAATTCAATTGCAATTCTCCTTTAGCATTTTAAGGCAATATCGAGCAGATAAACTTACCACAGCGCTGACATGCTGCTTTAAACTAAACAATTGTGCCTTCATTTTGTACCCAAAAACAAAAATTACACATCTGTTACATCTTTATGGCGTTTATCTTATCAGTTATTATTACCATACAGTAATTTTTAACTGTCTCAAAAACCTAACTGCCATAGGCTGAGCAAGTTATAGTAATTTTTAAATGTCTCGGTAACCTAAATGCCATAGAGTGATAAATTTATAAACAGACAAGTTATCATCTTCAATAAAGAAGTTCAACAAAAAATTTAGTGCACCGTTCTACCTAATCAGATTGTGTCTTTATTTGCACAAAACATCTATTTCATAACTTCATTAATGATTTCTTTATGCATTTCTATGATACTTAAACCAGAGGTTGAAGTCGCAACAAACAGAAATTGTAAACTTGGACAAACCTTTCTTAAAATTGGAAAATTTGAATCCTCCGGTTCCTATTGAGAAGCTATTTTATATATCTACTACAGTTTGGAAATGGAATTACAATAATCGTTTTAAAAACAATAGGATACAATAATGATCTTCAACCGTCTAATCTTTGTAACCAAGTTCCAGCATGTCATGCCCAAAAGAACTAGAATCCAAGAATGGGCTGATTATATATAGATGCAAAAATATACATTTTACAATATCAAAATTTACAAAGCAATTTTCTAAAAGGGGTATGGGGAATACAATGGGCCACTCAACAGATTTATTTACAGAACCACATGTGGCAGTTAATTATATGAACTTCACTCTTAGTGTAGCAGGTTAGGAGTTGAAAAACGCTAAATGTGCACTTATATTTTGGAAGGATTTGGGTTTGGTGCATGGAATGGCAACTTCTAAGATTCAGGCTTCAGGCAAGCAATATTTACATCAAATAGCAATAAGATCAACGACTCACAAGCCAACCCGGTTTAATTAGGATGTCTTCCTTAAAATTGCGACCAGAGACAGACTCACCTTGACGGCGGTAACACTGCAAAGTATTAGTAGCACAATTAAGAAAACCCATTGCTAATAACAGTGTCGGTATTAAAGGAGCACAACTAAACAATGACCAGAAGCTGTCAAAGACAAGAATGCCAAATATAGTCCTTGAAGATTAAACCATCAGTCAGCTTTCTCCACAGAGTCTAGTTTAGACAGTAATGACTTACACATTAAAAAGAATAATGAAAGAAAAGATGGAGCAGACAAAAAATTACAAAAAGTACGACTAATTCCAAAAAAATCCACTTTGAGGTAACTTCAGACATTATTTTCTTTGCTGCACTAGAAACCATGTCAAGAATTTCGAAAATAACACATTGGGAAACAGCTTAGATGTAAAATGATGGATGAGGCAAGAAAGTTTGGGTAAAAAGCTCTATTTGAGGAATCAATTGAGAAAAGCGATCAAGCACTAACCTTGTAACATACAACTGTATCGTCAGGGTACATTGCAAATAACTTGGTACCAAGGCGTGCATTACAGGAGTCACAGAGACTCTCGTCATTAATCTGCATGTGCCTTGACCTTTCGTCTAATCTTGACAACCTTGCATCAATGTCTACGGCACGAGATAAATTATGCACAATCTGAAACATATGTTGCCAAAGTTACCAATACAAGCCCACAACACATGGTTGTCTACAGAGTTATATTAAAGTATGACAAGAAAATGTCAACCATAATTCGTCAGACTATGAAAAAATTATCTCAAAGATTGCCCACAAGGAATTTTTGAAAGAAAAAAAAAAGGTTCAAGTTCAGGAACAATAATGAACTTGAGTGGTAAGAATCCACATAAACAGGCGATACATTAGAGACTATATTCAAAAGATGATTGTATTTAAACTATCATATACTTTGTTCCAAAAGCACTCAAAAATTTGTTGTAGTTGCAAAAATCATGTGGAATTCACCTCACTAGGAGAGAACTTACAGAAAACGGGATTACCCATTTACCCTAGATAGCAATCACTACAATTCTTATTTGTATTATTGTCCTCCATCTCCCAGACTCCCACCCAATCAGAGAAAATAGTCTCTAAGATTAGGAAAAAATATCTAGAAAAGAAAAACCTGAAAATACCTGTCCTTGACGATGATGATGAACTCTGGCCCTGAACATTCTTAGTAATGTCTCAGAAGCAAGTTGAAGCGGCATATCTGGTGATAATTTCTGCATTTAAAAGCCAAAAGATTTAGTAAGTGCAACTCTGGGGAGTGCATAAAATATAGAATAACAGCTAAAGAGAAGAGGGTGAAAATCTGCAAATGATTAGATGCAGAGTCTTTCCATCCATCCAATCCTCATAATTATACTCAAGGAATTATGAAGCAATGAATATTGCTGAAATACTGTCTGCTTGTTCATTTCATACTATCTCTTTTAGACACTGTCAACAAAATATTTTCTTAGTTATTCTTATCAGTCACGTAAAAACACGAGCAATTTTACATCACATCCTACATGCAACACCAAACTTGGCAAGAGAATAGACAAAAATATGTCTTGATAGCATGAGCTTCAGGAATCATTGGATTAACAAAACAATACCTGACCTAAATCTCTACTGATGCAATGATGAGTATAATAAATACGTGCATTTTCTATCACACCATTTTGACCAATCTGGAGACACCCAACCAATGCCATCATATATCCACACCCTCAGATCAAAAAGGTGTTTGACTGTTTTTTTTTTTTAAGTTGATCGTCTCCTAATATATCTGAAACACTGTTGCTGGTATTCAACAGGTTTAATAGTCCTAAAACTGGTCCAAGCTAGAGATTTGTGGCCTGACCAGACTAGCCAATGAGACAATTCACTATGAAACAGTGTTGTTTACTTGTTAAAACTGATGTATTGTACACTTAGCTTAATACCTCTAAGACTTGCAATGGGTCTAATGATTCTCCGTGATTGTGGAGAAGGCGAACAGCAGCAGTGAACATGGGTTCCTTACCATCTTGTGGATCCAAATACATTTCTAGCAATCTGAGGACAAAAAAAAAAGTAAAACAGCATTTAACATAATTGTGTAAAATAACTGTTACTTCCATGAATAAATCAGTAAAAGGATAAAATGGAGACAAACTGCATGTAGGTATCAGATCTTCCAATCTCTGCACAATACTGCTCAGCAGCTTCACTGTCTTCTAGTTTCCTGGGAGCCAACATACAATAATAATAAATAAATAAATAAATGAAGTATGATTTTCTGGCTTTACACTTAGTAAGCTATTTGCACTCAATTGTTCAGCATGCTTTAATGAAGTTTACAACAAATTATCTTGAAAATATGAGAAATCTAGTTGTCCTCTGAAATCCTTCGAATTAAACAATGGTCAATCACAAAATCCTATCTTCAAACCATATACCTCACCATGACTTGGAAGGACTTTTATTCACAAATTATTCTAAATTGCAGGTTACTATACTCTAGAAAGATAAAATTTTGTTTGTTAAAAATAGTAATCCATATTTCTCATTTCTTTTTAGTCTACAACAACACCCAAAAACTTATCGAACTACGAGAACTTTCAAATATAGGTATCATCAAATGACATCTTTGACCTTTCAAGAAACAACTTTTCAACAAATCAAATTATAGCAAGGTCAATTTAATGAAAACCTCTTTTTAGTGTATATGTGTAAACCAGGATTATTACAGTTCTCATTTTACTTGACAATTAAACACTAGTGTCAAGTGTCAACTCATAAACTTAGAGTTTGAAGTTTCTCAATCAAGAGAACACTCCTCAAGACTTTGACTGTGGCGAACTCGGTCTCACCAGGTGGGGTGTAATAAAAAAATCACATAAGTAGGAGGTTGCCAATAATCTCATTTCCTCCTCTACTTAATATAGGAAAAATTCTACCTTCTGAAACCTACCTTGATGTTGTGCAACCCATTGCACAGTGCAAAGGGCATGGTAGTAATTTTCATATTGTTCAGTCCAGTACATAAACATACCAAACAAGTTACAACACAAAATTTCTTGTTATATGCATCATCTACCCAACTATTTGTCTTATACTCTTTTCTATCATATTCTTAAATGTGTATCAAATGCATCCAAAGAGAAAGTGGCCAGACAAGGCCCATCACATGTCACAGTTATACTTGATACAAATATAAGCATGTGAAAATTATACACATAGACCAACAACTTAGATAATTGACTTGTAAAATTGCAAGCTTTTAATAGAGAATGGTAAGGACTAGTTTGTAGTATGTACCATCTAATGTAAAACACATACAAGCATAAAGATGGCATCATATAAAGTTGATCGTAAAATTACAATGAATCAACAATAAAAAAATGCATGCAATGAATTACATGGCATCATGCAATATAATTCGAGTAAATCTAACAAGAAAAGTCAGCAACAATTTCAAAGCTAATTTTAAACTTACAAAGCCAAAATTTGGAGGACCAAAGTCTCTTGCCCCAATCTTCTATATTGAATAGCCTGTCAAATAAGCCCAATTAACAAAAAAGGTTGAAAAAGGTAAACATCAGTTTGAACATGAGGAATCTATCACCGCCCATCCCAAGGATAGTCTATGAAACGAAAAACCAAGAATAGAAAATACATCAAACTAAATTAACAGATTTTAGGATAACATAGTCAAAAGACTTATAATTACCTTTTCCAACCATAATTCAGATCCTTCAATCAAGTCGAGAACTTCTTCTGGATCATACAAGTCTGATGATTGCAAAAAGAACTGCAATCTTTCCTTGACAGGAGTCTGAAAGATCGAGTTCCTCAAAGTAGTCAAATTTTTTCTCTCGGTATTTCCACTAGCAAGACTTTCAGAGATATTTTCAAACTCAAAGGATTCAATTGCTGATTTGGCAAGTGAGAGGCCATACAATGTATGCAACTGAGTATCGAAGCAGTCTTGGTCTTCAATCAACCATTGGAGATACCTAAATAACAAGGATGTCAGGGTAAACTAAGAAACATGATTTTAAAAATAGAGTATAATCAATATTACAACTACAACAACCAACCCTTAACCGTTAGGTGTATTCATATACATTGGAGCATAAAAGCAATGAAGATGAGACGGTAAAAAAATTAATCACATCATGAAATCCCAAGAATCAATAACCATATACATCTCAATACAAGCATCCAACATATACCTTTGTAAAATTTCTACCTTCTGTGGATCAATAGATGTAACAACTTCATCTGCAGTATGAAATGAACATATCAACTAATGATTTAATAAATAAAATAAAATACACAGAAACAAAAACAAAAACAAAAACAAAAACAAAAACTTGATGATAAATATGAAATTTAAGAGCGCTTTGGCAGATTACACTAGTCATTATGTGATAATAAACAAGTTGTTCAAACTAAGCAAAACAACATATTCAAAATTTGCATTCCTCAAAATCATCGATCCAAAACATTATCATAATATCATTGTAGAAATTAATGAGGGTGAGCAAGTTTGAAGAATCAAGACCAACCAGGAGAAAGCTGGATCTCTCGTTTGTCCGATGTTAGAACTTCGACCGCAAGAACCTGGCTGATATCTGCAATCTGAAATGACAAATTTCAAAAAGAAGAGTCATGGAATTGTAGACAATTCTACTTGCATTAACAACCAACTTCTAAACCACTCAAGTCATACCCATCCTAGATGTTGGAGAATCAAATCTTGGTCAGATGACTCCTCAAGAATCTTTGAAGCTTCAGCTGCTGCAATTGCCTTGCCAGAAATAAGATTTTCCCCACGATCCTGTATAATAGTCTCCAAAGCAGGGTCTTTACGTAGGCTAGATGAATAATTTCTTGCCAGGATGCGCCAAATAGACACAGCTTTTGAGCTCATTCCTTTACTAGCGTATAAAAAGGCAAGGGTCCGTAGATGCCCCAACTCTTCTAACATGTGTTCCAACTCCTCCTGCAAAGAAATGTATATCATAAGTCCATCTCTCATGACAACCACGCAATTGCTATCATGTCATGCAGTGAAACAACCTATGTGTGTTTGTTTAGAAAGCAGCATTGATTTAGACAAGGGGGTCGCCTCTTTTACTTTCTCTGTTCACACTTGTGGTAAATGATCCAGGCAGGTTTCACCATTCAAGTTTTAATTTTGCAGTTGACACAATATTCTTTTTGGAAAACGTTAAATGTGGCCATGCCAAAGAACAAGATTTTTTTCCCAAATTTTCTAAGAGAATAATAGGCACCATTCCTACTACTAAACACTTTACTGTCCAAATTTTCAAAATTTATTGAAATCTCTTCAATCAAATAACTAATACATAAAATTGACATTAATATAATAAATGTGAAACATAACAGTTTGCATGTCTTGAATAATGTGAATCCACAATAACAATAATCTGCACATACCACAACACACCAGTTTGTTGAAGACGCCAACCTCTCCATGTCCTCAACACGATTTAGAGCTCTATAGAGATACGTTAATAGAGTGTCAACCCCCTCGCTGACTGATTGCGTTAATATTTTCTCTCGACAGGCCTCCAAATACCTGCACATGGTATTCAGCAATAAAGGGTCACCGAGAAGATGATTACAACATAAAAAGCATGGATAGCAGCAAAAATGCATGCCTACATCAATGCAGGTTGAACTGGGAGTACCATGGGCAGAAGATCAGCTAGGGGTTATTGCACATTTGTCAAAAGAAACCTTGTTTTTTTATAGGCAAAAGTTAGTAATTAGTTGTTAGGTTGGTATTTCCTCCTTCACCAATACCATTGTTTGAACCTGGGTCCTTAAACCCGTAGCTCAAACCAGTTGAGCTACCTAACCCTCCCCAAAACGAACCTAGTTACATGGCAAACTAAGAAACAAAATTTGGTGGCAAGGACCCATGCTAAAGCATAATTTAGATCAAGGGCCCACAAAATGTGTGAGATTATGTGGATCGAAAGACGAAAAAAGAATTATTGTTCGGAAAATTGACACCTATGAAAGTCTGCTGCAACAAAGTAGACAACCTGCATAGCTCACAATTCTGTTTTCTTTGACAGAGCCAAGCACATCGAAGTAGATTAACACTTTAGTAAAGACAAGATAAAAAAATGGTGAGTTCCATACCATATGTCATTACAACAAATCAAGTTGCAGACATTTTACCAATGGCACGTCCAAGAGGTACTCTAATGAATTTTATCAACAAGCTGTCTATGGGAGACATTTCCAAGCCAGCTTGCAGGAGTGTCGTATGAACCAAAAGAGATTTCGAATTATATGTCCTGGTAGATAATGGTACTAATGCTAAGATAAAATAAATGTAATTTCTGATCTTTGGGGATGTAGATAAGTAGTTACACTACCCAGATTCATGTCATATCGCTTCCATTATAAAGCACTGTTCTATTTTTCCATATCCAACAAAAAAAAATACATATTTTATCTTTCTTTTAAGTAAAATATAAAAGGAATATAAACCTGCTAATGTTTTTTATTGCTGACTCCAACAAATCAGCTCTATTCAGTGGATTCAGAAAATGATCATTATCTACTATTGTTTCTACCCCTGCTTTTCTTAGGAAAGATGCCCTCTGGATTGTCATCAAGCCATCATCGACTACATCTTGAAGAGGGGCTGGCGGAGGATGCAAACCCCAATACCGATTCCTAGGAACCTACAAAAGCCAGTTTGAACCTCTGTACCACATTCATAAAGCACAAACTTTAAATATTTGAATAACTCATATGCATTAAGAACAAGTACGAAGTTTCACAATATAGCAGACCAAAGAAAAAATTAATTACCAGTTAATCCAGGATCCAAAGTTTAGATTTTATGAGGCACATCAAATACACCCAATCAAAGTATTACAAAATGAATAAATTTCAGCTATTAAGTCCTATTCAAGTTCAACCATTACATCATAAGGAAATGAATGAGAAAATAATCCATCATGTGGTCGAGCAAGATCATACCAACTTACTTGCATATTTAAGTTAATGACTACTCAATTGAATACCCTCCTTTCAAGCACATATTTAAGTTTTTCATAGATTCTAGCACAAGGAATTTCACATAAGATTGCATCATCCTTAAATTGTGCACAAAAAGAAACATTACAGAACTTACTAAAATTTTCAATGAACGGTGACTATGCTGAAAGCCATTATTTGCCATATCCCTTTCTATAGCATTTATTCTTTTAGCAGGATCCACCTGTGACAACATATTACTGTCTTCATATGGGGCATTAACAATACCAAATAATGAAAACAGGAGCCCGTATGTTCTCATATCAGGTAAAAGTTTTATTTTCCTCATCTTCGCAAACACTCGCAAAGCACGCTCAGGTTGATTCTGCAAATTTTGGTTAGATAAATAAAATGTAAGCCGTTATAAGTGCCGAAATACAAGATTAAGAAAACTTTAGCAGTACAATCTTTCAAAAAAAAAAAAAACCTTTAGCAGTACAAGAGGAATTTGGTAGAGATAGTTCACTTTTAAATTCAGTTGCTAAACCAAAATGGCGCTTTCCCGTAAAGCCTACTGATGAAATGAATGGCAACTTAACATGTCATTACAACAAATCCAAGCAAAAAAAAAAACAAAAACCAACAACATAATAGTAATAAAAAGACATTCATTTGTTTGATGGATCCTAATTTATTTAACGCACTAGAAAATTATCCAAGTGAAGAAATTTATTATAGAAATATGTATAGGAATACCATAGTTTGTGTTTCCTTATTACCTTTTTACGTAAGTTAATTGCTATTCTATTGTGCTTCATCTTCCACTACCAGATTATTTAGTAATAGTGATAGAAATAGAAATAGTATACAGAAGACTCGCATATTTAAGGGTTCTCTGTGATCCTCTCTCAACATGACACATCAAATTTAACTATTTTGAGTCTTTAGGTAGAGTGATTTTAGTCTTGAAAAAAATGATAAAAGCGGAATTTTTTTTTGAATTTTCAAAGTTGAGCTCACCATTGCATCACATGAAGCCAGCAAAGCATTATAAGGATGTGGATGCAAGCATTCAGAAATCTTATTCAGCAAAGACTCTGCTAAATCTAACTGTAGTTCTATGCTGAAAGTAACTGAAAGTGTAGCTAGAGTTGAATCACGTATCTTCAAATTCTCCTGCTGCATTTTTTTTAACTGCAAATTAAATGAAAATAGTATTAGTCCAAGAAAAATACTGTATTATAAAAAAGGGTATCAACACTCAACAGATACAAGGTCATAAAGTTCTGTGTCAACCTACGTCTCATCCAAATTCCAATTTATTAAGGTGGTTGAAATTTCTGGTGGAACTCCAACTGATAGCAGTCCACTCAAACAGTAAACAAAACAGATAGTGAAACCAACTTAACACAACCTAATAATAGAACTCACCATTTTCATGGCATCACCAAAATTTCTGAGATACAACTGCTCTAATAAGGCCATCATATGTAAAGCTGGTTGGCTGCAAACCAAGATTTTGCATCTGTATATTAAAGGGCCCTTCAATATGTTAGAAGATAGTAGCTTTCAATAATAAATATCTTGAGGCATGAATTCTGAACATTTGAAATATAATATAATATGACATTGTAGATGTAGAGAACCTCTCATGATTGAAATATTTGGATTTTTTAAGACAAATAATTGATTTTCCAGATCCAGTATAACAGAGTATAGCTAACATTTAACAGCTTAGTTGAATGTCTACCTGCAATATAAGCTTCCATGCAAGAATATAATTCTTTTCTTTTGCGCACCCATGTATTATATCATTAAAAGACCACCTAAGAACCTTCATAAGCACTGAGCTTTTTTGTCCATTCAGCCCATTTATTTCAGCACTCTTAACTTTTTTAGTATCCATACAAATAAGTCGTTGCGCCTTACTTGCAGAAATAGTGTCTGCTAAATACAAAGAAGGAGAGAGTAAACAAGAGTCTTGTTGTTTGCTGTTCTTTGGGTCCAATATGGCTGAGTCTAGCCCATTATTTGAAGGAACAGGGATGTCCAATCTAGTAGAACACAACGTCCCATAAACTGTTCTACAAATAGAAACATTTCCCTTCATGGCTAATGAAACCATCTGTTGTAGTGTTCTATACGCAGATTTTAGATCTCCTAACCTCGTGAACGCCCGGATGATAATATACTCCTGCCAAATTATATGGACTGCGAGCAAGTTTTTCTGCAAAACTGCAAGCTGAGAAACAGGGTAAGACAAATGATACTAGTCGCATAAAAAGCCTTAAAAAATAAAAAGACAACATTGTTAGGTACCGGGTAAGACACCTAATAGGTACCGGGTCTTAAATAGTTAAGACCTCACTATTGTAGATGGTCTAAGGCACGCGTAAATGAAATAATAAAAAGTAGGGACAATTTTGTAATTGTATTATTAATGTGTTCCATTCCATCACATTAAATTTGAGGAATGAAAAATTGATTAACCGAGTGGTATTGGATGGAATGAGCTCCATCACACTTTATTCCATTCATTTTTTACAAAACAAAACGATAGAATGTGGATATGTCCCACTTTACAACCCAAAAACATAAGCACCTAAGTCAACCAAGAATAAACAATATTAAATTCATACTTTTATTAAAATTCACCATCAACCCAAAAACTGCCAAAAAAAACAAGAACTGCCTGCAAAGAAGCACGTACATCCTCCGGTCACTAATACAAGTAAAAATCCACTTTTTAATTACATTCAATTAATGATGTATGTGGTCTTTATTATATGACACATACATCATTAATTAAATATATCTAAAAAATTAATTTTTGCTTATATTAATGACCAAAGGTGTATATTTGTCCAATTTTTAACATCAAAAAATAATGTATCATCGACTAAAATGGAAACTCATATATAGGACTGCCATTGACTAAAACAAATGTTGTGCACACATTCTTTGATTCACTTCTGCCACAAAGTTGGAAAAAAAAAAAACATTTTTCTCATGACTGCATCTAAATATCCCCAATCCACCAAGTAGTAGTTTTTTTTTGAGTAAATTACACTCTCCTCCCCTCAAAGATGCTTGAAATACACTCCCTTCCCCTCTTATGTTAAAATATACAATTTTCTCCCTTGAAAAGTAAAATTTACACTCCCCTCCCTTATAAGATGCTTGAATTACAACCCCCTCCCTTAATAATTAAATATGAACTACACTTTAATCTATTTTAACATAAATAAATATTTTTATGATATATATTAATTTTAAACCACCTTTTAAGAAAAATTAATTCATTTCTTTATAATTTAAATGTTAATGATAATTAAATTTAAATATATTTGCTATTGATTTTATAATTTAGAGTTTAAAATTAACTTTTCAATAACCATGGTTTATTGTCGTTAGTAATTTTTCACATATTTTAATTTTATTTTGACTTGTTTCATATTTTATAATAGGGTTTAAAACTACATGTTAATGAAATTGTGAATAAAAAATAGCAAAAAAATATGTAATCAACTTTTTATTATGTTAAAATAGACCTGCAATACTTTTTTTTCGAAGTGTATTAGATTATTATTTTTTTGCTAGATTATTAAAAATAAAAAAATATATATTGAGGGAGTAAAGTGTAGATTTTAACATAAGAGGGGAGGGGAATGTAATTCAAGCTTTTCTTAGGGGAGGGGAATGAAATTTTTTCTAATATGTTTTGAATAAGAGGGGAGGGAAATGTATATTTTAACATAAGAGGGGAGGGATTATAATTATCTTTGAGGGGAGGGGAGGGTAATTTACTCTTTTTTTTTAAGTAAGGATTCGTTATTTAACATTAAAAAAACAGAAGAAAAATAAGTGACTACTAAAACTGGAAAAGGGCTTGCTTGGAATTGGAAATCGCGAAGACTCTACCGTCCACCGCACGCACGTCCATTGTAATATGACGACAGGTCATTGGACCAACTCTTTGAACAGTCAAAAGCACACCCCACGTTTATGTCCTGTATCTTTATAGTAATAATGTGGTTGGAGTGAAAGGTGATAAATAATGAGGGGGGCTCACATGTGAATGAGAGTGGTCACGTTTAGAAACCAACACAGAAGAGAAAGAGATGAAGGAGAATACGAATAGTAGAAGAAGAATGATCGATCCAAAAAGTGGGTTTTGCAGCAGCAATTCAATCTTCTACAGCAAGAGAAAACCCCTTCCACTCCCACCAAACCACTCTTTAGATGCCACTACTTTCATCTCCTCCCGCGCTCATCACGGTCACATCGCCTTCATTGACGCCTCCACCGGCCACCAATTCACCTACCAACAACTCTGGCGTGCTGTTGGTTCCGTCACTTCCTCACTTTCCAACATGGGTATCCGTAAAGGTGACGTCATCCTCCTTCTCTCTCCCAACTCCATCTACTTCCCTGTTGTCTGTCTCTCCGTCATGTCCCTCGGCGCTATCATCACCACCACCAATCCCCTCAATACATCTCGTGAAATCGCTAAACAGATCTCTGATTCCAAGCCTGTTCTTGCTTTCACTACTCCACAGCTCCTTTCCAAAATCACCCAAGCATCACCTTCACTTCCAATCATTCTCATGGACGATAACAACTCATCAACATTGGATGAAATGATGAACAAAGAACCTGACGAGTTGAGTAGAGTGACTGAGCGCATCAACCAGGATGACACAGCCACACTACTGTACTCATCAGGAACAACTGGACCAAGCAAAGGAGTTGTATCTTCCCACAAGAATCTCATAGCAATGGTTCAAGTTGTAATGGCTAGGTTCGGTAAAGAACAAGAGACAAGAGAAACTTTCATATGTACTGTTCCGATGTTTCATATATACGGTCTTGCAGTGTTTGCAATGGGACTTCTTGCTATGGGTTCAACCATAGTTGTTCTCTCTAAATTCGAGATGCATGACATGCTTTCATCTATTCAAAAATTCAGAGCAACCTTCTTACCACTTGTGCCTCCGATACTGGTTGCTATGCTCAACAACGCCGATGCTATTAAGAGAAAGTATGATTTGAGTTCCCTTCATACGGTGGTTTCCGGTGGTGCTCCATTGAGTAAAGAAGTTACGGAAGGGTTTATTGAAAAGTACCCTAATGTAAGTATATTTCAAGGTTATGGTTTAACTGAATCCTCTGGAATTGGAGCTTCTACAGAGTCTTTGGAAGAGAGTCGTAAGTATGGTACGGCGGGGTTAGTGTCTGCTTCCACCGAGGCTATGATTGTTGACACTGAGACTGCTCAGCCGTTGCCCGTTAATCGGACGGGTGAGCTTTGGCTTCGTGGTCCCACCATTATGAAAGGTTCGTTTCTAGTTTATTGTATTGATTCCCCTTTCCAAATTTGATTTGTTTATTTTTCAAATGTCTTCGTTTTCTTTCTAATTAATTGATTAATTCTCATGTTTTTGATTCTCAAGATCCCTCTTTGAATAAACAACAATTAGATTATTAGATTTGAACGAGAGGCAAAAATCCAGATGGATCCACGAGAGTTTATATGTTATAATTTATTTTTGTAATTAAAATATTGAACACGAGGTAGACCTGGAAACTTGTTTACCAATTCAGAGTTTTTGTATTTGTAGTTGATGAGAATGAGAACATGTGGTCTTTAAGGAATTTAATAATGTTGGTCACATGCCTGCCTAACTTAGGCCATAACCACATGGCTAAAATATCGTACATTTTTTGGAATACTTATGTGTATAGTTTATTTTTGAGTAAATAGTCAACTATCCCTCCTTCGAAATTGTGAAATTAACAAAACTTTAATTACCCCTTTGAAATTGCACAACGTTAATCAAATTTTTCTGTTAGTGAACATGACGTTTTGCAAATACCCCCTAAGCTTTGCACTTATGTGCAAAATGCCCCATGAACTTGAAAATTTATATATTTTTTTATCCTTAAAATGACTACATTATCATTGAATTGTGGAGCATATTAGCTAAGTTTTGACAGTATACAATCATATATGTTCATTTAAATGATCAAACATTAACCATGTATTAGAGTCTAATGATATAGATGAAAAACTAATACATGTCATACATAATGAAGCACATAAATAATATATGATTGACATAACCAAGATGTCAAAATATATGGCTTAGCTATTGCTAATTTTAACCACACAAAAAATTTCCACTTTCTTTATATTGTGAGCGGTGCACACCACCAACACACTTCTCTCACTTTCAACAAAAAATACATAAATTTGTTACTTCTCTCACTTTATAAAGGATCTTGAAGGAATCATGATCTTCTTCCCACCGTTTTCAAAGGAATGGTAATAATATTATATTATGTATATTTCATTATTTTTTTTTAAGAGAATAAAAAAACATGATAGCCACCGTCTTTTTTATCTCTAATGGGGTGAAGGACAACTTGAAAAAGAAAAAATAACATCTGATGTTGGAACAAAGAAATACTTTTATGTTTGTTTTGTAAATATTGAGTTTTGAACATTATTGTAAGGTTTACCAAATACTGCCAATTTGTTCTACCATACTGCCAATATATGGTTGTATATCATCAAAATTTAGTTAATATGTTTCACAATTCAGTGATAATACAATCACTTTTAAGGATAAGAAAAAAATATATAAATTTTCAAGTTTAAGGGGCATTTTGCACATAATGGAAAACTTCAGGGGTATTTGCAAAATGTCATGTTGATTAACAGAAAAATTTGACAGAGGGGTAAATTGATTAACGTTGTGTAATTTCAGGGGGTAATTGAAGTTTTGTTAATTTCATGAGAGTAATTGACGAAACTCACAATTTCAAGGGGGGTAATTGACTATTTACTCGTTCATTTTTGGTAGATAGACAAAATTACAAAACGGTAATTACAAACTCATACAAGTAAATGCTGGGTTTTGAACCCCGGTGCGATCGGCTTAATAATTTCGATATTTTGTCATTTGAGTTCGGACTTGTGGACTATAGCTTTTTAAATTTAATAAACTAAAAAAAAATGTTTGCTAGTAAGTAACCAATTATTTAATAAAAAAAGAAGTAACCATTAGACATCAAAAAAAGAAGTAACCATTCATTAGACGTGTATGAATCTCCAAGGTGTTTATAACACAAATAATAGATGAAAAGGAAAAAGCTTGGTGAGCCTTAATTAGTTGCTGGTATTAGATATAAGCTCGCATAATTGTTGGTTCTATTATGTATGCTAATAATCATGATTATTGTTGATTCAATTTTAATTAAAATGTAAGACATGTTTGGTGATGGCAGGTTATTTCAGTAACGAGGAGGCAACCACATCGACCATTACTCCAGAGGGTTGGTTAAAAACAGGGGATGTTTGCTATATTGATAGCGATGGATTCTTATTTGTCGTCGATCGCTTGAAAGAGCTCATTAAGTACAAGGGATATCAGGTTATTATCAACAATTCTATCTAATCTAATGTAGTATACTATTCACAACCACGTTTCAATCACTTCAACTAAATAACCTGAGGCTGAAGATAAATATTGTCAATCTCATGAAAGTTCTCTTGGCTTTGTTTTTTGGTTGATGTTGCAGGTCCCTCCAGCAGAACTAGAGGCTTTGTTGCTTACTCATCCTGCTGTTTTAGATGCTGCTGTCATACCGTAAGCCTTTCATTTACCAATTCTGATTCCTTATTGTTTTTTTGTTGATGTTACATAAATTATAGTATCCTAATTTTAGTTTTTTTGTCTGCTTTAATTTACTTCTTAAAAATATGATCATAAGGAAAACCAGTTCTGTTTCCTTATTATCAAGACCTTTGAATGTTTTTGTATGTATATGTGATGTATTGTTAGGTATCCAGATGAGGAAGCTGGGCAGGTTCCAATGGCATATGTGGTAAGGAAGGCTGGAAGTGACTTATCCGGAAGCCAAGTTATGGATTTTGTTGCAGAGCAGGTTTGTTTGTTTGAAACACTTCTCAACAATCACACTCTTTTTTATTAGATGCTTGGGTTTTGATTTCAACTATGAGATTGAAAACTATTTTTTTTTCATCAATATATAGGTGGCTCCATACAAAAGAATTCGAAAAGTGACATTTATATCTTCCATACCCAAAAATCCATCTGGTAAAATTCTTCGGAAGGATCTTATCAAGCTAGCTACGTCTAAACTGTGAACTCAGTTGAACTTTTAAATGATAGGTTTCCATTGAATTTGGTTAGATGGCGAATACTTTCAACCATCTATTTGTTTTGTCACAAGACTGTCTGTTTATAAATACCAGCAATATTGCTTCCTGCTTCCCTTATAGAGAATAAAAATGTTGTGGTCTTGGTTTCTTTGAAAAATATAATAAGTATGAACAATGATATCTTGAATATACTTGAAGTTCAAGCAAATATCATTTTTTTAGGTCTCTCGCATTTTTAAATTGTTGGGAATAAGTCTCTATTGTTAACGACAATTTAAAGCACTTAAGTTGCACACAAGAAAGGAAGCTGTATAATATTGTTAAAATTGATGCTCTTCTCTTGGCTTAAGAAGCGCGTCTCCATAAGCATAAGTAGAATTCCTCCAATGGCATCTAGCACTTAATTTGAGTCAAGTACTTTAGGTTTAATTAACTACTAAACTTTAGGCATGAAGCCAAAATGTCATGTGACAATTCCAGAATGTCTCAAGTCAAGCATTGTTCCAGCCTGCACCTTGGCAGTGTACTAGAAGGTACAGTTTCTAGAAGCTTCGTGCATACAGGAATTGCTGATATTTATTGACGCATATAGCTTGCATGTCATTATAGTATATAGTGGTTTCGTCATCAAAGATATAGAAGTCTATAGAAAATTTAAATACATTCGAATTTCTTTGTTGATTAAAAACGATAAGCCTATATTTACCACAAGGATCATATAATCAAATGATAAATTAAATAAAGATAATAATGTAAGAAATAGTTATCCAAACAATACAGTCTTTATTGTTTCATTCTATAAGAGGGTACATCCAAACAATACAGTCTTTCCATTACTATTCGCGCAAAAATTTCAAATAACATTTCATAAAAATTGATCTTATATATCAAATTAGTTGAATTAGTACACAGTTTTTAGATAAGAAATTGAAGGTTTTAGATTTAAACTTGAACGAATGAAAAAAAAACTAATCTAACAATTAATTACTTACATTTACCATTAAAAAAACATTAAAAACATGCATAATGGACTAATATGATTTTAATCGGTCATACCCCAAATTTTGACTAGGGTCCCTCTTTTTAACTGTATTTTTATATTTTATTTCATTTTTTTTTATTCGTCATTTTTTCTTTTATTCACTTTTCTCTCGCTTTTTTTTTTAAACGTTATTTTAGTTGTCGTAGTGTTTTTGATCAATTATATTTATTTTTAACGCTCGTCACGTTAGCGCTTTATTTCTCAAAAAAAAATTTGCATTTTAAAACTTGTCCTTCGCATTTACTTTTCATCGTCAATTTTTAGTCGCGCTCGAGGTTTTCGTTCGTATTTTTGAAATGTTTATTTTCCCGCGTTTCAGACGAAATTTCGGCAGAGAGGTATTTTAAAATACCTCATTTTGGTTCCGGAGGGACGTTATTTTTAAAATCTTTTCATGTCTTAATTTATTTTATTTTTAGAGTTTATTTTTGTTTTTTTCTTTGAATTTTCGTTTTTATTATTATTGTTATTATTATTATTATTATTATTTATTAGTATTTTGTTGTTTGTTATTTATTTTTAGTGTTATTTTAGTCAAGAGTTTTGCTCTTATCACTTAGTCCACATGTCACTGTCCAATTGGTCCTGGTCCAACTTTTCCTCCAAGTCTCTGCAGGGGTATTTTGGTCATTGGCATGTATCAGAGATATTTTACAATTTAAAGCACTGTTCACGCGTCAGAAAAGTCGCCAATCATTGCTCAGACTGACAACAGCAGCCATCAATTCAACAAACCCTAATTTCATCTCTCTCCTCAATTTCAGATCAAAACCACAAAAAACTCAAAAAATGATGAACATTACATGAACACCATGAATACATGAACTAATTTCCAGCAACATCTCACTAATCCGAATCTTATCACCAATTAACACAACTGAACTGAATCCACACAAACCGAACCGGATTTCAAACTGAGTCGGACCGGATTCACGCAAAAACGAATCCCTCCACACAAACCGAACCGGATCTAGATATACAAGAAGAAAAGGGAGCACATCGGAACTGTTAGGGACGTTACCACTTGTAATCATTTCAAAAATCAAACAAACAAGAGGTATTTGGTACTATAGTTGTGTGTTCTTTCATCTTTGTTTGTTTTCCGAAAATTGTAACACCCCGTTTTCCCAACATAAAAATTTCTTTAAAAAGAATAGCATGCATCAGAGTAAGCACATAAACAGGGCATCACATATCTTAAAACATCTTATGTTAATGATTAAATAAACATTAAATCTTCATAAATTATTAATCATCGTCGCAGCGGAATAATCATAAAGAAAACATCTCAAAATCTTTGGCACACAGGCCTCAACAACGTCTTAATAAAACTTCAAAGAACATAATCATATCATAACATAATACGCAAGGAACAGAGAATAAATAAGCAAGGTATCCCCATCCCGTTACGTATCAGAGCACCTAGACTCGACTGCAGAATCCTCACACGTCTGCACCTAATCTTGGTTACCTGCACTTGCCCACGAGGCGGCAATTCCAGCAGAAGGGGTGAGATTCACAAATAATTATATTAAACATATAATTAAATAATCACAATTCAACAACCAAACATAATTCATCATATCGCAGGTAAACATCTAGCATTTAGAACATCAATATAAACAACACATCATTTAGCATCATCATAATCAACATCATATACATCTTAGTAAACATCTTAGACGACTCGACTCGACATCAACACTTGACTATGCAACCCTACGTCTTATATGCATGTGGTACCAATCCAGGGCATGAGCCCTCGTCGCTATGAGCATAAATATACTCCAAGGCATAAGCCTTCGTCGCTGGTGAGCAAAGCTCCAGGGCATAAGCCCTCGTCGCTGGTGAGTAAAAACTCCAGGGCATAAGCCCCCATCATAAAATGAGTATGCATGAGACTCAACACTTTTTAACTTAAACAAGTTAACATCTTAATGTCGCAAAACATCTTAATCATCAAGGACTGACACATGCAGCAACTATACCAAAGTAAACAGCAACATGGCAGCAATCACATCATCCAAATAATATTCATAAAGCAAGCATCTTAAGTAAGACAAACATTTACAACTTAAATAGTTCTTGTAACACACATAAGCGGCATGAAAACCATCAAGATCATCTCAGTCATCATGTATTCATCGTTACAGTTTATAATAAACATTATTAAAAGCCCCAGAAGCTACCCAAAGGTCATCTCACAAGGTTCTATGCGAAACAGTTCGCAAACAGTACACGGTTCTGGGTTCTGACTTAACTCGCTATGGCGAGTGGGATAGCTCGCCTCGCGAGTACTAAGGTCCTGCTCGCTATGGCGAGTTGGATTGCTCGCCTCGCGAGCTCTAGGGTAATGCTCGCTATGGCGAGCTGGGTTGCTCGCCTCGCGAGTAAACTAGGTCTACTCGCCACGGCGAGTTGCATAGCTCGCCTCAGGCGAGCGATGAACAGACTGCTACGGCTTCCACGAAATTCCACCCAAAAAGTCCCAAATTCATCATCTTAAACATCTAAACTCTCAGAATCATCATCATTAATGTTAATCTACGTTCTGTGCTCAATCTAAACATCAATTCTACAGCTTTATGGCCTACTTCATCATTAATCTCACTTTTTAACCTAATTCCAATTCTCACAAAACCCAATCCTATGTTGTTAATTCTGATTAGATGCATTACAGATCAATATAATTAAGTGCTAGGCTCACCCTTACCTGATCAAAGCAGAAATCGCAGCCCTCCTATGCTCTTCTCCCTTCACGTGCTTGCTCTCTCTCTTTTCCAAAATTCAGTAACGCGTACTGACTTCTTAACCTAATTTCCCTTTATATACTCCCAACAAGTCTTATCTTATTTACTCTTTCTCCCACAAAACTCTCTAAAATCCAAAACTAACCCACAACTAAATATTTTATTTTATTTTCAAATCTTATTTTATTAAACAATAAAATAAGTCGCCACGTCACATAAAATCATATTAAATCTTCACTTAACATCACATAATATATATAAAAATATATAGCAATTTCTCAAATAAATCAAATAATTAAATAATCAAAATGGGCGTTACAAAAATAAATCCCTAGATCTAGACTTCCTCGTTTGGATTTTGAAAAAAGTAAGACCGGATTTGATTAGAGGAAGAAAAAGGATATGTGAATCTGTGCTTTTTTTTTAAGAACAGAGGTGTTTGGAGGTTAGCTGGCCACCGCGCCGGCGCTGTTTGTCTGAACGGAGAAGAAGACTCTCGTTTGAGAGCTTCCCTCTCTAGGGTTTCGTTTAGAGAGAAGGAGGGAGTGGAAGAATGAAGGAAAAAACCGGATCTCTCTTTTTATAAGCTTTTTGAACCGGGTTTTTTAAGTAAACCGGATTTTATTTACTCTAAACCGTGGGTTGTTCTTACAACCGTTAGATCTCTTGATCTAACGACTACTGTGCATCCGGGACCTTTTTGTGCTCATATGTTTTTATTTTTGTTATGTTACCTTGCTCATGCGTTTTTTAACCATCTGATGGACCTGCTTTTTAGTATTTAATTTTTATTTTTAATCCCATGTTTGAATGGCTGTGATGATTCTGTTGTGATCAGATCTGAACCATCTGATCTATCAAATGGCTCAGATCTATCCAGCTTGATGCCTTTTGTGTTTTTACTATATTTTCACTATTTTACACCCTTTTTTTTTTACCACTTGTACATTTTTTTACTCAAACTTTTTTCTCTAAAATTTCACAAAATTATTTTTACTTTATGTTATGTGTTTATTTATTTTCTTTTACCATTTATTTATTTATTTGTGCTTTACTTTATTGCCTTTTTTTCTCTCTTTTATCTCTTGCATTATTTTTTTTATTTCTTCTTGCTTTTATCTCTTATCATTTTTAGTGTGTATTTAGGCTTTGATGTAATTAATTTTCTATGCTTTTATTTCTTGTCATTTATTTTATGTAAGACCTTAGAATGTATTTAGGGAATTATGTAAATATCAAAATAATGAGAATATGCACCGACACCACACTTTATTTACCGCATTATACCGTGACCACGACCGATGCGAAAAATGAATTAGTGACAAACTACGACTAAAAAACTTGACATATAAGTGCCTTAAAATTGAACAACTAGTAATTTTAGGTTTGAGTTTTTTTTTACTTTTTTTTTACGCTTTTCATTACGCTTTACGCTTAATTTTTACCGTTAGTTAAAACAATCATTTTCCTAAAAAAATCAAATAGTCAAAAATACCAAAAAAAAATTCTTAAGAAACCTTGGATTTTAACCCAAGAGATTTGTCTTTTATTTTCTTAATTAAATCTTCAAACAACTTTAATTTACACCTAAACTTATCTTTTGCAAATAAAATCAAACAACCTCACATTTTTTACCTTTTGGCCTCTTAATCCTCTCAAAATATTTTCGAAAGCTTTAAAATTAACTTAACTCACCAAATAAATTTTCAAAGATGAACTACATGATTTTGATCCCATTTTTTGGGTATGTAGGCAAAAGATTTACCTCTTTCCAAATCAATAAAAACAACAAAAAACATGCTTCTTCTCCATCCATTCTTTCACTTAGACTTTAGGCAATATCTTACAAATAAGTAAGCAAGTAATTATCACAAGATAATTTAGGTAAGAGGCTCATTCGGAGTACCGAAATCGGTTAGGGTGCTTAATACCTTCCCTAATCGAAATCAACCCACGGACCTTGATCTTTTTCCCACGAATAAAAATTGAGAGTTCAAAGATTGAAAGTTCAAAACCAATTAATGGATTGATACCCGAAAATCGCGAGCACATAATCCATCTAAACAAAAATTGAAGTGTGAGAAAAAACATAAAAACACCAACATAGTTAGAAGTACTATAACGTTATTCTCTAGCAATATGTATTATGCAAGCCACAATTCTTCAAATAAAATTTATCAATAAAAACTAGGCTAAAGTGCATGTTTGGCCCCCTATCTTTTAAAAGGTTGCGATTTTGGCCCCCTATTTAAAATAATTACAATTTTGGCCCCTTTTCGTTCTAAAATTACTGAGAAGACGCCACGTGTCCCAAAAAAGGGGTCATAATCGCAACTTTTTGAGAAGATAAGGGGTCAAAATATCATATTTCCCTTATGTTAGGGGGTCAAAAAAGCATATTTCCCTAAACATAGGGGGTCACTTTTGTCATTTTTTTCATAGGGGGCCAAAATCGCAACCTTTTGAAAGATAGGGGGCTAAACATGCACTTTAGCCTAAAAACTAATCATAAATTTATTTTTTTGATAAAAAAAACTAATCATAAATTAATCACCTGACCTTATTAAATATTTCGCATAATCATCTTAACGGTCACTAGAGCTTTTTTTTTAAGGAACGGTCACTGGGAGAAATGATATTTGTACAACCACTTTGTTACAACTTTTAGGACAACCCTCTCTCTCATACACTCGTTATGCTCTTACTTTCTCTCTCTATTGCTTTGGTTTTCGTGTCAAGACATACATTTCTTTTTATATTTTTGGTTGTCCCATAAGTTGTATAAAAAGTGGTTGTTCAAATAACATATCTGGGTCACTAGAGGTTATTCTTTCTTTTATCAATTTTTTTATAATATTTTTTTATGGAAACAAAGCTCCCACAACTCTCAACAATGACGACTGCGACATACCTCGTTTGCTATTAGCATCACAATGATGTGCATGTCTACCATAATGTCATATCCTCGTTGATTGGGTCTTCCCTAGTACCACAAATTATCCTTTGTCATTTCTTCAAATCTTATAGTGCAGTCATCAACAAACATGCCACCGTCTTCAAGCAGTTAAACTCTCCTTCCTTCCCAGCCTAGGACTACTACAAAATTTCTCTAGAAAACAATTTCCAAACATGTAACCCAAGTTCAAAATTGAGGAATCACTAAATTTTTAAAATAGCTAATAACTTCGTATAGGAATTACATTAAGTCAATAAAACATCAAAATCACAATCAAACTATTGAAATAAAGTTAATATTAATATACAACAATTATAATTTAGTATATAAATGAGTATTTTTTTTAGCCATAAAATGTTACTTTGATAGGTAAACTAGTCGAGATACCCGTGTTGAGCACGGGTAGCGCGGCTGCGCCGCGCAGCAAAATGTGTGTTGTTGTGCGATGAGGTGTGTGTCGGCGGGAACAAATATAATAGTAAATAATTCTATAAAAAAATTTATAATTATTTTTTATCTTTATCATTTGTTATCTTTATCAGGTGAGTAATTTTGAATCTCGTGTATCAATTATACTTTCTTTAAATAATTTTAGTAGTGGAAATGTTGTATGGAGCATTTAAAAAAAACTTTGATATAGTCCTTTTTAAAAAAAACTTTGATACAGTATTTCTAGAAAATCATAATTTATTTTATTTACAAATATAAAAATAATTTTCAAAACCGAGTTATCAAAGCAAAACAAAATATTAGGCAAAGACAATACAATAATTTTTGCAGTCGTTAAGTTTCTCATGTACATGTATATATTAGATTAGTGTTTAAATTCGGTCCCGTGTATCAATTATACACCCCTCAGATGATTTTGGTAGTGAAAATTTTATATGGAGTTTTTTTTATATATAGTATTTTTATAAACTCTTAGTTCATCTTATTAGCAAATATCATAATTAATCCTCAAAAGCAAACCAAAGTATTAGGTTAGGAGAAAACAATAACTTTGTCGGTCTTTAAGTTTTCTTATGTATATGTATACATTAGATTAGTGTTCAAATTGGGTCCCGTGTATGAGTTGTACATTCTTTGGGTAATTTTGGTAGTGAGAATTTTATATGGAGTTTTTTATATATATAGTATTTTTATAAACTCTTGGTTCATTTTATTAGCAAATATCCGAATTAATCCTCAAAACTGAGTTATTAAAGCAAACCAGAGTATTAGGTTAGGACAACACAATAACTTCGATGTTCTAAGTTTCTTATGTATACGTTAGAGTAGTGTTCAAATTCGGTCCCATGTATCAATTATTCACTCTTGAATG
Source organism: Medicago lupulina (assembly GCA_958299785.1). Classification (NCBI taxonomy): domain Eukaryota; kingdom Viridiplantae; phylum Streptophyta; class Magnoliopsida; order Fabales; family Fabaceae; genus Medicago; species Medicago lupulina. The sequence goes on along the minus strand of OY283141.1, from coordinate 71,596,942 downwards.
ATTTTGGTAGTGGAAATTTTATATGGAGTTTTTTTTATATAGTATTTTTCTAAACTCTTAATTCATCTTATTAGCAAATATCATAATTAATCCTCAAAATTGAGTTAGTAAATCAAACTAAAGCATTAGGTTAGGACAACACAATAACTTTGGCACTTTTTAAGTTTCTTATTTATATGTATACATTAGATTAGTGTTCAAATTGAATCCCGCGTATGAGTTATACATTCTTTGGATAATTTTGATAGTGGAAATTTTATATGGAGTTTTTTTTATATAGTATTTTTATAAACTCTTAGTTCATTTTATTAGCAAATAACAAAATTAATCCTCAAAATTAAGTTTCATATTATCAAAACCAAAGTATTAGGTTAAGACAATACAATAACTTTGGCGGTCCTTAAGTTTCTTATGTATATCTATGATACACCCTTTGGATGGTAGTAGAGATTTTATATGGAGTTTTTATAAAAAAAATTATATAGTATTTTTATAAACTCATAGTTTATTTTATTGGCAAATATCATAATTAACCCTCAAACTGATTTATCAAAGCAAAGAGAAGTATTTTTGCAGTCTTGACATTTAATTTATTGCCAGACTTTCGTTAATGAAATTATTTTCAACGTCAGAAAAAACCTATATTTTATTAGCAAATATTATAATTAATTCTCAAAAATGAGTTATTAAAGTAAACATAAGTATTAGGCAAGGACAATACAATAGGTTTGGCCGTCGTTAACTTTCTTATGTATTTTATTCATATATAATCCATACACTCATATGTATTTTATTAAAGAACCTCTATATATAGATGTATGTAAAAAATATATACTTACATTTAATTCTTTAGAATATTTCCTTTAACTTTTTTTGAAAGGAGAATATTTCTTTTAACTATTAACTAAAAAAGTAAGTGGTTATTTTAAATATAAAAAAATATTTATTTTGTACATTTTTTAAGGAGTTATTTTTGGGTTTAATAATAGTGACTCTAAATATAATAGTGGCTCAAATTCATCTACGGATCACGTTTTTGTCATTATCACATTCAACAAAAAAAATTATTAGTATTTATTGTTATTTAATTATTTATTTTTAATATTAATTGCAAAAATGAAAAAGGAAGCGAAAGATCACAACATTATTCATTTTTCAGTTTTCTATTTTCTTTCTCTCACAAGCCCTTCCTCTCAACAACTCCCCTTTCTTTCTCACGGTTTTTCTATCCCACACAAACCACCACCAGCCCCACCTTCTCTCTTCATTTTCTGCAATTTCAGGCAACAGTTTAAGAAAACAAAAATCAAAATTCTAATCATCTCATTCTCCTCTACAAAACCCATTATTTAATTTGAGATAAGTTGAGTCCTCCGTATTCACTTATATTTTCCGATAAATTCAATCGTCTTGTTTCTTTTAAATACTACATCAAAAACCACATAAAAGAATGGTTAGCAGAGACACTTCGCCGGCAACCACCACGCCGGGATCTGCCTCCACCGTTGCCGGAGTTAAGGGTGCATCTACTTCTTTTTCTGTTTGTACATCTTTCTTCACGTGATCGGGACAAGTCAGTTCTTTTCTCTCATACTTGCAGCAACAACAACAATAACAACAATCAAATGATAAGATTAGATCTCATTTTCTTTGAAGTAAATATACAATCCAGTTTCTTCTCTTCCTTCTTTATAGATCAATGAATCCGTTTATGATTTTTGGATAATGACATTTTTATGTGAGAATCGTGAGAATAAATTGCAGCCGTTAGATTTTAAAATAGGGGTTAAGATTAAAACACAACTTAATGTCATGTGCTAATTCTTCCCACCTGAACCTTTCTTCTTCCCCTCAACCCTCAACGTTATCTCTCCTCAACCCTTTGCATTCTCAACAATGGATATTCTTGCCATCTCTTGCGTTCCGGCAATCTCTCTCTTTGTTTCTCTCCCAACCCTTCATATTTTCATTCACTGTTATCTTCCCAATCACTTCTACCACCAAAACCATCATCATCCCACATTCCATGTTAATTGAGAAATCGGATAATAATATACTGAAGGGGAAATCAAACTTGCAATTGATTTTGGAATATATTTAAATCATAAAAATTATTTAGAGGTTCTATTTTTCTCATCTTCTTAGTTTTTTTTTCAACTAATTTTTTAATTTTGTGTTCTACATTTTTTTTTTGACAAAATATTTTGTACAATTATTTAATACTAAGACAAATGCATTGTTCCTATCCTCTTGTCTTCCTTTTGTACACTTATTTAATACTAAAAAAATGAATTTTTTTTTTACAATATTTTGTAGACTTATATAATACCCTAATTTCTATGATAACTTGGCTATATATACCAAACTCTAAACTGTGTTTCTCTAAAAAAAACATTAACCCTTAATTTTTTCCCTCCATACTACGTTTTAGGTTTGAAACAAATCTATCTTAAAATTTTGCCTCTCAAAATGCATCAAATATGTTTTTATTAATAGCAAAAAAAAAAATCTAAACAAATCCACTCATAAATAGCAAAAAAACAAAAAGAGGCTAAACATATCGATAGACTTCTACATATACTTTTTTTTCTTTTCTTCTTATTAATCTTAGTTTTTTTAACTAATTTTCTTATTTTGTGTTCTACAGTTTTTTTTGACAAAGTATTTTGTACAATTATTTAATATTAAAAAAATGCATCGTTTCTATCATCTTGCCTTTTTTTATACACTTCTTTGATACTAAAAAAATGCATCTTTCCTTTTTTCTGACAATATTTTGTAGACTTATATGATACCCTAATTTTCATGATAACTTGGCTATATATACCAAACCCTAAATTGTGTTTCTCTAAAAAAAACCTTAACCCGTGGTAAATTTAACACACATCACAAGAATCATATCTTTTGTTATTTAGAGGTTTGCAAATGGAACGACGTGACCCTACAACTTTCCTCTCATACCACTGCTTAACTGGTAACTTTTTGATCATACATCTGAATTGTCGGCAGCGATACGGTCAAGAGGGGAAATAGTTTTAACAGTTGCTTCGAGTGGTATAGCTGCATTATTAATACCAGGAGGTAGAACCGTACATTCGAGATTTGGCCTTCCCTTTATTATCGATGAATGCTCCACGTGTAATGTCAAACCTAATACCCCGTTGGCTCAGTTGGTAGTCCAAGCAAAATTAGTAATATGGGACGAGGCTCTGATGATGCACAAATTTTACTTTGAAGCACTTGATCATTCTTTTAGAGACGTTATGAAGGAGGTGGACAAGAGAAACAAATACATCCCTTTGTACCTGTAATTCCTAAAAGCACAAGACCAGAAATCGTTCATGTTATTATCAATTCTTCAAAACTATGGAATTATTGTGAGGTTCTTACCTTGACTAAGAACATAAGGCTTTTGTCTGGTGCGTCAGTAGTAGACATGGAGGAAAAAAGACAATTTTCATAATGGGTTTTAAGTATAGGCGATGGACGAATAGGGGAAGACAATGAAGTGGACAAGACCATTGCTATTCCGTCAGATTTGCTCATAGAAAGCGCAAGAGATCCTCTTGCTGCTATTGTTGAAAGCACGTATCCTAACATCTTGGAGAGCATGAGTGACATAGGTTACTTTCAAAATAGAGTTATATTGACAATAAAAAATTTCATAGTCGAGAAGATCAACGACTATATGTTGGACATGGTTCCAGATGAGGAGAAGGTTTATTTGAGTTATGATTCACCTATTCATTGTAACTTAAACGATGATCATATTGACAATGTTCATACACCAGAATTCCTCAACACCATCACTGCTTCTGGACTTCCTAGTCACAAATTAAGGTTAAAGGTTGGTGTGCCAGTTATGTTGTTGAGAAATATTGATACACGATATGGATTATGCAATGGAACCAGATTGGTTATCACTATGATGGGAAGATACGTCATTGAGGGGAGGGTCATTTCCGGAAGTAATGTTGGTGAACAAGTTTTTGTATCCAGGTTATCTATATAGCCTTCAGATGTCAGGATTCCCTTTAAGTTTCAACGAAGACAATTCCCTTTGTCTGTATCATTTGCAACGACAATTAACAAAAGTCAAGGACAAACGCTTAAACATGTTGGTGTATATCTACCAACACCTATAATTTTTCACAGACAGTTGTATGTTGTTGTTTCAAGAGTTACATCCAGAGAAGGACTAAAGATATTGATCACGGATGAAGATGGTGAAGATACCAATGTGACTTCTAATGTCGTATATGATGAAGTATTTCGCAATCTGCGATGAAACAACATGCCAATTTACTAAAAATTTCATATTCTCTTACCGAATTATTGATAGGATTACCGAATTTTCTTTTATAATATTTTTCAGATTTTATACATTTTATGGAGCGTTTTATTTTGTCTACTTTGGATTATCATTTGTTATTTTTTCACCGTTACCAATTATATATTGCATTTTATTATTCGTATGTCATTTCTTTAGCAATAAACCCGTGCGGGCACGGGTCCAGTTTCTAGTTTCTATTAAAACAATAAAACATGTGAATAATACATATATTTAAGAAATAAACGCTACATCATCAATTGTGTCTCCAAATCTACAACGTGAATGACGTCAAAGCCATTGATTGGATCTGCACTAGATCGAAGTTGATCAGACAATCTGAACCGATTAAATACCTTCGAAAAATAAGAAAGACAAACAACGTCGCACAAATACGATGAACAAACCAAAGTCGCACGAAGACGACAAAATCACAAAATAAAAAACGAAATAAATGTGAAAGTCACTTATTTTAATAAAAGGAAAAGAGAACAACGAGTTAGAGGGGTGATTTTGGGTCAAAAATTGACCATAAATCACCCCTCTTTGATAAGGAGAGAAAACTAAGGTTTTTGTGACGGTTCACAAGAGAGAAAGAGAAAAGATGCATGATTATACATATCAAATGAGAGTACTTTTAAAATGAGAGGTGAGAGCATTTAATAATAACCCTTGGATTAAAACAACGCTTAGGATCTTATTTCTCTCTTAAATCTTTGCATTTTGCTTTGTTATTCTCATCCAAGCGCGTGTAGCACATCACCTATTTTAAGCAACGTCTCTCTCACATAAATGCCTTTTTCCTTTCTTCTTTTCGTGATCCATTTCAAGTGAAGAATATCATATTTAATAAATTATTTTTATTTGATTCAACTGAGTTTACAATCATGAGCACTGTTAACCAATTTTAAAAGACAGAGGGTGTTAGGTTTGAGAGAAGAGGAGTCTTCAAATCACTACACACAACTGAAAATTTAGAACACAAAAAACGTTAAGATCATTAAAGAAGGGGATTCGATTCACAAGTTCTCTTTAATTCTGGAATCTCTTGAAATTGATTTACCCTTTTTTAAGAAGAAAATTGATTTACCCTTTGATCATTATCTTTCTAGAAATTGGAAAGTTTATCTCATGAGAATAATGACACAAGAATTTGGTGCATAAAGAAGGAAAAAATGATAAAATAATTGTGATGCAGGAGAGAAATAGATATGAAGATATCACAGGTCGAAGAAGAAAGACAGGTTTACACAGAGTAGCTAGCGCGTGGGTGAGAAAACATTGGAAATTTATTTGGTCAAAAAAATAAAGTAAAATTAAGATCTCAATGATTTGGCTTTAATCCAAGGGTTATTATTAAACGCTCTCACCTCTCATTTTAAAAGTGCTCTCATTTGATACACTCCATATATGTGTGTGTGTGTGTATATATATATATATATATATATATATATATATATATATATATATATATATATATATATGAGTCTTGCTAGAAGTCATCCATTAAGGTGTCTTATAGCAAGTCACACCTCAAGGTGTGATTTTTACTTTTTAGTTATAACTTTGCTAAGAGACACCTTTATAAAAATTAGTTGGTGTCTTTTAACAAATACCTATAGAATAACTTGCTAAAAGACACCTTCATAAAAGGTGTCTTCTAGCAAAACCGTATATATATATATATATATATATATATATATATATATATATATATATGAGTCAGGATCCGTTGACACTAAATCTCAACCGTACACTATATTTAATCAAAGGCTCACAATAGTTTCTAATTTAACTCACTGTGTGCACCATTTCTTACAATCTCACGCTATTTTTTTTTTGAAGAAGCTAAACTAACCCCCTCAAATTGACACCAGAGAGAATCAAACCTAAGACTTGAGGAGAAGTACACTCTCAGGTCCCAAGCCAATACCACTAGATCAATCCAATTGGGTCCCAATCTCACGCTATTATTGTTTTCAATCATTCAAAAACTCAGATTGCATACATGATGCATCATGAATTATTCTTGTTTACATCTCCATCTATTCTCTCTTGGTTAATTCCTCAAATAGAATTGCTGCCAATTCCAATTTCTGATGTACAAACAAAAAATCAAGAGTTATCTATCCCATCCCATATGGATTGCAATTTTGATGAGATCGATCCCAAATTTGAGGAAGCTATTGAAACTAGGGTATTCTAGATGATTTTTTTTTTTTTTACAGCCGAAGGGATTTTTGGTGTTGAAATTGAAACAAGTGAGAAGAAACATCATTTTAAGGGAATCTGATTTTGAAACGTGAGTAGAAACATGATTTCATGGAACTCTGGTGTGTTGATGGCAGATGGAGTATAAAAACGTTGCAATAAGATGAGTTGCGGGAGAAAAGATCACACAAATTAATTTAGCAGATAATTATTAACCATTAGATTAAACAAAATAAACGACTCAGATTTGGTGTCAACGAATCCGTTGATGGATCCTGACTCTCTCTCTCTCTCTCTCTCTCTCTCTCTGTATATATATATATACACACACACACACGCGCGCGCTGAAGATCTTCATCATGCCGACAAAATACTCATCCCTTAACCTTACGTTACAAATGAGAATTTTCAATAATGGATAGATATATTCTTTAAATTGTTTATCATGTTTTACTCTACGCTTAAAAAAATTCACTTAAGCACATAGATTGAATTAATAGTGTAAGATCATTCATTATATGGTGTAAGTGCAATTCATATTATATAATCTGAATTCATTCAGCATGAGATTCATTTGTGTGATCCACATTGCACCGACAGTTTTTGTGGTCCACAACGTCCAGAGACCTCTATAAATTAGTGTTTTGTTTTTTTGGTCAAGTGGTCTAGTGGTTGAAATTCACATTTTCTAAGGTGAATAAGTGGGGTGGTCGGGGTTCGAACCCCGACCCCAACATATAATAATGCATGTCCCTGCCAACTGAGTTATGCTCACGAGGACAGTGTTTTTGTTTTTATTACCAACAAAACATACTAACACACCAAGAAAACACATGGAAATTTTTGTCATTGTGTTGAAGATCTTTCTCATATTGTCGCAAATATGAAAATCTTCAGCATGCTGTCAAAAATATATAGATAGATAGATATATACAAAGCATGATCTTGCTGGTTCATTTGCTGTAAAACACACACACACAAAAAAAATTGAATAACAAGAGGTTGCTATGAGCTAGATATTGTTGTCTTGGCGATATAAATATCTCAGTTGGCAATCCAGCAGAATCTAATTCAAAACAATCCTCTTGAAACACCATGTCTTTCATTGTTATGTTGCAAATGTGATTCCGAAGAGGTTCCTGATCCAGTTGATATGCCGATCGAAATATGTCAGTTGGCAGGCATGCAGGATCAAGTTAAAAAACACCTCTTCGAACACCATCCTATAATATTATGTTGTTTTAAGTTGTGTACTTTTTTTAATGCTTTTTTTTTATTTTATTTTTCTATTATTTTGTTTTAAGTTGTGTACTTTTTTTTTAATGCTTTATTTTATTTTATTTTTCTATGCCATCATCCATGAAAACCCTCAAAAAAACACAGCATGTGGTCGTTTGGATTATATAATCCGATTTTTTTTAGACATTTTGAGATTATATAATCCGAAAATCCTCAATTTTTTTGGACTGTGCCGTTTCACCAAAGGCTAGGACGGTTAGTGGAGTGTTTAATGCATTTTTGGACGGTGAAACACGTTTGATTTGACTGTAGTTATGATCTAGGACTTGTTTTAGGCTATAAATAGGCTTGCATCTTCGACAAATTCCTCCATTCTCCTCCTCTTTTCTTCAACATTTTTTTAGGGTTTTAGTAGTGTTTATGGTGTCATGGTCATTCTTGACCGTTCATATAATCCATGTGATTGCTATGCAGCTTATGCATGGATTATACACGGTCAATAGAGACCTTTGACATCAAAGAAAACACAAAAATCACAGCTCGAAGTAATTCAGATTTTATATTTCGAAAATAGCTAACAATCTGGTTCGCATTATATAATCTGATCATACCTGATCAAAAGGTGGCTGCCGGTGCTTGGTTGAAGATGGTGGTTTACGGTGGTAAATGAGCTCCGGTGAATATTGGACCGAATGGGGGATGTGTACCTGCAGACACTCCGACGCTCAAGTCAGTAGAGTTTTAGAGTGAGGGTGAGAGTGCGAACGAGATTCTACCTTGGAGGCTGCGAGGAACCTCCTATTTATAGAAGTGGGTGAATGCAGAGCCGTTGTAAGACACATGTGTGACCGGCGGTTACGAAATCGTAAGAAGTGTAACCACCGGTGAGATATTCGCGGGAACGTGGGTAAAGAGACTTTGCCGAACGTTGCAGGACGTTTGAACTATTTTCCTTTGCTCCGAGCACCCCCCCCCCCCCCCCCCCCCCCCCCCCCGCAGAGAAGGGGTGTGTTGCGAGTAATTTCGCCAAATGCAGTATTTGAGCTAGATTTGTTATTGGGCCTAAGTGGTTTAAGCTCATGTCTTTGACCGGTCCAGAACATAATCCGAACCAAATGTATTTTGGTCATTTTTGCAGGACGCGTGAGAATAGCATAGAGTGAAAAAAGTAATAGTCTTAAGCCAGGGGCATACCATAGAGTCATCGGCAAGTCATTATCGAACTAGGCTCACTGTCATGTGTGTCTGGCCCATTCACTTTAAGTCCACAAGAACTGCTATCTACCCCTCCCCAACTCACCACAACCATGTTCATTATCATACTAGACTATTCAATTCTAATATTTTCTTTAACTATCCTCTCAATTTATTAGTATCAAATATATATATGAGAAAACAAATGCCTACCAAAAATACGCAATTGTCCCCTACCCTATTTATTTCACTTTCACTTCATTTTACTTTTTTACAAGGGTAACTTTGTCAACTGTAACTTCAGGATTGAATGGTGAGCTTTTTACCATATTTTCACTTATTTACCCTTTAATAAATAACCAATTTTGATTATATACTAAGAGTAAAATTGATAATAGCAATGTGCTGCATGCTTTCAAGCTTCTCAAAGTAGAGAACCAATCTATTGTCCAACGGTCTTATGAGCACAAGGGTTGATAACTTCCCATTATACAAGGGTTGATAACTCAGTTTTCTCACTTTTATTTAATTGAAGTAATGAATTTGAATTTCAAATTTCAAACTTCATTGATTCATTTTATATTCCCTCATTTACCTTCTCTTTTTAAAAAAGTTTATCTTCATTTCTCTCCTCTCTCCTTCTCATCTTCAACTATATTATTGCTTTTTCTAATTTTCTTTTCATTTCTTTCATCTCCCATCTTCTACTACCATTTTTTTTTTGTTGAAAACATAGAAATTGAAAGACACAATATGAAGCCAATAATCAACAAAGATTATTCGCAAATCATGGCATCAAGGTACCACTAAACAATTCCATAGGGTGTTATGTTTTTTTCCTGTTTTTGTCTTCTTCAACTTCATCAAACATACAAATATGATGACATTCTTTCTTTATATAATGAATAGTGTTACTAACATTTTTTTTAATTTCCTTTTGAAGAAGGATGCACAAGAAAACATATTATGAAATTCATCTTCAAGAATAAATACATGGTAAGCTAATGAGATTTTTCAGTTATGTTACTTTTTTTTTTTCTCTCCATCAAAAGTGTTTTCTAACATTTTATTGAATTATTCTTCTTTTACCAAATCTTATGTCTTTTTATTAAATTATAAATATCATTGAACAAATTTCTTTTTATTTTTACTAAACAAAAAAAAAACTGAAGATAAAATATATATATATATATATATATATATATATATATATATATATATATATATATATATATATATATAAGGGGCATATCACATGAGAATGACATTTTTATGTGAGAATGGTGAGAATAAATTGCAGCCGTTAGATTTTAAAATAAGGGTTAAGATTAAAACACAACTTAATGTCATGTGCTAATTCTTCCCACCTGAACCTTTCTTCTTCCCCTCAACGTTATCTCTCCTCAGCCCTTTGCATTCTCAACAATGGATATTCCTGCCATCTCTTGCGTTCCGGCAATCTCTCTCTTTGTTTCTCTCCCAACCCTTCATATTTTCATTCACTGTTATCTTCCCAATCACTTCCCAATCACTTCTACCACCAAAACCATCATCATCCCACATTCCATGTTAATTGAGAAATCGGATAATAATATACTGAAGGGGAAATCAAACTTGCAATTGATTTTGAAATATATTTAAATCATAAAAATTATTTAGAGGTTCTATTTTTCTCATCTTCTTTGAATTACAGGATTATAATTTTAATTTTTCCTGAATTACGGGATTCTAAATTTAAATTCTCCAGATCCAATATATTTAGATATAGAAATTCATTAAGGTGTGAATTGGTGGTGGTGCCGAAACTGGGGTTTGTTGTTCAGGTGAGTTGTCCTCTGCAAGGGAAGAAGAGATGGTTCGCCGGAAGAGATGGTGGAGGATGGGGGAAGAAGAAACTTTAAAGCAGGCTTGGAAAAAGGATGGAAAGATACGCGTGAAAGAAGATGAGTTTTTTGTCACTTAAAATTGTGTTTTAATCTTAACCCTTGTTTTTAAATCTAACGGCTGCAATTTATTCTCACCATTCTCACATACAAATGTCATTCTCATGTGATATGCCCCCTATGTGTGTGTGTGTGTGTGTGTGTATATATATATATATATATATATATATATATATATATATATATTTCGCCTTTTTTTTAAAATTTTTGCAATTTATGAATGAATTTGTTTAGGTTTTTTTTTTTGCTATTAATAAAAACATATTTGAAGCATTTTGAGAGGCAAAATTTTAGAATAGATTTGTTGCAAACCTAAAAAGCATTATGGAGGGAAAAATTTAGGGGTTAAGGTTTTTTTTAGAGAAACACGCTTTAGGGTTTAGTATATATAACAAAGTTACGATAGAAATCAGGGTATTATATAAGTCTACAAAATATTGTCAAAAAAAAAGATGCATTTTTTTAGTATCAAAGAAGTGTATAAAAAAAGGGAAGAAGATAGAAACGATGCATTTTTTTAGTATTAAATAATTGTACAAAATACTTTGTCAAAAAAAAATGTAGAACACAAAATAAGAAAATTAGTTAAAAAAAACTAAGATTAATAAGAAGAAAAAAAAAATATATGTAGAAGTCTATCGATATGTTTAGCCTTTTTTTTAATTTTTTTTTTTGCTATTTATGAATTGATTTGTTTAGGCTTTTTCTTTTTTTGCTATTAATAAAAACATATTTGATGCATTGTGAGAGGCAAAATTTTAAGATAGATTTGTTGCAAACCTAAAAAACATTATGGAGGGAAAAAATTAGGGGTTAAGGTTTTTTTTAGAGAAACAGTTTAGGGTTTGATATATATAGCCAAGTTATCATGGAAATTAGGGTATTATATAAGTCTACAAAATATTGTAAAAAAAAAAGATGCATTTTTTTAGTATCAAAGAAGTGTACAAAAAAAGGCAAGAGGATAGTAACAATGCATTTTTTTTAGTATTAAATAATTGTACAAAATATTTTGTCAAAAAAAATGTAGAACATAAAATAAGAAAATTAGTTAAAAAAAAACTAAGATTAATAAGAAGAAAAGAAAAAAAAAATATGTAGAAGTCGATATTTTTAGCTTATTTTTTTAAATTTTTTTGCTATTTATGAATGGATTTGTTTAGGTTTTTTTTTTGCTATTAATAAAAGCATATTTGATGCATTTTGTGAGGCAAAATTTTAGGATATATTTGTTGCAAACCTAAAAAGCATTATGGAGGAAAAAAATTAGGGGTTAAGGTTTTTTGAAGAGAAACACGGTTTAGGGCTTAGTATATATAGGCAAGTTATGATGGAAATTAGGGTATTATATAAGTCTACAAAATATTGTCAAAAAAAAGATGCATTTTTTTAGTATCAAAGAAATGTATAAAAAAAAGGAAGAGGATAGGAACGATGCATTTTTTAGTATTAAATAATTGTACAAAGTATTTTGTCAAAAAAAAGTGTAGAACACAAAATAAGAAAATTAGTTGAAAAAAACTAAAATTAATAAGAAGAAAAGAAAAAAAAAATATATGTATAAGTCTATCGATATGGTTAGCCTTTTTTTATTTTTTTAAATTTCTGCTATTTATGAATAGATTTGTTTAGGTTTTTTTTATTTTTGCTATTAATAAAAACATATTTGATGCATTTTGAGAGGCAAAATTTTAGGATAGATTTGTTACAAACCTAAAAAGCATTGTGGAAGGAAAAAATTAAGGTTAAACTTAACAAAATTAATAAACAAGGACAAGGATACGGCGTTACAAGTACCGGGTAAAACCAACCAATAGGAACTAAACAACCAGATTTCACGATCCGCAACTCATGCTAAGATCGAATCTTATCCGTTCATTCAAACCGAGAAAACACAACCGTCAGATCCTAACAGAGAAAGCACACGGATAGTATCTGGTAACCGTTGGACACGAAACTCGTTTCCTCAAGAGAAGAAGAATACGCCTTCACGAAACTCGTTTCCTCAAGAGAAGAAGAACAAAGCAAAAATTTCCAGGTTCGTTTTTTTCTCTCTTTTCTTCTTCAATTTTTTTAGGAAATTAGGGTTTATAGCTTATTTCGTTTTTGAGCTTTGTTTTTCTTATCAATTTGAATTGTTCTTAGCTTGCGATTCGATTTTTGTTCTTCAATTTATGAAATTAGGGTTTAAGAATTTTGTTTCATTGTTACTTTTTGATTCAACTAGATCGTCTACCCGTGCTACCTAGCACGGGTCATATATAGTTAAAAAGATTACTTGCAATTCATTATAATATGTCACACAAAATTATTACAAATACTGTCACAAAATAATTGACAATCTCATGAAATATGAATGGGTCTTGATGTGATTTTTTGATAAAAGTAGTTCATAATCCATAAGTTGAAATACACGCAGAAATATTATACATATGTAGTCATTCTAGAAGCATATCATACTGCATTTTCCATCTCATGAAATCAATTCCCAATCTGTGTCGTTCCGAATGGGTCATATAACAATAATGATATCAATATCTGCACGGGTCGATTTAAAAAAGAATGTAGTTGAGAAATAATATTGATATCAAAATCTCTGTAATACACACACACTTCTTGTAAAACATAGATTACCACATTGTTCTCAATGTTGTACACCAGTTCACATTTTGAATGTCTGAACGAATTAGACTTTTTATTATCATTTGACCCCTGCTAAGTACAAATAATAGAAGCTACTATCTTAATCAAGCAATAAGCCAAAGAGTTTCTGAATATAATAAATACTGTAATTTCACTAAATACACATCTAGCAAATACAAATCAATATAAGAACTCAATTAAATAAAGGTCTAGAATTTGACTCAACTGAGTTATACACATAAACAAAAATAACAGTGAACTGTGAACCCACTTCAATTTATCCCTCAAATAGAAGTTAGGCAATTAGAGTCTCTCGCAAAATCTGCATATAAAAGAAGTGAAAAAAAATGTGAGTTGTAGGGGAAAAATGTGGAAGCTACATATAAAAAATAGTTACACATCAATGAAAGTTAGTATAACTATTAATGCTTTCAGCAATGAAAATGAATGAGCAAGGGCATAAAGAGATCATAGTCACTAATTCAAGTTGGAAAGCACTCATTTAATTTCAAGTTGTTTTTGTGCCCCATTTTATTAGTTAGAATGATAGCATATAGTAGTAAAAAATGTTCCAAGGCACACTTCTACCTTTATGTCAAGCCAAACCTATAGTGAAACATTCATAAGTGATGACAAAGCAATTACCTCTTAGTTCAAAGATATATGCAAAAACATATTGTATCAATTTTTCTCAATTCTTTCTAAGAGAAAGTGGTGTGTCTCGTCAAAAGCAAGAGAAAACATTAAGTAATTGACAACTCAACCCAAAGCATCTAAAATGAGCAAAGAATCAAAGCCATAAAAAAAAAAAAACTGGAAAGAAAGTGTAAAAATGATAAAATCAACTCAACAAAACAAATCAACTATGCTTAATAACATCAATATTGATATTATTAGCAAGGTATTTGCTCATACCGAAATTTTAGAAAAACATAACATCTTAGCAAAAAGTACATTATTATAATTTCATCAAAATATTTTTGTGGTCTGTTTTGACAGCAACATAAATCAGGAGAAGAATACAGATTGTATCAATTTCAAAGTAACCATCATTCTCATTTATATTGGAGGCATCAATTTCCATGTCATCATGGAACAACATAACATCTTAGAAACAAAGTAAATTATTTTAGAACAACAAAAATATTTTTATTCTCTCTTTTGAAAGCAACATTTATATCAGCGACATAATACATTTTATATCACTTTCAAAGTAATATCAAACATAATTGGGAATCGAAAATGCTACTCTACGAAGACAATTAAGATATGAAAGTTAATATTATGGTAAAGTTAAGACAATAATGAACCGACCTTTTAAGCAAAGTAAAGCTGATGCAACCTTCCAACTGTTTCTGCCATGATGAAAGAATTCATGTGCGACATTTCCAACCTTGCAGAACGCTATCTATTAGACTATTATGTTACAGGCTGCACGTGACGATTTTTTCACAATGTTCACATACTTTTTTTTTTGACAAAAATGTTCACATACTTTTATAGTGTCATTTGCAGAGCTATATTTGGTAGGATGTTTTACCCATGTTTTGGAGAAATTGTTTGAAAATATACATGAGCGAAAGATGCAAACCTGGAAAATGAAATAATGAAGATATGAAATCTATACAAACCAACATGAATTTCCAATAAGTATCCTAAAGTTCAATGAAACATCCTAAATTTTTTTCAACCTTTGAGACAGAATGAAAAAAAATATAGCGTCCTTGTGAGATAATAACTATCTATAATATTCAATAAAAGAATTTAATTTTCAAATAGGTAAAAAATCACATAAATACCAACAAAAAACATATGAGGAAAATGCTATAGTGCAACTAATTAAACAACCATTGTTCCCTTTAGACCTCTCCATCCTATAACGTAATCATCAAGCCTTTCTTGATTGTTGCATCCCTGATTCGTTTTTTACAACAAAAGTGCATGGCAATATCAACTTTAACCATTTCATGCCAGCATGAGTCTCCAATATGAACCATCACAAATCTAGTTTAGAGGAATGTCGCCTATCAAAGGTTGAAGGGCATACATATCAAATAACAAATTAAACAGACAAACCTCTCAAACTCTGTGTTGTAAGAGCCTTACTGACATTAACATGCTTCATTTGTTACGTTGCAAAAATTTAGAGAGATATGAAGGAATTAGTGATAGAATGAGCAACATGAGGAATTACCTCCAATCAAAGCTGCAAATCAAGAACAATGAAGCAAAGCAACAATTAAAATTTCAATCAAATTTTCATGATATATTAATTTTTTTTGAAAACTCAAAAGCTATAAATAATACAAAATTGATTCATACCGTTTTACCAAAGAGAAACTGTATCGGGTTGGAGGTGTTGTCAAAGGATTGTAATAGTGTTAACAGACTTGATGAATCTCTTTCACTCTTAGCTATTTTTAAAAAATTTGGGCCAGGATATTGACAATTTCGGTCTTCTTTCATCCAAGTGCGGCATGTTGGTTTCAAAAATTGCATACAGCGCAGTCTCATCCCCTCGCCGATACTCTCTTTCACTTCGGTCAAACAACACCAAAACAAATAATCAAAATCAACATTTATAGCAAACAATCAAACTACAAAATCAACATTTATATCAGATAATTTTCCAATGTCAAGACCAAATAAAAATATTGTAAAAAAAATCATATTAATTAAACCAGTCTTTTAATTGTTAACAATAATTTTACTTTTAATTACTCTAATTTAGAAAAATTAATTATAAATAATTTTATTTATTAATTTAAAATAAACTCCTCAGTTTGTTTATTTTCAAATCATATCTATTTTTCATATTTTCTATTTTGTAATTTCAACATGCTTTTATACAATTTACTTTGACACTTTTTGACTTTCTTGCTTTGACCACAATAGACATTTGCTGCATATTTGCCTTCAATTCCTATGTAATTTTTTGTGACTAATTAACTATATTAATTTTTGCAATTACTTTTTTATTTTAAATTTTATAATCATAAATAAATATTTTACTTTTCTACCTGTTTTCTCACACAATTTTTTTAAAAGAAACAAATATTATCTGTTTTCCATCAACATTTTTACTCACTAAAAATGTTAAAAGAACATTTACATGAATTTGTTATACGGATTAAAAAGTGGGATTTTTTTTAAATAAAAATAAATTTCCAGTTATTTATAAGGATAAAGTGGGAAAATCTGGGAGTTGCTGGTGACTCTTTATTGTGTGTGTGATCGAATTCGTAAAGGAAGTGAAAATGGGAGATCCCGTGGAAGAAGAAGAAGAACCCAATTTCTCAGAGGATCCTAATCCTAATCCAGAATCAGAAAGAGAAACCCTAATCTTCAATGCTAATAATCAGAGAGAAATATTGAAAGCCATTGAAGTTGTCGAACGAGATTCCTTCGCCATTGCTCAGAGCTTCACTTCTGTCTTCGCTTCACTCCGCTTATCCCTCTCTCAGTCCACCGACACCTCACTCCATCACATTCAGTGCTTCACCGATGCCGCCGGTCATCTTCAAGAATCCGGTAGCTATCCATTTCATATTTTCTCAAACATTCATCACAATAATAATCACGATTTATTCAAAAAAAATTATCTGTCGTTTGGTTTCAGTGCTTGATGCAGCAACTAAGGGGAATCGTTATATAAATTCGTGTCTCAAGTAAGCCTTTTATTTTTATTTTTATTTTATCCTGTTTTGTTTATTTATCTTTTCTCAGAAATTTAAGCAAAATAGATGAAACTTGATGTTAAATGATGCAGATTGAACGAGGAAATGAAGAGCATTGATAGTCTAGCATCTCAATTGTATCCAATCACTTTGCTCTTTGCCGATTGCTAACTTAGTTCATGTTTGGTTATGCTGTAACAAATATTGATTTTGTAAAAATGATTTTACTTAAAAAATGAGTTGAATGTAAAGTCGTTTATGGATGTTGAATGTTTGAATACATTTATGCAACTTGAAAGGCTAAACATTCATCTCACCTACAAGTTTTGTTCTGGAGGAAGTGTGAGTTAGAAGTTCCACATTGCTTAAAAAAGTGGAGGACCCATAAACCCAATGCCTTAAGGTTTTGGGTTAAGATTTGCTGTCCAACTCACCTGTGTGGTTGCTCTAGGCCCAATGTGGATGATCCCCTCGCCCCTGGGCTCCCTCATGTACAACACAAGTTATAAAAATGTTCTTCCATTTTAAAGATATTATTTTGCTAACTAATTGTTTATTTGTATATTAGTATTAATATATTGTTTTCTATTCTGCTGAATATTTGATTAGGAACAATTTAGTGTTTTTCATATTCCTTCTTTGGTCTTAGTTTACAACTGAAATCCTTAACGGTTTCAAGAAAAATTCTGAGAAGGCATGTAGATGTTCTGGATTCGGCTGTTAACAAGCTTCTCCATGTCTCTTGACTCATGGGATTCAGTCCTCTACAAGGTTTCTTTCTCTGTATCTCATATCAAACTCTTAACTGAAGAAGTTGAATAGTTTATGTATCTCTATATATTTATTGATTTTAGAAAACATATGCAAGTTGAATAGAGCAATTATTTTGCCATGTCATCCTACTTTTATAAGTGTATCTTGGAATGGATTGTATGAAGTGATACACTAGTAAATTCTTGCTAGATGCCAATGTAAACCTAATTTACATCAACAGTGTATGCTGATTTAAACTAATAATATTTGTCGTTTCATGGATTGTGCTGGGTCAGTGATGTTCAAACAGAGTAACATACTTTTTTCATCATCTAGGCTGTTAATACAAAGGCATAGACCTGGCATAGCTTAATTATGTTATCAATAAATGCGCGATACAAATTGTTTCATGATTGTTCCCCAAGTTACTATGATCATTACTAGGTTTTTCCTAGCAGGTGGTATGGATTGGTCTAAGTTTCAGAGGTTAATTTATTTCACCTTTATCATGATCGCTGCTCTCAGAGGTGTTGTTGTTAGTCTGAGGCGAGCTTGCCTTTGAAAGGCCCAAGTATGGTCTGATAAAAAAAATCAAGGCCTGTCTGTTATTTGTCACTCTCATAATCTTATTTTTAGATCTGAAGATGACCTTTTGAAATTTTGGTTTGCCCACTTAAAAACATATTTCATTTTAACGTCTTTAAAAAAGAAATCTCATATATTTAAATAGACAAAAAACTAATAGACCAATGAGATTATGATCCATTTTTATATTTAACATGATACTTTAGATAATCTAACTTTATGGGTGTGTTTGGTTGTGAGAAGAAAATGAGAAGAGAGAAAGAGGTGAGAGAGAGTAAGAGAAGAGAGAAAGATGTAAGAAATAGAGAAGATTTGAGGTATTGTTTGGTATAAGAGAAAGAAGAGAGAAATAGAAGAGAAAGAAATGCTATTATTTTTAAAAAGACAAAAATATCCTTGATAAGACAACACTATAATTTATGATTAATTAAAAAACCAATGACACATTAGACATTTTTGTCTTCTTCCCTCTTTCTTCTCATTTTTGAAGAGAAAATAAAAAGGCATGGGACCCACCATTTATTCTTCTCTCTTCTCAATTTCTCTTCTTACCAAACAAGAGAAATCTCCAACTTCTCTTCTCTATCTCTCTCTCCTCTATTTCTCTCAAACCAAACAAAGAGTATATGATATTTTTTCAATTATAGTTTATAATATATTTGATTTTTTGATTTTAAAGCTTAAAACTCACATGTATGCTAAATGTTGAGAAGTAGGAAATTGCAAGTTCGAACTCGCGCTCCCAACATATCAAATCTCCTTGTAGCCTTTAACCATGTGAGTTGTAGCTTATAATAATACTTTTTTTTTTCTTTGGGGAATATAATAATACATCGCAAAAAATTAATGTAGACCAATATACTTAAATTACTGAAAAAGTTAGCAGATTTATAATTTAATTTAATATATAAAATCTAATATAATAATATTAATAAAAATATTATTCATGTTTACTTAAGTAGGCTGGCCTAATAGGCCTAAAAAACTTTTGGTATGGCATGTACCATGACTTTTTTTAGCTAAATAGACTTTTCAAAAAGTCTTGTTAGACTTCTTATTATGACAATTATGGGCATAGGTTCATGTTGGTGTGCCTGACCGATTCCCATCTCTATGTACAAGTCACTGTTAGACTTCTTATTCTGACAATTATGGGTAGTTACGAGCAGCTATCACGTCGGTTATGTTAAAATTTAAGAATAAATAGGGAAATGAAAGGAGAAAGTGATAATGGGATAGTTTTTGAATGATTTTGGGTGGGAAAGACCAAACACTCAGAATTCTTGGAGGGAGAGACCAAGACTGTCTGATTTCTTGGATAGTAATTGTGTGCTATGTCTCTTTCCTTAGTTTGTGTCTATAATGTGTGTAAATCTGTTTCGGTTGCCAACGTTTCCATCAATAAAAGTCAATTTCTAAAATTAATTGATATGATTCTTATTGAAGAAATTGTGGGGATCATCTACAGTCTGCTGCACCATGCTATGGTTGTGGAGTATCCGAATCTGTTGCGAAAGCATATACACATATCTTGGTCCTGGATAGTAATTGTGTACTATATCTCTTTCCTTAGTTTGTGTCTATAATGTGTGTGTAAATCTGTTTCAGTTGTAAACGTTTCTTCATCAAGAAAAGTCAATTTCTACAATTAAATTGTATTTTGGTACAGGTTTCTATCAGTCACTTACCCTATGAATATAATGGTTGTTGAGAAGACATAATGGCATCTTGCTGCACACAATCCATTTTTGAACATTTATTAATATGATTCTTATCAAAGAAAGTGTAAGGATCATCTACAGTCCGCTGCACCGTGCTGTGGCTGTAGAGTATCCGTAGAGAAAGCATATAGACATCTTGCTGAAAAAGATGGGAAATGCATTCCTTGCCTCCGGTTAAAGATTGGACTGTTGAGATTAATAATAAGCAATGGAGGTAGCTAATAAGCTCTATATGCCACTAGGCAAAGCACCTCTCATTGGAGATGTTCTAATGGAGAGGCGGGCTTTAAAGGAGAGGGGATTAAGGGGAACTCAAATGAATTTCTCACACCTTTTGGGATAACATTTTTTCAGGGAGTGAGGTGAAAACTCTTTTTTTTGAAACATTGAGATAAAATACTTATGAGTAATATTTTTTAATTTTATTTTAAAAGCATTGTAAAAGTAAGTATAGATTAAAAAAATCTATTGAAAATTCTCCAAAACCCTTCGATGCATTTTTTTTTTGACAGAAGACAGAGACAAAAGCAAAAAATAAATATCAAGGAATTATATAGGATCATTTTTCCAAGTCCAGGAACCAATAGCAAGATAAACGTAACCAAAATATGTGCATTCTACACAATCAATCATGATTCATGAGCTTGCATTTCCATAAAACCGGAAAGCAAAAATGAATTGTATCTTCACATGGTTTTAAAGTCAAAATCTAAATCAAGACAAATGGATGAAGTGCAAATTAATTCAACCGTAAAGAACAAAAATATATTATAAATTAAGAAAAAAAATTAAACGTACTAAGTATACAGTATTATATTATTAAATATATTATGTTCAATAAATAACCAATAGTATTAGCTAATTTGTCAGAAAAATAACAATTAAAATATATAATATAAGATTTACTCAGGCTAAAACAATCAAATAATTTAAAAAAGAGAGTACACTTGGCAAATTAGCATTAAAAAATAAAAATTCCTTTAAAACAAACCAAAAAAAAATTAAATTAAATTAAGAATAGCAGGCAATTACCAGCTACACTGACCGCGCAACTTTTCAACATCCATAAGGGTCAACAAAATCATAAATCAGCTTTTAATATTTTTTTAACCAAGGGTGTTGTGAGCCTGTTCACAAATTCATCCTTTTTATTTTTAGCGAATTTGCATTATATTGATGTACTCTATCAATTTAAATGAATGAATATAATTTATTTTTGTCATATATATATATATATATATATATATATATATATATATATATGGGTTTTGCTAGAAGACACCAACTAATTTTTATGAAGGTGTCTTTTAGCAAAGTTATAATAAAAAGTGAAAATCACACCTTGAGGTGTGGGTTGCTAAAAGACACCTTCATGGGTGGCTTCTAGCAAATCCTATAGACATTTGCTAGAAGACACCTACTAATTTTTATGAAGGTGTCTTTTAGCAAAGTTATAACTAAAAAGTGAAAATCACACCTTAAGGTGTGGGTTGCTAAAAGACAGCTTCATGGGTGGCTTCTAGCAAAACCATATATATATATATATATATATATATATATATATATATATATATATATATATATATATATATATAATATAATAAAACAACTTAATTCAACAACATACAACTAACTATAGATAAAACATAATTCGACAACATAAAACACGTAATAAAAACGACATAAAACACATAATAAAATAAAACATAGTGGATCGCAAATCATCTAAACTATTGTCTTTGTCTGGTGCGTCCAAGAGTGCCATGATCTCTTTGTAGTTCCTTAGCCGGATCAAACTTTTATGAATTTGTTCAACAGATCTGACCAATGAAGCGTCTAACTCAATCGATCCTCTAGTACTGTACTCACCAAAGATCGCGAACATGGTTCTCACGTCGTCGTTCATGAGCTTCATCTGGATGAACCGCACACTCCGGCTGAGTTGGTCGATGGACGTCAATACTCAACACTGTCCACCCTTCGTGTGTCTTTGTAGTTCGGTTGACGGTTGATTTGATCCAGCTGACCCTTCAATCCAGAGAGGGTGACATCAGTGCGAATCCTGGACAGATGGGTTGTTTCCCCCGTTGTAGTAAAATGTAGCTAGCCTGATGTTCGAATTAAAGACAGAGTTTTCCATGTTTTATTCTTCTTGGTATGGTATACTGGTGGTGAAAATAGAGACACATATTTAAAGAGGTTTCTGGGCGTCCTGGACCACAGAAACTATCGGTGCAATGTAGACCACATGAAAAAACCATGTCCTAAACATTTTCGGACTATACAATCTGAAATATCTTTCACCCTACATAAGGTACGTAGTTTCTCTCATTTTCACCTAGTATCGAATACATTCAGATTATATAATCCGAAAACCATGAGTTGGAATTCAGATTATATAATCTGAACCAAATCAGTGTTTTTAGTCGGTGGTCTGCACCACATAAAACACGTTTTCAAAGGTTTTTACCAGCGTTAATGGTTGGTAAAACCCCTTTGAAACACGTTTTTTGACCCAACATTAAGTGTAGATACACTCTATGCATAATTTCCCCCTATAAATAGCCTTCAAATCTTCACCATTTCTCACACCATCATTTCACACTCTCCCCCCTTTCCTCCTCTTCATTCTACAACAATGTGTTTAATTCAATCGTTGGCCTTACATGTAAATAGGCTACTTTGGAAACTCAGGGATTGTATGAACGATCAATGAAGATGGTAACGCGATGCAAAAAAGTGTGGTCCGTGTTTGTGCAATGTTGACCATCAAGGTCTCTTTTGCCGTAGAGAGGAAACATACCTTACCTCAATCCCCTTCCCCCTGCCATCTATCTCTCCTTCCCCTTCCCTCTCCCTTTTCTCACCATCACCTTGCGCCACTAGTTTAGCTTTACCCCCTACATCTTGTCTATAGATTCAGTTTTACCTCGCTTATAAATTAGTTTTAGGTGTTTGAATATTTTATGTAATAAGCTTTAAGCTTCAATTCTATTGTGAATATATTGATATAATAATAAAATGACTTTTTATTTTTGTTTATATTTACATTTATTTTATGATTTTGACATCTAAATAATATAAAATATATCAAAATTTATTTAAATTCAGGTGAAAACAATTTCGAATTATATAATCAAACAATTTTTGAAAATGAAATTCGAATTATAAAATCCAAAAGATACTCTGCCAAAAAAACATAGCATGAGAGGAAGAGATAGATAGGATAAGAAAAGTAAAGAGCGATTTGTTGATTATTTAATTAATTAAAAGTAGTGATTTAGAAAATGATGATCGACTCTTGTTAAAGATGATCATCATCGCTTTGTGAAGGTTAGCGAGCGAGCGAGCTACTCGAACACTCTAGAATCTTCTGAACCAACGCACGCAGATCTTAACTTGTTTTCTTCTCTTTCACTTTGCTTCATCTTCTTCTCAATCAAAATCAAATAGGTATTTGAAAATCTCCGATGACTATTCTAATTGATTTGATTTCAAATTATCTCTTCTCTTCTGTTTTGTAGAATAGGGTTTTTTTTTTCCCTTACAATACAATCATGCTTCTGTTTACACATTCTATTGCAGTTACTTACAGCTGAACACCATGGCGAGTCAATCTTCAAATGAAGGGAGCTCCAGTACCGGCACCAATGTTTCTGAACAAGATTCAACTCTTCATCTCAATATCAAGACTCTTGATTCCCGAATCTACACTTTTCAAGTCGACAAAAATGTAAATCTGTTTTTTTTTTTTTTTATGCGGTTGGTTACTCATTACTCTTATCAATCAATTATTTCATTTCAATTTCAGATGCCTGTTTCGCTCTTCAAAGACAAAATTGCAACTGAAGTAGGTTTACCTGTTAATCAACAACGACTCATTTTTAGAGGAAAAGTCTTAAAGGATGAACACCTTCTTTCTGATTATCGTATCCTTTTTATTAATATTATCTCTGCATTTCTACACCAGCTTTTAAATTTCCATGTAGTAGAATTTCATCTATCATAAAATGGGTCATTATTTTAAATCTATTTCTTTTACATTTACATCGTAATCCTTAACCATGAAAGATGTTGAGAATGGGCATACATTGCATTTGGTTGAAAGACAGCCAAATCAGACACAGACTTCTAGTACCAGGTCCGGCGGTGAGACAGCTAGTGCAAATACTAACCGAGGTATAACCTAATGATTTTCTCTCGATGGAGGGTTTTAATGATTTTTCATAGATCAGGTTGTATTGTGCTAAATGCTGTTGGTAAATTTTATCATTTCAAAGGAAACAATGTTGGATCAGGAGCTCCACGTAGCCGTGTTGGGCAGATTTCACACAGTGTGGTTCTTGGGACTATTAATGTGGGGGATCAGGGTGGTGAAGGCATTTCCCAAGACATTACTCGGGTTCGTTACTGTATTTTTTGTTTGGCTTAATTGCACTTTTGGACCCCTATCTTTCCAAAAGTTGCGGTTATGGACCCCTAACTAATTTAAATACAAAACAGCCCCCTATGTTTTGATTCTTTGGCAGTTTTGGACCCCCAGTCCATTGTTGACTCGGTCAACGCTGACGTGGCACCCTAAGTGAGGTGCCACGTGTCAATTTTTTTATTTTTTTTTTGTCTTGGGGGTCCAAAACTGCTAAAGAATCAAAACATAGGGGGCTGTTTTGTATTTAAATTAGTTAGGGGTCCATAACCGCAACTTTTGGAAAGATAGGGGTCCAAAAGTACAATTAAGCCTTTTTGTTTCTACCTAGAGTATATGCTTTCTATTAAGTTTTTTTACTTTCTTTCTTTCACATGTGTTAGTGATGATGTTTTGCTTTGGTATTGCCTGAAAACATTATTTATTGATGTAATATGATTTCAGGTTATTGGGGCAGTTTTGAATTCTTTTGCAAATGGGGGCCAGGGCACAATGAATGCTCCTAATTCCGCACAAACTTCTTCGGTCAGTATTACTTTTTGCTTGAGACAATACGACTTATTGCCATTTGTGTAATTTACTAGGTTATAATTTTCTTATACACAAATCACTCATCGCTCTGAATTGAATTCACAGCCATCTATGATTTTAGTCTGCGTTTAGATTATCCTTGAAAGTGCATGGTAATTGTTGTTTAGGTTCCTTCTACCCGTCCTTTCAATTTTATATTCTTAGATCATGATTAATGATGTAATCACATCACATGTTGCGGTAACTATTCCAGCTGGTCTGTGTTTCGTAGTGTTAAACAGTTTCATCTACTGTCCTACTAGTTATAAATGTTAAATATCCTATAAATGATTATTTATCTTCAAAAGTAGATAATTTATTTACTTTTGGCATATATTTTCCTCCCTTTTGGTAAAATGAATAAATCATTTTTTTCCTTATGATTTTTATAATGACACGGTTAATTCCTTTTATTCTCCACCATTAGTTTAATTTTGAAGTAGATTCAGTGCAGCACAAAGAGTTGTCCTCTTGAGTCAGTAAATGTTGTTTTGCTACATCCGTTCTGCAATATATGTGCACACCTTAACTGGAGCTGAATCCATTTTTTAGGCTCCACCGGGGAACGAAACTGAAGGAAATCAAGCTGGAAATCAGGCACCACCTGGACAGGCATTCCAACCGTTTCCTCATGTTGTTCAGATTCCTATGGGTGCAGGAGCCATACCTGTTCCTTCTTTCAATGCAGTAGGAATATAGTCTCTCTTCTGCAGTTCCTCTTAATTTTTACTCTTCTAAATTTTGAATTTGAATGTCATTTAACTCCCTCCCATCATTTCAGCCAATTCCTCATTCACTCAACACGCTGTCTGTGTTCATAAATCGCATGGAACATGCACTCTCTCAAAATGGTAATGGTGTTGAAACTGTTAATCTTCTATCTAGAATTGAAAGGCACAAAAATATTTATATTTGCTTTTGCAGGTTATGGGCCAAATATATCTTCAACTAACCTTGGAGATCAACGAGCGGAATTGCCTTCCAATACACAAGGGTTGCCGACACTTGAAGCACTAACCACTGTATTGCATCGTACAGAACAGTTGCTTAGTGGTCAAGCTGTTTCTGCGCTATCTGTAATTACCACATCCCATTTATATACATACATTTTTTCACTATCTGTACTTATTAGATGTTTGTTGTCGTAGTATAAATTTTACTGGAAACTGGCCAGAATTCTTGCCGAAGATAATCCCAAATATGTCCAAATTTTGGACACAATTAAATTGTCTCAATATTGTAACCATTGTAAATCTTTAATTTGTTATGTGTGAATATACATGTGTGTGAGAGAGAAAGAGAGAAAGAAAGAGAGGACATAAAATGTCTTCATTCTGATTGGTACTTTGAGCATGCTTTAATGGTAAAAGTAAAACTGTTTGTATGAACTGAAAATAATTGAGTCTTCCTTCTCTTCGTATTCATGGAAATTTACTACTTTTAGCAATGTTGGACTTTGTTGTACTAAGATAACACCTACAGTTTTACTCATAATATTGGTTGATTAATCGAGGGACCACCCATATACATCACATTCTGTTGTGCCAGTTAAAGATTACATAGGATATGAAGGATGTATTTTTCTGAATACCCTCTTGTCGGTTAAAATTTCTAATCTAATGTATCCTGCTTTCCCTCCCTGATATATGTGTTGGTGAAATGATGCATGAATCTGATAGAATCCAAGTCTCAAACAGAAGTGCTTCTGTTTATTGAACACAAAAATGTTGTCATGATGAAGTGCATTTTAATTATATGGATTTGTTAATGTCAACTAGTCTCAATATTTCATCCTTTATATTTATCTGATTCTGTTTTACTTGTAATTTGTGACTCTAGCATATTGCAGGACGCATGGAGCGAGAGGGAACTTCTGCTGATCTAGGTATAAGAGGTCAAATACAGTCAGAGTCAGTACAAATAGGAATTGCTATGCAGCATTTGGGTGCACTTCTACTTGAACTAGGCCGAACTATGTTAACACTGCGAATGGGACAGTCTTCGGTATGCTTTAATTACTTACATTTGCGATTTGGATTGCTTTTTTATGCCAAAATACTTTTGATGATCATATTCAATTTTCAGGCAGAATCTGTTGTTAATGCTGGACCAGCAGTTTATATTTCTCCATCAGGGCCAAATCCTATAATGGTGCAGGTTTGTCATTTTTGATATTTCAATTAAGTTGATGAAGACATGCAATAAACTGTGCTGAGTTGATTTGATCTGTCAAAACTTGACTCTAGACATTATAAATAATTAAGTTGGTTCAACATAATAGATTATTGATAAAGAATTGAAGATTGAAAGCATTTTCATTTCAATACCTTGTCCTAGTCATACTGTTTGATGAAAGTTCAATTGTGCAACACGAGTCTTCAAATTTTATGACCTGAACTTGACTCTTAACAGTTCACGTGTCATACTGCATACTTGGAATTTCATGGCTTAGGAACAATATAAGCTATATTTCTGCCAATATGCAAGGAAAAGTAGTTGATATTCATTAAATTAGGTTTAAGATAACATGTAATCTCTATTAGGCATTAGTTGAATAGATTGTTCATGAAAGAAGGGGTTTTAAGAATGATAAAGTATTCTTATGAATCTGATTGTATTCAAATGTTTTTGTATAAGGCTAGTTTACTCCTGTATTGTACAACAAAGAAGGAAACAACAGATATCTTTTTGAGACGAAAATAAAGCAAGCTAGACAAGAGACTAGAGAGGGAAATTGAAAAAAAATCAATAATGCAGCAAGACTGCAGTCTTTCCGTGTCGACAAGATTTGTTTTATTAAAGGAATTATTGAGTTCTGATATGGTGTACATGAAGTGTACTTCAATATTGTATTCTAAACAAGTTAAGGTGTAGGAGACTGGGCTTAGTTCAGTTCACCATCGAGTACCACAAGTTGCTCATCAAATGGTATCCGCATATAATTATGAAGAGTAAACACTCATTTAGCCTATCAATATCTAAGATATTGGTGACACATCTTTGGTCCTCTAAACATAATCACAACCAATCTAATCCATCAACTACTGACAGTGGAGTCAGTTTGTTCTTGCAGTCTTAGAAGATAAAATCTATTCAATCTTTAAAATTAGAAGCCAAATTATTTGTGTTGTCATGGTGTGCATGTAAAAGGATGATTTTGATGTCACTTTCTATGATTGAGGGGTTAAATTGATGGCAACTGTTTTTTGGGGTTCTACTTGATATTTGTACCTTTGGAAACTAAAATGATTGTTTGCTCATATATATACACACACACTAATTTAATTCAACAAACTCTCACACAACTTACCAACACCTTGCTGCTTTGATTTTGAAGTTGCATGAGATAGATTTTTGGAGAGTCAATTATTATTCCTATGTCATTTATGTTCATGCTAGGAAACCAAAGTAAATGGGAAATTGATAGAAAGAATCAAAAGAGTATTTTTTTTTAATACTGAGAATAGCAGAGACGACTCTCCTCCACTGGTTTTGTCTTCTTATGCATCAGAAGCCTCCCTGTTTTTCTTGTTTGTCCAATTTTTATGATACACCCTTTACCAACTTAACCTCCCTAATGTTTCTCTAATTTTTCCTCTTCCTTGCATTTTAACATTACCACCCCTTCAAGTGCAGCCTTGTCCTCAAGGTACCCGTGGCATGCTTCCCAAAATCTGCTTGCACCGTGCCTTCCTCTATGCATCCATTGCTGAACTTCCGTCAAAATACTTTTCATGTTTTTGGATTCGGCTCTATTGAAGGACTAGTATAGCTAGATTCAGAGCAAGCTCATGAGAGCTTGCCATAGGTCCTCCCTCACCCTATCTCTCCACTGTGTAATAAGACAGTGGAGTTGTAACTAACTGACTGACACTAGACTAGTCAGTCAGCTTAGAGTAGTAACCTTCTACTGCAGGTTTAGTGCAAAGTCTATAAATAGACAATTAGGGATTGTAATCATTTGATCAATCATTCGATACAATTCAGGTAAGATTCCTTACCGATTCAAAGAGAACCTATGACTAGTTTACATAAATCCTAACAGGTTCATTGAGTGCTCGAAGAGTTCTACTTGAGAAAACCTGTGATTCCTAACCGATTCAAAGAGAACCCATGACTAGTTTACCTAATCCTAGCAGGTTCATTGAGTGTTCAAGAGTTATACTTGAGAAAACCTGTGTTGATGCTAGACGTCGAACCCACACACTGATATTATATTTTCCTGGTTCGGTTGTCTAGAATTAGGTTTATTTCCTCCTAATACGACCATCGGGGTGAGAACAAGTTTAAATTGTTAACCAATCTAATATAACGATGGAAACTACTATGTTTGCGTCACTGTAGCTGGATGTTGTTGTAGCAATTTTCTTTCAATGATCTTAATTTTGACCACACCATTTTTGTCGTACAATCTAGATCATGGTTCTCTGGGGGTTGATAATTGTGTGTGCTCAATCAACGTAAGTTCATGTTCATCGTTGAAGACTGTAGCATATCTGATGATCAACCTACTGAAATTTGTCTTTATCTATGTGATTTTGTTGATACTTTATATATTCGCTGTTTCTGTTATACTGATAATGTGCTATTTTCAGCCATTTCCACTTCAAACAAGCTCCCTGTTTGGCGGTCCACTTTCTTCTTCAACTCCTGCAACTTTAGGCCCCGTTGGTGTTGGAAGTGCTCCTAGGAACGTAAACATTCACATACATGCTGGTAAGTAAAACTATTTGTAATTCTCCTGGTGAGATATACAACATTTTTTAATTTTGATTCCTGCCAGGTGCCTCTCTTGCACCAATTGTTTCAGCAATTGGCTCTAGACCAAACAATGGGGAAGGGACAAGGACTGAGCAACGTAGTGAGCCCGGTTCTGGTGATTCAGGATCGACACGGGGTTTACCTGTTAGAAATGTCATATCAGCAACTCTCCCATCTAACCCTTCTGGCATCGGAGCTGCCAGCAGCCCACCAACTGGATTTAGTATCTCCACTTCACAGCTACCACCCGATTCAGCTCCATTGTCATCTGTTTTAGCTGAAATCCAGTCACGCCTTAGAAACTCTGTTGGTAATATGCAAGGAGACAACACGATTTCGTCAGGTGGTTAGCAATTCATTGTTTTAATAATATGTATGGGTCTCAGTACAATAGCATTGATTCTGCTCCTTCGTCATTTCCTTCTGACAGATAGTTGCCTATATATATTGTTTCATTTTATGTGTAGTTAGTCTCAATACAATCATATTTAACTTCTAAACTGTTCTGCATCTAATCAGGCCGAATGCAATCAACTAGCAGGGACTTGTCTTCTGGATCTGAACCAAGACCTGCACAGGTAAATGAACAGGGAGATACCGTGGAGATGAGTGGACGTGGAGCTGCCGGTTTATCCTCAGTTGGTTGCACTTCTGAAAGTGGAGTAGAGAAGGTATTACTTTTGTTCATACATGGTGATATATCTATCCCCCACAGGCATAGTTTTTATTTGACTAATAGTTAGTCTGATCACAACCAGACCCAAACTGAGGCAATCAAAACCTGTAGTAATGACGAGAGAGATGTTTTGGTCGACAAATTTGTTTCAAGTTCTTCCAATCAAGATTTACAAAGTTGTTCTAGTGGAGAAGCAACGGTAAAATCAGAAAAAGTACAGGATGCTCCATCTTCAAGTGAAAGGCAAGATGTAACTGAACCTGCCAAAACTGCTCCTCTTGGACTGGGTATGAGTGGTTTAGAGCGGAAGGTAAGCTTATTGTTTATGTTTTTGTGAATGAGAAGCTTGAATTTCGTAATTGATGCTATGTATTTTGCCAATGGATTTGTTTGTTGGGAGGTTATTTGCATGGTGTTTGAAAATTTTCTGGATGAGTCTTCTCTTTGAATTTATTATATATTTGCTTTTTTTTCTTTGTATGTTATATTTGATGATAAACTTGCTGCAGTAGTTCCCTTCATCCCTCTTCATATTTTGTCCTCAAGGATACATCATATTTGTTGTAATTATGATCGGGAAGAAAATTGAACACTGAATTATTACTAGGTTTAACCGTTAAGTACTTTCGGTCCATCATACAAATTGACGGGGAGGAGAGATATCTAGATGTCTATCATACGATTCAAATGGGATGGATGAAATGGTTGAATGATTGGGGTGGGATATGTAATAGGAGAAAAATACCTCGCAAGGTTAAACGGCAATTTTATCAGATGCATATAAGACCAATGCTGTTGTATGAAACTAAATGTTGGGTGGTAAAAAGTCAAAAAGAAAGTAAACTTAGTGTCACAAAGACGTGTTATGATAGATATGCAAAATAGGACTATAATACAATTGTTAAGAGAGAAAATTGGGATAACTTCCAGAGTAGAGAAAATGCTGAATTATCGTCTTAGGTGGGGTGGAGGGAGACCAAGGAAAAATATATGCAAAACCATTTAGAGAGATTTGTAGGTGGATGGTTTGTATTTGGACCTGATACATGGCAAGAATTTATGGAATCAATTGATCCATGGATTAAACTGCACTTAGTGGAAAAAGGTTTGGCATTGGTTGTGGGGATGACATGGTTGATCAGACCTTATATGCCATTCAGCAGTTTAACCTTGAAGTCTCTTATGTATGCTTTTATATTTTGCCAGTTAGCATGATTAGTAATTTTAACATTCTTTTGAAGGTAATTTTAGTGCACATCAATTGTTATGTTAATTTTAATATTTGGGGATTATCATTTAAAAGAGTATATCTCTAGCTGACGTGATACAGATATTTACCATGTTTCTGTACCTATGAAAATAAATCATCCCTTTTGCTGCATGATCTGCCCTGCATGATTAAGGTGAAAATCGCCCTATTCCACCCTTTCTCAACAGTGATTTGTGGGGCTTCTTTATTTTTGGAGACATTTATATATTTGATTTTCTAAACTTTTTTACTCCAGGGATAGCCAATGGGAGACATTTATTGATTGATTTTTTTATATCGGAACATGTAATGTAATATAAAGGATAAAGTAATATAAAGGATAAAAAAAGTGAAAAAAAAAATTGATTTGGAGGCAGAAGCATGATGTAAGGAGGATAGGAACCTTATTGAACTGCATGGAGTGTGTGTTGCTTAGTTTTTATCACATTAACAGTATAGAATTGTAAACTTGGCACATTTGTTCATTAGCAGAGCCTTGGTGAACATGTTTTGAAACTTGTTTTCTATTTTTTCTGTTTTTAATCAAATTTGCATGTCCTCGATCATGACTCATCCTCCATAAATGTGTGCACCACAACAGAGACGAACCAGACTTCAACCTCCTAAAGGTGCTGATGACGGATCCTCCAGTTCTTTTATCAATCAAAGTCAGGAAACCAGGACAGATAGTCAAAATATATCGCAAACACTTGGGGGTCAAGGTTCTGCTGTTAATTTGATAAATGCTGATAGGCCTCAGCGACCCTTGCCAACCAGCGGTAGTCAGATTGATGTGGCGGGTTTAATGTCTCAGGCTCTAAATAGTCCTGCTTTGAACGGTTTGTTGGAAGGGTTTTCACAGCAAACAGGAGTTGACTCACCTGATGGCTTAAGGAGCATGTTGCAACAGTTCACACAAAGCCCGCAGATGATGAACACGGTCAGCCAGATTGCCCAGCAGGTTGGCAGTCAGGATATGGGGAATATGTTAACCGGAACGGGAGGAGGGCAGAGGGGCGGTGTTGACCTCTCAAGGATGCTTCAACAGATGATGCCCATTGTATCACAAGCCCTTGGTGGGGGAAATCCTCCACCACTATTTTCTGCTGCAGAACCAGAAAGCCCACAGATGAACATGGTCAGCCCGATTGCCCAGCAGGCTGGCAGTCAGGATATGGGGAATATGCTAACTGGAACGGAAAGAGGGCAGGGTGGTGGTCTCGATTTCTCAAGGATGTTTCAACAGATGATGCCCATGATACAAGCCCTTGGAGGGGGAAATCCTCCACCACTATTCTCTGCTGCAGAACCAGAAACCCGTGCATCCTACGGGAATGAAAATTCTGATAATCGAAGTTTGCAGGTTTGTATGCATGTACTGAGAAAAAGGCTAGTTTATTACTGCATTTTCATGTTTTGTTTATTTATGTGAGCTGTTAAGATGAATAAAATTGATTTTGGCATTAGATGAAACTGGAAGTCCTTTTCAGCTCATACTGTTCTACTTGAAGCTTTAAGCGTATTATGTAGATAAAGATTTTGTTTCATTCATAGGGTGAGCATTAGCTGCAAGTTGTCTGGCCTGTTTGTCCTGTAAACCAACCCCTCTAGGGCTGTAGACTTTCAGGCCTGTTTGACATAGCTGGCTGGCCTGTTTGGCCTGTAAACTGACCCTTCTATGTCTCTTAACTTTTCTTTATCGTTAGATGATTCAAAAATATTTTGGACTAAGATCATCAATAAGATCTGCCTCACTAGTTGTAAGTAAACATAAACTTCTGCTATTATAGTTGTTTTATTATGACTGTTTCCTTCTTTCTCCAGGTTGACCTTCAACCAGTGGCTGATAGGATTGATCGCCTGAGTCCACCTACAGATATCTTCCGTGCTGTAGCTGAAAATGCAGTCCAGCTGTCTAGCAGTGAAAGGGCTTCTGATGATCTTTTGGATGAGTTATGTTGCAACGAGAGTCTTGCCGGCGTAAGTAAACGTTTGTATACTTTGGCGTTTGAATTGCTGATACACAGTCTACTTTTATTCTCTTGCTTGTTGTTTGTGCACAATCACATCAAAAATTTAATTTTTTCTTGTACAGGAATATTTGGAGATGTTGCGATCTGATGTAAGTAAGCTGCTCGAAGGACGTTCTGAGAGGGACAAGTCCTAATTTAAGTTTATGTGCATATGAATTTGCTGCTTCATTGTTTCGTGTCAAACTCTTAGCGCTCCAGAAAAGTGCTAGAAATGAATTTGGCGTGTTGTGCCCTTAATGGTTTATTGGTTTGGATCATTACCTCCAAATCATGCGCAAAAATTTAGCATACACGACATGCTTAGCGGTTGTATCCAATGTTGGATTGAGGTGATTAATGGCCTCCACTGTCATATACTTTGATGTAATTGTGACTTGCTGACAGTGGATGCTTTGATTAAATATTCCTGTACATCTTGTGCTTTCATTTTTCAGTCATGAATGACTAAATCTTACAAAATGCCTTTTGTTTATTGTTTTATTAACGAGAACTTTCGGTTGCAAGTGAGCGGAATGAATGCGACTTTATTACTATAATCTTAGCAAGGGATGAGATCTTGCTAAAATAGAAAACAGTAGGAGGAAATTTGAGCAGTAAGAAGAAGTGTGAGTATAGGGAGGAAAGAATTAAGGTGGTTCATATTTAAAAGTCTCTCTCAAATGGAGAGGGAACACGTATTTATAAAGGTGACAATTTACTCTTTTTAATAGCAATTATCTTTATATGTGAAATGTCGATAAATGCTGGAACAGAAAGGGGTCATTTATGCCATGTTCCTTAATAGATTTCACTTGGTTGTTGTTAACTTTTGGTGTCTTTGTTCCTATCTTTTTTTTTTTTGACAGATGTTCCTTTCTCTATTAACAAATCAATTTTATTTTATCTAAATTATTTTAATCATTCATTTATCATTGATTCTCGTCTATAGGCACTAAAGACAATGACATCAAAGTGAAATTCGATCCTTGACACTTGTTAAAATCTGTCTCAACACAATTCAACTAGACAAGTGGAGGAAAAAACACGCTTTCTTATTTTGTTTGTCCTCTTTAGAATTTTTGCTTGGTCCTTATGACAAGATAGTAAGAAGTTGGTGTTTTACCATTTTCTCAGATTTTGGGTAATCTGGTCAATTTCAAACGAACTAATAAGGGTACTGCTTTTTCTGTGGTGGAAAGCAGGAATTGACATTTGTAGCTCCATTTCGATTTTGGAAATTAAATTGTCAAGGAGCTTATCTAATGAATAAGCCATTCTGAGTTTGATTTTGGATATTTCTTTTAGCCTCTTATTTAAAATATCATATTCCAACTATTGAGTTGGAGTACTTGTGTATCATGTTTATCAAAAACAAATAGGAGTGGGATTTGCATGCTAATTAAGATCATTTTGGTACTTTACGCCTGATAATCAATAATTGTGCCCTTTTGTGAAAATAATATTGTGGTAGCTTCTT
Source organism: Medicago lupulina (assembly GCA_958299785.1). Taxonomy (NCBI): domain Eukaryota; kingdom Viridiplantae; phylum Streptophyta; class Magnoliopsida; order Fabales; family Fabaceae; genus Medicago; species Medicago lupulina. Next base: position 71,561,475 of record OY283141.1, on the reverse strand, counting down.
TGAATTTGGAATGAATTCATCCATACAAAACTAAGGGGTTTCACGCTTTATAAACTCACTAGACTATATCATTAGACTACGAGGAGCTTGGATTTTTCTCAATATACCTCTAACACAACATTTTAGGGCTTGGTGCGTGGAAGTAAATGAGGGTGATCGATTAATAAGTTCTAATGTCATCTTAGAATTTGGGTTCGATTTAATTCATAATTTTAAAACTAGCTTGTAAGATGAGAGACACCACTCTTTCAAAATTAGCTTGTAAGATGAAAGATGTCTTGTAAGATAAAAGATTTCACTCTTTATGAATTCATTTTTTACTTTATTTTTTAGTATGTGAAATTTGAGTTTTTCCCAATATAGTTTTTCCCGTCGTGTTCCTTAGTTTATATTGTTAGTTAACTTCATTTATTTATTAATAACGTTTAACAGTACTAAAAACTTCTACAATGGTACTAAGAACTTTCACAATGGTAATTCTAACGGTGTTAACATTATTCACTTTAATACTCTCTTTTTAACATTCATTGTTTTTTTAGGAAAAATGGTGCGAATGGGATATCGAATATAGAAGTGAATCAAATGACAATAAAAAATGAACATCAAATTTTTACTCGAGAACATCCACTCATTTAACTATACAAGAATAGATAGTTAATTTAATCTCTATAAACTATTAAAGTCAACTAAAAAGTTCTTAAATTATATTCTCATTTATCAATTTGGTCCTGGAACCAATTAACAATTGATTGTTTATTCATGATTTAATTTTTACAAGGCGTACATGATACGTGCAAGGGTGGATTCTACATTACAGAGATTAGAGGCATTTTTTTCATTACATAAGAAAATATATATAGGGTATATGTGTAGACACAAAAAATCACATAAACTAAATACTACGCTATACATTGACAAAACGCAATATGATATGAGTATTATTTCCACAACATAATATACAGTACATAATAATTAATATTGTACCAATTGTGGCTGCATATATGGATGCTTGGTGCATCTGTCTGTATAATGGTAGAAAATGATTGAAAATGGTTGGTGTAATGGTATATTATAAATTCGTCACATGTGAGGGCATGGCCTACCTTTGGCTTCAATGTTAATATATAAATACAAAACAAACAGCATCAGTCACTGACTAACCACAGTCGTCAAACGAAGCCATGTGATCATGAGGGAGACAAAAGCACACATTTTGTATATGACCCCATCCCATCACCGACACCTATATCATATTCTTGTGAGCTGCTGTACATAATCGTTGACATTTTGCACAATTAGTTAAGTAAAGTTATTACAACTTATTACCTGCATCATACATTAAAAAAAAAAAAACAGATGTACATATAACATACCTCTTTAATGTATAAAAACACTTGACTAATTTTATGAAAGTGCATGAATATTCAAACACAAAAATAAAAAGAATGAAAATACTTGATTGTATTCCGACGCCAAATACGAGGGTTGTGTGTTCGTGTTGATGAGTTGTATTATTTGAATGTCGAGGTTAGATATCAAACCTTTAAGTTCAGTCTAAAAGTAAAGAGTGATATATATATATATATATATATATATATATATATATATATATATATGGTAAAAATTTGAAAGTTCGAAGGTTTGAAACCCCCTGACCCAGGGTCCCTGCAATGTTACTATCGGTGGCAAACATCTCATTTGAGAGGCAGTATCATAGTTCCTCGACGCACGTCGGGTTATTGGTCACAACACACCTATTTTCGAAATAGATGTTGCTTGCAAGGTTTGAAATTAAAACCATAGGCTTCTATTGCCTCCAGTCTATTCTTCTTTGGTATTTCCATCTCGGAAAATGATATTTATGGAGTCTTCTTTTAACTTTCAGATAAGTATAATGACCTTTTCCAAGTAACTAACTAGGGCTTATTCTTTGGCATGTCATTCACCACTATTTTGGTTGACAAAGAGATGCGAGTCACTATTATTTTGATGAGATACTCCCATATCCCAAGAGAATTGCATTCATGGTATTAATAATTCACATTCTTATTATTTGTCGCCACTTTTGAAGATGAACTTTAGTACTTGATGTATGCCGAGTTATATGATTCCTTCCAAAATAATGTCTTACCCACTTCCATTGATATGAGATATACAATCTGATCACGAACAAGGTTCTTTGATCTTTGCAAGGTGGATGCGTCATCTCAACTACAAATTCTGCTAAGACTTGGGACTTAATTGCTCCCCTTGGCTGAAAATTAATCTGGAATTAGAAAAGCTCCACTAACCAAGTCACCTTTCTCCTTAAAAGCTCAGGTTTTTATAAGATTTTCTTGATCGAAAAATTCGTGTTATCTAAGCCTCCAAGTTGTAATCACCAAAACGTATGCTAGTTTCTCAAATTTCTGGTATAGTATCTTAGTCTCATAAAAACACCTTGCTAATGAAGTACATTGGATAATGGGTTATTTCTCTTTCTTCAACTAGTGTCAAAGTAATGGCTACCTCTGTATATGTTAATTGAAATGTCAACTTCGTGCTTGTAGTTGACCTAGTTAAGACTTAAGGTGATGAAGGCTAGTTGGAACCTTGGGGTCCATTGAAACCATTTCGACTTCTCTAGGGCTAGATAAAATGGTAGTGAACAATTTGATGACTTAGAGAGAAAAACAAGATATGGATCTTATGAGACCTATCAATTGTTTTCCTTCTTTTATCTAGGTTTAGATTCAAATATCAGAGGATGGTTTTGCAGTTGTCAAGATTAATTTTTATTCTCCTATGAGTAATCTTGAAGCCTAAGAAGCCTAAAAGTACACTTTTTCGAGAATAATTCTATGTTTCAATAATTACAACTGCCATTCTAAACTTAGTCCTTGTAAGGGGAACTTTTGCGGTCTCCCCACTTTGTAACACCCTACAACCTCGACTTTTATTTATTAATTAAAAAGTATAATTATTCAAATATGTGCCACATATATTCAACAATTTATCTTATCACAAAACAAGTAATCATAGTTAAAGCAACATAGTAACTCATCAACTTTAAATAAAATATATCAAGGACTCAACATTCATGCAGAATAAAGTCATAGTTTTCAAAATTAATTCCAAGTAACATAATAAACGACAAAATACCCTAACCTTAGTGTTACAGAATCAGAGCAACATAATCATCTACATAGTTTTTAGAATAAATAAAGACTTGAAGAAAACTTCCAACATCACCTCTCAAATACCTCGCATATAAAGTTTCTCAACTTGAGTATCTGTACCCCATGAGTACAAACACACAACAACAAAACAAGGGTGAGAATGCGTTCAATAATATTATATTTAGTGCATATAAACAACATTAAATAATAGTAAAATTCCAGTTGTCGACATTTATATACATAATTCACAACACTTTCCAGTTCAAACATCAATATTCACGCGTCATACACAACACTCACCATTTCAAACATCAATATTTATATGGAAAAATAAACTTCATCCCTATCACTTATATGCATATGGTATCAATCATACTAACCAACCTTGTATGTTAGAGTTATGTTACTGAACATACACTCACCAATCTCCAATTTTCATAACAATGATCAATATGATGCATAAGGAAAACTCACTAGTACAATATATACAATACATCATCACCAATATCAACACCATTACACAATATTTATCTCATAATTATCAACACCATAAACAATATTTATCTCAACAGTAACAACACCATAAACAATATTTAACTTACCAAATAACAACACCACGACACAATATTATTCTCACCAATTAACGACACCATTATCACATTTATTCATCTTATAAAAACAACATTTTAACATATTATTTGATCTCATTAATCATAGCATTATAACTTGTTGTTTCATTTGCTAAAAAAAAAAAAAAAAACTTGTTGTTTCATATCACCAAATACAACAAACATCATATATTAACATCACATTCTTCTACCCAAAGAGTACTACCCCCTCACCATCACTTTACCTAACAACTACTATTTACACACTAATTGTACTACGTATTAACATCATCCTATTACCTACACTTCTACTTAACAACAACAATCCATTCATCAAATCCCTCTACATAATATTGATCACACATTCAATAATTAAACAATAGGTTCCACCCTAAAGTCACCCAAATCTTACCTCGCGTCTAGTTTTATACCATACAACATTGGTTTCTATTTAATGGACTTAAAAAGGAAAAAAAATGAAGGTTTTCTAATGCAGGAAAAAGTGCACGACCGTGCGTCCAAGGGGTCATACCATTATAAATTTATTTCAACATAAATTAATATCTTTTAATATTACCAATTAACTTTAATCCACTATTTTTCTATAAAAAAACTTGAAGCCACGATTTAAAAAAAATCAATTTTCATTTCTATATTAGACAATTGTTTTGTACTTGAAGGTTTAAATCGCATGGACCTTGTGTCAAAAAAAAAAAATCGCATGGACCTTTTTTAACGTACCATATAAGGTTGATTTCATCCTTAATTACCCTCGTCAATTTTTATTTGTTATTTTTTATTCTCTATTTTTTAATCTCATGAAGCACCTTGTACTTTTTTTTGGGTCCTAAAGACTCACTTTTCTTTTTATGCTCGCATAGTAATTTTATTTTATTTTTGTGAAGAAAAGTTACTTGAAACCTTTATATTATAAATTATTAACTTATCCTCGTAAGTTTAATTCAGTTGATAAGGACAATGCATAATATATGTATGATAAAGGGTTCAAACCCCGGTCGCCACAAAAAATATTAAGTTAAAATGTTTACATTAAACTATTTCTCAAAATAATTATTAAAATAAACTAAAATCAATATTTGAATTTCTTGATGAATTATTCAAAAAGACATTTTTTTCTTTTAAATTTAAAAAAGTTAGCCATTCATGTTGGTCAAATTGACAAGTGGTTTTTATTAAATTAATTCTAATGTAAGAATTTTATAAAGGAAAAAAAGAGGCGTCTTCTTAAACAAATTGACCATTTGACTTTTTCTTTTTTGACTCGCTATTTGACTTAATATAAGTAAATAAAAATGTTATATGCTACTCCCTCCGTCCCACAATACTTGATATAGTTGACCTTATTACGCATGTCAATGCATAATTTTGAACTTAAATATCTTGAATAATATATTAGAAAAAATTATAAAAATTTGATATTTTGAAAATACTCACCGAGACGAATCTAACGACATCTTATATGATATTATTTATCTTTGTATATTAGTAGAAACACGTGGTCAAAGTCAGTTAAGTCAAAATTACACATTTTTAAATAAGTCATCTATTACGGGGCGAGGGAGTTAAAAGCATAGTGTAAAAAAATGATCTAAATGAGGTGAATTTAAATTAGTCAAACTAGTGGAAAAAAGAAAATCTGTTGGCTGGAATTTCCCTCTATATTTTACTAGTATCCTTTTAGGGCTATATATATTGATATTGATATTGATTGATTCTTTCATACATACATATACACTCTGTACCACACTCTTTGTCCATTCCTGGCCATGTGCTGTGCGGTGCCCATTTGATATCATATACTATACACCTTCCTCTTCCCTTTGTTTATTTATATTTATAGTATTATTAAAAAGCTTCTTCACTTCTCATTCATTCATTCATTCATTGGAGGCAGTGAAATGGCACTGAACTTGGTGTTATTATGTGTTAGTGTTTACCTCTTTGCCATCACTACTACTATTGTTGCTGAAGATCCATACAGGTTCTTCAACTGGAATGTTACCTATGGTGACATTTATCCACTTGGTGTTCGCCAACAGGTATATTTTTATTTATGTCTCAACTCTCACTTTCATCCTTATACCTTATCATTTTGATTGATTAATTGATTCATGAACTAGATAGACCAAACTTAATTTGTTTTTGTGACACACATGCAGGGAATACTTATCAACGGCCAATTCCCAGGACCAGACATTCATTCTGTGACAAATGATAATCTCATTATCAATGTCTTTAACAGCTTGGACGAACCTTTTCTCATTTCATGGTTAGTTACTACCTTTCAAATTTCTATGATATGTATAAATAACAAAAAGAATTAAACAACACGAAAGCATGTTATGTTATTAGTTTAATGATGTTCCTGTTAGTTAGTTAGTTGCACGTTTCATATATTCATCATACTAGCTAGTACTACATATTGGGATGTTTGTTTGTTTGTTGGGTCACACCACTTGTATTGTGTTGTATGGCTGCAATGCAAAGGATAGGAAAATGAAAATGATGAAACCTTACAAAACACACATACTACTATCCTATCTTATCTCTTGTAGTACTATGCTGATCATGGTGGGTCAACCCGCCAATTTTGCTAACATGGATCCACCCAGATCTACCAGCTTCACTTGTGTTACTGTTACTCCTATCAATTTTAATTTATGTTATATCAATTGGAGATGGAAGACATTTTTCCAAAGTAAGTAATTGGCTTTCTATGCTTGCCTCAAAAGTACAGTACTTTATGCATGATTAAGTGAAATAGTAGTTTTAAATTATTTATTGTGAATTTGCATGTGATAATATATACTAACCTTCCAAATGGTGACATGGCATGGAACAGGAATGGAGTCCAGCAAAGAAGGAACTCATACGAAGATGGAGTGTTTGGAACAACATGTCCCATTCCACCTGGAAAGAACTTTACATACATACTTCAAGTGAAAGATCAAATTGGTAGCTTTTACTATTTCCCATCTCTTGCATTCCACAAAGCTGCTGGTGGTTTTGGAGGAATTAGAATCCTAAGTAGGCCTAGAATTCCAGTTCCCTTTGATGATCCCGCTGGTGATTACACTGTCCTTATTGGTGATTGGTACAAGTCCAACCACACGGTACGTATTTTTACTCAAGCAATAAAGTTAATATGACAATAAAAATTGATTGTATTGTATTGTATTGTAATGTATTATGTGACAGGATTTGAAGGCCCAACTTGATAGCGGAAATAAGTTGCCTTTCCCTGATGGAATTCTTATCAATGGCCGTGGGTCTGGAGGATCATCTTTCAATGTGGAGCAAGGTACTGCATTACCTACATGAACAAGTCTCATATAATGTTGTTTTCCTCAACATTAGTACTAAATCTGACACAATTAATTAATCATGTTACAGGAAAGACTTACAGGCTTAGAATATCAAATGTGGGATTGGAAAATTCACTCAACTTTCGCATACAGAATCACAAGATGAAGCTGGTAGAAGTGGAAGGAACACACACCCTCCAAACTACCTTTTCCTCCCTTGACGTTCACGTGGGTCAATCATACTCGGTTCTAGTAACCGCGGATCAACCTGGTCAAGACTATTATATTGTTGTTTCCTCTCGATTTACCAATCCGGTACTCACCTCCACCGGAATTCTTCGCTACACCAACTCTGCAGGTCCGGTTTCAGGTCCACCCCCTGGTGGACCCACCATCCAAATTGATTGGTCATTGAACCAAGCCCGTTCCATTAGGACAAACCTGACGGCAAGTGGACCAAGACCAAACCCGCAAGGATCATACCATTACGGCATGATAAACACAACGAGGACAATTGTACTATCAAGTTCAGCTGGACAAGTTAATGGGAAACAAAGATACGCAATTAACAGTGTGTCTTATGTTGCCCCCGACACTCCTCTTAAGCTGGCTGACTTCTTCAAGATAGCAGGTGTTTACCGTCCTGGAAGCATCTCTGATAAACCTAGTGGCGGTGGTATTTACCCTGACACTTCTGTTATGCAAACTGACTACAGAGCATTTGTTGAGATTGTTTTCCAAAATGACGAAGACAACATTCAGAGCTATCATCTTGATGGCTACTCTTTCTTTGTTGTTGGGTGAGTATTTTCATTTTCATTGCTTTGCTTTAAAATCAGTCATCAATCATGATATTAATAACCTATATATAAATGTTGCAGTATGGATGGAGGACAATGGACAAGTGATAAAAGAAACCAGTACAATCTTCGAGACGCAGTTTCGCGTTCCACCACTCAGGTATATCCAAAGTCATGGACTGCTATCTATGTTGCACTTGACAATGTGGGAATGTGGAACTTGAGGTCTGAATTTTGGGCACGGCAATACCTTGGGCAACAGTTTTATATGCGTGTATACACAACATCAACATCACTCAGAGATGAATACCCTATTCCTAAGAATGCATTACTTTGTGGTAGGGCAACTGGAAGACATACTCGACCCCTTTGATGACTTAGCTACCACATGAATCAATCCTACTTAGCCTTTATTAGAAGAATATGATCAAAAAAGTAGCTAATTGTTCGGTTGCTTTCATTAATTATTAATGTTGTCTTGGTTGATGGAAATGTATTATTTGAACTATAAATTAAATGACCCCTACTCGAGGTCACATACAGAAACAATATACAATTATTGTTACTACCACAGAGTACAGAGTAAAAGTAATGAGAAATTTGGCCTTGACAGAGCACTCTATGTCATCCATTTAACATTTGATTGTCTCAATGGAAATGCAGTACTTTAATTTCAGTTTGATTACAATATTATTTCCCATTACAAGTTCTGTGACATACGACAATTGAAGCACATGATGCTTGCGGGGTGCAAAGAAGAGTTTGAGTGAGAGTTAAAACATCACTTTAGTCCCTCAAATTATAATGGTCAGTCAATCATTTTATTATCTTTTTGTATGAGCTAAACGATAAATGCTTATGCGACATCCTCGTATGGATGCCACACCATTGCCACATCATAGAGATCATTTTGCCAAAAAATAGTTAAACTGCACAACCACTAATGTACGTAGAAATGAGAAATTATGAGGAATAATTTGCCTATAAATGAAAAATTACAAAGGACTAATTTGACGTATTTTTAAATTTCACAATATCAGACAAGAAAAGTAAATAATATAACAAGATTAATGTCTTCCAAACTACAACCTTGTCCTTGACCTTCTATTCCACACCTTCTACAACAATAACTTTCTCACTTCATTCACTAAATATCCAAACTTGTCCTTGACCTTCTATTCCACACCTCTTCACTTTCGGTTCTTAGGTTAATAAGATTCAACCTTGTCTATTAATTTTGCCTTCCCATCCTTTTAGTGTAGTTATACTGACATGGACTACTTTGCTTATACGTGGGAAACTACAAGAACTAATTTGACATATTTTAATGAAACTTGGCATTTATTAATTTTCAGCACAAATGACTTATAATTTGATTAAAAATTCTGGATTCTTACAAAATCCAATCAACCATTGTAACATTGGATACACGCCATCTATCAAATTAGAAGTAATAGCTAATTGGATTGATAGGAAATATTGTATCTTTTACATAAGGATCATGGATGATGCTTATGTAACTACATCACACAAACAACATTCCAAACGCTAGAAGTAGAAATGACAATGGATGTAAAGATGTTTGGAAGGTAAACTTGATGAACAAGGTTGAACTTTAAGTAAAGGACCATGAGAGGGAAGAGGTATTGAGGAATGGAAGGTTGATGCACAAGATTGAGAGTCTTCGAGAATAAACTAATGTTTAGTGGTTATAACTCACACAATTTAATTGTGGAGAATAAACTAATTTTGATAGCAATAATGTTGTGTTATATTGTAGATGTAATAGATCCTGTTTATAAAATTTTGTTATAGCGGTTTGATGTAATTTGCAATGTAAGTCGTTCGTGCTGACAAATTTTTCTAGTGAAATTTGTCCTTGTAAAATTTCACTTATAGGCTAATTACTTCCAATATACTATTGATAAAAAAAGAGTCTCAATATATCTAAATTAGTGTCGTTAATTTTACTCTAAATTTGAGGAAGATTAATATCCATAAAAACTTATTATTTAGGAGTGTCTTGAATTTCCTAAAAAAAAAAAGGAGTGTCTTGAAGTGAACACACTACTTAGCAATTAGCATTGCCCTATTCATAATTATTAGATTTTTATTTTTTTTTAACAAATATTATACTTTTATTTTCTTGTATAGTTCTTTTGAAAGGAGTTTTCTTAAATACATGTAAATTATATATATATATATATATATATATATATAATATTTAAATTAAATGTGTTAGACCAACCCCAATGGGGTTATTGAATGCTTGTTTAATGTTGTTGAACCATTGGAGTATATGTTGTTGAAGATGAGGTGGAAGAGAGAGTAGATGAATGGATTAAACTTGTTGAATGCTGACACCGAGTGCCACGTGTCGCGCGAAGATTGACTGAAACTGGCGCGTGCATTACACGCGCCGACAGGGCGCGTGAGCGTCAGACTTGCGGAGAGAGAAAGTGGAAAGGATTAAAAGCTGTGACAGGTGGCGAGATATGATTGGCTTGCTGGATTTTTATCTTCTTAATTATTTGGACTCAATTATTTCATTGCAAATATATATATATATATATATATATATATTTTACCAAAATTCATGATTTTTTTCTCTCTATAAATAGAGACTTGGATCATTTGATTTGGACACATAAAAAAATCAAATTTTTCACTCTCTTAATCTTATTATTAGTCTTTCTTTTGAAGTTTTAGTCTTTAATTAGTGAAATGGATCCAAATAACAATCAATTCAACACCAAAAATTCTTCTGATTACCCATTTAGCTACCAAAATCCCAACAATTATCAACACCCAAGTCAATTTCCCAACCAACATCCTCAAAACCCAAATCAATTTCCCAACCAAAATCTTCAATACATGCCTAATTTTGGTTTTGCCTCAAATTTCAGTCACCCATACTTTGTTCCAAATAACTTTCATCCATATTCTAGATCTATGATGGGATATGCATCTCAAACACCCTCATTTAATGGTTATATGTCAATGATGAATGAATATTTTCAGAGTGTCGGTGAATATCCTGAATTTTCATCACAAATAAATCGTGGTGGAATGACAATAGCTAATGAAGTCACTCCAAATGATACAACTCCTAAGAGCAAGAAAAACCAGCAACCATCATGAAACACTGAACAAAATTTGGTGTTAATTAGTGGGTGGATAAAATATGGAACATGCAGTGTTGTCGGGAGAAACCAGACAAGTGAAGCATATTGTTGTCTTGCATTTTAAGCTATTTGTGTGTCGCGTGCTTAGTTTGTTGTATTGTATTTTAAGTTAAGAAAATAAAAATAAATTATTTAAATAAAATTTGTTTTTACAAAAAAAAATTGTTAAGTGTTTCTTTATTTTAATTTAATTATAATCGATAATTGTAATTTTATGTAATTATAAAAACAAAAATATAAAATTAAATAAAAATAAGAAATAAAAGGTGGTGGGGGTAGAGTAAGGTGGTGGGGTAGGCTTTTGAATGATAAAAATTGAATGATTGTTGAATTAAGAGAGAGAAAATGATGTGGAGTGTTGGGAATTAAAAAAGTGGGTGTTGAATGTTGTTTAATTTATTTTGTCATTGCATATGGTCTTACTTGAATAATTATTTGTATGATAACTTACGAGACAAACATATATTTACAAAATAAAATAAAATATATTAACATAAAAATCAAAGCAATATAAAAAAAAAAAAAAAAAATATAATGTGAGTATAAGAGATAAAGTTGTTTACCGCAACTTAAATATTTAGTAAAAAAAATAATAATAATAATTTGAAATTTATTAGAGAGAGAGGAATGAATGGTTTACACAGATAGAGTGAGTGACAGAGTAATACTGGGAGAATGGATTCGTCGCAGCAGAAGAAGAATGAGTTAGAAGAAGTGGTTAAGTCTCTTCCTTCCGACGCCGTCAACGATTTGTTCACCCAAGGGGTAATTTTCTTCTTAATTAATTTGAATCTGAATTTGAATTTGAATTTGAATTTGAATTTGAATTAAGCAGTTATGTGTGCGGTGCATCTTTCGTGTATTTGGAGTTGAAGCCGGCAGCGTATATGCTTCTCCTTTTTTAACACCATCCATATTATTCCCTCAACAACAACAACAACAACAACAACCAATAGATGATAATAAACTCTGCACCCTTTGCTTAGGGATCCTTCAGTTTAGATTTCACGGTGAAGATGATAACAATAACAATAACAATATCCCTCTTCTCATTTCTGATATGGTTAAACGTCAAGGCTATCACTCTCATCATCATTCCTTTTCCCTTGAAATCTCCATTCCTTCTATTGTCCTCAACAACGATAACTATCTCAGCCAATACATCAGATCCAGACCTTGGTTCAAAGATCATACTACTACTTTCATCTCTGCTAAAGATGCCTTCAACTATTCTCTACTGCCTCCACTTCAAACTCTTCTCGGATCTAAATCAACTGAGGCTCCTTTCCGCATTCGTTTGACATGCACTCTTTCTAATGCTCACCCTTGTAAGAGAACAAAAACAGGTTTGTCCACTTTTATTTTCTTCTTCCTTATAATCCATTTCGTATTTCCTTCCACTCACATTTTTTACATTTTTTATAGATGAATGCAATTTACTTCAAAATCAACAATCCTCTCATTGCTTGGAAACAGTAATTCTTCATTCTTCTCCTTTCTTTCCAAATTTATCATTATATATTATTCTACTTACTCTTTCTTTTTAGCCAAATCAACCTTGCCATTTTACTTACTCTTGCTACTCAACAACACCTTTATATTTTGGTGGAAGATACCTCAAGGTAATGCTTTTCTTTTTCCTAATTCAACTAACATATTGCCATTCTTAACTGATAGAATGTTAGTCATTATGTTAGTTATTATTAGGTAATTACTCTCCATTATTTTGTAATTACTCTACTAGGTTTGACTCTACCTATTGTAACTATATACACTCTTGATCATTATCAATGAAAGACACGGAATTGATTTCCTTTATTAACTATATCATTTTTCTTTGCTGTGATCATATTTTTACTTTTTGAACATCTATTTACTGCCATATCATTTGGCTTTATGGGCATATTTCTATGACTTTCAAAGTAATGATCGACTAAGATTGGATCTAGTTTGTGCAACCTAAAATTTATAATGATACTTTCACACAGTATTCACGGAATGTGAGTCAATCACGCTGGATCATTGATGATGAAAGAATGGGGGAAGCATCAGTTGAGGTAACATCTGCTCTTGCAAATTTCAATCGTTACAAAATACTTCCTTTTAAAGTTGGTTGTGGTAGGTGACAATAGTGTATACTTATGTAACGTTGTAGGAATTAATTGGTGAAAACATACTTCAAGCATGCCAAGCGGATGGTTTCAAGTTTCATGCTGCTGGAAGAGAAGATATTGATGTACTAAAATTCATGGTTTTGGTGTATTATTTTTTAAGTTTATTGGCGGATAAGTTTATCTGATGTGTAACTATTCTTCTAGGTCCGAATGCTGGGGCCAGGCAGACCATTTCTTGTTGAGGTACAAAATGCTCGACAAGTCCCATCTGAACTGTCTGTAAAAGATATAGAGAAAAAGATAAATACCACAGAGAATAAATTGGTAATGTTCTAGCTGAATTATAACATTTGTATGTCCATTATTTATTTCATGGCGAGTAAATGCATAATGCCATATGTTCGTGTAGGTTAGAGTGAAAAATATGAAACTTGTTGGCAGTCAGGGCTGGGACCTTATGCGTGAAGGTGAAACTGAGAAGCAGGTCTTGCATTTTTCTTCTTAATTGTATACTTATTTTATAGTCAATGGTTTGCAGCTTCGACTCATTAATTGTTTCATCTGAGTCATCCTTACTATTATAATCTTCAAATTGTACAGAAGCAATATGCTGCTTTAGTGTGGATTTCTCGTCCTCTGACGGATGAAGATTTTCAACATGTGACATCGCTCAAGGATTTGGTGAGTTTTATGTTGTTGTATATTACTTGTTAAGTTGTCACCGAACTTTTACTTTGTATGAAAAGTTTAACATAAACTGGCAGAACTTTGGTTATTATTTCGGTCTCTGCATGATTGATATAAGTTAAGTAGAGCTCAAAGGTGTGTCATCTTTTATTATAACACATCCTGATTGTAAATTTTACTCGTTTAAATCTGTAATTTATCCATATAATATGCTTGCTCATTGAATCCATTTCCAAACATAGCTTATATTGACCCTCCGTTGCATGTTGGCAGAACTTTGGTTATTATTTCGGTCTCTGCATGATTGATATAAGTTAAGTAGAGCTCAAAGATGTGTCATCTTTTATTATAACACATCCTGATTGTAAATTTTACTCGTTTAAATCTGTAATTTATCCATATAATATGCTTGCTCATTGAATCCATTTCCAAACATAGCTTATATTGACCCTCCGTTGCATGTTGTCTGATGTATCTACTCGTTTCATGTTCAATCACATTAGTTTGTATCAAAATTGTACTGCCTCCGTTTCAAAATGAATGTCGTTAAAGTTTTTACACACATATTAAGAAATGCAATAAATAGAAGAAAGATAATAGTAATTTTACCAAATTATTCTTATTAACTACTGGTGTGCTTCCCACTGTCATAAATGCAAAGTGAAGTATAATGCTTTGGGAGTAATTCCTTCAAAAAAAAAATGCTTTGGGAGTAATATCCATTATATTATTTAGATGGTACGAGTTGAAAAAAACTATTAATACTACATTGAAAACTAAAAGTGACATTCATATTTAAAACAAAATTGTTTTTTTACTAAAGTGACACTTATTGTGGAATGGAGGGAGTATATATACAAAAAACTATTGAATATAGTAGGACCCATTTAACAACTTCAAGCATTAGATTGAAATCTGTTAAGTAAAAATGTAAAATCTTAAAATGGAAAATTGAACCAGATATTAAATTTCATATTCTTGACTCCTTTGAAGTTTTGCTGTAGCTTGACCGAGGTCTGTTTTACCCTTGGATCATGCTTGTAATCATTGGGATAATCTATTGTGGGATTTCTGCATAAGCGGAGTTTTTGGTTTTAAATTGCAATTCTGGAAACCACAAAATTTTCTCTTGTTTTGTGCAGAAAGTTATGCAAAAGACCCCAATAAGAGTGCTACACCGTCGCAGTCCTTTAGAGCGGGAAAAGATCATTCATTGGTATGGCTATATATTGATAATTTTATGCCAAGCTCACAATCAAGGCCACGTTTAAACTATTAACTGAAAAATTTCAATCCCTTCTGTTTCTCCAAATCTTTAGGATGAAAATAGAGACAATCGCTGGAAGTTCCCAATATTTTCTTTTGCATTTGTGTACGCAGGTATTGTTTTAATGTTCTCTCTTATGTATTGTAAATGAAAATTCTCAATGACTGAATTTAGTTTTAAATTAGAGCTAGACACAGTTATGTTTTAACACCAATAATTTGGTAGCTCCAACCGTAGGCCATTAGACTTGATTTGCAATGAATGGTGACAATTTGGCAGAAAAGATATGTAAGCTGGTTTGTACTATAAGTACTTTATTTGGGCAACTGGAATTACTATCACATAGGAGTAACTGACTGCCATTTTGTCTAGCAAGAGTTCTGAGTGATTTGAGCTAGAGGACATGGCAAGAATACTATTCCCCCTTGTACCACCCCATCAATAATTATGGGTCATGATGGTCAGCCAAATCTGTAATCACTAATTTATAAAAACTCTGTGCAGGCTGGGACCTATATCAAGGAGTTTGTTCATGGGGATCTTGGACGCACGCATCCTAGGTATGACAACACCCAAGGCTTCTGGGAATTGAAATAATATTTATTCCTTCAATCTGTTTCTATGCCTTAATATATATATATATATATATATATATATATATATATATATATATATATGGGTTTTGCTAGAAGACACCAACTAATTTTTATGAAGGTGTCTTTTAGCAAAGTTATAACTATAAAGTGAAAATCACACCTTGAGGTGTGGGTTGCTAAAAGACACCTTCATGGGTGGCTTCTAGCAAAACCCATAGGGGCTTGCTAGAAGACACCAACTAATTTTTATGAAGGTGTTTTTTAGCAAAGTTATAACTAAAAAGTGAAAATCACACCTTAAGGTGTGGGTTGCTAAAAAACACCTTCATGGGTGGCTTCTAGCAAAACCCTATATATATAGGGTTTTGCTAGAAGACACCAACTAATTTTTATGAAGGTGTCTTTTAGCAAAGTTATAACTAAAAAGTGAAAATCACACCTTGAGGTGTGGGTTGCTAAAAGACACCTTCATGGATGGCTTCTAGCAAATCCTATAGGCATTTGCTAGAAGACACCAACATAGGTGGCTTCTAGCAAAATCCATATATATATATATATATATATATATACTACTGCATGTCCTCAACTAAATAAATACCCAAGGCTTATGGGAATTGAAATAATTTATTCTCAGTTACTTTTGGTTTTGCAGCATTGGATCTATGTTGGGTTGTAGAGCTGAAATTTTGCAACTTGATGTGACGGACATCAAAATGGAATGTTTTCTGACTTAATAAGGGTATCTGATTGCCCCCATTTTTAAGTCTTAGTTCTTATTGATTTAGATAGAATTGGTTTTGAGAGTGTTGCTTGTATTTTTATTTTTATTTTTGAACAATTGACAATGTTATTGTTAAAACATGAATTCATACTGGAAATGATATTTTATTTATGAGTAGGAATCTAACCTGATATTCCGAAGTTTACAACACTCGCGCACACTCCGCACTAACCATTTGCAGTAGACTCCAGTACTATTTGAAATGATATTCTAAAAGTGAGTTGAAAAAACTGAACTTGGATGAAATTATGGAACTACCGTGCTCTGTTTTGAATCACACACGATGTGTCTATTGCATAATTCGGTTTCCATATTCTTTACCTTCAGTCAAATAATAACATCAAATTCCCGTTCATTCATGTTGAAAAGTGTGTTTCTCATGCGATGAGAAAAGCATAAATGAGTGAAATACTGAGTTTTTGACTGAGTGAGTCTTGAGGTAACTATAATTCGATGACTGACGGTCATTATCTTCAAGTTGAGCAGCTTTTTTCCAGTTCTAGTAAACTAGCATGTTCTCCTGAACTGTCCTTCTCGTACTGCCAACCCTATTACATTGGTCCTCTTATCGTATGGTTTGCTCCTATATGGGTTACTTTTGATGAATTAATTTAGGCTGAAATCGAGTTACACTTGCTTTTCTCGTGTCAATGTAAAATGAACATGGTATTACTGAAGTAGCAAACACAGTTGAACTGGATCTAGAGAATTATTGTTACATAATAATATGGAGGCAGAAATTGGCCACCTCCTAACATGGTTTTGTTTGCGTACATTTGGAAAATAATTATCATCTAAAAGTATATTTTTGAAACATGTATACGTGTTTTTTCTAGAAAATTTGAAGGTGAAGAGTAGCACCCTAATATGAAGGCTCGTATTATATCGGATCCAATTCATAAGTGCTTTGAGTAAGGTCTATAATTCCCAAATAATATACGTTCGGATTATGCTGACTAGTGCCCCTAAATTTTTTGTCAAGGAAACAAAAGTAAATTTTATAATTAAAAAGTTCCAAGATAGTTTTATCATATTTAATTCCTTAACAAGTGTCAAAAGGTACCAATTATCATTTTTCTGTAAGTTTTTTTCTTCTTTCCTCACAGATCTTTTTAGAGACAAGTATCACATCACTCAAACCTAAGACTCTGTTTGGATTGACGCAATAGAATGGAGCGGAGCGGAATGGAATATGATGGAATGGAGTGTAGTGGAGCGGAATGGAATAGAGATTCCATTCTACTGTTTGGGTATTTTATGAAGAAAGTGGACGGAACGAAACAAATTATGACTTTTCTATTCCATTTTGCCCCTATTTAAAAACATTATTATTATCTAAAACATATTTTTACTATAATTTTTTTAGAAACAAAACATATACATATTGGATTTTCTTTTCCGAATCAAGGAGAGAACAAGTTGATGAAATTAATTTTAGATATCCAAGAAAAAGATGTGATATCATCTACTAAACATGTCCCTCAAAAAAAAAAAAATCATCTACTAAACATACCTCTTAAGACAGTCCAACTACTAAACAAATTTGGGATAAAATTCCAATGCAACGTACATACGCAAAATTTCACAATTTCTTTACTGAGACTTGATTTCATGTTTTGAAAAAAAAAATTGCTGGAAAAATGGCATTGAGGGAATACAAACTAAAAAAAGTAGTGAAGCTTACACAGTCAAATAGAAACAAACATCTTTAATTAAAATAGATATACATACATAGTGAATTATCTTAATAGAAGAAATGTGAAATGTGAAGTATATTGTATTTGAGAGAAATTCAATAAGAAATAGGCTTAATTGCCCTTTTAGACCCTTATCTTTTCAAAAGTTGCGGTTATGGACCCCTAACTAATTTAAATACAAAACAGCCCCCTATGTTTTGATTCTTTAGCAGTTTTGGACCCCCAAGACAAAAAAAAAAAAAAAAATTGACACGTGGCACCTCACTTAGGGTGCCACGTCAGCGTTGACCGAGTCAACAATGGACTGGGGGTCCAAAACTGTCAAAGAATCAAAACATAGGGGGTTGTTTTGTATTTAAATTAGTTAGGGGTCCATAACCGCAACTTTTGGAAAGATAGGGGTCCAAAAGTGCAATTAAGCCTAAGAAATAATATAATGAAGATAAGGGTAAAATGGTAATATTTGAATTATAAAGTCTCATTCCATTGGATACACCCCAAATTGGGAGGAATGAAAAAATGAAGGATTTGATGGTATGAGATGGAATGGGTTCCATTATGTTCCATTCCATTCCATTCATTTTTTGCAAATCCAAACAATGGAATTTAATAAGTTACCACTCCATTCCATTTCATTCCATCACATACCACCAATCCAAACATAGCCTAAAGGTTTGTAAGTTGCCCACTATAAGCCGTGGACAATACAAACTAACAAGATGATAGAGGTCTTGTGATTTACATCCCCAATAATAGATGGATTGTCCTCAAAGAAGGACCTTAAATGAGTCAAAATAAAGGGGGTTCGACGTCACTTCAGAGAATCTTAAGTATGTAGATTCTTGATCAAAGTTTATGTTCAACCACTTTCTCTACTTAACCACAAAAGAATGAACATGATAAAGTTTTCAATGGTCATATACAACTACACTGTCCAAATATTTCACGGAAGGAAGGTTGTTCCATTCCTATAATACACGGCGGTAAGTACATTTTTTCATATTGCAAACCTATATAATGTAATGATGTAATATTAGAGTGATAGATTTTCTAATGAGCACGTCCCGCCCCCTAAAAGAAATCACTGAAAATAACTATCCCTCTATGCCAGTGCCATCAAGACATCACCTAATGCTGATTCTTTCTTATCAATTGTCATGGGTGGAAAAGGAAGAAATGAAGTTGCACCACATTACTCAATCCAATGAGCCTCTAACATCTTAGCCATAAAACCATACCGGTCAGCGGCTTCATCAATCTGCAGTCAACAACTTGTAAGTATAGCTTACCAAGCCAGTACAACAATACAAAATGGAAGCTAGAAAGAAAAGAAATTTATTACCATCTTCTGTGTCGAACGCCCAGCTCCATGTCCAGCCTTGCATTCAATTCGAGCAATTATTGGGTTCGTCTGGGGACTTTTATCCAGGCTAGTAACAAGGACATACTGCATGGTCTGATCAATATTTGGAATACAAGTTAAAAGTTTTGAAGCTTGCAAATTAAATTCATAACTCAATAAATCAAAATGCAATAAATTCAATTATGGGAAGCAAACAAACCGCCAATAACTTCAATGAATGTAATGGCACAACACGATCATCATGATCAGCTGTCAATAGCATTGTTGATGGGTACTGAATCGACTTATCTGGATGCTGTTCCCATGGTCTCCGGACATTATGCAATGGTGAGTACCTGAAACAACTTAGTATTATGATAAGATGTCACATACACATATATAGTCTTACATAACAACCTGCAGCATCACTTATTAGCAAAACTTTCAGATATCTGTTTATGAAGTGTACAGTTTCATCTTACTATTTAACAATAGGTTTAATGAAACTCACTTGATTAGCCAATGAAATTCTTCCTCCTTGTCAGAACAGCCAAAATCTGAGGTCCAAGCATGACCTGAATAACAAAACACCAAATCAATATACAACATTACTTTTACAAAACAACAAATTAGTAGACACTACAAAGAGCGAATCAGAACAAACCTATAGTGAATTTATGGAACCGTAGCATGTCCATAACACCAACATGAGCCAGTGCACAACCAAAAAGATCAGGTCTCTGTTCAAAATGGGGTACAATAGTAACTACAGCTAGCTCAATGCAGGGAGAACAATACAAATGCAACTTCCAGTTGAATAGGAAATGAAACAAACCTGATTTATGCAAGCACCAACAAGAAGTCCACCATTGCTTCCACCTTCAATGCATAACTTTTTGGGTTGGGTATAACCGGCAGATACAAGGTATTCAGCTGCAGATATGAAGTCATCAAAGCAATTTTGCTTTTTCGAAAGGGATCCTGCCTTGTGCCACTCCTCACCATATTCTCCACCACCACGAATATTTGCTATGCAGATAACAGAACCTAAATGTCTTGCAAGGACAATACGACTGACGCTGAAAAATGGTGTAAGACTGACGTTAAAACCACCATATCCATATAACAAACAAGGGTGTGAACCATTCAAAGTTATATCCTTTCTGGAAACAATGAACATCGGTATCTCGGTTCCATCTTTACTAGGCGCAAAAACCTGAAATGTGTAGCTTTATGTCAAACAGTCGAACACAAGCAAATGAAACAACAATAAACAAATAGATTCAAAAGACAGCAATGGCCAGACTCATTAAAGACTCAAGAGTAATGATATTTCACCGGGCCTAATTTATAATACAAACTTTGAAATACAATAACAACATATGCACATGATTGAGTATTTTTCTTCACTTAATTTCTTACCTGATTGACGTGAAAATCAGAGCGATCAAACCCAGGGACAACAATCTCACGAAATATCTTCACATCAGGAATCTGTGTTCCTAGGTTGCATTGATATATGATACCAGGAGTCAAAAAGCCTGTAAAGCTAAAGAAAAACACACTATCTTCACGCCGTGCAGAAATTCCACCAACTGTGCCTATGTCAATTGGTAACTGATACTGCAGGGAACCTGTCTGTAAGTTTCTTACTTGTAGAACATATTTCACATCACTCATGTAGCTTACTATCAGTTGGTTACGGTTTACAACATATGCCGACTCGAGTACATCTTTTTCAGATTCTTGGATAACATCAATCCAAGTATTTGGTTTTCTCAAATCTACTCGGACTAGTTTATATTTTGGAGCATCTTTATTAGTTAAAAATGTAAACACAGCGTCATCATTTGCAATGGGCTGATACCTGGCATCAAAATTATCAATAAGCTTTAGAAAAGGGAGGAAGGAATTTTTATTCCGAAAACCTTCGAGACCATTAGGAAGTTCGGACAAGTCAAAGCAGTATATTTTGTTAACTGGATCACACCCCTCTTCAATAGAGAGAAGAACATACTGCAAAATCAAATAAAGCAGTAAAATTTTTAGGAAATTAGTCACATGTTCTCAACCATACAAAAGCAAGGAAAGAATAGCACCTTTCCATCATCAGTGACACTTGCTCCAAACATATATTTAGGGTTGTGAGGATCTCTCCAGCACAGAATATCTTGTGATTGATCCGTACCCAGAAAATGATAATATAGCTCATGATAAAGGTTAGAATCAGTCTCAGTCCCAGCATCTACTACTTCCCCATCCCTACATTGTAAATTAGTAAAGTAATCAATCAAGAAAAAGGAAAACTGATCCTAGTCCTTCCAACCATCATCAGCAACACTATGATTCAGTTACTGTTATTGAGAAGATCTCCACATAAATACTTAACCGGAAATATGAATTGCAAAACAGAATAACAATTTGAAAGCAACGGCTTACTTGATTGTTGGAGCCGGATAGCGGCTGTAAAAGAAACCTTTGCTATCATGGGTCCAACTAATAGAGGAAAACTTAACCTGAATGAAAATAAATTCAAATCAATATCGATCATTATTTTTAAGTTACCGAAACAAGTATGAGATATCACTCACCCACGACAAAGTATCAGGCTCAACAACCTTGTCATGAACACGCATGAGCTTTATGGTGACCCAATCACTACCGCTTGAACTGAGCCCATAAGCCAAAAACTTAGCATCTTGGCTAATGGAGAAGGTGTTGAGTGAAACAGTACCATCTTCACTAAGGACATTGGGATCAAGCAAAACCTCGGCTTCACCCTCCAAACTATCCTGAAATAATTTACTTAAGTTGCAGAGAAGCGTGAAACAAAAAAAGAAAAAGTAAATGAGATTGAGAAAGTAAGTAACCTGAACATAAAGGACGGTCTGAGGTTGAAGACCAGTATTGTGGAAGTAAAAGTAGTGATTAGCACCTCTTTTGAAAGGAGCGGTATAACGAGGATGATCAAACACCTTTTTGATTGTATCAACAAGTTTGGCTCTGCAATCACATGTCTTCAATACTGAATCAGTCAACACAGCTTGTTTCTGTACGAACTCTTTGACTTGTTCAGCATCAGGATTTTCAAGCCAACGGTAAGGGTCAGGAACATTAACGCCGTGATAGTTGTCAATGACGGAGTCGTCTCTGCGAGCAATGGGATATTGGATTTGGATGGATTCATCAAACACAGAAAGAGAACCCATTCTTCTTCTTCTTGAATTGTTGTTGAGGAAGAATGTAGAAGAAGAGTAATGAGATTTGAATAATGTGTTATTGGTTAATGAAAGAGGAAGAAAGTTTGTAAGGTATCTGATGCGAATGCTGCTACGGCGAGAAAAAGAAAGTAGAAGAATGTGGCGGGAATGGACACTAAATGACAACATTGCTTCGCTTAATATACGGACCAAATTTCCCTTTCAGAGGAAGGAGGGAAGGATTATGTCGCCATTTTCAACCATTATGTTGTGTTGCCTCCTCTCACTTACAACAATAATTAATACATTTCTTACATTATTATATATATTCATTATTAAATACTACATTTTTTTTTTATTTCCGAGTTAATGTTGATATGTTCGAAACATTATACTAGTGGACCAAAAAAATATACTAGATTTTTTGTTATAAAATATACTTGATTTATCACAACCTCAAATAATAATTATTTGCAAGTTACACATCATTTAATTTGTACCACCAACTTAGAAAATCTAACATTCAAATGCCAAGGTTTAAGGGACAATAGTCAAACATTTCGCCCTTACATGCCTCGTGCTTACATGGTATTGTTTGGTCATTATAATTTAGGTTGACATGCCAAGGCCACATGGAAGGCACATGAAAACCTCATATATGACAAATGAGTCAAACATGTGCTTGCCACGTGGACGAGATCAACATATCATTAAGGCATTTCGACAAGGGATCATTAGTCACATGACTTCAAATAGCAAAGACTTGATGCCCTTCTTGAGAAAAAGGTCATCCCACGTCATGCTCTATCAAAGTCCCACGTCACGTCATGCCCTTACTTTGAAAAAATGGTTTTGGACGGAGGGAGTAAACATTTATCAAAAATCGTGTATTTAATGCAATGAAAATTATTGTTCCATTTCAAAATACATGAACTAGATGTATAAAGATAACGGTTGAGGAAGAATCAAATCAGCAGTCGCTAACAATTTAGTAATATTAATCACGAATATATTTAGAAAAAATGATACATCTAAAAATATGAAAAGAATTTATATTTATAGACAAATATCTATACTACATCCGTTTTGAAAATGAGTGTCATTTAGTAAAATAGTTGTTTAAAATGAATGTCAATCATGTGTTGATTTTAAAGGGAAGCGTCTCTCTCTGACATCTTTTCTCTACCTTCTTTCTAAAGGACAACCGCCACACGACACTTACTCTCATCCAAAATCCAAACCTGTCGCCACTATGTAGCACTGATCGATGGTGGTGCATCAAGGGTCTTAATCCGATTCTATCTCTTCCTTTCCGGTGGCGGTAGATCCACATGTTTAACTATTTTTCGTCGTTGTTCCTTATGCTCGTCGTCATTGATATGGACATGATGGTTTGGTCGGCTTATTGGGTGGTTTATGGTTATGATTGTTTGGAGTCAGATCCAATTTTTTGGACCAGATTCTTTTTTTTGTTTGTTTCCCTCTGTACCTGTGGTGAAGGAGCGTGATTTCGTCGTTGTAAAGGTTGGTTATTGATTTTGTATTTTTATTTCGTTTGGTTGGGTCGTTAGTGGTGTTTGTCGTTGCTGAATTCGTTGGCGGAAAATGTTTGTTCTTTGTCGGGCTACGACTGTTTGGTATGTGTGGTTGCTTTTGTTCTTGAGTAGTGATTGAATGGTTGAAGACTTATACCTATTTTTGATGTTGTTCGGTTTCAAAATTTTTTGTTAAACTCGAAATGGTCAGTTTGGTTACTAATGTAGTGGACTCATCCCTCGATATAAATTCTTACACGTTTGATTTCAGTTGTGTTGGATGGTCTGACCTCTTTGATTTTATGATGTTTCAGATCTATTGAGATCTACAGGCTTCAAGGAGTCATGTCTATTTTCACGCTGGCATTGTTATTGCTTGGAAGAGCTTTATGCTTGCTGATGTGTCAGAGAGTTGTTAACACTTGGATTTTGATATCATGTTGACGGACGATCCAATCGTCAGTTTTAAACCATAACTACTGTTTTTTTTTTTTTTGCAAACCTTTATTCTTTATTTTTCCTAACTCAGTTTCGCACCCGTACGCAAATGTGCTGACTTGCACCTTAAAAAGCGAATTTTTACTAAGATAGATGAGGGTTAGTCCACTTGATCTGTTTTATAATGATTTATACTCTTATAAAGGGAATACATGTACTACTAGATTCGCGTAATATTTCCGTGTCTTATAAGAATGGACAGGGGCGGTTCCAAGGGCTGGCAACCCCGGACACTCGCCCGGACTCCGGGCTAAGTTTTTTGCAATTTCTTCTGTAAATCTCTATGAATTTCTTATATAAATTGGACAATTTCTTCAGATTTTTCGATTATTTGTTTGCAATTTCTTATGTAAAGCCCTATAAATGTGTTGCAAATTTTTTTGCCCATCCTTACTCCGCTACCGAGAATGGAGCAACTGTAACAATATTATTACCTCTCACGCGCTGGGTCTGAAGGAGTGTACTTTGAATTGAATTGAATAAAAAAGTAAGAAGAGGTTTAAAATTAATGTCAAAATGCAATGATGAGGGTGGGTAGCTAGGTACCTTGAAGTTGAGAGAGACCTCGTGGAGCCTAGAAACAAACAAAAAAGAAAAACAAAGAAACCTCAAACTCTAAATTAGGCTTAGCTAGCTAGCTAGCTCAAAGTTTAGCCGTATTTTTATGCTTACATTTACACCCCAATCTGCCAGCCTTCTTTTGCTTGCTACAGCAGCTGCCCTATTTTCAATGAAACCCAAAGCAGCTAGCTAGCTTATTTTTATTTTGATATAATATTGAATATGAAGTTATGGCAGTAATATAGTGTCAGGAATGCATGAGCTATGGATCTTCGTATCTCCTTTCCAACTTTTTGTCATCTAATCAAATGATCAACTACATGAAAAAAGATATCAGCATGTCAGAATCATGGAATATTACCTTCAAATTCATCTACTATTATCAATAAAGGGACACCATTATTTTTCTTCATCATATAGGAAACAAAAACGGACTTGACTTAATTTGTTTCGTAAAGAAAATAAAAAGTAGAAAACTTGGTACTAGTAACTATTTAATTAATTTTCCCCAACCTCGCTGATCTGATCACTATAGAATAGATGTAAAACCTAGACCTTGGATACACAACAGCCAAGAAGAAAGAAACGAAGAAATTAGAAAATAAAGGCATGGGAAAGTGGAAAAGTAGGAAACCATAAACCAGCTGCTAGCTAGGGTTTTTATCAAACAAGATAGATTAACTTTTTGATTAATGCATATAAGGGTGGTGATGGTATGAAATTAATTATTAATTAATAAAATAGAACAAGCTGTTTTCACAAATTAATTGCACGCAAGCATGCTAGTATGTGATCAAATCAAATTATATAAACATATAGGGAAAGGAAAAAGAAATTACAAGAAAAAAAATTAAACAAAGGGAGAAAACGAAAGTGTAATTTAGGGCAGAAAGCTGGTTGTGCATGATCGATATCAGGAAGGCTTTACAAAGAGAAGCTAACAGTGGTCTGTTGGCAGTATGGCCACCTCCTCCAGCAAAGCTGCAGTGGAAGTGGAGGTGGACAGAATGCCAAAAAAACTCTGTAAACAACCCTTTGCTAAGCCCACATGAACAAGATCCAGTTAAACTAAATCCATATATCTGGTAGAATCATCAACAACATATGAAAGAAGAAGCATTAATGGGTTGGGATGACAGCCAGGTGGGTAGATTTAAGATGGGTATGTATGTGATGGAGCTTCATTGTGTGTGTGTGTGTCTCACAATAAATAAGATAGGAAGTGAAATGATGAGCAAGATTAATTATTCATTTAATAAGAGAAGAAAACGTAGGTACAGGTGCGAAAAGATTGATAACCAATTCAGATTAGAGCAGATTAATTGTTATTTTTTATTTATTTATATTTTATCCAAAACAATCAATAAATATTATTTTTTATATGATAATTTTTCTTTTTTCAATTAACAATTTATTTAATATCTCATTTTCATATATTTCTACTATAAATAACTAAGGATAATATTGATAAAATAACATTTAATATTACATTGAAGGTTAAACAAAAACAATTTTTTTTTACAAAAAAACAATTAAAAAGAAACGGAAGGATTCTTAGACACACATACAAAATACATATGTTCCCACAAAATAATATCATTTTTATTATTAATTATTATTATTAGAACACTTTTTCTAGACCTAAACAAACTTAAATAGCGTGAAGAATACAATTTGATTTCAACGCTCACACTTGAAGATGTGTGATAAATATAGTAGCTTTGGCTAGCTCATGAAATATCTCTTAAAAAGTTGAACCTACGAATTTGGACATAAAACAAACAATCTAGAAATACAATTTCTAATAATAAAGCTAAAATAAGATAAATATGTGGAAGGGTTAATGAAATTATCAACAACCACTTTGGTCTCAAGTTTAAAGAGTACATCTTCCGGTCATAAATATAAGTAAAAATTTATATTTTATATTTATTCATTAAATGATGTATGTTGTCTACAATAAAGACAACATACATTATTAACTAAATAAATTTTAAATATAGATTTTTGTTTATAATAGTGACCGAGTGTATGTTGTTAACTCCAAAATCTACAACCCGCTTGATAGCATGCAAGTATGAGCTTCACATTCCCTTTACCAACACCAACAATAAGGAGGCAGTTTCCTTCACTTGCGCATGTCTAACCGAGTTATAAGATCAAACTGTGATGTATCTTTCAAATTCACCCATTGCCATTAATGGAGAAACCCGGTAGTACATTGATATATCATTGTAGCAAGCAAGCTCATCAAACTCATAACATAATTTCACTTGGATCGTACACCACATGCTACACTTCACCTGAAACATTTGTTTGGCAACTATAAATAATCATCAATTGTTAAAATATGAGGTTCAAACACATTCGATTATGACAAAGTAATATATAGAGATGCCAAACATTTTGGCCATATAATTACCAAAACGAATACAATTCTGAGAGAAAAAATATACATTTGTAGTTGCAAGTTTTATCCATGTCGATAAGCAATCTCTAAGCATTATACACATAATTTTTTGAACAAAAAATATGGTGATAATTCCTTTGAAATTGTGAAGTCAATTTTTTTTTTTATTACATAGAGGGAGCGTGGTTAAATTTTTAAAAGTCTAAAATATGTTATTTTCAATACGAGTCTTTCTTTTGACAAGAGAAATAATATTTGAACATCTATTTTAGGACAATTCCTAAACAACTTTATCTCTCATACTTACATTATGATTTTATTTTTCCTCTTTCTTTTTCTCTCTCTATTGTTTTTAACCAATAAAAAGATAGAGAAAGAATGTTGTCACCAAATATTTGCACAAATAATTGTACAAATATTACTACTCTTTTGACAATATATTAATTTTGAAAAGATTATTATAGTATCCATACATCTAGCTTGAAAGAATATACTTGCGTGTGTGCCGGTGTGGGTTGGGTGCTAAATAATCGATACTCGCATTGTTATTTGAACAATTTTGCAAATAATTGCATGTGTCATGTTTGTATTGATAGTCATAAATTTTACCCTACTTGTTATGTATTTTGTGGGTACACAATAGATATAAGTCTTCCTTTAAAAAAATAGATGTAAGTCTTAAGAGTAAATGATATTTATATAAGTTTTTTGACAACTTTTAAGACAATTTTCTTTTTATCTCTTTTTATCGACAAAAAATAATAGAGAGAGAAAAATGTAGAGAGTATAAGAACATGATGAATGTATAAGAGAGAGTTGTCCAAAAATTATCATAAAATATTTGTACAAATCGAGTTGAGATCCCCTCCATTTGACAAAATAAACAGAGTATACAATTTGAAGAGAAATAAACACAAAAAAAATAATAGTGTGCCCTACCACTAAGCAAGTCCCACTATTATTAATTATTTTATATCTTTTTAAAAAAATATATATAATTGTGTTTTTATCTTTCCAAATTAAAGAAATGGAGAGGAACATAAATAAAAATGATTTAACTCGTACAAATCATTTTTCTAAGTCTAATTGCAATCCCTAGAATGATCTGCTGAGATGGGTGGGTATGAGTCTAATTTGTTATGCCCAGTATTATGGTGGCATTTAGAATGCACAAATCTTTCAATTTGTGCACCATGCACAAATTTGTGCAGAAAAATAAAAGTTCCATTTTTACCTCCAGC
Organism: Medicago lupulina; assembly: GCA_958299785.1. NCBI lineage: Eukaryota > Viridiplantae > Streptophyta > Magnoliopsida > Fabales > Fabaceae > Medicago > Medicago lupulina. The sequence goes on along the minus strand of OY283141.1, from coordinate 71,532,469 downwards.
TGTCCATCCAAACCTCCTACTGTTGTACTTTTTGTTTTTTCAATGGTGACAAAAAGTTAATATTTAATAATATTAACAATTTTACTATAACACCTTTTGTTTTTTCTTAAATCAAATCTACACCTCCCCTAAACCTCTATATTATACTAACTAAATCAATGGGTAAACCTCAATAGGAAAACGTACGTACCCACGAAAAAACGATATACTATAATCTTAATAAAAGCAATAATTAAAATGTATGAATGTCTTATTTATTTATTTTTTGACAAATGAGTGTTTTATTTTCCCCTAAAAAAAGAAATGTTTTATTTTTTCCTCCTCCTTCAACAAAATAAATAAATGTTTTATTTTATTTTTTCACAAAATGATTTTTTATTTATTTATTAGTAACTCAATCTTAATTTTACAACAAAAAAAAAACTCAATCTTAATTTTTTTCCGTAATAAAGATAGCATCAAGTTCTTTTTTTACTAAAAAGATACCAGCAAGTTTTTTTTACACTGTGTTTGGATGGAGGGTTTAGGAGGGGAAGGGAGGGGAGGGCTTACTTTTCTTTTTTAAATTACGGACTTTATAAAATAATTTTTAGAAAATTGAATTAACAACATGATAAATAATCATATAATACTTCAAAAACACTTAATTTATTTTTAAAAAACATTTTACATTGTTTGCAATTTAAAAATTAAAAGTGAGCCCTCCTCTCCCTTCCCCTCCCAAACCCTCAATCCAAACGCACCCTAAACCATTAGTACTCCCTAAGATATCAAGAAGTTTTTACACTAAACCATTTGTGTAAGATCATTAGACTGAGCCATTTTTTGACAATGATAAGATTACTAATGTATTAGACTCGGCCAGTTCCAGTTTTATTCCCACGCCAACCAACCTCTCACTTTCAACATAATTCATTTTAGAACTTTCAATCCACCAGAATATAGTTTCAACCCTAAATCAATATAAACTATGATTTTTAAACATGTAATATGACCAGTAAGTATTCTAGCAACAACTAAGTCTACTGTATCCATTGAAGCCTTGTTGGAAAGCTTAAAATCACCGATTTAACAAAAACAACATGTACAAATAATGTCCTGGTTCAAAATCCGAAAATGCGTATACAAAAATCCTACAATACACTTTAGAGGAGAAAGATGGAGTAAATGGTCGTCGACCACTTTTCTGGCGCGGCAGAGGTGAACTCCAACACGGTGGTCGCCGACAAAGTTGCTCCGATTGCTAAATAAATGTAGGGGTTTTGTTGCTGACATCATGAGGAAGAAGATGGTGGGTTTGGTTTTCCCAATGGCAACTCACGGTGGCCGGAAAACAAGAGAGAAGGGGGAGATCTCAAAAATTAAACTTCTCCAATCTAAAAATAAATTGAGGGCTTTTGTAGAGGAAGAAGAGAGGAATTCAATGGAGGTGGCGGAGAATTTAAAGGGTGCCGGACGGAAGAGATATGGTGATTAGAAGTGGTGGTGGTGGTGACGAAAAAAGAAGAAAGAAGAAGAAGAAAGAGTCGTACAACAGAGGAAGAAGAAAATATGGAGTGACTTTTGTTCTTTCTTTATTTTACTTTTAGATTTTGATTTGGGACTTTTCCTGAAAATTAAATGGGGGAAATGTGGGAGCCAAGTGAAAATAGTGAAATGGAGGGAATAGGAGGAAGATGAAATTTGATTATTTTAGCATAAGAGTGAAAGTGAAATGGGAGGGAGATAAAATTTGATTATCTTGGTATAAGAGGGAAAGTGAAATTTGATTATTTTGGCATAAGAGGGAAAGTGAAATAATTTCGCCAAAAAAATTGGTAAAAATGAAATTGAGTTTTTTATTTTTTTTGTGAAAATTTAATTCATTTCTTTATAATTTTCTTGCATGTTAATTTAATCTTTGAGAGAAAAAAAACTTAAATTGTTCTATAATATAGAGCCTGTATGTTATAGTTTTTTTAAGAAAAAAATCACTTTTAAAAATCTAAAAACTTAAATTGGAATTTGTTTGTTACGACTTTTTAAAAAAATGAGAATTCAACAAAAATCTAAAAACAACTTCAAATAAGAAATTGTTAAGAGCAACTTCTCAAAAAATAGATTTTTTTTTAAAAGAAAGAGAAAATAATGGTCAAAATATTGAACTAAAGTTAGATGGAAAAAATGTTTATATGGTATGTTTGTTTATAAAGATTGTTTGGTTGAATAGAAATTAGATAGATGTAAATATATTATCTACTAAAAATATTAATACAATGACTAATCAAAGTCACAACTCTCACCCTAACGACAAGATTCTTCGACCTAAACTATTTCAAAGATGTAACCAAGCTCACAACTCTCACCCTAATGACAAGATTCTTTAACCTAAACTATTTCAAAGATGTCAGAACGACTGATCAAACTCACAACTCTTACCCTAACTGAATGAATCTTTGAGCCAAATTACTTAGATGAACGTCCAATGACTAATCAAACCATTTATCGGTTGATCAAGCTCACAACTCTCACCCAAACAACAAGATTCTTTGATCTAAACTATTTCAAATATGTCAAAACGACTAATCAAACTCACAACTCTTACCCTAACTGAATGAATCTTGGAGTCAAAGTAGTTGGATGAACGTTCAAGGACTAATCAAACTCTTTATCAATTGATCAAGCATACAACTCTAACCCTAATGACAAGATTCTTCGACCTAAACTACTTCCAAGATTTCAAAACGACTCTTCAAACTCACAACGCTTACCCTAATTGAAAGAATCTTGTATTCAAAGTATTTGGATGAACGTTCAATGACTAATCAAACTTGTAACTCTCACCCTAATGACTATTTACTTAGATGTAAACTACTACAAATTCAGAATGATTGATCAAACTCATAACTTTTACCCTAACTGAAAAAATCTTATAGTCAAAGTACTTAGATGATCGTTCATTGACTAATCAAACTCTTTACGGACTAACCAAACTTACAACTCTCACCCTAATGACAATTTTTTGTTACCTAAGATACTTCAAAAATGTTAGAACGGCCGATCAAACTCACAACTCTTACCCTAACAAGTAGAATAGCATACAATAAGTACTTGGATGAATGTTTAATAACTAATCAAATTGTTCACCAACTAATCTTGCCTACAACTCTAACCCTAACGACAATAGTCTTCGACCTAAACTACTTGGAGGAGTGCTAATAGTTAGATCAAGAGGTCACGAAGACTTATCAAACCCACAACTCTTATCCTAATAACAAGGATCTTATACGAAAAGTACTTGGATGGATGTTAATTGATTAATCATGATATTCACTACGTGAATTGTATTGAATTATTTTTATCATTATTATTATAATTAACATGTATTACATCATAAATTTACTTTAACAATATTATATTGTAATGACAAAACTAATTTATAAATTAAATATAGATGAATGTTCGATGACAAATCCAATTTTTACCGACTAATCAAACTCACAACTCTTATCCTAATGATGAGATTCTTTGACCTAAGCTACTTCAAAGATGACACAACAACTGATCAAACTCACAACCTTTACCGTAACTGAAAGAAGCTTAGAGTGAAAGTACTTAAATGCATGTTCAATGACTAATCCAACTATTTATTGACCAATCAACCTTACAACTCTCACCATAATGACAAGTTACTTAGACCCAGACTACTACAAAGACTTCAGAACGATTGATCAAACTCACAACTCTTACCCTAACAGAAAGAATCTTGTAGTCAAAGTAGTTGGACGAACGGTCAATGACTGATCAAACTATCTATCGACTAACCAAGCTAACCCTAATGATAACTTTAGCCGTAATGTCAATAATATTTTAGCTAAACTAATTCAAAGATTTCAAAACAACTAATCAAACTCAAACTCTTACCCTAACTGAAAGAATCTTGGAGTCAAAATAGTTGGATGAACGATCAATGACCGATCACACTCTTCTTTTCGACTAACCAAGCTAACCCTAATGATAACTCTAGCCGTAATTACTAGAATCTTTGAGCTAAACTAATTCAACGATTTCAAAACGATTAATCAAACTCACAACTCTTAACCTAACTAAAAGAATCTTGGATTCAAAGTACTTCGATGAACATTCAATGACTGATCAAAGCTAACCCTATTATAACACTAAATTATAAATTAAATAAAGACAACATAATACTACAATAATTAAATAAACTCAAGGGTTAAAATACAAAAACAAATTCTTAAAAATACACAAACTTAAAATTTCTAACAAATAAATGTTTTGCGTATTTTAATGTCCAATTACCCTAACCCATTCAACAATAATGTACACACTTTGGTCACCAAAATAAAAAACTTGACATTTTATATTTATTCAATAATTAATCTATGTGGTCCTTAATATACATCACACACACTAAATTTGATTATAATAGTGATTAGATTGACTATTTATGACCCAATTTATTCATATTATAAATTTTAAAAAAATTAATAAATAATCCATTTACTCAAAACAATCTAATTAGTAAAATTTTATGCAATTGTTAAATATAAATTTTTGATAATTCAAAAAAATTCAATTTTCTCCATCCCAATAACCAGCGCGCGACCGCGCAGTTATAAAGCACGACCGCGCGTGTTAATTTATCAATCTCAGAAATCCGTGCACGGCCGTGGCGTTTTTACGCGCGACCGCGCGACGTAAATATATATCATGAATTTATAAGCCCAGCACAACATTTTCCTTATGGGCCTTGTTTGCCACTTAAAAACCCATTTTAACATTTGCCAAAAACTAATAAAATACTCAAATTTATTCTTCACCTGGGACCCACATGTACCAACATCAACAAGTTACCCTTTCACTTTTCTCTCTAGATCTGAACCGTTGGAATAAAATACTAATATATCAATGGTCCATATTATTCCAAAAGTTTTCTACACAAATTTGTGCATCATGTACAAATTCAACAACTTTCCCATTGTAAACCCCACCCAGTATTATATCTCTTTCTTTTGTTATTATTATAAATTTAATTGCTATAAAAAAAAATAAAAGAGAATATTTTGGACCTTTCTGGGAAATTCATATTAAACAAACTATCGTAAGAGCCGACCCTAGTTCTTTTATTGTGATAAACTGCATATTTTTGCTAACCTCTTTCCTTCATCATTCATCTAAGACAGATGATTTTGGACAATTTTTAATCCGAAGCCACTCCTATACAACATTTTATTTTTCTCTCATTTTATTTAAATAAGTGTTATTCACGTATATTTGGGTTTGTTTTTTTGATTTTGTTGCCTTAGTGCGACATTGTTATTTTGTTCGTCAACTTGTGCAGTTAATGTTGTTTCGTTCACAATAACAAATAAGCTTCAATCATTACAGATTCAATCATTGATCACTTGACCATCAACACTACCGACGCTACATATCCGAAGAAATGAATAACCCAATGACTTTAAATTTTTTCACTATTGTAAATATTTTGCAATTTTTTTTTTGGATTCATCATTTTTAAACGATTGGAAATTTGTGTTGTATTTGATGTATTATATTGATTTGAATGAATATTTTATTTTTAGTAAAAAATAACCCTTATAAAAATGTGAATGAATATATTAAAATCCATAAAAATAATAAATTTGCCTAGGATAATTGATGTATTGGAAAAAAATTGACGTCGTTTATTTATTTTATGGGACTCTAATAATGGAGAACAGGGGAGGGGCATCTAGTATATGGCAAAGAATGCAGCCGTACTAGCTGATTTTCAAAAACTAAATGATGAAGATGAAGACTATTGACGATGATTTATTCGATGTTGATGTGGGTCATTCTCATCCCAGCGTGACCCTCTCCTCTGCCTCTTCATCTCTATGGTACATTATCACTCTTTGTTAATTTATCTTGAACCTTATTTTTATTGAACAAGAGACTTCAATTTTTTTCAATATATTCTCTCATATACGACATAGTTAAATTAAAATCTTTTTAGTTAAAACTCAATTACATTTGTACACACTTAACTTAATTTTATATAATAATTTGGTCCTATTTTTTTTCATTGCAATTTTACCTTTTTGATTTATTTCATATGAATTTTCAAAATTCTAATCTAAGTGTAATAGGTAATCATAGATGAAAGACCATAAATTTGAAGATTGATAGTCCATAAAAAAAAAAAGCAATGAATTTGAAGTTTAAAAATTCATATGACGAATGTTAGCATGAAGGAAAAAAAAGGACCAAATCATTATTTGTCCATGATTGTAATTTCGCCTCTAGATATTTATTATGAAATGCCTTAATACACTTTGTTAGCATGACTATGACTTATTGACTTTTAATGTAAATAGGTTGGTATACTAGCCACCACATAGTTACAGTTACCAGCAAAGAGGTATACAAACATTGACACCAAAACAAGAAAAAGAACAGTTTATTGTTACACATTACAGAAACAAGCATCTATTATTTCCACAAAGCCTACTAGCTGCCAAAAACAAAAAGAGCTGCATTTTCATCATGTATTAGAGTTAGAATTATAGTTAAAAGCATACTATTAAGAAGCACATAATTCCTCATCATTTCAGTACACACCCAGTGGAGAGGAAGGGCCAAGCTACATGAACACTACTTGTGCCATACAGCATAGTTATGGCCACATGTTGAGAGTGTCCATTCCCTCCCAGATGGGCTCCATGAACCATCTCCAATCTTCATGCACACTTTCTCCCCAATGATTGCAGAGTAAACGTTGTGCTTTGCCTCCAGAATCCTAATAGGTGATCTGCTATGAATACCTTGACGCTTGCGAGTGTCAATCTGCAGTTAAAAGCCAATTGGTTTACTAGAGGTTCTTTTTGTCAAAAGAAAATGCATCATGATACTAGTATGTTTTTTAATCTACAAATGATACTAGTATGTTACGTACCAACTTCACAATCTGCTCATGAACTGAGTTATTCCAATCATAAAAGTGGTCATAGAAAATTGTTGGTGTCCCAGGATGAGTCAATATGTATGCATACCCCTGCAGTAATCAAAAGTAGATGCAGATCAACATCTTATAAACATAAACGGCAAAATTATTAAATTTAAGATTGTGACTGACAAGCAACCAAAATGTTTATGCACATACAAATTCTTGGTATCATATGTAACTACTTCTCTCTGGACTCGAAAGCATTATTATTTGAACAGACACTAATGCTCAAAAACTACGTACCTCCATAACATGATCAGAGGGGAAGGGCCAGTGAGCCTGCACAGAGAGTGAATTAAGAGCATGAGTTTAGGATTTTAATCGGAAAATACAATCTGTTATTGCCAAAAAAATTATAAAAAAAGAAGGTATAAGTCAAATATGATGCAGAAGGAAATGTCATATCTGCAGCGGTTAAAAGGCACCTTATTAATCAGTAACCTTTAAACCTGAATATCCCCTCTATTCCTTAATATTTCAATTCAAATAGCAAAATTCATTTCCAAATGCAAAATTAATTTTACATAAATCTGTTATACCATAACCAGGCTCGCAGTTGCCATACGAAATAAGAAAAATGCATATAAATTTGCGCTGAGCATACACCCCTTTGATTCAGCATGTGGTTCATGGAACAAGAACGGTAACCTCCAACAGTTCAAGAAACATCTCAGGGTGTAATTTTGACAAATAGTGAACTAAGAACCTGAGTTGAGCCAGTATCATGATTATCTACAAATGTGACTGATCTTGAAGGCCACCATCCAATCACACCAGGTGGCTTCCCTTGAGCATCACGCAGACGCCAAAATTCTCTCTTGACAGCTTCCTACAAATAATGGTCACATGAGAAAATGAATTCAATTCCTGATATACATGTGACTGAGTATCAAAGTTTGTACAAAGAAATTAACTTATTGACTAGCAAAGAAGGGTGAAAAAATGAAATCCTATATGCATGGTAAGATTTAACTGCAATCCTTAGTTTTCAAACCTTCATTTAACATACTAGACAAAATGTTGGGTACCTGGAGAATTCCCTTTGTTGTGAAGTCAAATGCAGTTGAAAGTTGTCCAGTGCCATCAATCCAATTGATTATTCGTTGTCTATGGCTATCTGCAAAGAGTAAAAACTAAGTGAGCTAAGTGTAAAATGAAAAAGAAATATTGAAAGGCCAATGTATTCATATATTTGATGAATGAGTTAAGCAGTGTACCTTGGTTATAGTCCAAAGTAGAACCGTTGTAGTTGCAAGTATCCCAATATTCCCCAACAGATAACAGTGGCTTTGCTCCTTCAATATATTCTTTCACATATTTTGGTGAATAGCTACAAATGACAGATTTGAGGTATAAAAATATATAAAGCAAGAAGCCAAAGGAAAACCCTCAATGTTCTAAAGGTGTAGCACATCTTACCCTTTTGCATAGTCAAAACGAAAATCCTGAAAGCCTACATTATTGCGAAGCCACTGAAGCCATCCTATGATATCCTTTCTCACAAAATCTTGAGTGTGGTCGATATTGGGAAACCCGTGGAAAATGGCCCCAGTGTTTCGATTACCCTAAAATGAACAACACAAAGATACATCAAGAAGAACACAGGATGTGGAATAGAATCGATGATAAGATATTAGGATGTAACGTATATGTTACCAGACCACCAGTAGATGATGTTACAGCACGTTCATTCCACGGTAATGGAATTCCATCGAAACGATTATACATCCCTCCATGTCCTTGGGTGGTGCCAACACGATGATTAATAACTATGTCGGCCATTGCTCTGACTTTGTGCTGCTTCAACTTTTGAAGTAAAGCTTTTAATTGATGGTCAGAACCATAATTACTATTAAGAGAGTAAAGGTTCTGAGGAGTGTAACCTACAAAACAGAGGAAAGGCAATAAATTATGACACTGTCTTCCTAGGAGTTGAAGAAAAAGATAAAGTGTACACTTTTAAGACCCTAGAATTTTATGGCTAATTCTTCAAAAAAAAAATGTTAACCTTGAGGTGAGAAGGAATGAGTTGGAGGTGGCAACCATGCTGAAGTGATTCCAGATTTAGCTATGTCAGTAACTTTGCTTTCTAAATTTTCCCACCAATTGAATTTGTGAGACTCCCAGTTGAATGCCTGCAAAAAGTAAAGCATCATCTATTAGGTGCATGTAAACAAAGAAACAAACATATAAGCAAATTTACCTGAAAAAGTATTTCCTTTCCGTCTCGCAAAACTGCATCCGGCCCTTGGTGTGAAGAAGGATTGATGACTTTAAAAGAGAAAAAGAAAGATTGATGAGATGAGGTGAATAGTATGATCTAAACTAAACTAAACTAAACTAAACAACAACAGTTGAGCTTGATGCTAGTCCATGGACATCCTCACACTCACCTGGGACTTGCTTGTTGTGTGTGGGTGTTTGATTAACTTCCTGGTAGAATAATATATAATTAAGGAAAGAAATGTTTTAAACAAAAAAGAGCGTAATACTACTAGTTTAGTTTTGTTGTAGACACATACGCTGGTGGAGTTACCCATGCTCGATCAGCTCCTACAACGCAGAGAGTGACCTGCACTTGCATCAAAGATTAATAATTTATGAGTTTGGAATCATCATCATCGTCATCATATTATAAGTGACAAACAAAGATTAAAGATTAAAGAAAGAGAGAAACGCATGAGTGTGTGTGTGTGTGTTACATGAATGGAAATGGAATGGTATTAATTGTGAGAAAAAAATGTGGGGAAGAGAGAGAGGGAATAAGGAATAGGCTTTTGAGGAGACACAAGAAATTGATTCATATTCAGTTGGATTGGATTCATAATTCCACTTCTTCAAGCACCTTCTATTCTTCTTCAATGTTGTTATTATTTATTAGATTATTACAAAACTTGAATAGTAAGCTATCTAGAAAGACCATTCAATTCACATTCCGCGAGTTACTTCCCAAACACTTCAACTCCTTCGTTTTTGTCTCTTTTCAATTCGTGTCCATTTTTTAAGTCCAGACAAATGACATGATCGTGATTCAAACATTAAAATTACACGTGGTTTGAGACAATTCTTTTTTTTTGTTTTTTTTTGTTGAGGGAAACAATTCTTTTTTTATTGTAACAAAAAATGTACGAATTAATAAAATTGCTTGTTAGTTTCGGAGTTTTCCATAATTATGATGTAAATTGAAGTTTATGCAGAAAAACAATGTTTGATGTAAATTTAAGTTTATACTCCGAAATTACAACTTTCCCTAGAAAAACCCTTTGAATTTTGTGAAACATCAAAAACCTTATAAAATTGTCAAACATTTGTAAAAAATCTAAATAATTTTTTGCAACAATAACATTTGCGCACTCTTTGATATGATAACTCTATATGCAAATACTCCCCTAAAATGTAAAACTTATGTGTAAATAATAATAATAATAATTGTTCATAACTTGGTTGACAGGAACATCATATCATATTATACTAATAATAGACCCGTGCTTTCGCACGGGTCGCATAATATTGCGGTAATCATATAAAAATAATTACATTGTTAATATTATAAAGTGTAACGATATTAAATAAAAATTAGCAGCATTAATATAAATTTTTTATAGATTTTTTTTCTTATATGTAGAAAAATATGTTAAATATTTGAATCACGTATATTGTGGATTTTATTTTCTTATGTACGCGAAAACAAATTTTTATATACATTTATGAGAAAGTCAATACAATAAATTTTTTAAAACTCTTGATTATTTTCAATGTTTGCATCACACCCGTTGTAGATTTTATGCATTTTATCTACAAAAACAAATTTTTATGTAAATGTATGAGAAAGTTGATATGAAAAAATTGTGGAAACTCATTAATATTGTCAAAATATAAACATTAATATAGTGTTTATATTGAATAACTTTTTTATTTTATATGCAAAACACTTTTCAATGTTTGCACCGCATCCGTTCCAGAATTTATGTGCTTATATATGCATAAATAAATTTTCATGTACGTATGTGAGAAAATCGATATGAAATTTTGCAAACTCAGGACTATTTCCAAATAATCAACATCAATGTAGTGTTTTTATTAAATAGCTTTTTATTTTATATGCAAAACACCGTTCATTGTTTGCATTGTACCCGTTGCAGATTTTATATGTTTTATTTGCAGAGAATTTCTATTACATAACTTTTTATTTTATATGCAAAACAACGTTCAATGTTTACACCGCATCCGTTGCAGAATTTATGTGCTTATATATGCATAAATAATTTTTTATGTATGTATGTGAGAAAATCGATATGATAAAATTTTGCAAACTCATGACTATTTTCAAATAATCAACATCAATGTAGTGTTTCTTTTAAATAACTGTTTATTTTATATGCAAAACACTGTTCTTTGTTTGCACCGTACCCGCTGGAGATTTTATATGTTTTATCTGCAGAAGTATTTCTATTAAATAACTTTTTGTTTTATATGTAAAACACCTTTTAGTGTTTGCACCGCACCCGTTGCAAATTTTATGTGTTTTATCTGTGGATAGTTGCATTATATTTGTTTTTAAGTCATTTTTAAAAAAAACAAATAAAATGATTTCATAGTTATCCGTGAAAAAACTTGTGATGACCATTATCGTTATCCATAATTAATTTTTGTTTATTAAAACTATTAAATTAAATTTTGAAAATGACTATTATGCATATAAAACTAAGGAGATCATGAGTTTTAATTAATTTTGTATTTATCCGTTGTGATAACCATTATCGTTATCCATAATTATTATTTTTTTTATTAAAACTATTAAATGCATTATATTTGTTTTTAAGTCATTTTAAAAAAAAATTAATAAAATGATTTCATAGTTATCCGTGAAAAAACTTGTGATGACCATTATCGTTATCCATAATTAATTTTTGTTTATTAAAACTATTAAATTAAATTTGCAAAATGACTATTATGCATATAAAACTAAGGAGATCATGAGTTTTAATTAATTTTGTATTTATCCGTTGTGATAACCATTATCGTTATCCATAATTATTATTTTTTTATTAAAACTATTAAATTAAATTTGCAAAATGACCATGCACATAAAACTAAGGAGATCATGAGTTTTAAGGAGGACGATTATGAAATTTTGCTGTACTTCAATATTTATATATTGTATGCATATAAAACTAAGGAGATCATGAGTTTTAATTAATTTTGTATTTATCCGTTGTGATAACCATTATCGTTATCCATAATTATTATTTTTTTATTAAAACTATTAAATTAAATTTGCAAAATGACCATTATGCACATAAAACTAAGGAGATGATGAGTTTTAAGGAGGATGATTATGAAATTTTGTTGTACTTCAATTTTTATATATTGTAAGTAGATTATCCGTTGTGGTAACCATTATCGTTATCCATAATTATTATTTTTTTATTAAAACTATTAAATTAAATTTGCAAAATGACCATTATGCACATAAAACTAAGGAGATGATGAGTTTTAAGGAGGATGATTATGAAATTTTGCTGTACTTCAATTTTTATATATTGTAAGTAGATATATTGTAAGTAGATATTTTTTTTATTAAAACTATTAAATTAAATTTGCAAAATGACCATTATGCACATAAAACTAAGGAGATGATGAGTTTTAAGGAGGATGATTATGAAATTTTGCTGTACTTCAATTTTTATATATTGTAAGTAGATATATTGTAAATAGATTTGCAAAATGACTATTATGCATATAAAACTAAGGAGATCATGAATTTTAATTAATTTTGTATTTATCCGTTGTGATAACCATTATCGTTATCCATAATTAATTTTTTTTATTAAAACTATTAAATTAAATTTGCAAAATGACCATTATGCACATAAAATTAAGGAGATCATGAGTTTTAAGGAGGACGATTATGAAATTTTGCTGTACTTCAATTTTTATATATTGTAAGTAGATATTGTAAGTAGATTTTGTATTTATCCGTTGTGATAACCATTATCGTTATCCATAATTATTATTTTTTTATTAAAACTATTAAATTAAATTTGCAAAATGACCATTATGCACATACAACTAAGGAGATCATGAGTTTTAAGGAGGACGATTATGAAATTTTGCTGTACTTCTATTTTTATATATTGTATATATTGTAAGTAGTCTATAAAGTGTGAATTTTTAACCATTTGGTTACTTGATAAAAAAAAATGAAAACATTATTTATAATTATGCATGAATTTATTGTAAAAAAAAAGAAAAAAAGAATTATGCATAGATTTGCACAGGAAGCGACATAAACAATGAACGCCCACGGGTTGCTTTTCTGTCCCTTGAAAGGTGACAAAGGTTGGGTGGTTGATTTGATTCAATCAAAGGATTTAAAACTTGGATAGTTGATCATTACCACTTATATATATAAGTATATATTTATAATGGTGATAGTGATAATCAAGAAATGTAAAGGAAACATACATTGTCTTTGTCTAGTTAAAAAATCCACGTAGACATGTGTGACTAAGGGTGCACACTGCGCTACCTCATACATTCATTTAAACTCACTTCCCGATGGTTTGATTGTTCATGTAACTATGAGGTAGTTGTGATTTTGGTTTTATTATATAGAGAGATGGGAGATAGAGAGAGTTGCAACAGTAGAGCTTTGATCAATTGTAGATGGAGTCGTGGTAGAATTGAGAGTCTCAAAATTGGAGTATACAATGAGATTCTTGGTAGACTCAAGGAATTGAATGTCTCAGAGGCCACACTTCCTTATTTTGAAGACGAGCTTTGGGGGCACTTCAATACCCTTCCAACTAGGTATTCCATCTCAATGATTTTGTGTGAAGGTGTGTTTATCAATATAATCTAATCTAATCTTTATATGTTACTATTAGGTATGCACTAGAAATGAAGGTTGAGAAGGCCCAAGATGTTCTTATGCATAAAAGGTTACAACATATGGCACGAACTATTTCTAGTACACCTGCAATTGAAGTCCGCCTCCTCCAGGTGAGATCTATGCCTCGACTACTTCTCCTCATCCTAATATTTAGCACATCAAGTTTTCGCTTGATCTCGAAATTACTCATTATTTCTATTAAGCACCGTTAGAGCAACAACCCCGGTTTCGTTAGCCAGAGTAGTTGCAAGTTCCATTTCTAACATTATTTCAACCTTAGGATTTGCAATGTATAACTTGTATTTAAATGCTACTGTCCAGATTACAACAATTACCCCTAAACCGTACTGTGGGGGACTTCACCCCCCACGGACAACCCAACAAACATTTAGGCATGGCGCAAATGATCATGTACTCAACAACCACTTGATTAGGCCAAAAGCTCTATGCATATACGTTTTCATCAGTCGTCATTGACTAGTAAAGATGAATTCTCTACGCCAGCCGTTTCTTCCTTTCATCAGGATTTTAGATGCAAAATGGCACACCTTGAATTTATCATGTCTGTTATACTTATTGTTTATTAGACATTTCATGCTCCATTAAGGAAATTCTTATAATTTTATTTCAATTGTATCTAGAAACCTGTTTTCTTCATTTAACATGATATGCTGCGAACTTTATGTTGGCTACTACCAATTAGCCAAATGATCATGTCATCAATATCTTTCATGCAGGTTCGTTCTACTTCTGGTGTACATTCTAGCAAATCCCTTCATTCCAACTTACAAAAAGAAACCAGTCTCCAAGACACTGATATTCCATGCAACATGAGGCATGATTATGCGAAAATTGACATGTTCTTTTCCTCTATAAAGTAATATTATCTGCTCTTCATTCTCCTTGTAATGTCTTAAATGTGGATTTATCAGACTTTACCAACTGTTGCCTTTTCTCTTATTATGCTCCTCAGTATCCAATATCCATCCATCCTTGGCCTTTGATTAATTATTTAACTTGAACTTGATCTTGGTGCAAGCCGGTTACAAGTTCAAGATAGGGATAAAGGTTTGAATTTTTATTTCATTTAATTTGATGATCATTATGTTGTATTTCCTATTTTTCCTTAGTTTACATTTTTTCCTGATAATTTCATATCCCCCTCTTCATCCATGCCTATGGTATCATGTCTGCTAAGACCCGTTAATAGATCCATTGTTGAACTGAAAAAATTGTATCTTCTCATTTTCAATCTCTATTAGTCTATTTTACTTCCTGCTCAAGTAATCTTTTTGAAAAACAAAAACGATTGTTTTACACTTTTATTTCTGTTTATATATCACACTCTGCTACTTATAAAATCGCAGACCAATGCATGAAATCACAATTTCAACCAGTGATAAGCCAAAACTTTTCAGTCAGGTATTAAATCTTATTAGTTGGTACAACCATTTCTCTTTAATCAAAAACAGTGTTTTTACAATATTTTTCCTACATATTATGGTAATGTTCGTAATAATTACGAGGCATCACAGTAATTTATAATGGTATTGCGATTATAGTTGACTACCTTACTCTCTGAGATTGGGCTGAACATTCAAGAAGCACATGCCTTTTCCACATTGGATGGATATTCATTGGATGTTTTTGTTGTTGATGGTTGGGCAGGCCAGGTAGTTTTCTTTTCATACTTAGTCTTAAAACAATAGCTTATTCAATTAAAAACTGATTGAGAAGGAGTTGTAACTGAATTGAAAATTCTTTTTCACATTTATATAGCCACCTTATAACTTGTTTTGAAACCAATTGTGCACAGTCTGGCAACCTGATGTACTATACAAATTCTTTTTCGCTCTAATTTTTCTTGAATTAATCTTCACGCATGCATTTTTATAGGATATTGAGAGCCTCAAGCATGAAGTGACAAAGAAAATGCAGAAACTCGAGGTATGCCACATTTGTATGTCACTTGTTACACCTCTGCTCACTGAATATATTATAAGGTATAGTATTTTTACTTCTTATCAGGAAGATCAATGGTTACCCCTGCACCTTTTCCCCAAGGTATACATCGTTTATATTGCCTCTATAATCTTACCTACAGTTCATGCATGGTAGATAGTTTAATTCTCTTGTTAATAAATTTATCCATTCTGAAGATATATTGGAATAATAAGTTAATTAACTTGACTTACCGAGGTAAAAAAGGTATTTTTTATAGCTACAACTAAAGAACTTTTCTCAAATCAATTGCACGTATGTTTGGTAACCTAGTAGCCGTAGACCTCAATACGATGTACTAGAGTACTTACACTCTTTTTTTTAGTTAAATTAAAGGGGGAGAAACCGATAAGTACTATTTAACGCTACTTTGGTCTCTAATTTCTTTGCTTGAACATAATTAATGTTCATATGTGAATTTTACAGGAGACTGGGACACTTAAACATATTCCAACAAAGAAAATTAAGAAACTCGAGGTAGTTATTTTTATGTTACTTGTTACACCTTTAGCTTATTGAATTTGTTTTCAGATTTAATTTTACTCATCATAAAAGATATTGATGTTTCTCTCCCCAATTACTGCATGATTTGTTTAGGGTAGTTGTCAGTTGTCACCCTTGTTAGTAACATAAAATGATCAAATTTGAATGTATTAGTATATAAGAAGATTAGTACCGTTTGGCATCAATTTTTTGTTTGCTTTTACTTTTAATTATATAATATGTCACTTTGATTTCATTACTTTTCAAATATTAATACAGAAAACGATGAAAAAAATAGTTATTTTAAGATTATGGACCAATACACATCTACAAGAAGTTCACAATGTTGCAGAAAAATACAATCTTTCTGTAAATAATACGAAGTTATAATTAAGTTTCATTACTATCGAGGCTTACCCTCATCTTTCTGTGTTTTTGATTGGAACCGAGAAGCAGCCCTGGTGCAGTCTTCCTAAGGAGAGACCAGAGAAAATTGGAATGAACCGTATCTTTAGCCATGTAAACAAACCCATCAGTAGAAATGATGTATGGGAAATTGATGCAAGTTGTTTAAAATATGAGAAGAAAATTGCCTCTGGATCAGTCAGTGATTTGTGAGTATTAAGTAACATGTAATCTCTTTGATTTTGTTTTGAATCAATACATGTTAAGTTATTGCTTGATTGACACAGGTATAAAGGCACTTACATTAATCAAGATGTGGCTATCAAAGTCTTTAAGAATGGTAGTCTGAATGAAAATATGCATAGGGAGTTTTCTCAGGAAATCTTTATCCTAAGGTTTGTTCTATAAAGTCTTCATGCTCCATACTAGGTCTGTTATATAAAAACAGAAATGCTTCCATCCAAGATTAGATACAAATGAGATGAAAGACAGGGTAGAAAGGATGCATTACTATGGTTTGGTTAATAGAAGGACTAAATCGAAAACATTTACAAATTTAAAGGACTTATTTGTGACCAAAATAATTTAAAGGACCAATTTGTTACAAATCTCAAACTTAAAGGACTTTTGTGTGACGAAAAATAACTTAAAGGACTAATCTGTTACAAACCTCAAACTTAAAGGACCCATGATGTAATTTAATCTATTTTTTATTTATGTGTGCAATGGTCACTCTTTACTTATGACGGCTTTTCCACCGAGAATGATTCTATGATCAGTAATTCTTGGATTTTTCTAATTGAACTATTGCAGTAAAACTCAGCACAAGAATGTTATTAAATTTGTTGGTGCCTGTTCAAAACCAAGTTTTCATCTTGTCACAGGTAAATGTGGTCATTTTGGATGCAGTTAATCTTGGTTTTCATTGTTCGTTTACAGACAAAAAGTATTGGGAACTCTAATGTCATTTTCAATACATATATGTTTTTTCTCAGAATATATGCCTGGTGGAAATATGTATGACTTTCTGCATATACAGAAGGTCGTGCTTACTCTTCCTTCTTTGCTCAAAGTAGCAATTGATGTCTCTCAAGGAGTGGCTTATTTGCATCAAAACAACATTATACATCGAGACCTCAAAACTGCTAATCTTTTGATGGATGAGAAAGGGGTAAGTGACTATTAATTTGTCATTTCTTTTGATTTTACAGGTTCTTGTTCTTAGTTAATGCTTTCAAATCATACTATAACAATATAAACCACTCTAAAACTCTAGTTGTGTATATTATTGCATGCTAGCTTATTGTACATTAAAGCTCATGTTGACAGGAAGGCAAATCATTAGAAGTGCAAAACAATTTCACATTGATTGAACCGAAAAATGAACAGAATTTTCTTAGTTTCTAGGAATTTGTGCTTTGTCAATAATTGGCCACCTTAATAAAAAACCAGGAACTAAAAGCAGCTTGATTTGTGAAGATTTACAGTGAACTCATATGAACTTATGCCAATGTGAACATCGTTCAAAAACTTATCCAACAGGTAGTCAAAGTTGCTGATTTTGGTGTAGCCAGGTTGCAAAATCAATCCGGTATCATGACTGCGGAAACTGGAACGTACCGGTGGATGGCTCCAGAGGTATGTGTATATCGATACATTTGTATAAAAAGTTGATCGCTATTGGCTACTTAACTTTATGAACATCCCAATTTGCCATATATTGAACTTACTATAACTTGTGATTCCCTAAAAATTTAAAAGGTTATTGAGCATAAGCCATATAACCAGAAAGCTGATGTTTTCAGCTTTGGGATTATTATTTGGGAGCTGCTCACAAGAAAGGTAATAATCGCTACATCCAATTAAAAATAACTGAAGAAGCTGGTTAATTTCAAAGACTTGATTTATGTTGGGTTCATTTAATTAAGGTTTCTTTGACTTCAACTGATGATCTATATTTCATGATTGAATCCCAGCTTCCCTATGAAGATTTATCCCCGTTACAAGCAGCAATTGGAGTAGTACATAAGGTATTTGCTTAGCAGTTATATTACTATGTACATTAATCCTTATACCTATTGCTTCTTTGGACGGGTGGTATTGGTCGAACTTATAATCTAGAAGTTGTATTTTAGAATTATCTGTTACCAAGAAATTGCCAGTGTCAATGAAATGACACTAATGTTTTGAATGAAGGGTATCATATCGTATCACAAAAGAGAATTCAAGGATGACAAACCGCTGTCACTCACTGGATTTGCAAGATAAGAAAATGTTATTAATTCATAATCTCGACAAAAACAATTCAGTGAAAATTAATTAGATTTGAGGCACTTAAAATGCAGGATTTGAGGCCTGAAATTCCAAGGGATACTCATCCAAAGTTAGTTGAATTACTTCACCGCTGTTGGCACAAAGATCCCTCTTTAAGGCCCGACTTCTCAGAAATTCTTAAGTTTCTACATCATATTAACAACATGGTATGGGGAGGAATATAGCTAGATAGACTTGTTACCGTTGCCTTCTTTTAGCTTCTAAAATGCTTTGTTTTCCCCCCTATGTACTTATACAGATTGCAGGGAAGAAAAAGAAGGTGAAGGTTAAAGGCAAAGGGAATCCATGGGCATGACAAGATATAGTCATTGGCCAATGGCCTCGGCGTGGTGAAAAGCTTGAAGACACATGTACATATATAGTCATTGGGATTCAAGTTGTTGTTTTGTATGATATGAACACTAGAATAAGAAAATGTCAATTAAAACTCTAACATCGTCACGACTTTAATTGTATTTTGTATATCTGTTAAGAGAAATAAATGATGCATTTTTTGCAAAAGGAGTAATTAATATTAATATTACAAACAAAAGGAACTTTTGAATGAAACTAGAAGGAAGGAAAATAAGATTCATAGCCTTCATTTAGATCAGGGGAATGATTAAGAAATCCTGATACTTCTAGACCATCTCCAATGGCCTATTGAAAGTGAGTTTCAATATATTAAAACCATTAGAGTGGGGTATTGAAAGTGAGTTGGAGGAAAGAGAAGATGAATAACTTCAACATGTTGAAAGCCTGGCCCGCATGGACATGTGGCGCAATGCAATTGCTTGAACTGGACGCGTGTGGTGCACGCGCCGTGTCGGCGCGTGGGACATTTATACACGCGGAGAGAGAAAGAAAAAAAGGAAAAAGCTTTGACACTTATGTTTTGATTGACTGCTTGGATTTTTATCTTCTTAATAATTTGGACTCAATTATTTCAATGCAAATATTTTATTTTATTTTTTTTACCAAAATTCGTGATTTTTTTTTCTCTATAAATAGAGACTTGACTCATTTAATTTGGACACAGAAAAAAATTAAGTTTTTCACTCTCTTAATCTTATTATTAGTCTTTCTTTTGAAGTTTTAGTCTTTCATTAGTGAAATGGATCCCAATAACAATCAATTAAACACCAAAAATTCTTCTGATAACCCATTTAGCTACCAAAATCCCTACAATTATCAACACCCAAATCAGTTTGTATCGTACTAAATAAATTATTTGTGTGTTGTGTGCTTGTTTGTTGTCTTGTATTTTAAACTATTTCTGTGTCGCGTGCTTAGTTTGTTGTATTGCATTTTAAGTTAAGAAAATAAAAATAAATTATTTAAATAAATTTTGTTTTTACAAAAAACAAAAAAAAAATGTTAAGTGTTTCTTTATTTTAATTTAATTATAATCGATAATTGTAATTTAATGTAATTATAAAAATAAAAATATAAAATTAAATAAGAATAAGAAATAAAAGGTGGTGGGGTAGAGTGTTGAATGAAAAAACCATTGGAGAGGTAAAAATTGAATAAGTGTTGAATTAAGAGAGAAAAAATGATGTGGAGTGTTGGAAATTGAAAAAGTGGGTGTTAAAGGTTGATTAATTTCATTTGTCATAACAACGAGGCCTCTTAAGAATATCTTAGATGTAGGAAGTGGGGCCCGCCAACCTAATCTAACTACCTTCATGACTTTTTCCTTTACCTCCTTGAAGGGGATAGGAATCAATAAAGCATTCATATTTATTTGTGGTGTAGAACAGACCAACAAGACAAAACAAATAAACATATATAATATCGAAAAGATAAAGCCTTACCCAACCTAACATAACATAACATAACACAAGTGCAATACATGGCGACACCAGTGAAAGTGTACGGACCAGCCTTATCAACCGCCGTCTCAAGAGTGTTGGCATGTCTCAATGAGAAAGAAATCCAATTCCAACTCATCTCTCTCAACATGTCCAAAGCTGAGCACAGAAAACCTGATTTCCTCAAAATCCATGTAATCACTTCACTTCATTTCACTTTGTTATTACTCATTTCATTTGACATTGCTCATTTCATTTTCAGCCATTTGGTCAAGTACCTGCATATCAAGATGACCACATTTCTCTCTTCGGTAAGTAATTCATTAATCAATTGCTTCTTACTTACTTAATAATCAATTACTTAGTATTTTCAATTAAAATTATATACATCAGAGTCAAGAGCCATATGTCGGTACATATGTGAGAAACATGGAGAGAAAGGGAACAAAGAACTCTATGGTACAAATCCATTGGCAAAGGCTTCAATAGATCAATGGTTAGAAGCTGAAGGACAAAGCTTCAATCCACCTTCTTCAACTCTCGTGTTTCAGCTTGCATTCGCTCCTCGAATGAAGATCAAACAAGACCAAGGAGCAATTCGACAGAGTAAAGAAAAGCTGAAGAAAGTGCTTGATGTGTACGATAAGAGGCTCGGGGAAACTCGCTACTTGGCCGGTGATGAATTCACGCTTGCCGACCTTTCACATCTTCCCAATATTCACTACTTGGTGGCTGCTGATGCCGACACGGCTGATTTGTTTACTTCTTCCTCAAGAAACAATGTGTCAAGGTGGTGGACAGAAATATCCACACGTGAGTCGTGGAAAAAGGTCATCGATTTGCACCCAAAACCTTGATTCATTAATCACATTCACACATTCGGAACACTGGTAGCTGTTTGATATTCTAGACCAAAAAGTCCAACAATGTCCCTAATGGGTGAATGCGGGATTTTTTTCGACTGTAGCAAATCCCATTTCCTTTTACTCCTGCACTCATAGTCTTCAGATCAGCAGATTAATAATTACTAGTACTATGCTTTCTATACTTTTTTGTAATAATTTTCAACTTCCATCGTGATTGTTGACACGGCTTCTTTTCTTTATTTGTATGACGAACATTTTGATTCGAGTAATCTAGGATGCTAAATTGTTAAGCTTCAATTCTACATTTTTGTTATCTTGAAAAATGTCGCCTCGAGTGATCATGTATGGCACACTTGCTATTCCTTTGGCATAAAAACTAATATGACTAATCTAAAGTGGATTTCTAGGGGTAAGAACATAAGAGACTAAAGTATCTAACTTTTGTAGCTTAAGGGAATTATTATAATTTTCTGAGTGGCAAGTAACAATTATATAAAACTGAACCAAAACAGATACTTAAGGGAGAATATTCTATACAAGAATTTGTCAAGATTAATCTTCACCTCTATGCTCTATTGTTCTAATCTTTGTCTCTCACTCTTTCTCTCTCTTCGTAGTTTCTCCTCTGTGGTTGATTTTGTGTCGTGTTGGATTTCCTCCTTGTGAGTTGTGTTAGGTGATAGTGTTGTTTCTTCCCCGTCTCCCTTTGATCTTGTTTCTATTGTGGATTTGGAACACTGTCTCCTAAAAGCGACATCGCCCCTGCCCAGGCCTTATTCAAACTTGGGAGCATCCACTAGTGGAGTTAAGTATCATCCCCCGCAACTGAAACTGAAAAAGGAATCATGCAATTCCAGGGTTTTCATTCAAAACAGGGCCAACATTGTGATCAAGATTACAGTCATGAAAATCAACTACATTTTTCTCAACAAAAGAACCAAGAAAGTAGAAGAGAAGATGGGCTTTTTTCCCCTTCGTTTTGATGAGGAAAATATGCATAAAAAATTAACTTGGATAATTAGAAGGCCAAACACAAAACAATACCAAAATCTAAACCCTATCAGCATGAAACCCGACACAAAGTAAAAAACAATGATAATAGGTGTTGGTTGGAGATTGTGTGTGCTTTAGTGGGCTTAGAGCGCCAAATATTATTGGTAGGTTCAGTCTGTGCTGCTCTCTACTTAGGTAACAAGCTTGCGTTACCAAGCTCGGCAATTCTTTTAATTTGTCAATCTATTATAAATATTATAATATTCCATAATATTAATGATGTGGGACTTATTTAAATTGCTAATTTTTTTAAGAGCGCTATTTGCAAAGATAAGTGGATTTAAGGATAATATACCTCTTCCCTATGTACGTAAGTTGCAAGAAACAGAGATAATTCATTGTTTCATATCCTCGTTGAGGCCTTAGAGCACCTTCAGAAGAGGATAAAAACAAAGACATTTGGCAAGAAATAGAGGAATTGTTGAATCCACAGATCCGTCTCTACCAGTACAGAAACGCAAATGGGCAGAGAGATAAAAAGAGATTGGTTGTGTTGTGTGAGGTGATTTTATACATTTGCTTTTGACATTTTCGATTTCCTAGCATTAGATGTTGTTGATCTTTTATATAAAGTTCAAAAGGTCATGCATAATCATGTCATGTCTCGTAGGTCCATAAATGTTGTGTTTACAATAATTGGTTTTGCCATCCAAAAAAGCATAACAGCATAGCTTGTTGTCCGTTTGCCTTCTATTTAAATGTAAATCATGGTTTACATTTTAATTAATATTTTAAGAAACGCTGTGCAATCGGTAAACATCTTTGAATTTGGTCGGTTAGAGATATTCCATAGGCAAAATTTATTCAAGTTTCTCCTTTTCTTAATCAATTTCGTCAATAAAATTATAAAAACAAAAATTTAATGGCAATATATTTTAAATTTTCATACTTTTAAAGACTATAATGTCAGTGTATCACAAATTCGACGATTAAGATGGTTGTTTATTCATAGAAAAATTATATGTGTGATTTTAAATTTTTAAGGTTGCATGATTTTTTTCCAACATTGAAGCAAAATATGAGTTACTTAAATATGATACCGTATTGTGAAAACACTGGTAGTTATGAAACTCAATGTGAGTTCCTTACCTATTGAATAAACTATCTTCCGTATCCACGTGTGAATTGACTAAACATTGCTAATAATGAAGGGTCCTTTCCATTTTGATACCATTTTTCAAATTTAGGATTTTTAACTCCAAACTGTAAGATAGTTTACCAAACTAAATTACCTTCAACGAATTGCTTAAGTTTGCCTCGTTTGTAGCAAGAGTTGCCATTTTTTGCGTGGAAATCTCAATTTTGGTTAAGGTCATCAACCGATCTTAATCCAAATAGTCCAAATCCATTAACACTAGGTATACAACTCCTGCATTGCACGGGTTTGATTAAAATCTTTTTAATAAAAAAATTATTGAATATAAAATTTTGGCAGGCGTGTTAAGTTATTCTTTGATTTTTTTAAAAATAATTCAATATTATTTCTATTTTTTTCCCTCATCAAGTGAGTATATAGAATATAAAGAAATAGTCTATCTACCAAAAAAAAAGGAATATAAAGAAATAGATAAAACAAATTGCTCTCGACGATTCAACAATATATAGAAATCAATGGATGTGATAAATTTAGTTTTAATGAGTTCCTTTTTGAGATAGGAGATATGCTATTTAGAATAATCTTTCTGAAGAATTTTTAAATGTTCTTCATGGTAGATTCTTCATATGGATTATCCTATGGTGGTTGACATAAGTTATTGAACATCCTTAGAAGATATGCTATATGATATATTCTTCATCATTTAGATGTAAGAACAAAAAAAATGATGATTTTTTGTTTAAAGATAATGAAAAGTAATGCCATAAATAAAAAATGGAAACTTAAAAAGAGATATTATATATCTTAGTCTTTCAATGGAGGATTTTTATTTCTAGAGATGAATAAAGATAAAAAAATTTATTTAAAATTAACATTTTGGTAGGCGTGTTAAGTTATTCTTTGATTTACAAAGATAGTGGGTGTGTTTAATTAGAGATGAAATTAAGAGATTTGAGAGATGATAAAAGTTTTTCTAAAGTGTCACATCATCATAAAGCTTGCATGAGAATAACTCAAGTTTTCTTTACAAAGATATATAAATAGATAGATAGATAGATAGATAGCTTTCTTACACTCATCAAATGAGTAAGCCAATTAAGTTCTTGTAAAGAAACTGAAATGACACGTGTGTGGAATGAATTTGGTGACTTATCCATGAATATTTGAGAGATATGAAAAAATTGAAAAATTTATATGAAAAAAGATAATAACTAAAAGGCTCGGTCTAAGGTGGATGAGCAAAGGAAGTCATCTATCGTGGACGAGTTTTGTGGAGATACGTGAGCCATTGGATAGGTGTTATTCCATTGATTTATGATGCACAACCCTTATCTTATACAATTCTTTTCTCTTCTCTCTCTTCCCTTCATCTCTCATCTTTGAGTGTCTTTTTCCTTTAGTAAGTTCATCAAACATCTTGCAATTTTTTCACTTATCAACATGCTTGGTCCAGATTATGAGTTTTTTTTTAATTTAAAATAAAGGATTTGTTGTGTGTGTTGTGGTTGGGACTATCTTTGTTTATTTGCTAGATTTTTTGTGTATTAGCGGGTTCCAAGTTGTCAAAGTTAAAATAGCACATTATGTGTTTTGTTGAATGCGGTTATTTGGAAAAAAATAAGGTTTGTCTAGGTCCCTATGGTGTCAGAATCAGCTTATGCAACCCCTTCATGCTTTGATTGTCTTTTAACTTATTGACCAAAATTAACATCATTTAGATATCAGCTTCTGCAACCCCTTCATGCTTTGGTTGTCTTTTAACTTGTTGACCAAAATTAACATCATTGAGATCACTTATAGTAAAATAAAAATTTGTTGGTTGGAGATTGCGTGTGCCGCTCTACGGGTGACCTAAGTACTGAAGGTGGGAAAAACACAAGAAGAGGGGGTTGAATTGTGTTTTCAAAAACGTTTCTCTCTTACGAAAAATAACAATGTTCTCAGGATACAGAGTCTGATAGAGTTTAGAGTCTGATCAGAGTTCAGAGTCTTAGCAGCGGATATAGAACAAATGCAAGAAAGAAAGAAGACACAAGCAATTTATACAGGTTCCTTCCACAAACCGGAAGTAGTCTTGTCCCCCTTGCACTTCCAAGGAGAGTTCCACTAAAATGTAATATCAAATTACAAGTTGCCCAAACACACAAGTATGAGACTTCCTTTGCTCAATCACACAAGAAAGAGACTTCAAATGCTCAAGCACACAAGCAAGAGACTTCAAATGCTCAAGCACACAAGCAAGAGACTTCAAAACAATTACAGAGAATTGAAAAGAGTTTTGAATACTTGATATACAATCAGAGGTATTCACAAAACAAAACGAAACAGAACAGACTCTGTTTTCTCTTAGAAACTTAGTAATTCTAAAATATAACTTTTGTAAGAATTATCTAAGTTGTTGATGAGCAATGTTTGCGACTTGGAGTATGAGAAATAGCCTTGTTCGCGTATGTATGTTGTATTTCTTGTGGCACCGTTCTTCAAGTCTTCAGCTCTATTTATAGAGGATTTGAGAGACGTTGGGAACTAGCCAGCTCATCATTTGTCTTGATCAAAGCTTTGAATTAATCACCATTGATCTTTTGCCCGATTTGATGTTTGTCGTTGTGAAAACAAGTTCAAATCCATTCCAAAAACAAATGGAACAATGTCTGCAATTGTGGTTGTTATCTTTGTCTTGTATAGGAGACACAATGCAGAGAAGGTGGTTGCAGAGACTTAGTGGTTGTACAGTTCGTACTTGTACTTTGTCAACGCTGCTTGGCTTCTGAAGAACTTGGCTTCTGATGAATTGGCTTTTGGGAAATGGCTTCTGATGACGTCATCTTCAGGAGCGCTTTCTTCAGACGCTTTAATTTATTCAGTCAGAACCTCTTGTAAATAAATCTTTAATAATGGTCCTGCACACTTGAATAAACTTTTAGCATATCCAATTGATAATTTTTAATACCTTGTTATCATCAAAACTTAAGTGGTGTTTGAAACACCCTTTCTTCCAAATATCCAATTGATAATTTTTAATACCTTGTTATCATCAAAACTTGCTCTCTGAAATCAGCTCGTGTGGAAACCTACACCAGACACACTGTGAAAGAATTCGTATTTTATTTTTTCAGAATTAGTTTTTTTTAAAATTATGTTTTTAGTATTTTTTTTTAGTTTTTATTTGTTTTTTATGGTTTTTTTAGCTCACATCAAAGACCTTCCAACATCTTAATGCCCTTACTCAGGTTACAAGCTTGCGTTACAAAGCTCGGCGATCGTTATAATTTTTCAATCTTTATAAATCATATAGTCTCTTATAAATTTTTCGATGTGGGACTTTTTCCTTGAATCGCTATTTTTTTTAGCCGTATTTGCTATCATTACACTATTAAAAAAAAAGCAAAAGATAAGTTAATTTAAGAATATCAATTTACCTCTCCTATGTAGGTAAGTTGAAAAAAACATAATAAATTTTTAGTTCACATCCTTGTTGAAGTATTAGAGCATTTCCAAAAGAGAGAAAAACTCAGAGATTCGAGAAGAAGAATTATAATACGCAAAAAATTGAACAACTAAAAAAGGATCTAGAACCCATAAATCAACAAGAGATCCGCCTCACCCTCCTACTACAGAAATGCTAATGGCGATGGAGATTTGTCAAATGGGGAGAAGAATAATGAAAAATGAAGGAAATGAGAGTTGGTAAAATTGAGTTTTAGTCATTTATGTACAAATGGGAAATGCAACGGTTTGAATGTGTTACACACCCATTTCTCCATCATGGTCAACAACTGGTATATGTGTTAAAAACTTCAACGGATGAGATTGATCAAGGGTCATTGGACACAATTTAAGGCCAAATTCGCAAGCCACTTTTTACAAATTTGAGATATTTTTGTTATAAGCTTGAGATAAATTTATGCAACTGCTTTGTTGCTCGGGATTGCAAAAATATATTATGGCAGATATATACAAGAAAAAACATGGCAAGTATATTTTTCAATAAATAGATCATGGTGTATTCCATAAAAGTAATATGTTTCAATCCTTTTCTAATTGAGTAGTGATATTTGAACAACAATTTTAGATAACTTATGTGACAATTTTTTTTTCTTTTTTTATTGGTCAAAAATATTTGAGAGAAAAAAAAAGAAGAGAGAGAATAAGAGTATAATGCAAGTATGAGAGATAAAGTTGTCAAAAAATTGTCACAAAATAGTTGTATAAATATAATTTCTCTAGATGGCATACACAGTATGTTTTGGTCCAAATAAAGAATGCGATGTTGGTTTTGACAACATGCTATAATTACAAGAATATGAATAGGGTTGTGTTTGTTAGATAAAAAGTATCAGACTTCAGTTATTGGGCCTTTATATCAGTAAGTTAGTTAGAGCCCATTAGGTTTTATTATATATTCTCTTATAACCTTTTGTAATGTTAAGCTATTGGTATTCTATGAAACCTTAGCCGTTTTGTTCGTTCATTTTCTCTTTCTCTATTTTGTATCTATATTGTTAACATGGTATCGAGAGCTTGCTTCAATCCTCTTTGAAAGATTTGTTGCTTCCGCTATTTAGTTCCCAAAAGAGATTGGGAATATGTTTTTGTGAAGGTATTTTCGTTCTATATTTAGTTTGTGTGAATTAATTTTTGATTCGGTTGAAGAAATAGTGCACGCATCTTGTATTGGTCTGATTGTTATGTTTGAAGGGAAATCTATACATACTCGAAGAAAAAAGAAACTCACCCCTTGAAATCATTAGTAAATTGGAATTTGCTTGGAATTATTGTTCGGTTGAAATTATTGTTCTACAAATATCATGGATAGCAAGAAGGTTGATTTTTATTGGAATGTTGGATTTTGGTTACCATTGCTTCGATGCTGATGGTTATCTATTGATCATGTGGATTTGGATTTTGATATCTTTCAAGGAAATGACATTTACTTCAATTGCTTTCAGTGGTGTACTATATTTTGAATCGTTGATCTTATTGGTATATATGGATGCAAATCATCGTTGTTCCAATTCCACTTACGGTGCTATTTGTGAGTCATTCTTTGAGTAACAATAACTTGGTTAAGGTTGGTGGCTCTTTTTGTTTAAGTTTTATGTTTGGGTTTGTCTCTTATTTTTTCTTGGTTTAGTTATTTAAGTCTAGCTTTCAATTTGAGTTTCTTTTTAGTCTTCATGTGTTTCTTTGTGTTTGTGTTTGATTAATTGGTTGTTCGTCTATGTCTGTCATGGTTGTTTTGGTTCAACTTGTCTTGGTTCGTTCGGTTTTGTTCGTTTTGGTTCTTCAAGTTGTCTTGATTTAGTTTTGTTCGATTCAATTAGTTTGGTTGTTGGGTGAGTCAAAATAATGCTCACAATTGGTTTGTTTGTTCGTTTGTTTGTTTGGTGGGTCAAGCACTCATAATTTGCTTGTTTGGTAAGTCGAGTTCTCACACTTTGATTGTTTGGTGAGCGTGTGCTCACAATTTGGTTTCTTCTCCCCTTTTGATTCTTTAATTTGGTTGTTTAGTGAATCGAGTTCTCACATTTGGTTGTTTGTTGAGTCGTGTGCTTACAATTTGGTTTCTTCTTCCCCTTTTGATTTTTTTTGATTGATTGCACTTTTCCCCCTTTTGATTCTTCTAATTGATTGCATTGCACTTCTCCCCTTTTGATTCTTCTTGCATTGCACTTCTCCCCCTTTTGGTTCTTGTGATTGACTGCATTGTACTTCTCCCCTTTTGATTCTTCTGATAGCATTGCATTTCTCTCCCTTTTGGTTCTCTGATTGATTGCACTTCTCCCCCCTTTGATTCTTCTGATTGCACTTCTCCCACTTTTGATGATTCTTTGATTACTCCTATATTGATTCTTATGTATGACTGCTTCTCTCTACTGGTTCTATTGTTTGAATGGTTCTCTCTTTGATTGGTTGATGGTGATGGTTCTTGCTGCTCTCCCTACGAAGATAACTCACTCTGGATAGTTGCTGCTCTCCCTTGGTTTTGCTGACAGCTGATTTGGTTTATTTTCCTGGGTTAATTTGTAACAAGCTTAAAGCTTAGTAAGCTTCAGCTTGAAGGGTAGTGTTAGAACTTTATATTATTTAGTATGTTTTTCGTATTTTGTTTGACAAACTCACAATGCTTCTTGTTGACTCATTGTGAGTTTGAGAGTAAATGTTAGATAATAAAGTATTATACTTCAGTTATCGGGCTTTTATATTAGTAAGTTAGAGTCAATTAAGTTTTATTATATATTCTCTTATAACCTTTTGTAATGTTAAGCTATTGATATTTTATGAAACCCTAGCCGTCTTTGTCGTTCCTTTTCTCTTTCTCTATTTTGTATCTATATTGTTAACAATGTTAACTAGTGTTCCGGGATACTGGTTAAAGAAACTAAAAAAAAGAAATTTTAAAATAAAAAGAACATACCTATCAATGCATGCAGTTATTAAATCCCTATGAATGCTTAAAATATAGTGGTTACACATGGCTAAAAAATTAACTTCAATATCACTCCAATTTCTCCTCTAAAAATCAAACCCCTCCATGAATTCAAATCAATAACCCTAAAAACCCATGAACAAATCAAATAATACTTCTTTATGAATCAAAAGGCACACTCTCCAAGAACAACAACCACAGACTTCTAAAAAATGGGAACAGTTATTACTCTTTATTTTGGTAAATTGGTTGTTTTAAAATATATATCCAAGTAAATAAGCATTTGTTATTGAGTGTTTCTTCATTTATTCACCACAAATGCTTTTAAATTGTGGTTTGATTTAACTCTTTTCCATTTCGTTGAAGATATAATTCAATTTCATAATTTTGGCGTGTTTACATGTTTTCTTTGACAATAATTTTGATTCTTGTTTACATGTTCTTCTTTTACAATAGTGTTACATTTAAAATTTAATATAGGAATTAAAAATCATGGTGTTGTTTGAAATCCTTGAGTAGTATTCTTATTCTTCTTTAATCACTATCATCTCTCTTAAATACATTAAAGTTATCATAATCACTATAATCTCTCTTAAATACATTAAAGTTACCAAATTTCAATGTTAAAGGACTCATTTTCATTTACACTCTAAAACATTAACATCAGGTAGCTTTGCAGGTACACCCTTCATGTGGCACGAGGCTTATTGTTCCAAGTGACCACTTTCACATAAGAACGCCATGTTTGTTTGTAAAAATAGAAAATTACAACTTGCACTTTCTTCATGGAATTAGACCAAAAAAGTATTCTAGCAAGTAGTCTATATAAGTGTACGTAATTGATATATCTTTTAGGGTTTTTTTTCTATATTACTCTTTTCTAATTTATGGATAAATACATTCGGCTAGTGTGGACCAATTAAAATGAATATTGTGAACTACATTAAATAAAGTCAAATATATAATTACATTTTACATATTTTAAATATATTTTTGTTATTTACATACTCACCCCACATTCAATTAATGTGTCTTTATGTTTAAAAACAAGAAATCTAATGAAATCTTTTGTTATCTCATTTCAATTGTTTAAGCATATTTTTTTCTTTATTGATTTTTGTTTCATCTTTTCTTTTTTCTGCAAAAAAAAAATTTACACCATTTTTTTTATAGAATTGTTTTAACACTATTTCTTAGTATTTTTTCAATCTTGGTTCTTCTCACACAAATTCACAAAATCCATTATTTTTCTATTCTAGAAAGATCTAAAAAAAATAGTATAAAAATTATTTTCTTTTACAACAATTAGACTATATATTCCCTTATACCCATAAAATTAGTATAAACGTTAGTTTTTTGATATGATGACTAAACATTATTTTTTCCTAAGATATAAATATATTAGTCTAAAAATTATTTTCTTTGATAAGAATAAAAAAGATATTGGTCTAAACGTTATGCAATTAATGAATTTAAAACACCTTTTTGTTAAAAAATATATTTTAAAAGACCTAAATTTCTAAAATTATAGAACTCGATTTTTGTTATATGATTTTTTTTACCGTGTACAAGTTTGCACATGTTAAACATACGTATATTACGAAGTTTAAAATAGTAAAATTGTATCGGAGTTTGTGTAGTTTATATTTAATATACAAATTTTGTTATACTTTTAGTTGCTTTTGTTAATTTATATTTTCCATAAAAAGTAGCGGAATATTTACATTTTTTTATGTACATGTGTCCATCCCTTGTTAATTTTATTTTACCCTGAATTTTATTGTTAAAATTTATTTTCTATTTAGCATAAAAGTATCACCAAATTATCTTTGGATCCAAATTATTAAATAATGTTTAATTAGTTTTTTTTGAGGGAATGTTTAATTAGTTATTACTTATTATCTTTTAGCATAATAATTTAATTTAAATTTTAACTATGGAAGAATTATTTCAATAAGTTTAATTTAATTTAATTTTTAAAATATAATTTTATATAGCATCACTCTACCCGCATATTGATTTATACGCTTTAATGTTATACCACTTCACAATAAACCTTAACCGAGGATACTTTAAGAATAGTGTTATTATAGTTAATGTAGTCTCACGATTAAGTCATACTTAATATTCAATTAAATGAACTAATCATTCTAGAGACTTTATTAGTTTGAAACAAAACAAAATAATTAAAGAAATGTCGTTATATATATATCAAGATCATGATAAAAATCCAAACAATGATAGAGGTTACTCGAACACTACAAAAATTATATCCTTTCATTAGTTGAACGATGGTTTTTTATTCGCCGACAAAGGTTCGACATTTCTATCAAATTGGATATAATTGTAGTGTGACTTAACTTTTTATCAGATGAGTGAACTATATTGAGCCGTTCTTATGAATCAAATGAACTATAATGAGCCTTAACTCTTTATCAGTTAAATTGTGATTTAATTTTTTGACAAAGGTTCAACCTTCCTTCTGCATCAAGTAACCCAAAATAAAACTCAACTTGCAATCAATTAAAATATAGCAAATCACAATCCCATACTCCAAAAGAAGTTTAAATTACACTCGTTTTCTTCTTGAGTTAAAATACACACTCCAATCCTCTTGTTTTCTAATATGTTTTGCATAAGAGATGAGGGGGAGGGGGAGTGTATTTTTAATATAAGAGGGGACTGGAGTGTAATTCAAGCATCTTTCAAGGAAGTGGAATGTAATTTACTCATTGAAATATGGTCAGATCATTTTATAAAATAGGTTAAACATTTTTTACGAATCAGATGAACTATAAAGCCTTCACTTGCGATTACTCGAATTGTGGTTAGGTTATTTTCTAACAAAGGTTTGAACTATCTTCTGAATCAGATTAATTATTGTGTGACTTAACTCCTTTTTGATCGAATTGTTGTTAGTTATTTATTGTCAATGATTTGACCTTACTTGTATATGATATGAACTATAATGAGACTTAACCCATGATTAGTCGAAATATGGCTTGTTCCTTTTTTTGACAATGATTTGAAATTTATTCTTGAATGTATGAGCTACAATGATACTTAAATAGAGATCAATCAAATTGTGGTTATCACATTGACTGAAAAAAGTTCGACTTCTCCTGAATTAGATGATATATTTTAAAAATTGTTAAAGAATATATTTTATATTTATTGTAATGAAATAATTATTTTTTTATTTTTATCATATCCAATTTTTGTTTAAATATATTTATTCCATTTTATAAATACACATGTCTTTGCTATCATGATTTATTTAATTTTCTCTTATACTATACTACTAAATAGTTGCTAGTATCTTTCAAAAAAATTGCTAATATCTTATTTTCTTTCCTTTATCTTTCTTTCATTGATAAAAAAAGTAAAGAAATTAGAGGCTAAGTTGTCTCTTTATATTTTTGGAAAAATAAAAGTGAATTATATATTTATCAGAGACTAAATTAAGTCTTATAATTTTTCTCAGGTATTAAAACGAGTCTTCATTTTTTTTTTTAACTTGTCAAAAAAATATTTGTTTAGATTAATAACATCTAGTAATCTTATAAATAAAATAACTTTTAGACGAATATCGATAGATACAAGCATATGATAATATATAATAATCTAATTAAGAAAAAAAATCTAATTGATGTCCGAAAAAATAACGTTTTGGAACTTTTTTTTTATGGATCCAAGCTTAAAAAAAAAAGATATGGTGCGTGAAGAAAAAAAAAGAACAAAATTTGTCTAAACAATTGAAATATGGAAATAAAATATCTCATTAAATTTTTTTATACGAAAGATAAAAGCACATTAATTGAATATGGGGTAAAGATTGCAAACAACAAATTTTATGTAACCAATCTTTCCATATTTGATTTAGTTAATAGAGTACAAATGGTTGAATTTGATTAGTTGATATCATGAGGGGTAATTACCCTCAAATCATGAGAGGGTAACGTAGGCCTCACCTTTTTCTAGACATAAAAAATTGAAGTATCTAAGAAAATTAAACGAGACTTTCTCCCTTTTATGCACTTATATAACTTTGATTTGCGGTTAAACACTTATTCAGTTAATTTTTGGTGTTAACTCTCTAATTCTCAAATTACAGTGATGTCTGATAACTTAAAATTCGATCATTGATCCCTAAACACAATTGTTTGGTTAAAACATTTATTTAATTTGGAAGTTTTACGAAGAAGAAGACAAGAAAGATGAAAGAGAGTGAAAGGCGACTAGTGATTTTTGAAGAAATTGTGTGATGCAGATTATTGTACATAGTATATCTTTTACTATTTTCTTGATTATAAACGAAAATGAAGTGGAAAAATCAAAAGACAGGTGTGGTAATATGTACCACATATGAATTAAGCAAAGAGGATATGATCTTCTTTTTCTTTCCTACTTACTTCTCTCTTCTTTCCCAATCTCCAACTCTTGTCTGTTTTCTTTCCATTCTCTTCTCACATGGCTACAATCACTCACTGCACCAATTTCATATGCAACCCTTCAATTTCAACTCATCCTAAGTTCCTTACCCTTCATTCTCTTCGTTCTTCTTCTTTACCAAAAATTCATTCTACTTCTCGGGTAGGAGTCTCTCATCTGCAGCAGAGACGTGTTGTTATCACCAAAGCAACAGGCA
Organism: Medicago lupulina; assembly: GCA_958299785.1. NCBI lineage: Eukaryota > Viridiplantae > Streptophyta > Magnoliopsida > Fabales > Fabaceae > Medicago > Medicago lupulina. Next base: position 71,497,474 of record OY283141.1, on the reverse strand, counting down.
CAGCAGCTTCAGATGCTAAGAAGAAAAAAGATGAAAGAGTTCAAAGAGTTCACAGCATAGAAGAGTTCGACGAAGCACTTCAATCAGCAAAAGACAAACTCGTTGTTGTTGAGTATGCTACAAGCGACGATACAGAAAGCATAGAGATATACCCTTTCTTGGTTGACCTAAGCCGAACATGTAACGACGTTGAGTTTCTTCTTGTTATGGGAGATGAATCAGAGAAAACTAAAGAACTCTGTAAAAGAGAAAAGGTTGATAAAGTGCCACACTTCACTTTCTACAAGAGTAAAGAAAAGATTCATGAAGAAGAAGCTATTGGTCCAGATATGCTTGTTGGTGATGTGTTATACTACGGTGATAACCATTCAGCTGTAGTGCAACTTCACAACAGAGAAGATGTTGAGAAACTTATTGAGGATCATAAGATTGATCATAAGCTTATTGTTCTTGATGTTGGTCTTAAACATTGTGGGCCATGTGTTAAGGTTTATCCGACAGTGATTAAGCTGTCGAGACAAATGAATGATACTGTTATTTTTGCAAGGATGAATGGTGATGAGAATGATAGTTGTATGCAGTTTTTGAGGGATATGGAAGTTGTTCAGGTTCCTACTTTTTTGTTCATTAGAGATGGTAAGATTTGTGGTAGGTATGTTGGTTCAGGGAAAGGTGAACTCATTGGTGAAATTCTCAGGTACCAAGGAGTTCGTGTTACTTATTAATACACCTTTTATTGATTAATAGTTAAGTACGTACTGTGTTATGATCATAAACATTGGTGAGATTAATAGCATTATATAGTTAAGGATTTGTCTCTCATTTCATTTTTCGAAAGATATATCCTTAATTGTATCCTTATCTTTTTTTTTTTTTTACTGGATTGCTTAATTGTATGTCATTTGGCAATATATTTCGTTGAGAACAAAACCAAACTGGTAATAGCATTTATGGTTTAGCATACACGCTCAAGACACTTCAATGAGTTAATCAATGAATCTAACAAGTGATTTTTTGTTTATAATAGTGACTAGTAGAAGATGGACATGTTTATATTTTTATTTTGACAAGATCAAACTTAACTCATTTATTAACTAGAATTGTATCAATGCAAATAAGAGGAAAAATAAAAGAAGCTAGTGACTAATCCAAGAGCTGACCATGAAAAACCATATATATTTGGTTAATATTACTTGTCATATAACCAAATTTGACAGCGTTGTTGGATATCTTATGGTATGGCATTTGCCAAACCTCTCTGATGAACCCATTACATAGCTGTAAGAAGGTTAAGAGTTTCACCTTCCTTTAAATAGGGATCAATCAAGTTAGGAATCCAAGAAGTATACACAGCAACAAATTGTCCATAATAGACCACACGTCCCTGCCAAGGCTGCACCAAACCAACAATTGCATATCATCCTCCAAACCATCTTCACACAAATAGCAATCTTTGGGGCATTGAACTCCACTAACGAAGTGGTTACTTGTGAATCCTAAAAATTAAAGATGATGAAACAGACCCTCACTCAACTAATGTCCAATCTTTTCTTGGGTTTGGAACCACTATATTCCAGGAAAAAAAATATGTTTCTGTTTAGACTTGTTTGTCATAACTCAGTCCACCTCTATCCATGCTTCACCATCTTCGTATGCGTATGTCTTCTTTGTGGACACATTGCAGATCTGAAGATGAATCCTTCCTCCAGTGTATCTGAGATTGCAACCAATCTAGAAACCTTTAGTTAAATCTTAGATTTTCCAATTCTAAACTTTATCAACTCAAGATTTTATCAGATGGCTTAAAATGGCGTCTCTAACCTCCTCGTTAACTTGCTCGCCACAGACACTTGGTAGGCCTAGAAGAACTGTAACTTAACTTGCCTTGATCTCGAAACCATACCCATTTTGATCCATGGCAAATACAGTCCATAATTGTTTCCACAATTCTCTCGTTAAGGTAATAGTGATGAAAGATTCATGAAATGGGACATTTTTAATCTCTCATACACGATCATCAATGTTGATGGAAGTTGTCTTGGTAACCTAATTCGAGCCGACTATGGTTGTATCATTTGTAACTCTTCATGTGTATGGCGTGTTGGCTTTTCGGGATTCATTTCAGGTTCAACTGACATTCTTCAAGTTGAGCTCTATGTCATCCATCAAGTTTTAACTCTTGCAAAGGGTATGGGCTTCTACGACTCGATTTAATTTCCTACACTGATTCTTCATTTTACATCAATCTCATTGAATCTTCTCCAAACAAACTCCATAAGCATGTCGTGTTGATGCAAGACATCAAAGATATGTTAAGAGAAAATATTCACTTTAATTAGAATTATTCACACTCTTCAGAGACGGTAATTAATGTGATGATTTCATGGTTAAGTTTGGTTCATCTTCTAATGCAGCAGGAATCTTCTTCATGAGATTGTAGTCTTTTTCTTTCCTTTTTGTTTTCTTTCTTAGCCTTGTAAAAAAAATAGTGTTGTCTTAATGATTTAGGAAAATTGAATTGTGTAAATGCAAACAACAAGGAAATTCATTAGAAAAGGGAGATATTACATAATTCATGTACATCCTCCATAATTCTCTTCCAATACAATTTTATTAGTTCTTCAAATTACGGAGATTTTGCATTATGAAGAAAACTAAACCCTTCAAAGTTCTTTCTTTTCAAAACTTTTCATTCTTTCTACTTGATCCTTCTTTTTATCCAAAATCTTACACTCTTTTCTCCCACGGTCGGCATAAGGGGGTCTACCACTAAAGCAAGGGCTTTAGGCCCCTAAATATTTTGACCTCACATTTGGTCTTCGAATCTTTTTCATTTAAATGTATTTTCGTGAATTAAATTCTTTAAACATTTTCGCGTCTAGCTTGGTTAAATGGAGAGTTGTAGAGTTCATGTTGCAAGTTTGATCTCAAATGTAGCAATTTTTATGTGTTAACCTTCCAGTTCAATGTTCGAACATTGACCGTAAGCGATACTCATATTTAGTTTTCGACATGTCTCAAATAAATTTACACACTTAAAATTCTTATTTTTATGTTTCTTAATCAACATATTTAAAAAGTAGCATACAACAGAAAAATGCCTACAAATAATATGATAGATTTTAAGTTACTGAAATACTCATGCTTTCGGATCTGCAACGTCAACACCTAAATCATTGATTGAGTTCGTAATTGACTAAAGTTGATTTTTCAATAGGAATCAAATGAACACTACAACAAGACACGAAATCAAATGCCGCACAAGACGACGAACAACACGATGCCTCACTCAGATAACGAAATCACAAAATGAAAAACTTGATATGTGTGAAAACCACTTATTTAATTGGAAAGAATGGGAAAAAATACAGAGGGGGTGCTTCTATGTGAAAAATGACCTAAAACCACTCCTCCTCGATTAATAAAGGAGAAAGAAAACTTAAAAGAATGTGAAGTTTCTCTCATTAAAAAAAGTAGGGCCGACTTATTTTCCAAACGATTGAAATGTAATGACCTTGTTATATAGTAGTAATTCAAAACTTGAAGCTCTATATATGAACAAATTAATTAGTTTTTTTATGTGATGTGAATTGAGTATCATTTACGCGTAACCATAAAGGTTAGTTATTTGAGTATGGCCCTGATAGGTTGCAAAATTATCTCTCAATAAATTTAACATGATTACATTCCTGATGCTAGATTCGATTTCAAAACGTCGGGTTAGATTGAAAAAATTAAATCCCTTACAATCCCATCCAAAAAAAAAATTGAAAGGCAAGGAAGTTTTTATTCAGATGCATTGTATTAGTGTTATGTTGATGATTTGAGAAAATTGAATTGTTTAAATGGAAACAACAAGGAAATTCATATTTTTTTGGTTGGTAGCACAAGTAAACAACAAGGAAATTCATTAGAAAATGCAATGGCAGACACATGTATAAGAAAATGACAAAAAGCAGCCTCCCCAACCGGTACCAATTCGTTATTGCGTTCACATGCGTCCATAAACATGAACAATTATAATAATACTACTACTATGGCCCATTGATTATCGATGGCATCTGGGAAAAATATATTAATTAGGCATACATTTTCTTTCAAGCAAACACAAGCAGTCTCCCAAGGGATTTTAATTTGAATTTTGATTGTTCATACATCATTCTTTTGAAAATTCAATATATTTACTTTATCTTATTCATTTCACTATTTTTTATTTGATTTGGACTTGACGACGAATCAATAGTAGTAGTAGAAATTGTTATACTTATGCAGTTATGCTATGATCTGACCCACTAACCCATCTGGGTTGAATACTTGAATCTGAGTTTAACAAAAAGGCTAAGATTTCTATACAGGCCGGTAACCAATATTGATACGTATTTGGCACATAAACCTATTACATGTGCATCAAAATGATAAACAAAACAAAATATATAGATAGAAGAAAATAGAAATAATCTACAATTTGAGCAAGTAAAATAATAATGAAAGAATGATAATTTATTTATTTAGCTTTAAGCACAGGATTCAATTGAAGAGGCCTAGGTGGAGCCATTGTTCTTCTCTTCCAAAGATTAATTTCATTCCTTGGCTTAAACTTCAAATCAGCCACATTAGATGTACCACTATTTCCACCAACACCTAAAATAGGTGCAGAAAATGGAATCAAAACTTCATCATCCTCTCCATCAGTAAAACAATCCCTTTGATCAATTTCTTCAGGCTCAATCACTGCCTTCCAATCAAATTTAGAAAAAGCCTCACGACTACTTGCAAATCTCCTCATATCACCCATCGGCGGTGCTTTGTTGTTCCCTTCATCAACAAATCCAGAAGCATCTGATTTCCTTTCCGCAAATTTTGCTTTAGACCTCTGCGAAAAAATCCTCTGAAACTTCGACCTTTTCACCTCCGTGTCCACCTTTGCAGTGGAGGTGGACATCGAGGTGGAGAGATCGTTGTTGTGTTTTGGAATATGTGATTTCTTCTTGTGATGCTTGATCTGTCCCATACAAGAAATCTTTGGTGAAGTAGGTTCTTGAGTTTCATTGCCACCACCATCTTTAGGTTTTGTTCTAGCTTCATATGGAATCATAGTAACCATAGGTCCAGAAAATCCCTTACCAGCAGCATGAGTTTTTGCACCCCACTTTGTGTTATTTTCTGATCTAAATTTGTGATCTCTTCCTGGACTGAAAGGAGCGTTTTGAAATGTTATTGTGATTGCTTTCATGAACTTGTTCCTTAGCTTGCTGCTTTGTTTCTCTTTCTCCATGATGGATGATTAAATTGTTGGATTTGAGTCACAAACAAAGGTAGATACTATAGATAGCTTTATGTGTTTATATATATGCTTTTGCGTTGAAACTTATAACATATGGTTTTGATGTGTTTATAATATAGTAATAGTTATACTATTACTGGTTACGTTAGCATGTAAATTGATATGGACTCTGTCAATTTTGGTAGGTAAGAGACTGTGTAATGAAATGAAATGGGTTTAGTTTTGTTGGTCAAACATATCGCTGGGACTAACTGATAAAGACAAAGACAAACGCACTTTCCTAACTCAATAAACAAACATAATTGTAATTAAATTCACAATAAAAAACATGCGGAGGTTGCGGTTGATGCAAGATACCGTGTTCCTATACTATTATTCTTTATATTGAAATTGAATGATTGTCGTTATCTTCTTTGAATTTTTGATGCTGTACAAGCATGCCTTTTTAGAATCCTGAATGAATGTAAAGATATTTTTTTACTCGAATAGATATTTTGTATTTTATGGTGATGTATGTGCCGCTAATTTCATCACTTCCTTGACTTGTTGAGTTTTCCTTTCATCTAACAATCAAACATGGCACGTGGGTACCAATTAAATTAAGGTAGTACCTCATTTTCCTTTTTGTTTCCTTACACGGTAGCTAGTTATCTTTGAAACACGGTCAGAATTAAGAATTCTCTTTCATGAAAAACATGAGGAGTGTACTTCTCTTTCATTGGTCAAACAAACAAAATACCTTTATTTCTCGTGTGTATAGTTACCTTATTCTCCGTAAACAAAAGCCTATTTTTTAAATTTGGGTCTTGTTAAACACTTGTTAAGAATCGAAAATGAAAAAAATTGATAACTTTCTTATAAAAAAAGTTGCTTTTTAAAGTTTTAAGATGTAGAATGCACATATTTTAAGAAAAAACTTTAATTTTAAACTTTTTATCAAGTGTCCTAAGTGTCATTAGGGCACTTGTTAACATTTTCTTTTAAATTTATTCAATAAATGATGTATGTAGTCTATTATATAAATCAAATACTCCCTCCGTCCCTTAATATAGCCACCTATTGCTTTTTTCACATTTCTTAAGAAATGTTGTTGGTGTAGTTAATGTGTCTATTTTATAGTACAATTTTACAAAATTACCCTCATTAAAGAGATAATGTGAAAAGTCAATTTATTATAATTTTAGAATTAGTAGTAGTATTAAATAAGGGTATATATGGAAAAAAAATAATTAATGTGTGTTGTAATTTAAAAAGAGGGTTATATTTAGGGACAAAAAAATAAACAAAAGGGGAGTTATATTAAGGGACGGAGGGAGTATATCATTTATTAAATAAACTTAAAAAAATCAATTTACTTATAATAGTGACTGAAAGATGTAGACATAAAGTTTCGACCGTGATTTAAAAGTGATTAATTTATGTTTAAAATTTGTAGAATATATTAGGTGAATTCTCACCTCCTAATCAATTTTTTTTTCTTCATATATAATATGAGACAGAAATCAAATTAATATTCAAGTCTTTTAATATTTAGACCAATCTATTTTTAGTAATTTAATTTTGTTATTATTCTAACAAGTGTGTACGCATAAAGCACGTGTTTTTTTACTGAACAAAGAGCACATGCTAGTGTACTAAAAATTGAAATTTTATATTAAAAAATTACTTTAAGAGTATTTTATGACTAAATTATTTTATTTAATTTTTTTTAATGACAAGTTTTTATACTACCTCCGTCCCTAAATATAGGACCTTTTTGCCAAAATCATGGGAATTAAGAAAGTTGAGATTAGTATTAAATTTGTTTATAATTACTATTGTTTTTACAATTTTATCCTTAATAGAGATAGTTAGTTTATGTTTTTAATATAGTATTTACTGTTGATTGAAGAAAAAGATACAAAATAAATAGGGGTATCTTGTAAAAAAATAATTAATGTAATTCGAAATATCAAGAGGGTCTTATAAAAAAGGACAAATTTTTTTTTTAAAAGGGTCTTATAAGTAAGGACGGAGGTAGTAAATGTTAATTTTTCTTGGTTACAAATGTTAATATGTTAATTGTTATTATAATTTTGTCTCTTTGTTAAAATTTGAACCATAAACCATCAATCAACTAGTTAACCCTTAACTCAAATCGTATAAATTATATAAACCCCTTAAAACTTAGTTTAATTGCACTTTTGGTCCTCACATTTAGACCAACTCACGAAATTGATCATTCATTTTTCAAATCGAACAAAGCAGTCCCTATACTATCAAGTTTTTTGCACTTTTGGTCCTTACCTCCATTTTAGCTCCCAAAACGTTGATGTGTCGCATTTTTTGATGAGGTAAGGACTAATAACGCTTATGTTTTTTCCACTTTAGGTCCTTACCCCATTTTAGCTCCCAAAAATGTTTTTATTAGAAGAGACCAAAAAATGTGACACATCATCATTTTTTAGAGCTAAAATGGGGGTAAGGACGAAAAGTGCAAAAAAACATGATAGTATAGGACTACTTTGTTCGATTTGAAAAACGCAAGACCATTTTTGTGAGGTGGTTTAAATGCGAGGACTAAAAGTGTAATTAAGCCTTAAAATTTTGATGTTGAATACAATGACATTTGGTTTTTGTGTATTTTTTAAATGGGCAAAGTTATGTAAATGAAAAATTCAAGTTTACTCAAATAACATTGGTGACTAGTGGGTCCCTTCGTATGGGTGATTTAAAATTGATTTCAGTCACATAAAAAAATTTGGCAGCAGCATCATCATCCTCACATAACAGAGTAAGGTTTCTTATATAATGTTCTGTTCTGTTTAAGAATGTTATTGTTAATTGTAAGCACTAGCAAATAGGAATGTACCTCTCTTTTTGGTATTTAGCTCCAAACTGTTTCGTTTCCGCAAATACACGAAAATGCACACCACCTGTTTGTCAAAATGCACAAATAATGCTTCTCTTCAATCTCCTTGTACAGTTTCTCCATGGATCTGCAGGATTTCCTTATTCGCGCTCGAATTTTCAAGCTTTACAGGCAAGCTTTGAGAGTTGCCGCTCGAGCTCCCCCTCCCGCTAGAGGTAAACAAACTTCTTTCTCATTTTATATTTTTATCATTTTCTAATAATGATTCATGACAATGCTTGAGATGTGTAGGTGAACTGAGGCAAACAATTAGACAAGAGATTGAAATTAATCGAAACTGCAATGACAAACAAAGGATCCGTTTCTTGATCAGTGAAGGCTTGGAGAAATTGAAACGACTCGATGAAATGCTTGATATGCAAGGTCACTGACCCTGTCATTTTGTATCAAATACCCATTCCAAAACTATAACAGAATGATTTAATTCATGTGTTTTTGTTACAGATATTTAAACTAATATTATTGATGTATCGCTGGTTTTTTCTATTATTTCATAATGACATTGGCCTTGAGATTTATGAGTTGAAAATACGAATTCTGCCAATGGAATCACAGAAGGACAACTGTTCCAAAGTAAACTGAATTTCATTTCATTTCATTTGTTCTAACTTAGACTTCTGTAAAGCAATTGACACAGGATTTTGATTTCATGTCCTATCCTTGTTAGGAAGTGCATATGTTATTGCTTTTGGTCGAGGGAAGGGTTTTAGGTTCTGTCAAGGTTCATGTGGACTTAGAGATTAGAGTTATTTTGAATAGTTTTGGAGGTTAGAGTTAATCACATCTATAGAGAGTTATTTCAGAGGATAGGTCTCAGCTTCTAGCTAACTTGTATGGGAGTTCCTTGTCTTATTTCTTTCTAATTTGTATTTTTAGGCCTGGCCTCTTTGTTTACATAAAAATAAGACAGATTGCTCTTTTATTTTTCAATTACAATAATTACTTTGTAAGATGTTAATTCAAAACTCAATTTAGGCCAAATGCATCCCGAGGTACTTTAATTTTAATGATTGTATCATATTAGCTATTTTAGTTTTTTTTTTTTCCTTCAGTTTCAAATTTGTCATTTATGTTAGTAAAAGATAATATTTCTTTTTAACAATTTGATCCCTTTTTTATCCGGCAATGTCAAAAAGTGCTTACATGATCATTTAACATTGAGGTGAAAAGTTCAAAAGTTGTTTATGAATTAAAACAAGAATACTTCCATACATTTCTTGGCTTTGTTATTGTTTCCTAATTTAATCATAATTTTGCAAATAATTTTTTCATCAACAAATAAATCAAGGATCAATTGATTTTGTTTCAAACTAAGATTAAATAATACACTTATGAATCCTAGTTTTGAGAGCGGTGAATTTGAACATATCAACTTAGCAATAAATATCTACATAAACACTTTTTAATTGAGTTTGATAGAAAGGGAGTAACAGTGCATATTTTTATGGCATATCGGACTAGGTAAACTCTTTTACTAACATAAATGACTATTTAAAATAAAAAATATATAAAATGATTAATATGATACAAACGTTAAATTTGGACCTTGGAATGTATGCGGCCAAATCTTTACAAATATCGGTAGAAACTCTTACTTCTAAAGTTAAACAATCACAAGAAGTAGTTTTTAAACTATTAGCGTTATTGCAAACTTTTGTTAAATGGAGACCTAAAAATGACCAGCTAAATAAGAAGGCCATGAGAATAAACACACCTAACACATTTGGATGTTGCTTATTAGGTCCCTCAAATTGCTCAATCGATCATGTCGTAACTCACGATCAACTTTGAATAAACACACCTAACGCATCTGAAGTTTTAATATATGTCAATCTAAATTCTTATTTATATGAAAAAAATCTTTGTTGAAAGGAATGATTTTGATTTTTATATGAACGAGTATGAGAAACTTCTCCCTTTCTCTACAACTCATGTTAGATATTTGGACATTCTTTCAAGAATTGTAATTATCGGATTCCTCCAAAAGTCACCGGAAATCCAATAGTTGATCATGAATCCAAAGTGCAACACGCTGCTAAGCCTATTACATCAAATCCTGAAGTTGGGAATGTTGATGAATTGATCACACCCTCACCCTGTGCATGTCCAACTCCAAACAATGTTGTAGTAAAATTGTTGTAGAAAAAGATCTCATAATTGATATAATAAAGTCTAAAGAGGTAGTAGCTTACGTGTTTGTTAGAGATTTCATAAACCATGAGGATGAGACATTTCCTAGTAATTATGTTGGAGAAATATTCTTGTTCAACCAATGCTTGTTGATGTTTATGTTATGGGTGACAGGCAGAGGGAGGACTAACAAAGTAACAAAATTTCTTATATGTATATCGTTTGTCCCCATCTTAGAGTGGTATGCCTTTCAATTCATTGTCTCTAATGATGTCATAAATCCTAACATTTCTCACGAGTTTGAGATTTTAAGGGAGTATATGCTTGGAAGGGAAATAATGCTCCAAACTCCTAAGCATAAGTTTTACACTTATGAGGAACAGATAACGACAACTAGTAATTATTTGAATGATCGTTCTGCTTATAGCAAAAGAGTCTTTTATAGAAGTGGTGTCTAAGGTCAAGAAAAAGTTTAAGCAGAAGTAAGTTCAGTTACATAATACTTGCTCAAAGGGTAGAATACAAGACTATTTGTGGAGCTTTTGTTGTGTTTTTCTTAGTTTTTTGAACTTTTTTCTTTTATTTTGTCATGTTTTTTTATTTTTTATTTTGTTCTGGGTTAGGCTTTACGTCCTCCCAATTTTTTTTATTTTGTTTTTTCTTAAATGAACTTTCTTTTAGTTTAAGAAGAAAAGTGACTTATCTAAATCTTTTCACAATAAAAATCTTTTTTAAATATTTTTAACAAAAATATTTGTCACCATATTTATACATTTTGAATTTATTTTGACTAAATCAGCCTTTAGACTAACGTAGTTTACAATATTTTCTTCTATCTTAGTTTTATGCATTTTTTTTAACAAAGTTTCATGCATATTAAAAAAAATCAAAGCTACAAAACTTGTGAAGATATTAATAAAAAAAAGTTGAATTCAAAGAATGTAAGGTCTCTTTAATAGTGACAATGAAGTAGATATGATATGATAAGTTATTATATCTGATCTCAATTTAGTATTTGATGAGACTACAAAATATAATAATTTAATCTTACATCTATTATATTTTATCTCTCTAGTTAAAATTCTTATCTTGTATATGAGTTGGGTAAAAAATTAGCATTTATATTTTAAAAAGATTAGAGAAGGTGAAACAATTGTTAATGTAACTGACATTAATAATCATTTTACAACAACTTTCGATGAACTTTAAACTCTGTACCTGGATTGAGGTTACAAGATTAAGTTATAACCACTAACTTTGACTCAATTCTATCTTTTTACTCTATCTGTCTCTATCACACATACAAATGCATATTTTTTTTGTCTTTAATTATCTATTAAAAAAATAAAAGTTTAATATTGAAAATATTAATCGAGACGAATCCAACAATATCTTATGTGATATTATTTATCTTTGTATATTAGAAGAAAAAAAAATATAGTCAACGTATGCAAGATCAATAGTGCACATTGTCAAACATGTCATCTAATATGGGAAGGAAGGAGTAGAATGTTAATCTAATTTTATTAGGGCCTAGCACAATATGATTTGATAAAAATATAATTTACTCATTTACACTAATATCATGTAATTTAACATCTAAAAACTGAAATATGATAAAATATAAATAAAAAACTAAAATAAAATATGATATGATATGAAATAAAAAAAAAAGTATCAAGCATTAATAAAGAAAATTAAAATACCTATGATTTTATCACAAAGTAATTTTGTCATTTTATATCATCTAAAAGATTAAAAATATATTTATGTTGTTTCACAAGAGTAGGCTCTTCATTTAAATACGACATCTATTTCAAGTGTCGTTTGGGACCAATTTTGCTTTTCTATTTAACTATCATTTTGATATTATAAGGTTATAAATTGTCAATTATACCTATTTTTCAATTACTCATATTTATTAATTTTTTCAATAAAATTCGTTAATGTTATCTATATGGAAGATTCAAGTTTTTTTAAACAAAATGTTTTATTTTTTTTGTTATCTGCAAATTTAAATTTCCCTGAAACAATTTTCCCCCTATAATAATAGTTCCATGAACAATTGAAATTCTACAAATAAGATGAGTAACATTGTTAAAAAAAAAATCAAGTGCAAAATAAAATATCAATAAAGTTCAAAAAGAAGTAAAAATGGAAGACTCATTGGGAAGAGAGAGAAATAGAGAGAATGCGTAAAAAAATAGAAATTTATTGGTGGATTAAAACGATAGTATAATTGAAAAAAACTCCAAAATTTCACTTCCTTAATTTAAGCATATTATTTTAAAACAACACTAAAAAGGAACAAATGGAGTATTATTATTTACGCAACAACCAATGGACACCTTCAGGTCTTTTTATGCTTCGTAATTTAATTAAGCTTTCATTGATATCTATTGTTATTGTTTTATCGATTACTACCCCATATAAAAATTGTGTACAAGGTTGTTTATTAGGTTGTTCTACCATATCTTTCTCCAACTCTGTATTCTATAATTTCTCTATCATATTTTAACCATCAAATGGATCCGTATTGTTATATCTAAATAGTTTTTTTAATTTTCTTTAAAGAGATTTTTTTTTGTTGTAAATACAGTCTTATTTAAATATTTTTAACGAAAATATTTCATACATTTTTATTTTTATTTTGACTGTGTCACCCATATATTTGATTTGAATTAGAACCTTCTATTCTATTTTATTTTTTATATTGTTAAGTCACATGATAATTGACTAATGTACGACTTTCTTACATATTCAAATATATTATAGGTGATTTAAATATAAAAATATAACGTTTTCATTTTATTACCTTATTGGAAATTCCCAAGACTTATATTTTTCGAATTTGTAACAGTCTCTTTCAAATATATAATAATGCTAACAAGCCGGCTCTAGTTTTCTTTTTCTAGATTTTTTCTTCGAGATTTTTCATTGAGGGGATGATTTTGGGTCAATTCTTGACCTGAAATCACCCCTCTTCATCTTTTTCTCTCCATTTCAATCTAAATAAGTGATTTTTCACATAGATCTAGGTTTTTTCTTTGTGATTTCATCACCTAAGTGTGGTGGTTTGTTGTTCGTCGTCTTGTGCGGCGTTGTTTGATTTTCCGTCTTTCTGCGATGTTCATTTGATTCATATTGAAAAATTTATTATTTAATCAAAGATTTGAGCGTCAACGTTGCAGATCTAAAGGCCATGGATATTCTGGTGACTTTAATTTTATCATATATTTTTGTTGGCATTATGCCGTTATATGTTATTAACTTGGATGTTGTGAGTTTGTTCGTAGATTCATCCTTTACGTTTTTAGCGTTGTTGAATGATATAATCTCTCGATTTGAATGAATGAATATTATTTTGTTTTTGTCAAAAGTTTCACATAGTTTTTTTGATGGGTTCAATTTCCAAGGAGAAGTCAAAATTGATTTCATTGAAGGATTTGATGCCTTTGCGTCCATGGAATTCACCACCTCTACCACTAAGTGAACTTAGAGGAAGACAATACATGAAGCTCAAGAAACCAATTTTTAAAGATGGAGTCGAAGTTTATTGGCTGCCAAAGATCTTAGCAAATGAAGATGAAGTCCCTGAAACTGTAATTCCGTTTCAAGGTGTTTTCAAATTTATCGATAGACATGTCCTTACTGTTGTAAAAAGGTGGATTGGTAAGATTGTTGAGTATGAATTTAGCACATGATTTCTTTATGAAACTTTTCCATTGATGATGAATGAATAAATGTTAAGTACTTTATGGTATTGTTGGAATTTTTATGTTGGATCTTCAGGAAAAAAAAATCTAAATATATTTTAGGTGATGGTGCCATGCATGATAAATTTTAATGTTTTATTTGTTTCGATTTTAATCATTCTTGGGAGGTCAATGGAAAAAAAGAATCAATTATTGGAGATTTGTAAGTTACAAAGATTTTTAAAACATTATTAAACTGTGTTTAGGTAGTAACTAAGTAAAACAATCTCTTCTAAGTTAAAAGTGAAATGTGTTTGGAAGGGATTGAGAGAAATTTGAAAATAAAATAGTGATGAAATGAAAGGAATGATAAACTTTGTGAAAGGAGCGTTGGGGGTGGGGGGCTTGTACAAATTCTACAAATTCATTCTATGTTGGTGTAATACTCTCAATATTAAAAGTATATTTTTATGAAAAATGGAATGATTCATCAATTTTTTCCCTCTACTTCCCCTCCAGACAAAGGCTTATAGAAAGTTCTCATGTAGTCATGTCATTTACTTCTGAAGTCGAAGTAAATTCTACAAATTCAATCTATGTTGGTGTAATACTCTCAATATTAAAAGTATACTCTCTAAGAAAAAGCGAATGACTCATCTATTTTTCCCTCTACTTTTCATCCAAACAGATCCTTATAGAAAGTTCTTATGTAGTTATGTCATTTACTTCAACAGTTGAAGTAAAATTATACAAATTCAATCTATGTTGGTGTAATACTTAGGGATGTTGATGGACATTTGTCATAGCGGATCCACGGAGAAATCCACGTCCGGGTCCTCAAATTTGGAGGAATTTTTCCCACACGGGGACGGGAGTGGATATTCCCCCGAGTTCACTTTGGGGACTGGGATCGGGGAAGTACCCCCCCGCCCCCCAACCAAAAATATATATTATATTACCCTTATTTTAAATATAGGTTTACTTATATAGGTTGTTTTTTTTGGTCTTTTCATATATTTTCTAAAAAAAAACTAATTAATTTTTTTATAAGCCAAGAGATAAGTTAGGAATCAGGGAAAATTATGAACATCCCAATAAAAAAACTAAATGTAAATAACTATTATTATTTATCAAAACTTAGAAAGAGAAAAAAAAAATCAGAACCTCAATCTCCTCTCTCGCAACTCAATTATCTATCTCGCCTTAGAAAGAGAAAAAAAAAATAAAACCCTCAATCTCCTCTCTTAGTAGCTCAATCACCTCTCTTGCCTCTCACTCTCATGGTGAAAAGCAAACCCTAGCAGCGTCTCATAACTCATCATCTCCTCTCTTGCCTCTCAATATGAGTTCGTTGATTTTCAATCTCTCGCCTCTCAATTTCAGTTTTTGATTTCACTCTCGGCCTCTTCATTCTTGGCATCTCATCTCCACCACTTCAATATGCTAAATTTTCTCTTCCTTATTCTAAATATGTAGCAATCCCAAACTCTACAAAAAAATATTAAATTAATTTAATTGGGACCCGTAGGGATACACATGGACGAGATGGTAAAGCACCCCTTGTCCTTAATATGCCCCCGTTGACATCTAGTGCCCTCAATATTAAAGTATATTTTTTAAGAAAAAGTGAATGATTCATCTATTTTTCCCTCTACTTCTCCTATAAACTTTCAAATAGAACCTTATAGAAAGTTCTTATTTGAATGTATTTTTCGTGAACCTATACGTTGTTATTGTTATTTTAATAAAAGGGGGAT
Source organism: Medicago lupulina (assembly GCA_958299785.1). Classification (NCBI taxonomy): domain Eukaryota; kingdom Viridiplantae; phylum Streptophyta; class Magnoliopsida; order Fabales; family Fabaceae; genus Medicago; species Medicago lupulina. The sequence continues at coordinate 71,481,697 of OY283141.1, read as the reverse complement.
ACTTCCAACAGCAAAAGAAAACAAAAAAAAATTGAAACTAAAAGCATCTATGAAAGACGACAACACTCCTATCCGCCAACATGGCTATGGAAGTTAAAAAAAAAAACACTTTATCCTCATTGGATGAAAATAGGCCGAACTTCGTAAAATCATCAGTTACTTTAGTTTCCTCATGATGGACATGGATATATGAGAAGTGTGTCAACTTTATATATGCAACTCCAAGATACTGGAGATATATTGAGATGTATAAACCAACACCCACTAGAAATCAAGGACACAACTGCTTTTAAAACTAGACTATATTTTTCGCCTTGCCCATACCCGATTCAAGATCCACTTCAATACTTTTAATCATAATCCACATTCACCATTGGAAATAAAAATATATATCAATATTCATGAAGAATCTGACGATAAGAGAATTATCTTGGTCTACCCCTTCTTAGGCGCTTTCAATGGCAAATATCTAGTAGTAGATACATATCCAAGAGGGGTGACATCTCTATCCTTCATAGTCAAGATCACAATAATGAACTTTTATTTAAGTTTTTTGCGAAAAATAATAATCCCAAGAGTAGCAACCATGTCGTTGAAGATATACTCATTCCAAGCTCTCCATATATTTTCCAAAATATCTACAAATTCATTGCTCTAATATTCTTTTTTTTTTTTTTTTACGTTATTATAGGTTACATGATAATTGATTGTAGTATGACTTTGCTACAAACTATAGTTAATATAATGTTTCCATTTTAAAACTTATATTTTTAAAATCTTTAATTGTACCTTTCAAATATATATTAATCACAACATTCTAAGTTTCGCATAGTTTTTTTAGATGGGAACTCTTTGCAATCAACAACCATAACTGATATAATTGAGGGATTTGATGTTGTTATATTCAGGGAAATGCATATGTATACTTTCATTTAAGGAATATTTAGGTGGTTATTAAAAAAAGGAAGGATGAAGTGGTAAGAATGAAGGACTTTGGGAGGGGGTTATTTTTCTTCAAGATACTAAATCTCCATGATTTTTTGGAACTAAAAAAAATTGTATTAACTAAGGGTTTTGGAAAGAAAAAAAAAATTGGGTGGAGAGGGTTGGGGGGCTTGGGTAGATTTTCAAAAGGGTTAGATATGTTTTTTTGTCGTACGAATATTTTAACTTTTCGTTTTTGTCTTCATAAAAGAGAGTTATCCCACAACTACAAAGAAAACAAAAAAAGTAAATGCCTCTATCCTCTCTGCTATTAGATAAAGATAAGTTGAACTTCATAAAAGCATTCATTGCTAAAGTTGTCTTACGATGGACACGACTAACCTAGAATGTGTCAACTTGATAAGCATCATACTGATACAAGATATTAGAGAAAAACTCAATTGTATATATTAACACACTAGAAATTAAGGACATGGTTGTTTTTAGAATCAGACAGACTCCACTTTCACCTTCCTTATCACTGCTATATGTAGATCTCGCGAATGCATCCTGAACGGATTTTTCACATGTGCGCTGTTTTTTCTAAACACATATTTCTCCTATTTTTTATTAAAATAAATGGGTAAGTAACCATTTACCGACATAGTACCATCACTTGCGGTTTCTGCAAAGTAAATAATCCTCACACTCATATTTGGTCTTTGAGGATGTTTTGTCCCTTTCATCACAATGTAATATATCTTCGGCTACTCAATAGTTGTGTTCATATAGTAGCAACATTATTAATATCAACATATGACCATTCTTCTCTAAGTGGTTTGTGTTGTTGAAGTTCCACTTGACTTCTAACACTTAATTGATTTAGAAGAAAGCATTATTTTGTTGGTTCTTTCCATATAAGAGATAAATTTGAGACACTGGTTGATAAACTTGTATTCTTAGACATCATTAAAGATTAATATGTAAGCAAAAATGAAATGGTCTAAGATATAAACGGGTCTGAAATGGACAAACAAACGTGAAAGCGATGAAATTTGGATAAGAGTTTTATGATGTAACTTAGTTGGATTTGGATAGCAGGTTTTGCAATGGTAAGGGTGGGGAAGCCAATCTACCTTGTGTTTTCTACCTTTGTAAGAAGCAAAAAGAGTTGTTTTCTGCATGTTTTTTCTTTGACAACTCATTCACGATGTTTTCACGAAAAATCTGACGATAAGAGAAACCATCATGGTCACAAACAACTTTACTGTCAAAATGCATGAACGTACCATCACTAGTTTTTTCACCCGTGCGTAGAAAAGATTTATTGTAGCTTAAATTAAATATTTATAGTCTTCTATGTTTTTTTAAGAATATGAAACTATAGACTTAATTAAATAGAAACTTAATTAAAACACATGTAACTCGATGTTTTAAAGGAATATGAAACTTTGGACATTTAATAGAAATTTAAATCAGATACTTATAGCCTCCCGTGATGCATAAATTGATAAGTAGAAAGTGGCAAAATATTTAGCTAGTTAACCGTATACAATAACATACGATATGACGGTAGACTCATGTTAATGGAGGAATTAGAAAATGGTAGAAGTAAAGAATGAATTAACTAATAGAGACCATCTATTATTCATATATTATTTAGCATTGATGAAAGAAAGCCATATAATTTCCCTAACTTCCAGTTTCCTCCCTCGGTCATCTAAAACCAAATTGCATGATTTTAAAGCAGTACTCAGCCTATGCTGTATATAAGGATGGATAAAAACAAATAGAATTTCTTATGCTACTAAAGACTCGTGGCTATTTGGAAATAGTCAAGATAGGAACCTTGATAATGCACCAAACTTCGAAACATTTTTAAAGTTTTGTAGTGATTTTTCTCATCCTTTTCAATTCTTCCCTTTTATTTTCTTTTGTTTTAACTTTCATTCATCTTCTGGATTTGAAACATGTTTGTGTACAACATGTTCATACAACATTCATAAACGGTATAAAATAATAAAGTACATAAAAATGATAATTTATCCAAAAGAAGATTAATGAAAGTAACACCTTCCAAATTTTATAGTCCTTATTGATACATAGAGACATTGATTACATGTTGAATATAGAGACATTGCATGTAAATCTAAACTTAAATAACAACATATTCTCAAGCAATGGTGCACTTTGAACTTGGTCCTCCATAGATAAACTCCCTCCATGAAAATTAATTAATTAATATACAAAGCCTTCCTAGAATATGTTATTCCTGTTAAACACTTCAAAACAAATGTTCTCTAACTCTCATGAAAATAACATACTTAAAAGAGAACAATAAGAGTGATCATTTGCAATTTGCAATTCTTTTTAAGCTTTGGTTTAAAATAAAGATGTTATTTGATATGTATTGAGATGTTTTCTGCAAATCAAGATATAAAAAGGTGTCAGACATTTCAATTTTGAAAAATATATTATAAGTATGAGAGAAGATTATAAAGTTGTTTCACTTAAGATATATCTAACATGTCAACTAATATGTGTAAAATTGCTATTAAAAGAACCACTAAGGAGTTTTAATCTAAAAAGAAATAAAATTCAAATCTAATGATATAGTGAATTTTGAAAAGCACACTTAGGTAAATTTTGAGTTTCAAAATTCAAATTATCTTTCTAATCCAAAAAATAACCAAATTACACAATCATTAAATGACTAATCATGATAATTATATATAAAATATCACACATTCAATAGAAAATATAAAAAATTAAACTTGCAGAGTCTTTGTTTTTTCCCTGAAAAGAGACCATATGCCCCTACTTTGTATTGAACCTTTGCAATTATGGGCTAGATTACCTGATTTATGTGTGTTTTAATCCAAATAAGCTTCATTTTTGTAAACCACTAAGATACTATTAAGAAAAATTACATACAAATTGGCCTAAATAAAGAATAAAAAGTGAATACCAAATTAAAGTTCCCGTGTATACCTAAGTGAAGTTCCCGTGTATAAAAACAGGGAGGAGTAGAAAATGGTGAATATTGTAAAAGAGTGTGAATTTGGTTCAAAGGTCCAAAAAGTTTTTATGAAGGGATTTGAGTAAGTGCATATGGTGATGGGGTTTCAATGTTGTCAACCATCCTAAAATTAATACATGACAATATTAAAACTAATGATAACTTAATTAGCAGATAAATTTGTGAATTTAAACAATCCAAGTATAATGAAAAACTACCTATTCTTATGGGCAGTAGCTTTTGCACAAATTGGATTGAAAACCACCCTCGTACAACTGATGCAGTTTTGGATGTGTATATTGTCTACAAAATCCATATCTATGACTTCAGATCTACAATTAAAAAATAGCCACAAATCATATTCTGTTTGTTATAATTTTTGTATAAATTCAAAACTGATTCAATGCACTTTACATAGCTTTAAGAGGATGAAATTACAAATTGTTTGAAAATTGTTTCATGGTATAACTGTTGTATAAATGAACATAAACTCACAAACTAAGTAGTTAGGATCATGAGAACCACCGCAAATTTCATCAATTGGAACAAAGGTAAACGGAGAATGGCCTATTTCCATACCAGCTAAAGGCATACACTTGGATCCAAATTGAAAGTTCAATTTATATGCATGGCGGGTGGTCTTGTAGTTACCCCCATTAGCAGCAACTCCAAGAATTTCAAATGCATAGACTCTCCCTTCAGTTATGTTGAAACTTATAGATCAAGTCTTTCGAATAAATGCTTATTTCCCTGCAAGAAATAAGTATATAGTTTTCCCTTTGTGAACAAAGGGAGAATATCTTTATATATATAGTCTAACGAAGCATAAAGCTGCAGTTTTTTCATGCTCACAAACAAATAATTTTGATTATTACTGAATATGTAAATTTTTAATTTTTTTTTTGACACATGCAAATTTTAAATATATTACACTTCATTGACTCACAGCTCACTCATTTACTCTTTTTTAAAGTAATAAAGTGTTAAATACTTGATAAATTAAATATATTTTTTCAAATAAATAGGGAAAAAAAATTATTATTAATATCAGTGACATTAACTACTATTTGACGACTATTTTTGCATATGAGATTTTAACTTCATTCCTTTTTGTAACCAAAAAAAACTTCATCCCACAGTGAACATGAGCAGAGCTTTGACACAAAAATAAAAGCGAAGAGCAAAAACACAACACTGTAAAGCATACCGTGTGATTCTTTGCAAATAGTCGCTCCAACAATCAGTCAAGCAAATAAAATTCCCCACAATGTTCAATTATCTCATTCACTAGATGATAAAAACAAATCAAGAAAGTAAAATATAGGTTAGTGTGAGTATCAATTATCAGTCACAAAAGGATTTAAAATAAAAACCAATCAAAACTTATAATATTAATAACTACCATAAATCACTCAGTCGACAAAATATAATAATAAGGCTAATTAGATTTAAAACTGACGATATCAGAATTTATAAGTCACATTTTGTCAAACACCTAGAGGGTGCTAAATTTGAAAATGCAAAATTCAAATCAAATCCACTAACATCATCATATAAATTCTATCATGAGTTTATCCTACCTATCCATATCTATCATGAGTTGTTCATCAATCATTTGAAACAATTTGTAATAAAACCTACCATGTAACAAAACATAGTAGCATAAAACCTAACTTACCAAACCAAAAAATCAAAAAAAATTAAATTCACAATAGGTTTAATAAGTTATCAAACCATGTCCCGTTAGAACTCATAACTGCTTAAACATAAAAGAAATTACACATTTCAGAACCCTAAACCAAAAATACTTTTAATAAATTATACATTTCGGTGTACATTAATCAATTTAAAAGAACTTTCAAATAATATTCTCTCTACTGCAACTCATGTTAACAAAACATGAGTTTAGAATTTACTTTTTCAATTCACAACTCATATTCAATATATATAGAAGTGATCCTATTTGTTCTATGTATTTAGAATTTACCTCTTCACCACTCATCAACATACTTTGAACTATTATCAAACTTCTCCCCATATTTTGAATTTAACTTTCATTTTCAAATCTTTGTTATTGACCTGCACTTAGTAACAACAAAAGGAATTGCACATGTCCGAATAAAATCAATCAATGTAAAGAAAGAAATCTAAGACCACAATTGCATGTTCAAACCTTTGTGGCCAAAAAACTATCTCATCACATGGTTCATATTGAAATATATATACTTGATGCAAAGAAATAACTTAATGATTAAATGGAAATGCTAACCACATGATTATTGGATCAAAATCATGAACATAACTTCATTGGCCCTCTTAATGAGCAATGTAACTACCTTATAAAAGTGCAACTTTTAAGAATGGATAATCAAATTCAAACTCATAATGAAAGAGAGACATAAAAAGTAATATCATATGCATGAATCATCTCATAGCTTACCTGATTTGGACAAAAGCAGTTTCAATGATCATCAAAACCTTTAAACAGTTGCCGCTAGTAAGCACCTGAACATAGAGAGCAACTTTTAAGAATGGATAATCAAATTCAAACTCAAACATTGATATTCAAAATTAACTCAAAACTCACTAATCAATATGAGATCTTCATGATTTGCCCACCTTTTCATGCCAAGAAAAAAAAAACAAAAATTGTTCTGTATCAATATCAAAAGTCAAAACTAAGAATATCATCCACTTTCTATTTGAGACATTTTATCAAACATTTTGTGAGTGCTCCATTTCACAGCAAAAAAATCAAATACAAAACCATGTCAAAATAAGACAAATTCAATAAAATCTAAATACTCTTGTTGATGTAAAGTTGTAAACACAAAAATAAAATCAATAATTTAAAATATAATAGTTTTTGTTAATCTAAACATAAAAAATAAGACAAATTCAAGACCCATTACACAACTAATAAAAAACGTCAAAATAAATTGTCAAAACAAAACTTCTTGAACAAATTCTACAATATACAAAACCATAAGAGTAAGAGAAAAGGGGCTTACGTGGTGGAAGACCTTCACTTGGACTGCCTCATTTTATTTTATTTTGAATCGTTCTGCAAAACAAACCAGAGAGCGAGAGTAAGAGAAAGGTTATACAGTTTGAACATGAACATGGATCAGACATCTAAAAACAAAAATGGAATTGAAATTCTTACCTCCACTTGCATCATTCACTATTGCATCAGTGGGGATATTGATTTCTGATTTGAGAATGAAAAATGATGAAAGGGAAGATGAGACGATGAAAAAGAGAGAATGAGGGATTGAATTCGTAGAGAGAGAAGAAGAAAGAGATAGTGATAAATTGGATGTGTTTGAATTTGAATAATGGGAAAGGAAGAGATGAGAGAGTAAGGAGGGATATTAGAAAGATTCAAATTTCAAAATTTAAATTGAAGAAGAATGAAAAGGGGGAGGGATTCTGTCTAGTTGCAGAAGTTTGTTTGAAGAAGAGGGAGTACGTTTCTGTGTTCAGAGTGAGATAGGGACTCTTTTTACCATTTTTCTTCTAAATCCATTTAATGCATCAGGAAAAAAGTTGGTAAGGGTTGGACTTTTGAGTTGGGCTGTACTTGTATGGGCCTCTATTCAAACTTGGATTTTTGTCATTTTTCTGGAAATAGGCCCGATAGCAACATTTCTTAGAGGGAAATCTACTTATTCAAATTTTAGTGCCATAAAATGCATTTTGCTCATTTTTTAATTGTGAGAAAATGAGGATTACATGGTTTTCTGGTCATGCTTACTATTTTTGATGATAAAATGAGACATTAAAAAAATGAGATTTATTGAAGGAGGCTTAGAATTGTGACACATTGGATTGAGAGGCTTGTTTTTGCTATTTGTTGCTTCATGTTTGTATATTATTAAGATTAAGATGAGTAAAATCCACTCATTCTTAAATGCCTTCAATGAGAAACTTCTATAAATAAATACATATCTAAAATGGAATCAAATTTATTCTTCATAGTCAAGATAACGACAACAAACTGATCCTCTTGAGGTTTTGTCTGAGAAATAATAATTACAAGCGTAGTCAGTATGTGGTTGAAGATCCACGAATTCAATGTTCTAACAAAATCTTTTTCCATCATTTAAACATTTATTTTTATTTTGGCTAGGTAACCCTTATACTTGGGGAGCTGTTTTGGAGTAAGAATTTATAGGATTTTAAAATAGTATTTTATGATGTAAAATTTATGTGGTATTCAATGAAGACTTTACTAAAAAATAAACAAGTCTTATGATATTTAATTGAGACTATTACGATCTTTAAAAAAATTCTATAAATCTAGTGTTATTCTCCTTAAAAAAAAAAAAAAGTGTTATTCTATCATGAATTTTTACCGCTTACAAAAAGGTCGTGTGGTATTATGTACTCCTTTTTTTTTTTTTTTATGCCTTTACATTATCCAACTTCTCCTTGCATCTCCTTCTTTTCTCCCCCTTTCTCATTTCCTTCCCCGACTCTCTCATTCTTTTTTACCATTGCTTTAAGCACTCATATAATTTATGTTTGTGCATTGTTATGATATATTCATTAGTATGAGTTTTGCTAGAAGACACCTTTTATGAAGGTGTTTTTTAACAAGTTATTCTATAAGCATTTGTTAAAAGACAACAATTAATTTTTATGAAGGTGTCTTTTCACAAAGTTATAACTAAAAAGTAGAAATCACACCTTGAGGTGTGAGTTGCTAAAAGACACCTTCATGGGTGGCTTCTAGCAAAACCCTATTAGTATTCATAAAAAACATCATAATCCCACAAAGGTTTAAATTAGGTATCGTCAATTCTCAAATTTGAACAAATTCAACAAATTTTTAATCAATCTTATGAACAATAACTTTGCAACCATATCACAAGAAATTCATAGAATTTTATACATATTTTAATTTAACTTTAACCATCATTTTCAATAATTTTTTGTTCCATTTAAAAACAATAACATTTCTCTAAGGTGTGGGCCTAATTTAAGGTGAATGATATTATTTACTATATTTTCATATCAAAGTAGTGGCCCTAATTAGAGAGAATGTGTGTTGATAGTATTGTGTTAGTGTGTTGCTGATATTTCTTTTTATTAATTGTATAAAATTCATAAAGTCATTTAAAATCTTGTTGTTCTTATTTGAACAAACAAGGTGAAACTCCTAATTAGAGGGTGTACTCTTCACATTGGTGATCTGCTTCTTTGCTACTGGTGGTATGGCCGGTCTTCATATTATTGAAACACTCAATAAAAATTGCATCTTCTCTAAGTATTTTTAATAAAAATATTAACCATTCCTTCAAAAAAAAAAATATATTAACCATTGTTTATACTTATATAATGTAATTTAAAAGCTCTCATAAAAAATGTAAGTTAAAATATAATAATCTTCTATCTTATATATTTTATGCTTTCCAGGGGAAAAATGAAGTAACCCAACCGTAACATGTGACATGAAAATTGAAGTATGACTAGGTAAAAAATTCTAAATATTTATATACCAAAAGTATCACATCTCTAAGGGGGAATACATAGAGCCTATGATAAACCAAAAATATATGATGAAAACTACGACGACGATGAAGAGGGTTTCAAATCTTTGATCGAAGTTTCATTTACAGATATATCTAATAAAATCACATCTTTAAGTATCACAATCCATGATTGAAGTTTCATTTACACACATATCTAATAAAATCACACCGTAATGACATTATGTTGTATCAGTTTCAATCATTTCTTTAAAAATATGTATATTGTGAGATGTGATCTGATGCATGTGGAAAATAAACTGTACCAACAAACCATAATAGTTATTCCATTATAATTATTAACAACACGCAAAGGGGTGTAGCTATGTGTAAGAGAGGGGTAGCTTTGACTACCCCAATATTTTTTTATTTGTATTAGTAAATGTATTTTATGTTTATCTACCGCAATAAAATATATTTAGTTATACCCTAAATAAGTTTATTTGCGCAAAGTTAAGAGAAATAAAATACTCAAAAGATTACCACATGTTTAATAGATTTATTTTGTCTTATTTTGATATCTTAAGCAATTAAAAGCATTGTTAGTAATGCAAATTGTAAAGATAGAACTAAAAAATAAAACTACTTTGCTGTTTACATATTGTAATTATTAACATAGTAAGTTACTTGCTTAAGCAATCTAGGGTTATTCTAGCATAAATACCATAATTTGTCATTTTCCGGTTCAATACACTTGTGACTCAGTTTTGAGTTTGCGACGGCCTATATTTTAAGTTAGTTGTCTTATGAAAGGATCAAGTCTTTCACTCGACTGTTTTTATTAGCAGATCCGCATTGTAGTTAGGAAATTCATATGAAAAAGCAGTTGTGCATATATTGCACCATAAATTTGCAAGAACTCTCTCCTTCCACTAAGAAAAAGCAGTTATGCATATACGTGACAGTGCTGCAACGCAAGGCATGTTGTCCAAAAGTTTAAGTCAAAGCTGAAGATTTCATTTTATATTTTAAATTGATTGATTAATAATAGATTTGTTTTTTTAAGAAGTTAAACTAACTCACCTAAATTGACATCGGAGAATTAATAATAGATTTGTATCATGACATAAAATGCATTGGATTGTGAAATCTATATTTTCACATGCTTATGTATTTGTAACATACTGTATAGGAATCATTGTTTGAAGGGAAATTGTTTATGATATTTAGCATTGTATTGTTAAGTTTTAATTGATAAAATATTCTACAATAGGCACAAAAAATTAATACACAATTTTTTTTATTGAATAGATATAAATATAAGTATATTAACATTTATAATTTTACTACGTTTGTCTTTAAATATAGGGTTATATTAACCAGTAGTACTAAGTAGGTTTGTATTAGATTCAATAATATTTAAATTTTTAAAGAATCAAATTTGTCATTTTTCATCATTTTTTGATATAATATTTTTAATTCACTCTTCATCTGTACTAACTCACTGTATAAATTTATAGAAAGTGATCGTCATGAAACAAATCTTTTTCAATAAATACGAAAAACGTTCATTTAGAAAAAAAAAAGAATTGTTTTATTCACACCCCAGGTATTTCTGGTTACACCCAAATTTACTTAAAATTTTATTATAATTCCAAATTTGCCCTTTTATATAAATGTTCTTAAAAACCTTGATTTCATTCACTGTCACTCTAAAATTTTAGCCTCTTTCACCCACAAACGATCATCGATGTTCAATCAATTTATGTGGAAGATTAAAGAGTGAATCAAAACATCTTTCATCCATACTCTATTGCATATAAGTAAGTAAATTTCTTCTTCTTTTTCAATGATGCTAGAATTTCTATATTTTTATTGTTGTTCAACGTTGATATGTTATGCACTTTACAACACGGTTATTTAATAGTGCAACACACACGTTAACGTTAATTAACATCGTTGAGGTTAACTTAAATCCAGCTTAAGTAAGTACATGTAAACTTAGTTTACATAACCTACTTAAACTGAGTTTACATGTACATACTTAAAATAAGATTACGTTGAATCTTTAAACAAGGTCGAAGAGGTTAAAGAAAAAAATTTGATTTTAAGTATGTACACTTACTCAGTTTAAATGACCTACTTAAACTAAGTTTACATGACATACTTAAACTGAGTTGTATGTACACTTAAATTCAGTTTGCATTACTTACTTAAACTAAGTTTACATGACCTACTTAAACCGATTTTAAGGAGTAATACCTCAAATTCGTTCTTGAATTTTCACCAATCAGCCAAATTCATCCCTGAATTTTGCGAAATTTCTATTTAGTTCCCAAATTTTACGGACGTCCATCAAAATGGTCCCTCCGTCCAAAAGCTCCGTTAATGGTGATGATGTGTCTTCTTGCATGTTGTGTTGTCATGTACACGTGTCAAAAAGGCAGCCACGTGTACAAGGACTAATTTGATGGAAATGGTAAAAATTCAAGATTTAACTTTTCAGTGTCATTTTTCCCGTGTTTCCAATTATACCTCTCTATGATAAGGATCGATTTGATACTTATTGTGATAATTTAAGGACTGATTTGATGGATAGTGTTATAATTTAAGGTCTGATTTGATTGATTTTATTTCAGGAAATGAGTACAAGGAAATATGGCATGAGAGGACCAGTAATTTCAAATGACAAGCATAAACAAACACCACTGAGAGGTCCAGCTCCACAAAATTCAACTGCTCCTGGAGTTATTAGAGTTCCAAATCCATATTACGGGTACACAACCCCAATACATGGAGTTTATCCCAACTCCAGGATTTCCAAAGCAGTGATGCTTGTTTAAATTATGTTTTTGGACTAGTTTCATTAATGTTTTTTGGACTTGTTTAATTTATGCTTTTTTTGGATATGTAATTACTTAAGAACATCAAATTACTTGATGACTTAATGGCTATGTAATGCTATTTTTTGGCTATGTAATGACTTATGAACATCAAATGTATGACTTATGATGGTATGCAAATGTATGTCTTTTTACAATCAAAGTGTCTGACTTTTACTTTTTACTTTGTTCAGCAAATGTATGCACGAAGGATCACAGTGATATATGTTGTGAAGATTCGAGGACTTATTTGATGGTATTTTCATTAATTTGGGGATCGATATGATGGATATACTTACAATAGAAGGAACAATTTGATTGAAATTTTTTGACAGAAGGGTTGCATTCATTCATTACATAGACTTGACATAATACAATAACATTTTAAACAACTCAATCAAACAAATTACTCCTATCAATATCTTAATCAACCTAAGCTCACTTCCTACACAATCAACTTTATCTATCATCATTGTCCTCCAAACCTCTTCTCTGACACTATCATTTGGCTTCTCCATCAACCTTGCATTTCTTCCATGACCATCACCATTGTTTTTAAAATAACCTAGTTCTTCAGCTTCATCAACCCACCCAAATAATTTACAGTTTTCACCATCTTTCTATACAATCATAAGACAAAATCATTACTATTTAAACAAACCATTCACACATCACATAAACATTGTTAAACAAACCTTTGGCAGAGGACATGCATAGCAAGTACCCAACAATGACCACTGATTTTTGAATTTCGAATTGAATCAAAAAAATTAGGGTTTTAAGTTTTTTGAATTGGGGAAGAACTTTGGCATCAAGTCATGGAAGAAACTTTGGGGATTTTGAACTTTAGGTGACAAATTATAACATTAGGGTTCTAAATTTATATATTTGGAAAAGAAAGAGCCGTTAATGAGAAAGAGGAGAAAGAGTCGTTGGGAATTTTGCAATTTTCTGAAAATCAATCAATTTGGTCTTTTGCAATTTTCTGAAAATCAATCAATTTGGTACTTGATAATTTTCTGTAAATCAATCAATTTGGTCCCTGCTTGCATGACATCTGACGTGGTAAGCCTTGTAAGAGATTAACGGTACACGTCACCTCCGTTAACAGACCAACTTAACAAAGAGATTGATTTGATTGACATTTTGTAAATTCGGAAACTAAATAGATATTTTGCAAAATTCAAGGACGAATTTGAGGTATTACTCCGATTTTAACTAAGTAAACTTAAACTAAGTTTAAATGATTTACTTAAACTAAGTTTAAGAGTAAATTAAATTTTATTTAACGGTAATTTTGTGAAAAATATGAGATGTTATTAGAAAAAAAAGGGAAAACGTTGAAAAAAAATGGCGAGAGACAGAGAGTAACAAGAAAGAGAAAAAATGAGAGGAAAATGGCGAAGCCTTTGGAATTCGAATCTAAACGTGAAACTGAGGCCAAAAACTGCAAACGGTTGCGCGTGGCGGTTGTTACACGAAGGTCCTGACACCGTCGAGGAGCTTCTAGAACGGCATCTAGTGAAGAAAGTTATCAACGATGATGAAGAAGAAGAAGAGTTGCTGAATCGGAGGCGACTCACCAGCACGCGCCGAGAAGCACTGAGTCTCTACAGAGACATTCTTCGTGCCTCACGATTTTTCACATGGCACGATACCAAAGGCGTTCTATGGCGTGATCTTCTTAGAGATAGCGCTCGTAAAGAGTTTGAGCTTGCGAGGTTTGAGACCGATCCGGAGATTGTGACTCGGTTGCTTATCGGTGGACGTGAGGCTGTGAATAACGCTATTGATAAGCTTGCCGAGAAGCAAAGGGAACAGATTCAGAAGGATCGTCGCGGTGGCGGTGACAATGCATAATAATAATAATTTAAAGGTAATTACTGCATTTGTGTTGTTTGATTTTGTTTGGTTTGTGAGTTGTCGAATTGAGTTGATTGATTTTCAATGGTGGTTAGGTGAGGATATGAAATAATGTAGGTTTTTGGTTTTGAACTGCTTCTGTATATTGATAATTGTTGATTTAGTTTATGGACACCCTTCAATTAGAATTGTCGGGTGCGAAACTTGGTAAAGCATAATCATGAAAATGAAGGACTGAATCAAATTAATCATTTTGTTAAAGGTTTTCAGGGCAAGACAATAGTTAAATAAGCCTATCCATGTCTCAGTTATTTACTTATCTTCAAGGTTGTCAGGACATTTAGATGAATGGACAAGATGCCTTTTCCGCGGTGCAAGGAAACTAATAAGTTCATAGGAAGATATTATTACTACTTCAAGTTAATTTTAATTTAACCTAAAACTAAAAGCTAATTATCTGTTTTACAAGAAAAGAACATCAACAAATACAACTAACGATTTTTCCTACTAGAAGGGCAAAAGAGAATCACAAGTGGAGGAAGACCCAAGCTACACTTATATGAAGATTTCTGAATCCCAGGTCTACTATTATACACCTTGAATATTCCGTCTATCTGAGCCATTTGTTCTTTGTTTTAGTCTTATTCTGTTAGAACTTACAATAAATCAATAAAGGGATTTTGTTAGAGTTGAAGTTAAAAAGTTATGGGAGGTTAGCATAGTTGTTGAGTTCATTAGCCTTTTTGTTTGTATTAAAGTTGGTCCTATGGATCGGTACTAGGGGAGGGAGGAAATCATTTTATGAAAGTTGTAAACTAGAGAATGCTATTGTGGGGGTTTTTTTGGTCACCTTTGGTGTTCCTTTTATCTTTGCACATTTGCTCTCCTTTTTCATTTATATACTTGTATACCTATTTGCCATTCAAAAAGAAAAAAAGAAAAAAAAAATGCTCCAGTGAGGGGAGAGTGCTCACTTGGGGTTGTGGTAACCTTGAGTGCAAGGTTATCAATCATCTTGTTCGTTCCTATTATTATTTCCATTTAGTGATAATACCAGAAAGTTATTCAAGGCATCATTCTTTTGATTTATCAGTTCTGTCCAGTTTTGGGGAATTCTTTTGGAATTCATTTCCTGGGTTCCTAACATGTTCCCTTTTCTAATTCATCTCTAGAGCAGGTCCAGTGATTAGATTCACAATATTCAATGACTGGATTTCAAGGTCTAACTCAAATCTCAGTCTAAAGACTCAGATCATTACATAGTCTCCTAAGCCCTGAGCTACTTGGCGAGTAGGGCTTGCAAACCCCAACCACTCAGATGGTACTGCTTCCCTCTTTTGATGAATACTTAAATTATTCTAATAGAAACAAGCTTCCTAAGGGCTTTTATTTCTCGCTCTATAATTTTGTGTCATCATTAGTTAGTTTTGAATGTTTATTGGAGTACTACTAACTGTGGCCTTTTGGAAGGTAAAAGGAAGATTTTTGTTGATGTTTTATAAACATATGTGTGTTTAAAACTTTATTTCATCTTTTGAAGTCCTAAAATAACAATAGGATATTAAAAATCAGCTGCCATCGATACTTGAAGATTTAGATAAAGGAATTTGTTTATTGTTGATCATTATTAATATTATCACTCAGTTTCGTTTCCTTTAATATAGAGAAGTGTAGTACATATAGTCTCCTAGTGATGAATAAGGCTGAAATTTTGAAAATCAGAGATGAAAACAATATAATTTAAGCGTCTCCCATAAATAGAGAACAAAATTTACTGCTCCAAATACAAACAGTTGACCAATGGAGTCAACCCTACCCACTTTTCTTATGATGATTTGCATTCTGGCATATAAGATATTCTATCTTTTTCATGTGCAATATCCTGGAGCTGCAAAATGAATAATGCATCTTGCGATTTTACATTGTTCCTTCTGATAGGGTTATAATAAGTTATAACAAACTTTTTTTTTGACAAACATGTTATAACAAACTTGTGAAGGGCTATTTATATACATGTATGGACTTGGTCATGCAAATCATGATTATGTGGGTGTACAAACTGATTTGTTCTGTTGCAATATGTTGTCCGTGTTTGTTTAAAATAATAATAAAATTCATGACAAGTGAAAATTGATTGCAGGTGTTTTTCCTCGATTCAGTTTTGGAAGGACCTGTTCTTCAAGGAGAGGCAAACGTCGAGTATTGTGGAATATGTGGCCAAGTAAGCAGCTGGCTGCACTACAATACTATCTTGTAGAAACTGTTAGAAAATTGTGATAACAAGTTTGTTATGTATTTCTAACAAAGTTATATATATGTACTAAAACGAGTTGTTTAGTGAGTTTCCACACTGATATCAATGTCTGGAATAACAGCTGAACTTTGCACATGCTCTTTTGTGATTATAAGAATATGATTATTTGGAATTTTAAAGTTGTGCTTTTTTTAGCATCTCTTTGCATTGACTCCCAACCCTTTTCACAGCCCCATTTTTTGTCTCAATACATACACATCACCAAGAGCTACCTAAACAATTAGAATATATCCTGTATACTTGAAACTGAAAATAAAGAGTTTGTAACTTTAAATAACATCACACTGAAAATCAGGTTATGCACTATATGCCATTTCATGCACATCATAGCATATCACTCGCACAATGTTACTATTTTGATTGTTGATGTGAGCTTTAATTTTGTCACTGATTTTCTTGTCATAATCACACATTCACACTCACAGACTTTTTTTCTTCTTTATTTGAACGGCTTCTTAGTTCTCAATACATTGTGTCATCTCAACACAAAAATTCAAAACATTTGATCATCTTTATGAGCAAAATGACTTTAGTTAATGATGTATTTCGTCCTTGTAAATAGGGGTCGTTTAAAAATTCGTCCCTGTATTCATTAATCCTTGCTTTTTAGCCTTGCAAAGTTTAATCAGTTAAAATTTCGTCCCTTGACCCAGTTAATGACTGCCACGTTAATGGTAATTATAATCTCAAATAAACGGATTTTCTTAATAGATTTAAAAGTAATTTTTGTTTTGCTTTACACTTATTAAAAAAAATTAAAAATTATTTGTTAAGAATTAAAGTGTGAAAAAAAAGGAGTTTGTTGAGTGAGTATATCAATTGATTGTTTGTTTTGCTTTGTCAAAAACAAACAATTGTTTGTTACTAGAGAAAAATATAAAATCCAATTTATTAAAAATGAAAAGAAAAATGATGGTATAATTTTTAGAAGAAAAAAAAGATCAAACCTTTTTTCGAAGAAAAATCAAAATCTTATCCCATACATATCGGTTCACATGGTAACTAATTGCACTATGAGTTTGTTACATTATATTGTTCCGCCTTCATCCGATTTGATTACCAAGAGAAATCCTAAAGAAAAGAACTACTTTTAAATCTTTAACTCTCCAATTTTTTATTTTATTTTTGCAGCATAGTTAATCTTCACATTCTAGATGGTGTCTACTAGCAAACACGATCAACCAAAATTGATACAATTGAAAGATTTGATGCCACTACATCCATGGATGTCACCACCTCTACAGTTTAGTGAATTTAGAGGAGTGGAATATATCAAACTCAAGAAACCGATTATCAAAGATGGAGTCGAAATCTATTGGGAAGCAAAAATCATAGCAAATGAAGATGAAGTTCTTGAGGATGTAATTCAATGTCAAGGAGTTTTTGAATTTATTGATAGACATGTGGTGAATGTTATAAAAAGGTGGGTCGACAAGTTTGTTGGTCAAACTTTTAACTTTAAATTAAACCATCGATGATGATGATGAATCAATGTTATTTACTTTATGATTTTGTTGAAGTTTTTGTTTTGGATCTTTGAAAAATGTGTATATTTTTTTAGTTATTATAGATAGATTTAAACTAAGATGGTATTCATGGAGTCGCTCACTTGAGAGGTAGTTCAACTTTAGTAAAAAATGAACTAGGACGATATAGTGTTCATGAAATCGCAAAAAATTACCATGAACACTAATCCGCAAGTCGGCAACAAAACATTAATGTCTGGAATAACAGCTGAAATATACGCATTTTTTTTGTGTGATAATAAAAATAAGATTAACTTTAGTACAGGCGAGGTTGAGTTTTGAATTTCATGTGTCCGACTTTCATTGCATTGAGTCTTTTTTGATTTTTCACCTTTTTAAAAATTTTAAAAGGTTGAGTGATTATATAATGAACTGCTCCAAAACGTTTGAACTCAACATTTATAGAAGACCAGTAACTTATCCCTTAGTCTTTAGAATTTTATTTATATTTGTTTGGGTACATCATGTAGCTTATTTACCAGATAGGTGTACAATGTTTTGCATATAGTTTTACACACGTTGATCAATTCAAGAGTGATTCAATCTCTTGCAGAAAAACCAGACTGCAGCAAGAAAAATCCAGAAAACACTGTTTATATCATAATATAATTAGTAATACACAACACAATTATCGCGTTTTCTCTTTGTCATCATTATCCAAGGTCCCCTTTCTCATCATAGTTGCAAACTCTTGGTAATTAATTCTGCCATCCTGCAAATAAGAAAGCTCAACCATAAGTAGCAACTCACATAGAGAGCAAAAGAAGCAATACTCAATAGTATAGTATATGTGACATACATTGTCAGTGTCAACATCATCAATGACTTCATCTATAGTTGCTTCATCTCCCATTTGATATTCAGCCAAAGCTTGTCTAAGTTCCTCTCTTGTTACATAACTGAATAGTCACCCAAACAAAACTTAAGGTAAGAAAGAATCTGAGAAAATTCAGAATCCAAATAGACGAAAATCTGAAAATTCAGAATCCAAGCAATGTGTGTCATAGTTAAGGATAAAGCAAAGGAACCAAATACTGACCCGCTGTTATCCTTGTCAAAGTATTGAAAAGCCTTGAACAAATTCTCTTCCCTCTCAAGTTTATGCCGGTTTATTGTCGCAGTAATGAATTCATGATAGTCAATAGTTCCATTCTTGTCAACATCAGCCTGACCAAACATATGTGAATTAGAAAAAGTATGTAACAATTCTTCATGATGTTAATATTTATTGTCGAAGTTTTGTTAAAGTGAAAACAATGTGTCGATTTTATAATTAAAAGTCAAATAAAAAACAGAAGTGGAAAATACAGCAGAAAATGTTGTCTCAAATTAAAATTGTCCTTAGTTTCTAAAACTGCCGGAGACTGAACTTACAGCGTCCATTAGCTGCTTTATTTCAGATTCACTAAGCTTGGATCCCAATTTGGACAGTCCAGATTTTAGTTCTTCATATGTGATTGTGCCACTTCGATCAGTATCTATATTGTTGAACATTTGTTTCAATCCCTTGATTTCCTCATCTGAAAGGTTTTCTGCTATTACCTTCCATATCAAAAATAAGAAAATAAATATTATTGGCAAGCAAGCATAACTATCTAAGTGGTTTTGATTATATGATGTTAATCTAAATTTAAGATACCTTTAAAGCAAGTTTCTTCATCTTGTTCATTGCTCTGAACTGTTTCATCCTAATTAAAACAGCATTGTCTAAAGGCTTGTCTGATGCCTCACCACCTTCCTTCATCCATGGATGTTCTGTTTCAACTTAATAATGTGAGTAATCAATGATAAAAATTGGTCATGCTAGGCATCAATTTTAATTGGTTTCTATAAGTGCTTACCAAGGGCATCAGAAGCTGTAATGCGTTTCTTAGGGTCATAACTCAACATTTTCCTGATCAAATCTTTTGCAGCAGCTGAAATAGAAGGCCATGGTGCACTCTCCAGATCAAGCTTACCTTCTAAAATTGCTTGAAATATGCCTTTTTCGGTTTCTAAAAATGTTCAACAAATAATGTCATTATCTGTGTAAACTGAAATAGAATTATAACATTGTGTTTATTTATACTTACCAGCCCAAAATGGAGGCACCCCACTTAGGAGGATATATAAAATGATTCCTGCACTCCATATATCAATCTCCTTTCCATAACTCCTTTTTAAAACCTCAGGAGCCACATAGTATGCACTTCCAACAAGTTCTTTATATACTTTACCTGTAGATTTCCTTATTATTTAATTAGTACCATAATGTAAGAGTTTTTAAATTAATTTAAGCCAGAAATAATCAAGTGACCATTCTCTAATAACATAATTGTCATTGGCACAAAGCAGTGCATGATATAACAAGGTTTTCCAGCACAAATGTGCATTTTGCAATGCAAAAGCAGAAGGCAACAAAAACATGTCGTAATAGCCAATTTTTGTTGCCACCTAACTGTTATGGTGGGAACCACATCCCAATTTTAAATATGTCTCTTGAGTCTCTTTTAAGTTCTAATAATGCATTTTTGAATCATATATTAGGATGGTCCACCAATGAATTATTATTATTATAGGTTTCACGTATTAAGTGCTTGGCTTCTTGTCCCTGCTTTTCTTCTGTTGCTAATTTTTATAATGTGAAAACGTTTACTTGATTGACCTGTCCTTGTCACATATTGATATGCTCGTTTACTTGATTGACTCAATGTTTCCTATAATGCTAGTCCATATCATCCAAACGTGTTTTTCATTTCATCAAAACATTAACAACTGAGGGGATTTAATCTCAAATATTTGCACAAGCTAATTAAGTTATCCTTGAGATAATAGACATTGACACTATCTTGTGACACCATATGTTTTAGTCTAAGAACATAAGCCTAGGTTACCAACAAGGTTCGGTGGTTATGCTCTAAACATAGCGAAGGATTGTAATCACGAATTTACCTATTGACAATGTGTTGTATGTAAATTGGCTCGACTTTCAACCCACCCCACAATGTATGGTCATAAAGGGTGCTAATTGGTAGTTTACCTATCGTGATTGCCTCATGAGCAAACATTTCGGAGGAGATGTAGCATTAGACTTTTGAGAATTGTGTGAAGTGTACTGTTTTCTCTCTACCATTTATCCTTTTATAAACGTTACATTTCCAAGGTTTGGACTCATCCCTTATGTTAGGTCCAACCCTAATTTAGGCGTATGATCCCCAACAAATATTCTCCCATGTGTATGGAACTGGTCTTTTACCGTTGGAGCATTATCTAACCGACCGAGCATGCTGGCCATGAGTAGGTCTAAGCTTAATATTAGATCATGCTCACTTAACCCGTCCCTCTGCCTATGTCTCAATCAACAAGCTCATGAACTGTCAATCCTTGCTCTAGGAACCCCAACCGATCATTCACGGTGGGACACATTATGATGGGCGACCATCAACTTTTCTCTATGATTGTTCCTCCTAAAGTCTAAATACTACACACCGAACACAGCCGAGAATGTCAAGCCTAAAAGGCGAAGGCACTCCAACTAGCCGAGTGACCTGATATTAGGTACAGAAGACCATCTCAGATTTTGAGTCTAACTAAATATCACTAAACCAGTATACAAAGTAAGCACGAGCGTTGATTGGTTTGGTAATTTTATTTTGTCTAACTCAATGTGTTTGTTTTTCTCAATACTATTCAACTAAAATTTCTTATCTAATTGGAATCCAACAAATTTGAAAACAAATGGTAATGTGTAAAATCCTTTTACTAGAGGAAAACTAAAAGAAAAGGAGAAACAACTAGAATTTGAATCCATGACAATCATGTTATAAATGAAAATAAACAAGGATTTGAGAATGCATATATCATCCCAATGAATGAATTGGCATCTAACTACTACTAACCTTCTTCAATGAAAACAGACAATCCAAAATCAGTGGCTTTCAAAGGAGCCTTATGATCTTTACTAGCAAGCAAGAAATTCTCAGGCTTGAGGTCCCTATGCATGACCCCCATAAAATGACAAGCATGAACCACATTCATAATCTGCTTAAATATAGAAGCAGCTTCACGCTCGGAGTAACTTCCCTTTGCAGTGATCCGTGCAGTGATCCGATCGAAAAGCTCACCACCTAAACACAACTCCATCACCAAATGCACACTCTCTCTATCCTCATAAGCACCCTTGAACTCAACTATGTTTGGTTGTCCACTTAAGTCTTGAAGGATCATGATTTCCCTCTTAACATCCTCAATTTCTTTCTTTCTTGTAAGCTTTCGTCTCGAAATGGACTTACAAGCATAGTTTCTTCCGGTGGCATTTTCGGTACAAAGATAAGTGACACCAAATTGACCCCTCCCTAGTTCCTTTCCAATACTATAGAGTGTCTTCATGTCAATGTATGGCCTTCCTAATATAGGTTGATGATGATCACTTGCATTCGCATTCGATGATGAAGCGGAAGAATACGAAGTTGGGTCTGATTTAGCAGCAATATGGTGTGGATATCGCGGTTGACGAGGTTGATTTCTCTGTGGGGGTTGTGAATTAGTAGTACCATAGTCATAGGAGATAGGTACTCTGTTGTCGTGTGGTTTGGTGAAGCAGTGTCCCATGTTGAATGATGTTTGTTGATGGAGAGATTGATTTGTGACTTGAAGGGTGTTTTATAATATGTATGTATTGTATATACATAAACTTAATTAACTATGTATTTTATGGTATGGTATTAAGTTTCAATTTATGCTTCGCTTTTTTCTTGGGTTGGGATGGTCCTCACATAATCACATCACATAGCATAAAAGCAATATTCCTTTCTTGTTGCATTAGTACGCTTTGCTGAAGTGAGTGGGAAACCGGTTTCGTACTTTTGTATTTCATGACATTATCAGACCCTTTAGGCCCAAGCCCAAAAGTCAAGGAATTTAGTGAGTGGACTTTAGCTCACTTCAATATAAATCTATGAGAATTACTTCATACACGCCCTGCTCAAAACATCTATTGAAATACATGTTTCGGTAGAGCTTAGAGTCTCACATTGTTAAGAAATCGAGGTCAATGATAGTTTATATGTAACATTCACACTTCTCAACCCAATGAGACACCTTTTATAAATGACGACAATACGTCATATTTCCTATTTCACATTCAGCTCAGGCTCAATTTAACCAAACACATGCAGCTAGAGGGGGAAATTAAAACTAATCGAGTATAACAGATACTAAAAAGAAAAACAGTTGCGGAATATAGAGAATGATGAACGATGATAGAAGGAGTCAAAGTATAAATAATAAATAAACAAAAAGTAATAAATTGTACCTTCTTCAAGGAAAATGGAGAGTCCAAAATCAGTAGCTTTAACAGCAGCATTCTCATCTTTTGAAGCAAGCAAGAAATTCTCAGGCTTAAGATCACGATGCATAACACCCATAAAATGACACACATGCACCACATTCACAATCTGTCTCATAATAGTAGCAGCTTCACGTTCCGTATAGTTTCCTTTTTCAATAATCCTATCGAAAAGTTCACCACCTTTACAAACCTCCATCACCAAATACACATTCTGTTTGTCCTCATAAGCTCCTCTGAACTCAACTATATTCGGTTGCCCCGAAAGATGTTGCAGAATCATAACCTCTCTTCTTACATCATCTATCTCTTGCTCGCTTAATAGTTTCGCTCTTGATATCGACTTGCACGCATATTCTCTTCCAGTTGTTTTCTCTGTGCATAGATATGTCACACCTGATTGACCTCTTCCGAGTTCTTTCTTCATATCGTATATATTGTTTATCACTACGTATGGTTTACCTAAAATTGCTCCTATCTGTGGATTACTAGAAGAAGAAGAAGATGGAGATTTTGTTGGTTTGGGAGATGAATAACTTGGTTGATTGTAGCCATAGCCAGAGCTATGCCTAGGAGAGGACTCTGAAGAGGAGACAATGGGAATGTCTCGGTTTGTAGTGCAACAGAAAAACGCCTTAAACAGTCCTAATCCCATTCTCTAGTTACTTTTTTTTTTCTTTCTATTTTCTTTCCCAATTTACAAAGGTTTTCAAAGCTATATATATGCATTCATTTACATTATGAGTTTTAGTACTATGAATGGTTGATTGGTACTATTTCACATTTTTTTATGCTTTTCTTCTTAGTTTGGGCTAGGGTTGAGAATATAATGTAAATTTGTATAAGATTGTAAGTTTTGCAGCTTTATGCTCTGGAAAAGAATTGATTCTATTACTCTTCCCTTGGACCTTGGTATTTGTTGGTCATGAACGCTTCGCATATATCTCTATGAAAGGTTTCTTTGTTCAAGACTCTCTTAATATGAGGAGTATCTTCATTCATGAATCAAACAAGTTTCCTCTCTTTATCAATAGTGGCAATGTACGTAGCATTTTTCTGTCTCTGACTACAATTTTGTGGGTACAAAAGGTTCTTGTTTACGGTCAAAATAATGTAAATTTAATGCCTTTTACATATGAAAATTTATGGTGGGCAGTTTGATATATAAATTGAACTAGTCGAATATTTGATTTTCACTTATTGTGTACTTTGTCAAGTTGCTCAAAAAAAATGTACTTTGTCTAGTTACTTGAAGTAACTTTCTTTCTTTTTAGTAAAAATATATATCATGGACCTTTGACTATTTTGTCTCGCAAGAAAATGACACTTTGATTGATCCTTTTCTTAAAGCGAGAGAAACATTAAGCTATATATTTTATGTAAAATTGGTGGTATACCAAAAACCATGATTAAGTATAAGAGCTATTCGACCCACCAAAAGTATACCCAAAAAAAAAAAAATCCTCCAGCATCCTATGGAGCTAAAGTTACCCATGGATTTGTAAACTATTTGTAGAATAAACAAGTGTCCCACTCTTTTTAGCTAAAAACCATTTTGAAGACAAAAATTTCACTTGTTCTATCACCTCTTCAATTATCGAAACCAAGAGAAGATAAAGTCGATTCTTGCCTTTCAAATTAACCACATATTTGATAAAAAATAGCAGGTAATTGGTAAGTTAACTTATAGCTTATAGTTAATAGTTCATAAGTTAGTTGAAGTGTATGGTAAAATTAACTATTGAATTAGTTGATAAATATAAAATGACATAAAAGACATTTTTAATTCATAATAAAATTTATATATGTAAATATTCAAAATACCTTTTTGACGGTATATTTAAGATACTTAGAATTTGGTAATTGAAATTTATTAATTTAATATATATTTTATGTGTTATTAATTATTAAATTATACTGGTCTGCAGAGGAATACGACATGACTTGTTTAGGTCTCGTCTGTTTATTTAAAAGTTAAATTTAGGTTTTTTTAAAATGTCTATTTAAGTAAATAGATCAGATTTAGGTTGCTAAGGAGTGAACATAGTGTATGTTTAATTATACTTTGACAAGAATTGATTTTTTGTTAATTGTTTTGTAAAATTGATTATGATTAAAGATGAATCACAGATAAAATGATATATGTTTAGATACATTTATGTAAAAACGAATCGAATTATAAATTTATGCGTTAGAACCGTTTTCTTTTAAGAAATCAAAATGAAATATATAACTGAAAGGAGATCCAAAAAGTTTTAGATTCAAAGTATGATACAATCATTATTACAGTAAAAGAACAAAACCAACTAATGGAGCATGAGCTATGTAACATGAATACAACAATGAAGTGGATTAGTGTATTAGAACAAATTGATTTTAGTTCACAAAATTGATTTCTCAAAAAAATGACAAACATACTTTTATAGAGTTTGAATTGCTTTTGACCCTTAAAAAACACTTATAAAGCATCTAGTCTAGAAGTGAGACCAAACACATAGACTTCTACAAAGAAGGGTGAACTCTTGCTCCGGTTAATCTCAATTATAAGTGTAACGCCCGTTTTGAACTATTTTATTTATTTAATTATTTGATTGAGTTTAGAGTCTTTTTAAATAATTTATTTGATTTATGGTGATGTGTGTTATTTTTGTGTTATGTGTTGGTGTTTTAGTAGCATATTATATTATAATATATATGTTATTTGGTGTAAAAATATATGTGTTATTTGGTGTAGAAATATATGTGTTATTTTGTGTAAAAATATATGTGTTATTTGGTGTAAAAATATATATGTTATTTGGTGTAGAAATATTGTGTTATTTGTTATAGAAATATGTTTGTTATGTAGAGATATATTTGTTATAGAAATATATTTGTTATTTGGTTTGAAAATATATTTGTTATTTTGTGTGGATATATATATGTTATCTAGTATAGAAATATATTTATTATTTGGTGTATTATTATTATTAAGTGGGGGAGAGATATATTTAATTTAGAAATGAATAAGATAGAGGAGAAGAGATATATAAATAGGAGAAGCTAGGTTAGAATAGTTTTAAGGTAAAAACAGTTTTTTGTGAGAAAAGTAGCCACCAAAGAGAAGAGAGAAAGCAATTCCCGTTTTTCTGAAATCTGCCACAGTAAAACAGCGATTTCTCACTCGTTAACCGTTGGATCGTGACGAATTTTGGACACAAGGTTCACAACACCTGGGTCTACCTTTTCACCGTTTGGATTGTCGAAACAAGGTCGGAGTTAAGAGAAAACTGTCGCGCACTGCAGCAGTATATTTGGGTGTTTTCATCACTTTTGTTTTCTTCCGTAAGCTTTGTTCATCTGAATTAAGGTAAGGGTGAGACTAACTCTCATTAAAATTAAGTGTATGATCTCTGAAATTACATCTAACATGTTAGGGATTAGTTTTGAGAGTTTTTGAGAATTAGGGTTATGAGAGAATTTAATGGTTTAATGATGTTTAACGGTTTAAGTGAGGCAAAATTGATGCACAGACCTTAGATAATTCATAAGATGATAATCGGAATTAGTTTTAAGGTTAGAACCATGAGATTAGGCTGTTCCAGATTTTCTAAGTTGTTTACTTGTGCTGTTTTGAATTGTTTTGATTATGATTTGAGTTTTGATATGAATATGTGATTTGCTGGTAATTGAATTATCATTTCAGTACTTGTAATTTGATATGCAATTCTTTCTTTAATTGATTGTGCATGAGTTATATGATGAAGTTGTTTATGATTAATGAATCTTTTATGGTTGATTTAATATTGAATTATGAAGTTGTTGTTGTGGTATTGAGATGATGTCGTTGTATTTGAATCGTGTCGTTGCATTGAGTCGTGTCGTTGCATTGAGTCGTGTTGTTGCATAGCATAGTCAGCGATGGGGGCTTGATGCCTGACAGATCCTTTTACGACCTTAGCGATGGGGGCTTGATGCCTGACATATCCTATTTGACCTTTAGCGATGGGGGCTTAATGCCTGACAGGTCCTATTTGACCTTTAGCGATGGGGGCTTATGCCCTGGATTGGTACCACATGCATATAAGATGTCTAAGATGTTTAAGATGTTAGAGTTGCATAGTCGAGTTGCATTGTCAAGTCGAGTTGTTTAAGATGTTTTGTGATGATGTTCTTTGATGAAGTTTAAGATGTTTTGTGATGATGTTCTTTGATGAAGTTTAAGATGTTTTGTGATGATATTTTTTGATGAAGTTTTTCTATATGATGAATTTTGATGATGGTTTCTATCTGATGAATTTGATGATGCTAAGACGTTTCTATACATGGTTATGATGAGTTGTTTGAGATTATATCTGTTGATGAATATGATAAACTATGATGAGTTGCTTTATGATTGTACTTGTTGAAGATTATGTGATTAATTGATGTTTTAAGTTGTTAGTTGTAAATTGATGAATTATATGCTTAAGTTTAATGTTTGTGAAATCTCACCCCTTCTGTTGGAATTGCCGCCTTGTGGGCAAGTGCAGATTTTCAGGACTAGCTGTTGATGTGAGTGGACTCCTCACGTGTCTAGGTGCTCTGATACGTAACGGGATGGGGAACTTTGCTTATATTTTCTATTCTTTACGTATTTAACTATGAGATTTTATGAACATGATATTAAAGAATTTGATGAGATTTTACATAGAGGCCTTCGTGCCAAAGTTGTTTTTAAGATTTTTGAAATAGATTCCGCTGCGAAGTGATTTAAGATTTGATTGAAATATTTTGAAGGATAAATTATTATTTATTCCATTGTGATTTTTAAGAAATGTAGCATTCCGTTTAAGTTGTGAAACTCTGATTATTAATTTACGAAATTTTTATGCTGGAAAAACGGGGTGTTACAATTGGTATCAGAGCAGGTCGGTCCGTCCGGCCAAGTAGTTGAGTCGTTTGTGTCGTGTGACAGTTGAATACTGTCGTTGTATTTTTCTAATTAATAGTTATGTTTTATTATGTGATAATGTTTAACTGACTAACTTTAATGTGGTTTTGTGCATTATTTGAAGTTTCTATTTGCTATATATAGTTTAAGATATTTAACCAATAATTGAATTCATTTTCTTTTGTGCTTTGAATTTCGAGGACGAAATTCTCTTAAGGGGGGTAGAGTTGTAACGCCCGTTTTGAACTGTTTTATTTATTTAATTATTTGATTGAGTTTAGAGTCTTTTTAAATAATTTATTTGATTTATGGTGATGTGTGTTATTTTTGTGTTATGTGTTGGTGTTTTAGTAGCATATTATATTATAATATATATGTTATTTGGTGTAAAAATATATGTGTTATTTGGTGTAGAAATATATGTGTTATTTTGTGTAAAAATATATGTGTTATTTGGTGTAAAAATATATATGTTATTTGGTGTAGAAATATTGTGTTATTTGTTATAGAAATATGTTTGTTATGTAGAGATATATTTGTTATAGAAATATGTTTGTTATGTAGAGATATATTTGTTATAGAAATATATTTGTTATTTGGTTTGAAAATATATTTGTTATTTTGTGTGGATATATATATGTTATCTAGTATAGAAATATATTTATTATTTGGTGTATTATTATTATTAAGTGGGGGAGAGATATATTTAATTTAGAAATGAATAAGATGGAGGAGAAGAGATATATAAATAGGAGAAGCTAGGTTAGAATAGTTTTAAGGTAAAAACAGTTTTTTTTGAGAAAAGTAGCCACCAAAGAGAAGAGAGAAAACAATTCCCGTTTTTCTGAAATCTGCCACAGTAAAACAGCGATTTCTCACTCGTTAACCGTTGGATCGTGACGAATTTTGGACACAAGGTTCACGACACCTGGGTCTACCTTTTCACCGTTCGGATCGTCGAAACAAGGTCGGAGTTAAGAGAAAACTGTCGCGCACTGCAGCAGTATATTTGGGTGTTTTCATCACTTTGTTTTCTTCCGTAAGCTTTGTTCATCTGAATTAAGGTAAGGGTGAGACTAACTCTCATTAAAATTAAGTGTATGATCTCTGAAATTACATCTAACATGTTAGGGATTAGTTTTGAGAGTTTTTGAGAATTAGGGTTATGAGAGAATTTAATGGTTTAATGATGTTTAACGGTTTAAGTGAGGCAAAATTGATGCACAGACCTTAGATAATTCATAAGATGATAATCGGAATTAGTTTTAAGGTTAGAACCATGAGATTAGGCTGTTCTAGATTTTCTAAGTTGTTTACTTGTGCTGTTTTGAATTGTTTTGATTATGATTTGAGTTTTGATATGAATATGTGATTTGCTGGTAATTGAATTATCATTTCAGTACTTGTAATTTGATATGCAATTCTTTCTTTAATTGATTGTGCATGAGTTATATGATGAAGTTGTTTATGATTAATGAATCTTTTATGGTTGATTTAATATTGAATTATGAAGTTGTTGTTGTGGTATTGAGATGATGTCGTTGTATTTGAGTCGTGTCGTTGCATTGAGTCGTGTCGTTGCATTGAGTCGTGTTGTTGCATAGCATAGTCAGCGATGGGGGCTTGATGCCTGACAGATCCTTTTACGACCTTAGCGATGGGGGCTTGATGCCTGACAGATCCTATTTGACCTTTAGCGATGGGGGCTTAATGCCTGACAGGTCCTATTTGACCTTTAGCGATGGGGGCTTATGCCCTGGATTGGTACCACATGCATATAAGATGTCTAAGATGTTTAAGATGTTAGAGTTGCATAGTCGAGTTGCATTGTCAAGTCGAGTTGTTTAAGATGTTTTGTGATGATGTTCTTTGATGAAGTTTAAGATGTTTTGTGATGATGTTCTTTGATGAAGTTTAAGATGTTTTGTGATGATGTTCTTTGATGAAGTTTTTCTATATGATGAATTTTGATGATGGTTTCTATCTGATGAATTTGATGATGCTAAGACGTTTCTATACATGGTTATGATGAGTTGTTTGAGATTATATATGTTGATGAATATGATAAACTATGATGAGTTGCTTTATGATTGTACTTGTTGAAGATTATGTGATTAATTGATGTTTTAAGTTGTTAGTTGTAAATTGATGAATTATATGCTTAAGTTTAATGTTTGTGAAATCTCACCCCTTCTGTTGGAATTGCCGCCTTGTGGGCAAGTGCAGATTTTCAGGACTAGCTGTTGATGTGAGTGGACTCCTCACGTGTCTAGGTGCTCTGATACGTAACGGGATGGGGAACTTTGCTTATATTTTCTATTCTTTACGTATTTAACTATGAGATTTTATGAACATGATATTAAAGAATTTGATGAGATTTTACATAGAGGCCTTCGTGCCAAAGTTGTTTTTAAGATTTTTGAAATAGATTCCGCTGCGAAGTGATTTAAGATTTGATTGAAATATTTTGAAGGATAAATTATTATTTATTCCATTGTGATTTTTAAGAAATGTAGCATTCCGTTTAAGTTGTGAAACTCTGATTATTAATTTACGAAATTTTTATGCTGGGAAAACAGGGTGTTACAATAAGAAGAAAAAAAAACTAAGTTTCCAGTTATTAAGAAAGAGTATCTATAAAAAACAAGTACTTATTGAGAAAAACTAAATTTCAATCTTATGTGAAATTAAACTTTTTTTTTTTTTACAAAAATAAATGATAATTATTAATTCAAATTGATAGTATACATCGATACAATATAAATTCAAAGCCTCTAACAAAAATATGAAAGTCAAATTTAAGGACAAATTTTTAATCAAATGAAGTTTAAAAATTTATCCTTAAATTTGTTAGAGACTTTGAATACAACATAATAGATGTATACTACTAAATTGATCGATGTATTCAAATTTGTCCTTAAATTTTTATGTTGTATACTTGTAATTAATACTACTCCTATTAACTTGTTTTGAAGTATGAAAAGTCAAATTTAATTCATATACAGATAATTGACAATTTGATAATGTATATTAACACACAAAATAAACACATTAATTGCACCAACAATTATTCTAAAAAAATGTGAAGGAAAAAAAAAAACAAAGCAAACGGAGTTTATATGTAGTAACAGAAGGAGCACGGCTTTCTTCTTTTTATGAGTTGAAACCTTGAATGAGTGTTTTTAAATATTATTACTAAAAGTGTCGGAGAAATAACGTTTAATTTTTCGGGATTTTTCATCGGTCAGAGTAGTAAATATTGAATATTTTTTTATAACTTATTTAAGTTGCTCTAGTCTTGTTAACTTGAGACCTTAGAGTATACTCTTCTTTCTCAAAGTCTCAGATTCAATTATTTCTTGTCAATTTGTGTCGGTTAGTTTAGCTTATTCAAAAAGAAAATTTGAATATTTTTCATGATAAAACTTATAAACAAAGAAATGATAATCAAATGATTGAGATAACTTTTTATTAGACTTATTTGTCTCGTACGAACTATGAAATATCAGAGCTCATCTTCTTTAAGAATCGAGGGGTTAACACACAAAAAAGAAACAAAAACTAATTTTTCTTTTGAAATTTAGTGATCTATCATAAAATATAAAAGCCGACAAACAAATTTTTATTCAAAAATGATCTTTAATTTATTGATTTAGGAAACATTTGTAAATACACGTTCAATTTCTCCTCTATTCAACCGTATCCATTGTGATCTTTTTTATTTTTTTAAGGACTTTGCTGGATATGTCATCATGCATCTTTATTCTTCATAAATTAACTAATGGTGCTTTAATTTGGCAGGGTAACATATTAGTGGATCGGTTGTAAACCCACTTCCATATAAAATATCCCACACACAGATATAGTATATATAATATTTGTAATTGTTTACTATGACTCATTGCATGCCTAATATGTTTTAAGGAATAATTTAAGAGTTCCGATAAACAGCGTAGGACAAAAAGTTCGGATAAATGGATTTAAATACAACATAAAAATCTGTAAAATGATGGCTGAAGTTTAACCGTGAGTATCAATCTAACCTCTCAGAATAGATTCAAATATGAGACAATCCAAATATCATAAAACACATTGTTTCCTTGTTTGGGTAAAAATGGAACCAACCCAAAAATTACATATTGATTAGTGGTTAGGCTCTACCCAAATAGAATCAATGAAAAATGAATATGATTGGTTCGGATGATGAGTCTTTTCAAAAACAGTCACCTGGCTGACATACACAATTACTATGTAAGGGTTCTGAAGATTGAATAGGATGGATGGATAATTGCAAATTGACTATTAAATGAAAGGAAAAAATTGATAGACAAGAATAAAAGAGAAATGAAAAGATAAATAAAGAATAAGTTCAAACATCTACTTATGCTGTATAAGTAGATGTTTGTGATTGTTAAGTCTAAAGAATAAGTTATGCACAATCCAAATTTTCTTAATATAAGATTAGTTTCCTCAACTGCTTATGTTATGTTAAGTATATTTTCTCATATGTCATTTGCAATCATAACATTGTTTTTCTTTTTTAATTTATGTGACCCAAACAAAAAATTAAGTTAAAAAAAAAGATAGAAACATCATCATTGAATTGAGTCAATATTAAACGTCCTATAATAATAAATATTTTAATCTAAAGTTTTTTTTTTAATTTAATATTTAAAGCTTTTTTTTTTTGTTGAGGAAGTTCAATCTAATTACCTATATTTTAAACAATGGATGAAATAGTATAAATAAGAATGAAATCAAAAATTAAAATGACATCGAAATATTTTTCCGAAAGGCCAAATCAATCATTTTATAAAGGAGGCACACACGGGAGCTCTTAGGTGTTAGAAAAGGCCAAATCTATTACTATCTTCTTTTTTTTTTGACAAAAGGCCAAATCTATTACTATCATTTTCAAAGTATTTGGTAATTGTAATAAAAAATATCTTAATTTAAATTTTTTATAGAATGTTCTGAAGACACTAGTTAAAAAGACTTTTAATTTCTTAAAATTAAAATACCTTTATTTAATTGAGATAATAATGTCATGCAAACAATTCTTCAAAAAAATGTCATGCAAACAATTCTTCAAAAAAATGTCATGCAAACAACGTTTTGTAATTTTTTTTAGGTTTCCACGTTTTCGTGTCCTTATCATTCGGAGGGTGGCTTTTATGAAGTAATTTTTTGTTAATTAGCAGGATAAAACCCTGTTTTTCTTTTCATTTCCACTTGTCCTAATGTAACTCAATGGAGTTATCTTGAGACAAAAAGTAAGATCTCCTGAGAAAGTAACCTTCATCATACATGTAAGATCTCTACAAAATGGTCCTTGTTAACCAATTTTTTAATTTTAGGATAAGGTGATATTTTCATTTATATATATTTGATTGGTCTACCTTTTGAATTAGTCGAAAGCCATTAGGTATCTATATTAAAAATTTTGCAAATTTATGTTTTGCATTCGATATCATCATGTAAACATTTATAGAAGTATACGTGTGATACGTTAGCCAACATATATGAAATGCTTGCTAATTAACTATCCACACTTTTTGTCATACTATTTAAATATATCATTATTATTTAATTAAATTAATTTTATATTAAATTGTCCCAAAAGTCCAAAACATTGTACATGAAAATACGTTATCTCCGTAAAAAAAAGTCTTACCACTTAGTTTTCTCCATTCCTACATGGGGTTCTTTACTTATAAAATGGTGATACATTAACCATCATAGATAAAACATGTTGCTACGTGACTCCTACCACTCTACTTAACACACTATTTTATATGAAGTGAAATTACTAAACCTTTGACATGAGGCATATAATGAGATAGGAAAAAAGAATGTTAACATAACATTATTATACTTATGTACTATTTTCTTTATTAAAAAAAGAAAAATACTTATGTGCTATTTGACAATGTATGTTGCCAAGTCTTGGCATAGAACAAGAATACATAAATACTCAAAAAGACGAAAAATAAAGAATAATTATTTCATTTATATATTAAATTTAATTCATATATATATATACACGATGTCAGTCTTAACCACTAATAAACAATTACTGAACATATGAATGTGTGAGATTATCCTATAATTTTTATGGTTTGTATATATAAGGAGCCTATAATTATCCACATCTTTTTCCTTTCCTCTTGTAACCTTTGCAAATTGCAAAAGCAATGACCCAAATGGATTTTTCCCATAACCTTTTATCCCATTGCTACCTAAGTCAATGACTCCATGAACCGCTAGCCGCCACCGATATATCCGCAGTTACGTGGGACCCATGAATTTGATCATAATATTTAGGGGAGTGAGTGTTTTCCCTATGACGTGGCGCCACCATTTCATGCAGTGAAATGAATAAATGAAAATGGTGATACATTAACCATCATAGATAAAACATGTTGCTACGTGACTCCTACCACTCTACCTAACACACTATTTTATATGAAGTGAAATTACTAAACCTTTGACATGAGGCATATAATGAGATAGGAAAAAAGAATGTTAACATAACATTATTATACTTATGTACTATTTTCTTTATTAAAAAAAGAAAAATACTTATGTGCTATTTGACAATGTATGTTGCCAAGTCTTGGCATAGAACAAGAATACATAAATACTCAAAAAGACGAAAAATAAAGAATAATTATTTCATTTATATATTAAATTTAATTCATATATATATATACACGATGTCAGTCTTAACCACTAACAAACAATTACTGAACATATGAATGTGTGAGATTATCCTATAATTTTTATGGTTTGTATATATAAGGAGCCTATAATTATCCACATCTTTTTCCTTTCCTCTTGTAACCTTTGCAAATTGCAAAAGCAATGACCCAAATGGATTTTTCCCATAACCTTTTATCCCATTGCTACCTAAGTCAATGACTCCATGAACCGCTAGCCGCCACCGATATATCCGCAGTTACGTGGGACCCATGAATTTGATCATAATATTTAGGGGAGTGAGTGTTTTCCCTATGACGTGGCGCCACCATTTCATGCAGTGAAATGAATAAATGAAAATGGCTTCATCAATCATTACAACACAAGTAGTCCCAAACACAACAACTCTATAACCCCAATAATTAAGGATGTGGATTGCCTGCAGACAAGGGAATCTCACATTCATACATACCTATTTTATTTATTTTTGGCCCATAGCTAATAACTACCCAAATATAGGTACATTTTCAGTTTTTTTACAGCATCAAATCATATCATCATATGTATAAAAAGAGAATTAAATCACTTTCTCAACTGGCATCCAATTTGTTGTCAGGAATCAAAATGACTTTGGTGCACTCATATTCATTCATTTATTCCTCTCTTCATGCCTAGGAGACAACGAAAAAGAGGCTTCAAGAGAATGGAAACAGCACGTACAACATGAACCATTCAATTTACCTGCCACTTGATTCCTTTCCTTCAACATAACCCAGTAAAATCAAAACTTATGTAACACTCACTCCTATCATGTAATGTAATGTATCTTGCGTGGTCCTTGCATATATCTTTGCGTATTGTAACGTTATCTTACCAAACGTGATAATAATAATTCTTATCCAAAATAAGCGTGCTACACATTTAATGAGAAATATTTGTTTTTAGGCACAACTCGATATCAAAAATGTTTTGGCACATATAAATAAATCATTGTAATCTCAGTTAGGAACAATGCATAATACATATATATATATATATATATATATATATATATATATATATATATAAAGTTAGAGGTTCGAAGATCGACTACCACAAAAAAAAAGTGTATAAATAAATAACAAAAATGATATCAATAAATTATTTACGGTATTTTTTTATTTATGTTTGGTCGAGTAATTTTTATTTGAGATTGTGTACCTATGTAAAAATTGCTCTTGAAGAAAGTACTGCGTGGTTTAAACACACGTATAAAAAGGAAAAAGGAAAAAATAAAGA
Organism: Medicago lupulina; assembly: GCA_958299785.1. Lineage (NCBI taxonomy): Eukaryota > Viridiplantae > Streptophyta > Magnoliopsida > Fabales > Fabaceae > Medicago > Medicago lupulina. The sequence continues at coordinate 71,445,480 of OY283141.1, read as the reverse complement.
AGTTGAAGTTTCTTTATTTATTTCCATTCATGAACAAATTCAATTCAATGAATTAAAGACTGAAAAAAAATTCTTGTTATTTCTGGAAGAAAGAAGAAATTTCTGGAAAACAAGCTACGCCCCTAACTCCATTACTTTTTCTAATCTAATCTAATTTTTAAATATTCTAATAAGCAGCCAAATAAATTAATATTATTTAAAGTAAAATAAAATAAAATAAAAAATAAGGCAAGTTGATTTTGATGACCATAGTCCATAGCTGCTAGGTTCTTCCACTTTGATTAGCATGGATTTTGATCATCAATGAAAAGAGTAGAAGAATCAAGTTTAGCTCTACAAACAGGACAAATAGGTTGCTTAGAAAGCCATGTATCAGCACATTCCAAATGAAAAGCATGGTTGCAACCTGGAATGACACGTGCAGATTGTTCTTCTGTTATGTCGTCGAGGCAAACCGCGCATTCGGGGCCGGCTGAAAGGTCTTTTCCGGTGATTGTAGGTAGTTTTTGAAGGTCGGAGGGTGATAGGCCGGTGTTGATGACAGGTTTGAGAATGATGGTGATGGTGGAAGGGTGGGTTGTGGCGTACCAAAGAAGACACATGTATACTAATAAGATGACACCCATGCCTATGCAAGGCAGGAATAGTGCCATCAGTATTGCATCTAACATCTCCAGTTTTGCGATGAATTTGTATATGATTCTAAGTGTGATGTGCAAGATGCTTTTTCTTGGATTGTTATTGTTATATGTTTATTGAGTGTGGAGAAGAAAAGAGAGGGTATGGTATGGGAAATGAGAATGATGGCTGGCATGGATTGGGTTTGTTATTTTCTTTTGTTTTCTAGTAACTAGCATTATATTTGTACACCCTTTTATTTTTCAACATCTCATATTTGTATCTGTGTGCGCTTTGAGTTTCTTATGGGACAAGGCCCTACACTCCGCCGCTTGTTACTCTCCTTCTATAACACCTTAGCAACTCTGTTTTAAACTAATCATCATGCATTTTTCTATTTTAATCATGCTTTAACTTTATTTTATTTTTTTAATATAAATAGTTCATTTTATAAACTTTTTTTATCTCTTTATTATTTTATTTTAAAATGTACTTCAAATTAAAATTTATAAACTTTCTCTAATCAAGTGAGGTTGAATTTAGTGAAAGAAATTGGACTCTTCAACTAAAAAATGTGTCCTTATTTACTATTTGATGGTGCTCAAATATGATTACATTAACTTAATGGAATCTATGACAAGTTAAACAAAAAGAATATAGTATAAAAATAAATATAAAGAATTTTAGTTGAAATATACAAAACTCGGATGGATTGTTGTGTTAATGGTCCTTTAAGTTATAAGATATGTACACATTTTGTTTTTTCGTTTCAACTCTCTTAAATATTGGCCAAATCAAAACTCAAAAGGATTGTCCTGTTTTTGGTCTTTAAGTTAAAAGATAGTTCAACTCTCTTGCAAAATGTCTTTATGTACGTGGTTATTTTGATGGAGAAATGATATTTATGCAACTGTTTTATAATAATTTTTGTGCAACTTTTTTTATCATATTCAAATTATATTTTTATTTTCTTTCTCTATTGCTTTGGTTTTTGTGTCAATACATATATTATTTTATTTTTTTTTGTAAAAATATATTTGTACATTAGGTTGTCAAACAAATACATATTCAAATAACACAACTCAAATTTAAATTTATTCCTCAATGACTTAATCAATCAACCTTCATCATCTTTATTTGAGATTTTTAATTTTAATGAGATGACGAAGGTTGATTAAGATAAATAGATGGAGTTAAAGAATCCTACTTTTTTGTATTTTTATAAAAAACGGATTTGAACAGAAAATAATATAAACATTTTATGGCTTAATTGATCATTGGATATTGATCATTGGATGGCAATAAAAAGACGAAAGACTAAATTATTGATAAATCATTGCGTGAAAGTTTTTACCTTCAATATTTTATGGCTTAATTTTGTGAAAGTTTCTCCACAAAAATACTACAAAATTTTACTTTAGCAACATAGAATTATGCGGTATGAGTCATCGTGGTGTTGGTCGTTGACTTAAAGGTCCCGCTTTTTGAGTATTTTTAGTAGGATATGTGTTAAGTTCGTCACAATAAATCAAAGACATTAGTCCATAACCTTATAAATTATGTCCTCACATTAACTTTCCAAGATTCACAATTTAAAAAGACTGAAGTGTACGGTGCTTAGCATAAAGGACATACATACCGATTGTAGGCGGATGCTTTTTTCTTAAAATGAGTTAGCTTTTGTTGAACATCATCAATTCTTCTATTCTATTATCCTTTCCTTCTTTCAAGTTGCAAGTTTAGAACACTAAACTTAAAAACACTTAGATGAGATTGTAAAATCTCACAACTTAACAAGAGGTTTGAGTTCGAATTCAACCTTAAAAATATATTAGTGTTAAAGCCATTACAATCACTCAAAATATTAGTATATTTATAGTTGCATGCAAATGATATCCGGTACGCACAAGTTGCAACACTAATGCATGCAATTGGTAATTTGTTTATTTTATCTTGCACTCGTGCGGTAATTCTTTGGAAATTATTAACCAATCAAGTATCACATTCACATGTTGCTATGTAAAGATGCTTTAAAATGATACTTTTTCTATGCATCTGGTGTCCTTTACGCCAAATGCTACTTCCACTTGCCATTTTGATCCATCAATTGTTGCTAGGAGCCGATGATTTTGAATGACACTGTGTATGAACATGAAACTTGTGCTGTGGGTGTGCATTGATAATATACAGGGTTGGTTGATGAGGAATCTGTTGATTCATGGTGCTTTGAAATAACAATAGTCAAGTGGGATTGGGATTTGATATTGGAAAATGTGTACTAGAAGCTGCGTTGACTTGAAAAGAGTGATCTTATAGTGGGTGGAATGAGAAATCTTTATTCCCACATATCACTAATTTTATTGCAAATACTCAAATTATCAATAAACTAATATTGTACAATGATATAATATGTAAGACAATATATTCCTTTTAACTAAAATATGTAAACCACTTGAGTTCACCATTTGTTGATACTTTAAACTATTAACAATGTAATAAACCACGTATGTATATTTTGACCTGAAATAGCAATTTACAACCTGTTTGGTCTTGGTTCTGTGCCCACATTGGGGCAGCAGGATTGCTGAAACACGGTTCACAATAAGACTTCATTCATTTTCCAGTTTATATCATCATCAATCCGTCTACGTGGTTATAATAAGTTATGTTTTATTTTTCGCTCAATATAAGGAAGTGACAGACGAAGCAAGAAACTAAATTTTAACCAAACTTCGTTTGATTTGATGTTGGATCAAGATCATCTCCATTTCTCAAAAGAAATAGAAAACTCCATTTTAAAAGAGATGGACATAGAAGTTTGAAAAACTTTAGAATTTTTTAACGATGGTGTTACCACTATCTATGCAATTGATGCTCACACACCACAGAATATTTCACGAGTAGAGGGAGTTTGAAGTATTTCACAAACGTAATCAATCTGATTTGATGCAGTATATACCATAGTGCATGTATTGCTGAAATAATGTTTACATAAACAATTAGAAGGAAAAAGTTACCAACTTATTAGAATTTTTGGTTTCTATCACAGTTTTTTTTTTTACTCCATGAACATCTTGAAGATTGCTGTTAGTTTGTTTAGAGAGTAATGCTTAACATCATGGAGAATATGATCACGACAATATCACAACCCATATAATTGTAAGAATTCCTAAATTTACAGCCACCACCTCGCTGTGTTTTCTGGACAGGAAATCGTATCATGGTAACTTCAGTATCTCAAGGTGAGTCAGGAAACTATTCAATGAAACAAGAGTGATTGAGTAAAAAAATCTCAACAAAGTAAAAAAAAGAAAGTGTTATAGAACATGTCATATTAATCACACTTCAACTTTTCACCAGACACATAAATGTAATCCCTAGACTCGTAGTGCAGGAATTACAACACTTCTGACAATCTTTCCAGTAGATTTAAAAACATCTACCAGTCTTCACAAGAGATTCTACAGAAGATCAGAACATCAGAATTCTCCAATCAAATAGTTATGCCAATTCCTAAAGCCAAGGACCTTGTTCATATGATAGTCATTAAACAAACCAAAACCCAAGACAAACAAAAAGATAAACTCGCCGAAAATCCCCAGATAATTATGAGACAAACCAAACGCAATCGTTTTTCGAAAACTCTCAGATGTAAATGCAATAGTAAAAGAATGCAACTCACATCTGTCAACATTTCATACCTTGTAAAACTCAAAAAAGATTATGAAGACCCCAACAACAACAACCAAGCTTTATCCAACTAGACAGGCTTGGCTACATAGATGAAACGGCGTCATAATAATACTTTGAAGATCACTGGAAAGACAAAATTCAACACAAGAAAAGTAACTAAAGTAAATACAACTAGGAGAGCAGGAATCAGAAGATCGTCAAGACTCACTTGACAAGAATAATAGAAAGACATATAACAACCTAAAATGACGTGTACTTCCCCAGATTGGCATCAGTTATGTGGGAAATTGAAGCACCAGAACTAGTAATGTCTCAAAAGGGTTTAGTGCTCTACTAGTGTAATAGATGGATGAGCATAATCAATCATCAATAGAGCATCCACTTATAAAATGTACATAAATCTAACATGCTACGGGCTATATATGCAAAACAAAATCTAATATGAAAAAACTAAACTATATATATAGGAAAATATAAAGTTCATGGCAATAGTTTCTTCAAGGTTCCCAAATCATCACTTTAAGCATGAGTTAAGCTAAAGTTTGGTGCTTACGGTGCTTATATAGGAGTGATCTTCAACTTCAAGGGCTAATAGTAATGCAATTGTTGAAAAAGAATTGGTGTTTTGGTGGCACATAAGTTGAAAGGAAAAATAAGCTAACTATTACGCAGAGTAACTATAATGGCATTTGGAACCCCCATAGCACCGTCTGGGCTGGTTTGGAACTTGTGGCACACCAAATCAAACACCACTAACTTGACAACACAGTAAGATATCTACTTTATAACTCTCGTTTGCACTGGAAATTAGGAATATACAAGAAGATATATCAAAGGATGGTGATCAAAATATTCAAGGCTTTCATTTTTACAACCATGGAAGTTACTTAAGCCCCAAAAAAAACGTTGAGTACAAAAGTCAAACATGTTTTCAGCTTCTAGCCACCAGTGTAAAAGCATAACCTAGTCCGGCATACTACTAAGCAAAACTTTTCCTGAGTCCAACTATGATGATCATTGCAGTATCACCTTTTTTTTCATTCGTCTGGTTCACTACTGAAGTTAATGTCTTGAGTTTCCGTTAAATCCTGTCCCATCATATTCACACCTGCCTTAGTGAAATCTCTTACATCTTCAAGAATATATGGCTCAACCAATTTCCAGAACCAAGTTGTATTGCTTCCCAGAATACCAATCCAGAATACCTTTCCCTTTCCCTTGACTTTACAATCAATGGACATGGCTTTGAACTTTTTGACAATGTTCTCCACACCCTCACGACTTCCCTTAATCTTCAGCAAAACATCCCCCGATGAATTTCGATGCCCCCCATACATGTACCAGTATGCAAGAACACAAGGTGACAACCACCTATGAACAAGTTTTGGAATTGTAGGTTGACCATTTGGCCAAAACTGATCGGCGTAAAAGCCAAAATGAGAGCTTGCAATGGTGCGAAACTTATCTGGTATGTTCTCACTGTCACCACTTGGCTTAGAAGTAGGATGTAGCCACTCATAAAACTGGCGATGTATATGACTCTTCAAGACGTAATGACTCACAGAATTGCCATCAAAATTGAAATGGATAATATGGTTCTTATTTTTGTCATCAGAATCAATTTGCAAACCACCCAAAAGCATCCCAATCAGTATTTCTCTCTGTTCTTTATTTAGCTTCAGGCTCATTGGCTTTTTAATAATTTTCCTTCTCAAACTCAGGATGTATTCAAGTTTTTCCATTAACGGGGCATCAATTTCATACTTCTTTTGGCACATCAAGTCATAGATCTTCTCTGCCTTTAAGTGATTTCCTGAATATAGGTATCCATCTAAGATGATGTTACATGATCGGGCACTGACACCAATACTCGCATCACGAAACATTTGGCTAAAGATATACTCAGCCTTGTCAATTTTACCAACTTTCACCAAAGAATCTAAATATATACTATATACAGCACTATTAGGATGGCATTTCTCGAGGCATTGAGAGAACGCCTCTTCCAATTTATTGTGTGATTCCATATTGAAGTACATGTTTAGTAAATAAACATATGATGGTGTAAGGGGCTTCAGACCACTCTTGACAAAATCTGTCATGATTGATTCTGCAAATTCGGATTCTTGTGCTTTGCATAGAATCTCAATTATTTTATTATACGCTGCAACACTTGTCTTACCTAGTTTCAACTTCATTTCTCTAAATATCTCCAAGGACTTCATAGGCATACCAACCTTAGAGTAGACTTCCATTTTGTACACAAAAGCCTGTGATGGGGGGTTGCTTTCAAACTGCAAAAGTTTGGACCAAGTTTTCTCTGCTTCCTCCACTTCCCCCTCTCTTGCGCAGGCCCTCAAGATCGACACTAACACCTCTTGTCTTTCATCAATTCCAGCGCGTAGCATCTCTTGCCTCAATGCTTCTATTCTTTCTTTGTCTATGGAATCCTGATAGCTATGCAGCCAAATTAGGCCCCCATAAATATCTTTATGCACATCGAGTCCATTTGTAACCAAATGATGATATATAAACTCAGCTTGCTTAAGGTATTGCTTTGAAAAGTTCCCTGGTTCGCTTATAAGAGCTTTGAAGAGGGAATTATGCAAACTAAGACGTGGCTTGTACCCACCCAATTGGATCATTCGGTAGAATATGCCAAATGCTTCACCCAAACACCCTTGAACAGAAGAACTAAGGTAAGCCACAATCAATATATGGAACGTTGACTCGCTGGGAACACGGCCTTGATTGATAATATCATCAAATACCTCACGGCACTTTGTAAACTTGCGCTCTTTACCCATGTAATCAGCTAGCCTAGTAGAAAGAGCAAAATCAAACCGATACCAACTCCGTTGCATCATCCATTTGTATACCTTTAAGCAGGACAAAAAAAAAAAATTTGGGAACCAATTACAGCTTGAGGTAATATTTTCTAAGATGTTCAACATAAGTAATCAAGCAAATAAATAATAGCAGCCATGTACTAATTCCAATCAGTAGAAGGAAACACTTAATAATCAACCAAGACCCGGCCTGGAAGGACAAAAGACTGGTTTCATAAAAAATTCAAGATAAATTATGAAGCTTTATACCATTCAATAAGTCAATAACTATGTGCCTTCGCCCATAATTCTCAAAAAATATAGGCATACTAACTATGAATCAACCGAAATTAGTAACTAAAACATTTCCCTGAAACTATAATTCCACCCTAATCTTTGTAGCATAAAGTACTATAAAAAAAACTTGTTTCAACACCAGGAATTTCGATAAAATGCCAATTTCATGAAATATATAATTCTCCCTAAAACAGACTGAAATGAAGAGAACAGTTCTAATCAATTCCCACAAGCAAAGACACTAAGCCTATGGTTGGATAAGTGTTTGCCAATCCAATACTGCGTCCCAATGCACGGTTGTGGTGAAAATTCTGACACTAGTATATCAAGCTTCTGTGTTGCCGTGGTTTTCAACGAGATTTTGTCCAAATACGACGCCAATCCAAACATACAACAAGTGCGTGTATGGTTCCACCTTTGAAGGAGCCAAAATTGATTCTAGAGGTAGATAATTGATTTTGACTTCTTCTAAGGCAGAATTGAGTTTGTTTGAAACTAAAAGTTGTAACTTGTAATTCTAGAATTGATTATTACACTCAAATTTATGGCTCAACTGATGTATACAAACATAAATCACTTTACATTTCAACTCAATCAATTTTTTTGAGCGCAGAAGCAAACATAGAATAAAACAGTCACCAAAATGTAGAGAAATGAAAATGAAAGGAAAAGAGAGAAAACTGACTGACCCTAAACGCCGTTTCGTTTTCGCGAATCCGCAAGCAATGCATAATGATATAAGTAGCATCATCCTGCCTCAACCATTTCTTCTGCCCATTCAGAATCCTAATCAGAGTCCCTGCCTTATGCACCGGTAACTCCTTACAAAGCCAAGCAACTCTCGACCTCCGCCATAGCTCCGGTACTTCACTTAACTCCTTCACCTCAACCTCCGGACGCGGCAGGCGCTTCTTTTCATCAGCCTCCACTGCTGCGAAATGGAAAATATCGTTGTTGTCAGGAAGGTCTTCGTGGAGAAGAACGCAGTTGCGCGGAAAGCGGCGGAGGTGGAGGAGGGAAGGGAGGGTGCGAGGTAGGTGGAGAGTGCGGAAAAGTGTGAAGGTAGAACGCATTGAAGAGGAGAAGTTAGGGTTTAAGGAAAATGTTGTGACTGAAACCGGAAGAAGAAGAAGTGGCGCTTTCAACACCATATGTTATGTTATGTTATGTTCCGTATCAATGTCTTGTTTGTCAAGTTCCCATTGTAGCTAGCTAGCTAGATAGAAGTGATTAGGAACCCCTTCTTGGGCTTTCTTCTAAAACCAGACCAATATTTCTTATACATACCCCATTTATTATTTTATTTGTAGGATTGTGTCAAGGATTCATATCAAACAAATACTAAATAAGACACTATAAGGCTTAGCTCATATCACAATACCAATATTTTTAGGTCGATCTTCTATTTGTGTGTGAGTTTTAGTTGATGATTGTTAATTCGTCTACACTAAAAAGTAAACTACACGCATTGGTTATTTTGATCTTATTTATCATGCTAACAAGTTGTGTTCATTTATTTCATTTTTCATTATTTTGTAGACTTTTTTACAAATATAACTTGTTGCTAATCATGCATATATATATATATATAGTTTGCCATTTTATTTTCTTTTGCACCAAAGAAAAAATATCAAATGATGAATTGTTAAACTTATTAACAAGTTATATCAAATCGAGTGAAAACCTTATTTGAAGGATCATATTTCAATATAACTCACGAACTTGATGCTTGTTTGACGTTTCTACATATAAAGAAACATGAATATGAGGAGGAAAAACATAGAAAATAATATTATTTTTTTTATCTTCTAAAAATAGAACGATGCAAGCTCCGATGTTTTGGTCCAGTGATAAAAAATAGGCTTAAGATCTGAAAGTTTCAGGTTCAAGACTCAGTAGGATATTTGAAAAGATATAAATAAATGTAGATATATTTGTAAATGTTTTTTGAGTCTTAAGTTTTTTATTTATAAAAAAATGCAATCTAATTGTTGGGGGTAGATTTAACAAGTAATTAATTAGAGAGAAAGGGCATGATTGATTGACTATAGTCTTTGTTTCCATCGTCTTCGTATCCGTGACTCCACCGAGTTAGGGTTCGTAGCATCCACCAACTCAAATTCAAAGAAAGAATGACTCAAGACGAAGAGATGAAGGATCGGCCAACACCTATTCCTTCCACGTTGCAACGTATTAACTCTATCTTCCTCTTACTCAAATCTAAACCACTTTCTCGAACTGAAATATCTTTTTTGATTTCGCTTTCAGATTTGAAGGAAATAGCATCGATCATTGAAACTGGTTCCAACTTGAAGGAAGTTCGCAAAATTTCTCGTGCTGTGCGCCTTACTATAGGGTTAAGGTCCAAACTCACTGCTCATGTTCTCTCATCTTTCCTTCATCATGTTCTTCCTCCTGCTTCTCACCCTCATTCTAAGTTATCTTCTTATCTTCCCAATTCAAAGGTAATTCCTTTACATTTATGGGGTATGTTTGGATCGACATATTTGAGCTTATTTACTAGTACAAGTAATTGTCCGAATGTCTTTAAGCTGGTTTTAGCTTATGTCCATTCAATTCCAGGATTGCTTATGTAAACAACTGTAGGATCCTGTCTGGATTGCCTTATTTCAGCTTATCTCAGATAAGTTTTGTGAGATTGTTTGAGAGAACTTATGAAAACAGCCCATGACCATTTTCATAAGCTTTTTTCAACTTTTTTTCATAAGTTCTCCAATATAGATTATAAAAACAACTTATAGCATATACGAAAACAGTTTAATGTTATTTTATCTTTTGGTATAAAAATCAATTATGCAAGCTTATACTTAATCATGTTAAGCGCTTGTGCTATAAGCTGCAAATCTAAGCAGGCACATAAGCACTTAGATGATAAGCCCTTATGCTTTTTATGGTTATGATATACTCGACTTATGTGGTTTGAACATGCAAAGAGAAGATTTGTAGATTATGTAGTAAGGAGAATAGATAACTATAAGAGACAGAGGAAAACCTAGGAAAACTCTTATAGAGACTAATAAGAAAATAACTTATAGTTTATATGAAAATAATTTGATCTGATTTTATGTTTTGTTATAGAAATATACACACCCATATACATATACACACACTTATATAAGAAACACTTGTGCTATACACAAAACACACCTAAGGCCTGTTTTGGATTGGCTTATTGGACTGACATAAGCATTTGTGAGACTCTTTGAGAGGAACTTATGAAAACAGACATGCTCTCTGAGATAACTGATTAAGCCTATGTTTGGCTTTGCCGTACCATTTCCACATCAAGCCAAAATCACGGCAGGAACTCACGTTTGCAGTGAAGCTACATATAGTAGCTTTTCCAGATCATGGCAAAAAGGCTTCAAAACGTGTGGCAGCCATTGCAAAACTCTATGATAAGCGTTTATGGCATCAGTGGCAAATTAAGTGTATGTTTGGTTCTGCGGTGAGAAAAATTGATTGAGTGAATTGATTATGGCAAAAATTGAGTTGAAGTTGATATAAAAGTGAGTTGAACAATAAACTTGAGTGTAAAAATCAATTCTAGAATTAGAGGCTACAATTTCTAGCTTCAAGTAGAACCAATTCTACTTTTGAGGAACCAATCATGTCAAAATCAATTTTACACCTCTAGAATCAATTTTGACTCCTCCAGAAGTCGAACCAAACGCACATCAAGTTGTTTATTCAAACAGGGCCCCCAATTAAGTTATTTAGACAGAGACACAGTTCCTATTAAAAACGCTACCGGAGAGTTGAGATACATTTTTACCCTAGTTTATAATTAACTGCATGTGTCACTCACTGCCTTTGATGCATGATACTTTTAATATAGCCATTTTATTTTCTAGTTTATAGTTTGGTCTTCAAGCTTTGTTCTTTTCTATTGGGTGTATAGGATGGTGATCATGAGATGGAAGTAGACACTGCAACATCTGCAGCTATTCAAACTCCAGCCAAGCACTTGTTGCCGGAGCTAGAAATCTATTGTTACTTCCTCGTGCTTCTTTTTCTGATTGATCAGAAACGATACAATGAGGTTAGAATGAATACTGTTTTCAAATATGTTAATTGACCTCTGATGATTGATTATATACTGAGGTTGCTTTAATTTTTCAATTTAGGCCAAAGCTTGTTCCTCAGCTAGCATTGATCGGCTCAAGAACTTGAATAGAAGAACTGTTGATGTTATTGCTTCAAGACTGTACTTTTATTACTCATATAGCTATGAGCTTACTGGAGATCTTGCTGAAATTCGAGGGTGAGTTGGGTGCTTGTTTATGCAGTTTAAAAATGAATTCAGAGCTGGATGCTTATACATTTGTGTTTAACAGAACACGTAGTGAGATTTGCAACTGAATGTGATTTGACATATTTCTAACCAAATGGCATCTTTATTTTCAGCACCCTCTTTCAGTTGCACCGGATTGCTACCTTGCGCCATGATGAGCTTGGTCAGGTTGGTGTTGACTTGCTTGGTGGTGCTATTTATAAAGGTTTTGGATCATATACTTACCTGGTGATGTCATGCAGGAAACACTTCTTAATTTGTTACTTCGCAACTACCTCCACTACAACCTATATGATCAGGCAGAGAAGTTGAGGTCGAAGGCTCCTCGATTTGAGGCACATTCAAACCAGCAGGTATATTGTGTTGATCTTTCTTGATGATTCTATATTTTAGTTTTCATTTGGTTTAATTAATTGTTGGTCAAAATTCATTTTTTGTTCCTCTTTTCTTGACATGTCTACTTTTGTTGCATTCTGTTTTAGTTCTGTCGCTATCTCTTCTACCTCGGGAAAATTCGGACCATTCAGTTGGAGTATACCGATGCAAAAGAGTCTCTCCTGCAGGCTGCTCGTAAAGCACCAGTTGCAGCACAGGGTTTTCGGATTCAGTGTAACAAGTGGGCCATTATAGTTCGTTTACTGTTGGGAGAAATTCCTGAGAGGACTATCTTTGTCCAGAAAGGAATGGAGAAAGCTTTGAGGCCTTACTTTGAACTTACTAATGTAAGTTTACATTTTCAACTATACTTAGTTATATTAAAGTCCAGAATAAAAGTGAACTTATTTTATTGGTTTGATCATAAATGTCATTTCTGTAGCTTCTTATTTTGATATAGTTCTTTTAGTAATTTGCTTTTTTCTGATATCTAGTTGCTGTTATCCTATTTTATAACTCTTAAAGTTATGAAGTGTCAGTTGAAAAATATATTGATCACATGACTCATGACTGGTCCGGTTTAGCCAAACTTTTCGACACAAGCACCCTCCTTTTTTTATTTACCAGGCCTTGCGACATTATTCCACCCTATGAACTCTTTATTTCTTCTTTATCATCTCTTTAATTATTAAACTCCAAATCCTTAATTTTTACTGTATTGGCCAAGAAATCATTCACAGATGTTTTTTAAGCAAAACTTTGACATAAATAGCAAAATTGTGAACCAAGAAGTTTAGGTGCTGCATTCAGGCAGATTTCATTGAAAGAGGTAGTGTAGTCTTGCTCTGTCCTAAACTCAATATTTCCTTTGTCGTATGGCCTCGCTAGAATGTAGGCCAATTGAAATATACACCTTATTCTAAATATTGGTTGATGAAAGTACTCAATTAGAAAGAAATTTAATTTGGAAGAGTCCAAATCTTGTTGATATGTTTCAGAATAAGCTGAACCTATGGGAACTAAATGTTCTAGTCAGTCAATTCTGGAAAGTGAATTAAACCTTTGAATTAAAAAATTAAGTCTTGGATAATAGCCCCAACAGGTCGTTTTGTGATCCACTTTTTTATCCTTGTCTTTTATGCATTAACATTCATTGTACTGCATTTCTTTTATATAAATGGTACCATTTTGACTTCTTTCTCGTTTATTGCTATTCTATTTATTTTTCATCAGTTGACTTACTCAATTAATTAGACGGGTGCTATTCATTCTACTGAATGAAGTGAGGCTTGTTGTGTGCATCTTCTCATATAATTTTAATTTTTTTTTTTTTACTATTTGACTATTATGAAATAGAATATACACAGAAATTTTGAATTACTCTCTAAATTGTAGGTGACAAATTTCATTGAAGAGTTATACATCAAAGCAAAATTTTGTAAACAAAACTTCAAATTGAGAAATCAGATTGCTTTATTATGAAACATGAGAGAAGCTAATGACAAACATCATTTCAAACATAATACTGTTGACTTTTGAATTACTCTCCACATTGCAGTCATCAAATTTTATTAAAGAGTTGTATCAAATTAAAATATCATGAACAAACTTCGAATTGAGAAAATGTGACTGATTCATTATGAAATTTGAAGGAAGCTAAATGACAGTCATCATTTCTTACACAAATAAGGTTGACTAGAGCTTTAAAATAAAAAACCCACTTAAATGCTATGTAATTTTTTTTTAATATAGTTTAACTCAGTTTTTTGAGAACCTATGACTCTATTTATGCAGCCAATTTATATCCTCATAAATATTTGTGTATGCACTTTCTACCTTGCCTGCAGGCTAGCGCCCTGTAGTATACTGTGGCTTTTAGTTTTGGTGCTTAATTAAAAGTCATAGATTTGTGTTTAGTTAAACACAATGCCACGGTGCATCTTCCATGCTGTTGAAATTCTGTAATAAAACACATTTTAGAAGTTATTTGTTTTCGTTTTCTAAATCTTAATCCACTATTTTTTATTCAATTTTGATGTCTCTTCCAAATCTAACATGAAAGTTTTTGATAACCATAATACATTATTTTACTGTCATGCTTCTTTGTGGTAATGTTTGTATATGTTTTGGAATTTCAGGCTGTTAGGATTGGTGATTTAGAGCTCTTTAGGAATGTTGCAGAGAAGTATGCTACTACTTTCAATACAGACGGAACCAGTAATTTGATCGTTCGATTGCGCCATAATGTCATCAGGACTGGTTTGCGTAACATCAGTATATCATATTCTCGCATCTCACTGGCCGACGTAGCTCAGAAGTTGAGGTTGAGCTCTGCAGATCCCATTGCTGATGCTGAAAGCATTATATCAAAGGCTATCCGTGATGGGGCAATTGATGCGACATTGGATCATGCTAATGGATGGATGGTGTCCAAGGAAATTGGAGATATTTACTCTACAAATGAGCCTCAGTTGGCCTTTAATTCTCGGATTGCCTTTTGTCTTAACATGCACAATGAGGCTGTTCAAGCACTGCGTTTTCCAAAAAACACACACAAGGAGAAAGAAATTGCTGAGAAGCGGAGAGAGAGGCAACAACAAGAGCAAGAACTGGCCAAGCATATTGAGGAGGAAGATGATGATGACGACTTCTGATGAAGATGATATTATTTTTATCTTACCAATTTCTGTCAGGATCTCTCCATTGGCTCCCTTTGCTCATGTTTATCGTGTGGAGAACTGTTTATCATGTGGAGAACTTCCATAATACCATCTTTGTGAAACGTGGGTTTACCTTTTAGATGGAAGATCCCTGAAATATTCACTATTTATTTCCATCCATTGTGGAAAAATTTACTCAATGGCCAAAATCAATGGAAGTACTTAATTATTGCGGATGACTAATCGAGTTTTCCTTTTTTGTTGATAAGATGACTAATTGAGTTTTCACTGATTATCTATTGCTAGGGCGTAATCGTTTTTCTGTCGGATAAAATGCCAAATTCTTGATTGATTATTTAATGGTAGGTTTGTTTTCCCGTTATTTTCATTTGTTCTAAAGAGTTTATCGATAAAACGCACACACAGTGCTGGGAATTGCGGGTTTGAATATGTAGAACGTTTTCCGTTCTTTATTGTATGATTAGAGATATTGATTGATACATTGAAAACCATTGAAATGCTGCAATGCGTGGGTCAAATTTCTATTTCGAGTTTTGGTGAGATTTTAGATCTTTTCCTTTTTTTTTTTTTTTTTTTTTTTTCTCATGGATTTTCTCTATTATACCTAGATGTAATATATTTATTGGCACTGGTCTTTTTAAGGGTTTTTTTTAGCACTGTTGGCTTTCTAATGTGGACATATTTTTCATTTGGGATTTAAACTTAGTTCGTCATGTAATGGGAGGTTGGTCTCTTCTTCTAAACTCAATGGTTTAAATATTTTCTCAGTCTACGGAAAAAGTGATAATGATTGAAGAAAATCATAAAATAACGACAGATCAATCATGTGGCATTTCAATTGTTATATACGTATGTAAGACCTACGATAAACTTCTTTGTCACATGAATTTGCATGTCGGTGCAGTGATGGCCTAGAAGGACTCGTTTAGATCAGGCGTATATAGTGTTATGAATCAATGTTTAGTGTCCAATTGAGTGAATTATTTATATACTTGGATAAACATCTCTCTCAGATTGAATGATCGGTGATTATTTTATAGTTGCTTGCTAACAGACAACTGACAATCTATATAGCTAAAATGGGACATGTGGATGTAGCTTACCAAAAACGACATTGTCATGCATTTCCATGTGATAATGTATGTGTTACGATCTATGCCTCTTGTCCATTTCATAAAACTAAACTATTCTCATTTTATCTGCAAATATCTACAAACCAAGGGATCTATATAGGACGAAAGAATTCATGTGTAGATACATTTATGACTAATAAATACCTCAGTAAAAAACCTAAATATGAACCTCTAAAAAAATTGTTAAAAGATATATTTTTATTATTTTTGGTAAAAAAAATAAAAAATTTATAATCATAAAAAATAGATAGTAAAATACTATTTTGTTATCCAAAAGTCTTAGCTCAACTGGTAAAATGCCGAAATTGTTAGGCCGGATGCCATGACCGGGGTTCGAACCCCCAGTACCTCTACTTATGTATGTGAGTTTATAATGACTTTGTCATTTCGTCTATCTACGAAAAACAAATTATTTTATTAAAATTTATTACGAATAGTATGGTTCACATTTTAATTGTGTGTAGCATTTTATACTAATGAACACTTTAAAAAAAAAAAAATCACTAAAACTAATGTCAGCAACAATATCAAAGTGCACTATTTTTTCTACACAGCTTTTTTCGTATCATTTATATTAGAGTAAATTAGTCTCCCTCCCTTTAAAGCTCAAACACAACAACAATAGCAAAATGCACCGTCTTTTCCACAAAATTTATTAAAAAATAAGAGAATACATTAACATCAAAGGCAATGATGGCTGCAGGATCAACTCTCCACAATGGAACGAAGATGTAACACATGAAAGTGAAAAAAATGGGACAAAGAAGATCATTTTGAAAAAAATAAAAAATTGTTTAACCAAATTAAACAAAAATATAAATTCGGACAAAAATTTATAATTTTGTATCTTTGAAGGGAGGATTGTATATGTTTTAATACAAAAGAGGAGATGGTTGTAACTTGTAATGTCACATTATCTATTATATTATTGTTTTAATTGCATGTTACACTAAAAAATTATTGTTTGATTGGTTGTGCTTATTAGGAAATAGGATAATATGTAATTATAAATTAGAATTATTATTATTAAGTTGACATTGGGATCTGGTATGAGCAAAAATTAAGGAGAGAAAATAAAAAAGAGGACCAAATGGTGGTTGTGGGTTTTGATTCATTTACGGCTCTTACGTTGGCATGTGGGTTGGAAGACAAAGTCTGAAGAGAACATGGAAATAATTCAATAACCTTCAAAACTCTGTATTCTTGCATTCATTAAATTAATTATTTCTTAGCTATCTCATCTTGCAGTACCTCACATGTGCCCATCGTTACCTTAGACCCTCTATTCCCTTATTTAAACCCAAACCTTTTGTGGATTCAAATAACAAACAATATATGTAAATACAATTACATATTCCATTTTTGTATTGTATCCTTCTACATTCAACAAATTAGCAAGATTAAAATGACCAAAGTTATGTTTATTTTGGGCACACTCATTGGATTATGTTGTTTCACAATAAATTCCTATGCCTTCAAAGCTTCTAGATGGACCAATGCTCATGCAACTTTTTATGGGGGTAGTGATGCAGAAGGCACTATGGGTAAGCCCTTGTCACACCACTTTTCAACATTTTATTTCCAGTTTTTTATTTGTAGTGATACCTTCCACTCATGTGTAAGGTCGTTACAAGTTAGTCATGATTAGTTGCAAATCGGTAACGATCATTGAATATGTGTGATGCAGGAGGAGCATGTGGTTATGGGAATCTATATTCAACAGGCTATGGAACAAGAACAGCTGCATTAAGTACAGCTTTGTTTAATGATGGAGCATCATGTGGGCAATGCTACAAAATCATTTGTGACTATAAGACAGACCCAAGATGGTGCATAAAAGGAAGATCTATTACCGTAACAGCCACAAATTTCTGCCCTCCTAATTTTGATCTTCCAAACGACGATGGAGGATGGTGCAACCCACCTTTAAAGCATTTTGATATGGCACAACCTGCTTGGGAAAAGATTGGAATCTACAGAGGAGGGATCATCCCTGTCTTATTTCAAAGGTTAGAGTTTTGATTTGTTCTATATCTTGTCTTGTTTTAATAGCTAATAATGTTAATATCATTAATAAGATCAATGCCATCCTCTAAATAAATATATGATTTTTGACACCAAACTAGATGGTTATCGCGGTTTAAATATGTGGTTCATATGATAATTAATGAATATAACAAGTTGTTAACCATAATTTTAAACAACGATGGTTTTCAAGTGTATATTTGTACACAAATTGTGTTGTGGTTAATGAGTATCATATATATTTGAACAACTTAAAATCATGTATATTTGAACATTATTTGAATGAGTAATAGATATGTGTATATTTAATCACTTGAAAATCTTGGTTAAGTTTGTTCTGTTGATATGTGTTGCAATACATTGTTATATTCATTAAACATAATTAATCGCATATTTAAACCGTGTTAATAATTTAATTTGATGTTGAAATTTGTTGAAAAGTAACATAAGTTGATTGTGAACCCATGCAATTTGTGAAAAGAATCTATGTTTATTATGATTTAAATTTTGTTGTGTACAGTACTTTAGTAGTATTAACATTTTAAAAAAAGCATATATATAAAAAACAACATTTAAAAGTAATAATGTTATATTTCAACTTGCAATTAAAATGTTTTTATATTTTTGGGCAGGGTTCCTTGCAAAAAGCATGGAGGAGTTAGGTTCAGTGTGAATGGGAGGGACTACTTTGAGTTAGTGTTGATCAGCAATCTGGCTAATGCTGGATCAATCAAATCTGTTTCCATTAAAGGTTCCAAAACTGATTGGATGGCTATGTCAAGAAATTGGGGTGCAAATTGGCAATCCAATGCTTATTTGAATGGTCAATCTATGTCCTTCAAGATCACAACTACTGATGGAGTAACCAGAACTTTCCAAAACATTATTCCTTCCAATTGGGAATTTGGCCAATCTTTCTCTAGCAAGATCCAGTTCTAAATAACTCCAAAGATAAGGGTTCTAAAGTTATGGGTTTTGGGTTTAATTTTGGATTTAAGATTTTCACATAATCATTAGAAAATTTCTCAATTCGCCCCTGCTCAAATACGTCAAAATACTATCGGAAGCATGAAAGCTTTCAAGCTTCCGATAAAATGTCACATTTTTAGACAGTGGTTGAACAATTACAGTTATTATCAGCACGGCTGAGGCATGCTTTTTTATTTTATTGGAGTAGCCCGCCACCCTTCTTCCGAATTGGTGGACCAAATCCATCAACTTTACAAGCCCTTAATTAAGCCACATGGCTTGCATGAATTGTTATTCTTAGAAGCTCTATCAAGCATGTAGAAATTAATAAGCATTTGCAAGTTTCTATATACTATAAAACTCATTGTTGTAATATGAATAGTACTATTGTTCTAGCTTTTTTGGATTCTTGGACGGATATTATTGTTCTAGCTGTATTTCAAGACTTGGGAAATTATTGATTTCTTAAGATTTTAAATTTATACAGTCTTGTTCATTGTCTATGTTTTTATTTTTTTATTAATTCCACCAAGCTTTTGAGATTGAGAAAAATTCAAGGGTCTTTTGTGTTGGTTTTAAATGACACTATAAGTGGTCGGTGAAATTGATCCCATCATATTAATCGATTCTTAAATCAAATATCGAGCTTAAAAAAAAACCATGTAGAATTTCTTTCTCTAGAACAACACAAAACAAATCATGAAATTTGGCTAAGGTTTCTTTCACGTGTGAAAATTCTATATTTAAACAATAAGAAATATTGACGATTTCTTAATTACTAACGTGTGAACTACATTTACATTTATCTATGTATCTAATAAGAAATAGCTGATTTTAGTTACATGTATCAACAAGGTATCTCCTAAAAAAAATGTATTAAAAAGGTACATATCGTTTTGTCATCTTAGGTCTTGACAAGACCAATTTTTAACGGTAGTTGTTCGATCTCATTTTACTTTTTTGACTGTTAGTTGTTAGATATATGGTTTAACAATTTCGTGCCAAGATCAGTTTTTTATAATTCTAAAAGTAATTTTTTTATAGTTTACTTTACTCCACGAAACTGAATCCAATCATGGGGTTAATATTACAATTTGCGTAAAAAGAGAATCTAAAGTACAGAGTACTGTTTTGTTTGATTAAAACACATGACATGAGTTAAGAAACACGACATAGGTGGTACCGTTTTAACCGATGTTTTTTCTCTGTTCAAACACCAACATTAATAGCTACTCGCCCAATCATTTATTTCGGGGTCAACATGCTTCTTCACCAAGACTCGTTCTTTACTGCAGCGACTTTTTTTCCTGCATAATGTAATTTTATGTTCCCGTGATTAACCACTGGGTTGATCTTAAGTATTAAGTGGTTAATTAACTTTGTCTAAAATAAAACAATACTCCATATTATTGAACAATTTTTTTAGATATTAATTACTTCTTGATCGAAGTCCAAATTATTAGAATCATTTTTTATAAAAACCGAATGATTAACAAAACATAGCTTTATGGTTGTTCTTAAAAATCATAAAACCAATTTACTAGTTATTACCACATCAACAAGAGTTGTTGGTATTTCATCACATGTATCTTAGCAAACCAATAAGTTTGATCCAACAACGTCAGATTCTTTACGAAACATTTGGCACAAGACACTTACTTTAAAAATCAATCTATTTGTTTGCTTTAGAATCCCATTCCTACTTCCGATAACTTATTACATCGAGGACTTATTTAAAATCATCAACAACTCTTGGTGGGTGGTTGGGGCTCTAATGATGATATTAATCATATGTTTTTACATTGTAATTTCTTTAGATCAATTTCGTCTTTGATTTTTTATTGGTTAGGCTATGTCACAATCGATCCTTCTCACATTCCCAATTTGGTCATTTATGGCTTGCTTGCATTTAGGTGAGCTGGAATGAAAGAAATAGAAGAATTTTCAAGCACAAGGAACACATTATGACTCAATTGTTCGATAAAGTCAAGTTACTAACCTATTGGTGGTTGAAAGCGAAATTTGTTACTTTTGTTTTCAATTACCACTTTTGTGGCTTTATCCTATTATGTGTTTGGGTGTTATAATTTTTTTTTTTTGTCAAGTAGCCTAGCGGCTAGAGAAATTCACCTTAAAGGTGAACAAATTGGGTGTTCGGGGTTCGAACACCGGCCCCTGCATATACATGCATTATCCCTTACCAAGTGAGCTAAGCTCACGGGGACTAGGTGTTATAACTTAGTTTGCACATTTCTTTCTTCGCTTGTTGTTTGTTGGGTTAATACTGTTTTTGGTCTTTGTAATATTAGAGAATTTCAGTTTTAGTCCCTATAAAAAAAAATAGATTCTGTCATCGTAATTTTAGATTCCTTCACTTTTGACACCTCATTTAACCACGTCAAAAGAATCTGTATAAATTACGTCCTTGTAGTTTCATATTCCTCCATTTTTGGTCCTTCATTTCACGTGTCATGTATGCATATTCTTCTGACGTGGTTAAATGAGAGACAAAAAATGAAGGAATCTAAAATTACATAGACAAAATCTAAATTTATTCTTTTACAGGATTAAAACCGGAACCAAAAACGGTATTAACCTTTTTTTGTTTTGTTAAGATCTTGACTTTGTAAACTCTTGTTTTTAACCCTTCTTCCCGAAACGCCTTGCTCCACACACATATTGGTGTGAATCCGTTTGAATTCACAACATAACTTGTCCGGACTTATTTGATTAAACATAAATTTGCGTTGCAGATTTTGTTGACTTTTATTAGGTAAAAATTCACTGCAAACAGTACAAAAATAAATAAATAGCGTAAACAGTAAAAAAAATTGAGAAGTATACCGTAAACAGTATTAAATAGTATGTTATTAACATTTCTATTTTAAAGTGACAACACATCTCTACAATGAAAATGTGAAGCTTTAATAATTAAACTCAAAAAGAGGAACACAATTCCAGTGCATATAAAATACCTGGGTTTACTTTTGATATATAGTCGCTTTTCTAAAGCAATGATACCAAATGCAACTATTGTTTATTTAAAATAATATGCTTAAACACACCACACCACTCCACTAATAGTGTCGTAGATCACCAAATATGTTTAACAACCATACATTCATGTAACAACTCCAAGTTTCATAATCTCATCAATTCTCTATAAATATCATTCTCAAACACAAACAAATTAATTAAGTTTATCATTTTCAATTGTGATTTGAAACATGGCATCAACTATTGGCATGGCGGTGCTCATGATGATGGTGTCCTTAACTTCACTAGCAAGTTCACTAAGTGTGAATTACTATGAGCATACATGTCCTCAGGTAGACTCCATCGTGGCTGGTGCAGTACACAAAGCAACCATCAATGATAAAACAGTTCCATCTGCTTTGCTTCGCATGCATTTTCATGATTGCTTCATAAGGGTATGCTATGATTGATACGTTTATTAATAATTAACATGTTATGTTATATATAATATATGGTTGTTAATTTATGAAGGGGTGTGATGGGTCTGTTCTGTTGAAATCAAAGGGAAAGAATAAAGCAGAAAAGGATGGACCTCCCAACATATCATTGCATGCATTTTATGTAATTGAGAACGCTAAGAAAGCATTGGAGGCAATTTGTCCAGGGGTCGTGTCTTGTGCTGATATTTTGGCTCTTGCTGCTAGGGACGCTGTCACTCTTGTAAGTCACGCATTTTATTGTTACTCATATTAAGTCGTGATTAATTATATTTAGTAGGTAGGTGCATCAAAAACCAAGAGATATTATTAACCGCCTCCTAATTTTTACTATATGAATTATGATAATTTTGGTCAAACTCACGAACCTAACTATAAACAAAATTAATTAATATGGAGGCTAACAATACACTTTTTAACAAATTATTTTCTATTACTTAAAATTCAAATGGATTCCACTAACTAAGTTTGAATTGTGTTGTGAGTGGCATTAGTCTGGAGGGCCAAGTTGGGAAGTACCAAAAGGAAGAAAGGATGGTAGAATCTCAAAGGCTACTGAAACCAGACAATTGCCAGCTCCCACTTTCAACATCTCCCAATTACAACAAAGCTTCTCTCAAAGAGGACTTTCCTTGCAAGATCTTGTTGCCCTCTCAGGTACTATTTTCTTAAATTATCAAATAAACTTAACATTTACAATAACTATAATATTATAATATGATGACTGATGTTATATTTTTATGTATGGTATAATATAATATGTAGGAGGTCACACCCTGGGGTTTGCACATTGTTCATCCTTCCAAAATAGAATCCATAAATTCAGCCCTAAACAAGGTGTTGACCCGTCCTTAAACCCATCATTTGCAAGCAACCTCCAAAGCAAATGTCACATTAAAAACAAGGTGAAAATTGCAGGGTCCCCATTGGACTCAACTGCCACATATTTTGACAATGCTTATTACAAACTACTACTTCAAGGAAAAAGCATACTCTCCTCTGATCAAGCTCTACTTACTCATCCAACCACTAAAGCATTGGTTTCCAAATATGCTCATTCCCAAATGGAATTTGAAAGAGCTTTTGTCAAATCCATGATCAAAATGAGTAGCATCACCAATGGTGGAAAAGAGATCAGGCTCCAATGTAATATCGTTAGATGATCTCTATATGCGATCTAATTAATTTTAAATGGAGAATGAAAAAAAAAAAGATCTCCATAGTCTCTTCCAGCATATCATGTTGTATTTAAATGAGTGTGTAAGTGTTAAGTGTGATTTATTTTGTTTATAGTCCAATTAATCTTCAATCAAAATGTGTAAATTCAGCTTTATATCTACTACTCTACAATCTTCAACAAAAATTTATAAATAACCACGGTTAAACTCACAATCTTCTTAATTTTATGAGTCTAATGATCATTTTGCAAATAAAAAAAATCAATTTAAATAAAAAAAATGTATTATGGTATTAATATAGAATAATAGTTTATTCTCCCACTCTTACATTGGTTATTTAAACCATGTACTACATTGCTATCAAATTATATTGAAATAAATAAATGTTGTCGAAATGTATTGACAAAGCGTTATTAATGGGACATTTTTAGTATTTTTTTTGAGTAAATAGGCAATTACCCTCTGAAACTGCAAGTTTCGTCAATTACCTCTTGAAATTAACAACGTTAATCAATTTCAATTACCTCTGAAATTGCGCAACGTTAATCAATTTACCCCTCCGTCAAATTCTTCTGTTAGTCAGCATGACGTTTTGCAAATACCCCTGAAGTTCTGCACTTATGTGCAAAATACCCCCTGAACTTGAAAATTTATACTTTTTTTCTTATACTTAAAAGTGACTGCATTATCACTGAATTGTGGAGCATATTAGCTAAGTTTTGACGGTATACAACCATATATTAGTATGGTAGAACAAATTGACAGTATTTGGTAAACCCTACAATAATGTTCAAAACTCAAGTATATTTACAAAACAAACATAAAAGCATTTCTTTGTTCCAACATCATGCTTTTTTTTTTCTTTTTCAAGTTGTCCTTCACCCCATTAGAGATCAAAAGGATGATGGCTATCATGTTTTTTTATTCTCTTAAAAAAACATAATAAAATATACATAATATAATATTATTATCATTCCTTTGAATCCTAACGGGGGGAAGAAGATCAAGATTCTTTCAAGATCTTTTATAAAGTAAGAAAAGTAACAAGTTTATTTATTTTTTCTTGAAAGTGAGACAAGTGTGTTGGTGTAGAGTGTGCACTGCTCACAATATAAAAGAAGTGAAATTTTTTAGTGGTTTAAATTAGCAATAACAAAGCCATATATTTTGACATCATGATAATTCTTGGTTATGCCAATCATATGTCAAGTGTGACTGTACTTTGCTATGCTGACTTTCATATCATTAGGCTCTAATACATGGTTAATGTTTGATCGTTTTAGGAAACATATATGGTTGTATACCGTCAAAACATAGCTAATATGCTCCACAATTCAGTGATAATGCTGTCACTTCTAAGGATAAGAAAAATATATATATAAATTTTCAACTTCAGGAGGCATTTTGCACATAAGTGCAAAACTTCAGGGGGGTATTTGCAAAACATCAAAAATTTGACGGAGGGGGTAAATTGATTAACGTTATGCAATTTCAGAGGGGCAATTGAAGTTTTTTTAATTTCAGAGGGGGTAATTGACGAAACTTACAATTTCGGGAGGGGGGAGGGGTAATTGCCTATTTACTCCTTTTTTTTTTAGGTGTTGAGGAAATGGATGCTTATCATGTATTGACATTAAGATGATTGATAACAACACCTTCTAACATATTATTTAGATTCACCCAATTTCTTGGATCATAAATATCACAATGAGAAATTTATTTTTCATAATCATCACCAAGATTTTCAATATTAGATGTATTTGATACATCAGCAGTAACCCTTGAATTAACTAACTCCTGTGATTTTGGTGTAGTATAATAGTCATGATTGTTGTATTGGAGACAAACAGCTACAGTATATGACTAAGAGCGAGGCAAAACAAAATGGAAGACGAGTGGAGATAGATTCTCAGACCGGGAGAAAAATCATCAATACTTGGATCTCAAACATTGAATTGGAAAGGTTTTCTTTAGTGATCAATAACAAGCGTAGTGTATCCCTTCAAAGTGTAAAAAGTGTTCGAATCCATTCATCTTTTTATAAACTCCCCTTCTCGGTTCTTACATCTTATTATCTTTTCAACTCCCCCTCATTGGAAGAATTAGAATTGGTACTCAAAATGTTCTCTGCCATAAAAGTTCCCACCATCTCCGTTCATTTCGGACACCTAAAACTCCTCAAGTTTTATGGAATCTTTTTTACCATTGTTCCCACCAGTGAATGTATGATCCTTTGTTTACCACTCCTCAAAAAGTTTGATATTAAAAACTGCAGTTGGTCTAGTGGAAAGGATCTAATCGTACAAGCTCCTCTTCTTGAAAACATTTCCATAGAACAAGACTACAAATTATGTAATATGGTATCATCTCATGGTTCGCCTAGCCAAGCAATCAAATTTAATGGTTCGGATATCAAACAATTCACTTATTCTGGTTGTGGAATATCTCAACTAATTCATTGGTCCATCAAAGTTTTCTGTCTTTTGATTCAGCTGAAATCATTTTGAAAAATTGTAAGGAGACTGATCTTATAACGAAACGCCATCCTTTTCTTCTCCTTCTTTTTTAGCAATTTCATCAAGTGAAATCTATCAAATTTGAGAGCTTGAACTTGGACTTGGAGGTAAACATGTAAAAATATTGTTTAACCTTTTTGACACTAAATATGGTGATGCCAAATCTTGAATACTTACTTTATAGTTCTCCACACAATTAATTAGGTTATTAGTTAAACACTTGCACACATAAATATACTATTTCAATTTTATTAAATTTGTGTTCCTTAAATTGTGGCATGTATAATCTTAAGTTGGTTCTCAAAATTGCAATCATGTCGTGTCATCCAGGTTATGATAAAGGCTGATATACCCAAATTTTCAATGTTGAGTTATTTGGAGCTCGACTTAGTAACCGTTGAAGTTCTTATAGGCTTACTTCAAAACTCACCGGTTCTCAAGACACTAATTCTCAAGGTTAGTACATAGTATTTAATTATGTAACTTTGGTTTCACTGTATTCATATAAGTTGCATAAACTTATACAACTCTTATTTGAACTTTGTTTTATCATTGATCATCAGGGAATACATAAATTTGCCAAAGGTATTCTCAGCTCTGATGATGTGCCACATTGTTTAGTTCATTCTCTACAAGTTGTGAAATTTGAAAAAGTTAATGGAGACAAGCATGAACTGCTTTTATTAAAATATTTTATAGAAAATGGCATGATGATAGAGGAGCTGGGTTTCTCCATTGCTAGTCAAAGGTTGAACCAATCTAAAGTTGCAAAAGAATTTAAAGAGATGGTGCTTCCATTTAAGAAAAGGTCTATCTTTTTCTATTGTTTGTCGGATGATTAGTTTAGAGAACATAGTTTGATAGGGGAACAAGGTTTCAATAATACTTTTCGGCTTAACTGCACCTTTTGCCCCTTAAGTTTTGAAATGTTGTAATTTTGGCGTCCTATTAAAAAAAAAAGGCAAAAGTGACCCCATGTTTAGAGAAATATGCTATGTTGACCCCTAACATAAGGGAAATATACACTTTTGACTCCTTATCTTTACAAAAAGTTGCGATTATGACCCTTTTTTTGAGACACATGACATCTTCTCGGCCATTTTTTTACGAAAAGGGCCAAAATTGCCATTTTTTAAAATAGGAGGTTAAAATTGCAACATTTCGAAACTTAAAGGTAAAAAGTGCGCCTACTTTTTAATAAGGGTTTATCTTTTATTTTTTGAGTTGTTTTGAAACATGGAGCTATATTTATTTTGCACCTTTTAAACAATTATTGGAAACGAGGTTTGATTTATTTGTTGAATAGATGTTTATTTATTGTTGAATGTGACAAAATGGATAAAAGGCCAAACTAATTCTTTTGTTAACCCAACAAAAGAGGAAAACAAAAGTTGATAGTTGTGTTGTTATATATCTTGAAAATGTCTTGAAATGACAACTAGATGGTGCATCTCTGTGCCTATCGTTGGATTCTCAAATCATGAAGTTGAGAGTTTTTGGAATTTTTTAAAGGATTAGAATGGAATTGGTGATAACGATAATAGAAAAGAAAATGAAATTTACTCCACCTAAAATAGTTTCAAGTTATTTTCTTGTACATGTTTCAAAAACCTAAAATTGATTGATTCATCTACTATCAAAGCATTACAAGCAGATTAACACATAGAATAAACCAAAATAACATTTGGTATCCAGGAGGAAGCGACTCAAGCATGAAGCATTCTGCAAGTCATAAAATAGGAAAAAATTTACTTCTCTTTAAACTATAGTTCTTTAACTTCATGTTAGTTAGCTTCTTCAAAAAAATCTTCGTGTTAGTTAGTTCCCTGCAGTTTTTTCTGCCATGTTAACAAAATGCAGAGTTCATTTAACGTCAGTTTTTTCCGTAAATACTTTGAGTTGTTGTAGTTTCAATATTGTTAGTTACCTTCATGTTAGTTGTTTTTTACCTTTATATAAGAAAACTTCGTGTATTGTTTGTATCAACCTCGGTTCATTCTTTCATTAGTTTGAAAAACTTTCATCACCAGCCACAATTTCTCTTCTTACTTAGGTGACAATCCTTTCTTTTACCAAAGGGACATTAACATACAACCATTAGTCTTAAAAATAGGGTCTTGCTTAACTTGCTTTTGTTAAATGTGTTTGGATCTCATCCCAAAAAGTTAGCTCCAAACTACTTAATAACTTTTTTAATGGACCAAAGTAAAGTACTTGGCTATTACTTTAGTAGGTTTCAATTGCGGGAATAGATCCGACTGCGAAACGTAAGTCTATGGTGTGACCTTTTATAGGACATTTGTTTCTTACTAAAAAATTTTATCCATTGAGATTATCATAATATTCTACTCATTTATGAAAAATTTCATTAAAAAATACGAAGGTTAGACATAAGTTGATTAAAAAGTAGGATCAAAGTGGTAATTAAAATTTTTTGGGACTAAAAATCTAACAAAATTTTTAGGGGTATTAAAATGAAAATTTGATATATTTATAAGAACCAAAAACATATTTAAGGCTATAAAGAAATCAAGACTTGCATGAATGAACCATATGAAAAAATTTGTTTGGTTCATCCATTATCTTGTTTGTGATTAATTTTGTTTTCACGATTATTTTTGTACTAAGTTGTTGTATTATGAAGTCCAGGAGAACCGAAGGAGATAAACAAAAGCATTTCAAACAACAAATTAAATTATGTTCCAAGGAAAGCAATTTCAAATAACAAACACGTGTGTCAAAATCAGGTTCGTGATTTACTTATTATTTCCTCTATAATTACTTGTAACTATCTTAACTCTTGAGCAATATTCAACTAATGTAACAAATTGAAAATATCTCTAACATATTTCTAAATTAATTAATGTTGTGATCTCTCTGTAATTTGTTGCATAACAAGTCTCCTTGATTTGTTAACGGTGAGAAAGCACAAATAAACATGTTCTTCAAGCTCTTCCAACTGATCCAAAAAGCTAGACTCTTGATCACTAAATTCACTCATAACCTGCTTCAATATTTCACATTTACTTCCAACATTCTTCACAAAAACTTCAGCAACCATTTTTCTATGTTCCACCTCATCATTCAACCTCTTCACCATCCTACTCATAGTATCCAAATCATTTATCAATATAAAAACCCCTTTTGCAGCAGCATCAAGTTGTTCACATAGTCTTTCACAATTAGTTCTTGTTTTTATCCTATTTTTTATTCTCTTTATGAACAAACCAACTAAACCACCTACAATACTTGGTGCAGCCACTAACCCAACAACACTATGAAAAGAAACAACTAACAAAGCAATAAGAATAGCAGCATGTGATGTAACAAGAGCAATTCCTCCAACTTTCTTGCAAACACTAATCAATGTTAATCTTCTTTGAATTTTCCTTCTCTTTGATGTTAGTCTTTGAAGAAGTTCCATGTACCTATTGTGAATGTCATGGAATTGCATTGTGCTAATAACGGACAAAGGATTGTTTTGTAATTTTGACGGAAATGAAGCAAGTTCTCTATAGATATCTTTCTTTGTTTGTTCATTTAGCACCCTTTTGCTTAGCTTAACAACTCGTGTGGTTCTTGTATAAGAAATCCTTGTTGAGTTGATTCCTTCAAGGATTGTGTCACAACAACGACATGCTTCTAAGCTAGCTTTGAAATAGTCAACTAGAAGATGATGTACCTTAAAATTTTGTGTCATGTTTGTTATGATTTCTTGTCGAGGTTCGAGCAAATACTCGGTCAGATTAATGCGTATTGGAGGAAGAGGAGGAGGAGGAGATGTTGAACAAGAGATTGATAGTCTTTTGGTGCTGATTGTCTTCTCAAACTGTCCTTGTGCTTTGTTGCATATTTCAATATAAGACTTTGTTCTAAATGCTTCCAAATATTCTTCATTTACATTTGACTTCCTACACAAGCTATCCTCCTTATCACATTGTTTCCGTGATCTACCTGCTTAATTAATTTCCACAAAATCAACTCATCAATATCATTTGCTAGATAAATTTGGATTAACAAAAAAGAATATTTCTCTAATTGCATTGCTAAGTGTTATATCGACATTAAAATTGATAACTAGATTTTTTTTTTTTTTTTCTATCTCTAATCTTTTGTAATTTACTTCAAAATTTTCTAATAGTAGAGTAATTAGTTTATTCATGATCATCCTCTATAAATTCATTTTCATAGTAAACTAAAGCTAGAAGCATAACATATAATGAAGAATAATAATTGAAAAGAAAGACAAATTAAACTAGTTTAAGTTATTAATTAATGATTTGAAGAAGACGTACGGGGGAGAAAAATGGAATTGAATACATATATTAATAAATAATTATTACAAAGGAAGCTAGATGAGAATTAGAGTTGTAGAAAATGAATAAACTCACCCGATCTTCGAAGAGAACAAAGCCACCCAGAACATGTCATGTAGAAAAATATTGATTGAAGAAAAAACTTAGATGTAACAAATTTGATATGCTTAGACTCGAACTTATATAATTTGATGTTAAAACTGGAATAAGCAATCTTGTAAACAATATATAGAGAGAAAGAGGTCGGTGTGTATATATATATGATGAGTCTAGCTTAGGGAGAAGTACTACACTTATATATATTATTAAGAGAAGAAATCGAGTTGGCAGTTATTATTACCACAAATGGGTAATGCAATAGCTTTGCACGCAAGTTAGTGTATCTCACACGTTAATGTGTTCTCCTCCCACGTACACATCAGGCATCAATGAAGCTCCTCCCACAAGCTCAGTCTATCCATTCATTCTATTCCCAATCAATTAGTAATTAATTAACTATAGAAATTAGAATTTGAATGTTTTATAATGGTGCACTTTGAATTGATTAATTGGTTAATAAGGTTCTTTCTTTAGAGGTAACTAATTAGGTTATTCACCGACAAAAAAATTCTATAATTTTACAGTGTGTGAAAAAGTTAAGCTTTATTTTTTATTACAAGAAGTAAAAGTTAAATATTTGTGTTCACATGTCCGTACTCAACTGGTTAAGATATGAATGTGTTAGATTAAAAGTTGTGATCGGAGTTTTGCTTTTTGTTATTTTCAGTTTTATTTAGAGTATTGCGTTTATAATTTTTAAACTTTTGAATATTGGAGGCCATGAGAAAAGAAAACATGTATTCCGAACGAGTGGTACGCTTCCAATGCATGGATGTTACTGAGGCTCGATTCTTGACCCATTATTAGTAGTCAATATTAATTGATAACAAATGCGTTTGTGTGTAAGATATGACCACATATATCATATATTTTTACCAACGAAAAAAATATATGAGCACAAATGGTACTAAAGAAATGTCTTAACGTGAGGTTGTACGATTCCCATTCAATAGATAGATATCTGTTGGCCACGTTGGAATCCTTAATGATTGCATATGTTCCGTATAATTTGATCTCAAGCTGAAAATTTATGCGAATTTTGAATCGAAGTCAAATCATGAATGAACATGTAACTTCTACAAATCACGACATGCAGTAAAAACAAGTGCTCTGAGTTGTATGCATGCATGTATTAATCTCGTAAATGTATTTTCTCAAGCGAAGTTTTTTTTTTTAATTGTTGCATCTACATTGTTAAACATGAGAGAGAAAGAGATACAGAATTATAAAGAAAAGATGATATCGAATGTGTAGTTGAGATATAATAATTGAGATGATTATACTTGAGGGAACCATTCCCCTTACAATATAACAACATTTGATTCTTTTTTTATCCATTGAGTCACTCCAGACAATCTAACTTTAATAAAACAACAAAAAATATGATAAGATAACGGGACATTATTCTATTGTGTCTCAACTCTCAATAATCAAGAATTTTATCTTGAATACTAGCTGAGCAAGAAACCAACCTGATAGTATAAAAAAATAATTTACTCATTTATGTCTGAAAAATAATTATAAAAAACTGAAATCAAATAAAATAAAAATTATATTTTTTATAGCATCATTTACTCTCTAGAACTTATTTTTAGAGAGATCTAATTCAATCAACACTCTAGCATAGTGATGACTGTGCATCAACACTAGTTTTTAGTCATGTTTATGTCTTTATTATGACATTTAGAGAATCAACTACTTGTAAATCATGGTGAAATCATACTAAAACAGGAACAAGAGCTCAAGAGGAGAATCTGGTGAAAAGATAGAAAAATCTCTAAGAAGTGAAGCATCGTGCCACGTTGAGGACATTTCGTGGCATGCTTGATGAATGTGGGACAAAGGATTCGTCACCGTAAATTTCGTGGCACGAAGGTTTGTGTAATGTGCCACGATGCTCGGTTTTGTCTGCTGCCATGTAGGATTAATGAAATGATCGTGCCACGACTGGATCGTAACGTGGCACGATTTGTGGGCTTTCTGAAACCCTAAAATTCTTTCTATATAAAGCCAGCTGCGGCCAAGGATTAGGGTACCGATTATTATTGCGATTTTGAGCATAGAAGACAACAGGAGACCGAATAACAAGCCCTGAATCTCATACCAACTCTCCGTTGGTCGGATTTATGTATGTTTTCTCTTGTTTATGCTTATGATTGTTTAGTTATGAGTAGCTAAACTCTTAGTTTGATTGAGTCATGATGAACCTATTGTAATATATGAATTAGTAGTTGAAACTCTATTTATTATTAATATTATTCAGTCTTTATTCAAAATTACTTGTGTTCATTGCTTTTCATATGATTGTTTGCATGACTATTAACCCTAGCTTCTTTCAATCACATAAATTAATCTTAGGAATTGAATGACTACTAACCCTAGCTTTGAATCCTGAACTAGTAATTCTGTTTAATTCAACATGAGGAACCTAGAGATAGGAAATTAGCAACTCTCTCTTTTGAACACTCTCTCTAATACTCACTCTCTAATTGGCTTAAATCAATGTGGGTTCTACATTTTGAAAATGGAACCCACTTAAAGTGGTGGGACATACATTGATTTCACCCAATAAGATAGTGAGTGTTTGAGAGAGTGTTGAAAAGAGAGTGTTGCTAGCATTCCTCGAGACATGAATTAACGTTCCAACATCGCTTCCGCGGTTATTCAATCGGTTTAAGAGATTAAAATGTTATAACTTAGGAAAGGGTTTTGAGTCAAGAGATTGATCAAAACTACTTAGTTAATTTGTCGTAAAGATTAAATAGTAATTAAGAATAAAGAGAGGTAGATTACTCATATAGAGCAATAGTGGATTCACCGGCTTAATCATTCATCTCAAAGTAATTTTCTCTCGCACTTTATTTCTCGAATATTAAACCAAATTCTACCGCCTAGGGCAACCAAAACAAACTTTACATATCCTAAACAATAACGACATTGCTATAGTAGAAACAAACACAACCCTTATGGATTGATATTTATTACTACTTCGATAGTTTTGGTACACTTGTCAATTATCTATCACATAGTGTCTAAACAACCTATTTTTTTACAGCATCATTTAGGTGAATAGGTGTTCTTATACCATTTACAATTAGAAGGAAAAAAGTGTTTGATGCCGCCTATATATTTTTGGGCAGGTCACAATCCTAATCGACACTTGAGCATGTGTTTCCTTTTGAGTCTTGATGTTGAAATCATGGGACCATTGCAAGAGGTGCAATATCCAAGGTTTAACTTGGCAGGTTCTTATCACCCACTCTTTTTCAAAATCACACACTGAATTCTAAAAACCCTCTACAGAGAATCAACAAATTCCAAGAACCAGAAATTTTTCCAAGAACCAGAAATTTTCCAAAGGTTAGAGAGTTTTGTTTGAAGGTCATGCGCTCAAAGTCAACAATTTTCAGGATCATAATTTTTCCAAAGGTTAGATAGTTTTATTTCAAGCTCGTGCGCAGAAAGTGATGTTTCCCCTATCGATAAGATCAATCTTCCATGTAGACGGTTTTTTCTACAACTTTCGAGTTTATAGTAAGTTAACAATTATAAACTTCAAATGTTTGATCTAGTGGTAAAAAGATAGATTTTACAACCAGGGGTCTCAGGTTTGAATCACAATACTTCTAGTACCCTTGGAGGGACGTAAATGTAAATGTAAGTGCTATTTGAACATGAAGGTTTTCCCTTCTTTGCCTTGGAGGTCAGCCCAATAATCTTCAAAATTAAGTAAGGCTAAAACAAGTTTTGTTATATGAGCCTTTTCTTGTATCAACGTGAGACCTTTTAGCTTACAAAATATAATGAAATATATTTGATTTGCTGGTAGGCTTAAAGTCAGAACTTTAGTGACCTTACCCTTGGACCGACCCTGTTTGGGGCATCATCTCCTCAACCTAAATTTTAATATTAGCAACAAAAAAAATACTACATAATTGTTAACTTAAAATTTTGTCAAATTTAAAATAATAAAAGTTGGTATAAAATTCAAGTTAATTCTTTTATTATTTATTTAACATTAGACTGAAACTTTATTAATCAATTAAATTTTTTTATAGGCCATAAAAGTGAGGCATCCTTGGCAACAAGATTGAAAACTCTTGTCACTCTATTTGCATGTATTACTCATTTAACCTTTGATTATGTATTTGGTTACTATATATCACGAGTAGCTAAACTCATTAGATTAAAATTGAATAATAAACATCTATGGTATTGTTTGAAACCATGTGATATATGAGTCCTCTTCAATGTGATCTAGACATATGTTTATTCATTGTATATCTTGTGTTGAATGATTTTCATTGTTTGATCAACTCTAAACTAATTTTAATATATAAATCACTATTGTCACTAGGTTTTGTAACTAGAAGAAGATACAATGCTCTCTGATTAAGTGCAAAAAAGTATAATTAATTATAGTTCTAGTAATAATAGATATTGGGTGTCAAATAAACAATCCGAGTAATTCAAGGATAGGATAGATAACTAATCTTATTAAAACAGGTAGACTGGGGCAGTCTTACAACAAGAAAAACACAATAACAAAACAGCTGTTAATTCAAGGTTGCAGGGGAAGCATTAGCAATGTCAATGACAAAACGGTAACGAACATCATTCTTCACAAGACGCTCAAATGCTTCATTGATTGTATCAGCTTTGATTAATTCAATGTCACATGTGATATTATGCTTCCCACAAACATCCAACATTTCTTGAGTCTCTTTTATTCCTCCTATGATCCCACCTTTAATGGATCTTTTCCCTGTCACAATTGTTAATAATAAACCATCATTATCAACAACAAATTGCATTTATTTAATACTAATACATTGGTAATAGATATATAATTTTACCAAATATCAATGGAAAAGCCGGCAATTGTAATGGCTTATCAGGTGCACCAACGATAAATAGAGTCCCATTTACTTTGAGCAATTCCAATATGGGTAATAGAGCATGATCTGCTGATACAGTGTCCAAAATGAAATCTAAGCTTCTCTTTGCAGCCTGTTAACATAAATACAACTCAAAAGGTAAAGGATTCCAAATATCCGAACCATTTATCTACGTTTAATGTGTGTGAATATAGCCGTTTCTACGTTTCATGGCCCATTTGCCAAAGCCTAAACTAATAAAATAGTTTTTTGGACCACATAGTGAATGTGATGCACAAACAATCATATTGGTAAGGTAGCAAACCTGCAATTGGTCTGGATTGGTGCTGATTATGAAATCATCAGCTCCCAAACGTTCCTTAGCCTCAGATTCTTTGGAAGGAGAAGTACTTATGACAGTAACATGGTGACCAAATGCTTTGCCAAATTTAACAGCCATGTGACCAAGTCCTCCCAAACCAACAACACCAATTCTTTTCCCTGGTGTTGCTACCAAACCGTGGTCCTTCAAGGGACTGAATACTGTTATTCCAGCACAAAGTAGAGGTGCTGCTGCATCCATTGGTAGGCTTTCTGGAATGTGTACTACATATCTTCACATCAAATCAAAATTTCATAATCTTTAGTTAGTGATTAAAAAGATAAAAAATTAATCGTCACTCTGCTGATTAATTAATAAAGAAATTGTTCAGTGGCCGGCATTTTTAATCGGTCTATTATGTCGTGAACCATGTGTATACTCAAAATATTAGAGTATCTCTTAGTTAATTTAGTAGAACAGTGATTAAAAAATTTGATATTAAAATTTTAAATTTACACATACTGTCTGTTTCTTTTGTTTTTTCTAAATTTAGTATAAAATCGTATTTAAAACTGGAACATATGATATATTCCAAACATACCTTGGATTCATTCATTTTATTGTTGTTATTTTCATTTGGCAGATGATTAAAAAAGATGACTTTTAGTATAAAAAATAAATAAAAAAGAAGACTTGTCTCTTACAACAAGAAAAATAAAATAAAAGACGACATGTGACTACTCATTGAAGCACAATAATTATTGACTAAAGAAAAAATTAATATGCCGCCAGTCATATTCAACAAAAAAGACTACTGTTGTGGGCTTTAAACTATGAGATCCTCTGCTTTACATATTGATCAAAAACATCCTCTACTTTTCTTTATCAAAAGAAAAATATTCTCTACTTTACATATTAATTTAATTTAATTACTCTTTTTGTCTTGCATTAAAAAGATTATGTTCATTTTTTGGGAAAGTTATTAAATGTATTAATTTTACAATTAAATCAATTTTATTTACTAACATGTCTTTACCGTTTTTATAGGCAAAGAACTATAACATGGTAAAAAATTGAAAGAAAAAAATGTTACCCAAAATACAATATGAGATTGAGGGTTATTAGAAAATTTGAGCAGATCCAACATAAGGATGATAAATTACCTGTAATCTACGACCAACATTTGTGAGTAGCCACCATAGGTGATGCTACCATCCCAGAAAATACCATTGTATACAAACTGCAGCTTTTCACAGTAATTCTCTTCATCTGTCTTGCAGTACTCACAATCCAAACATGAAGCAGCCAAACACCCTACACCCACTTTGTCTCCTTCTTTGAATCCCTCCACATCACTACCAACCTTAGTGATAACCCCTGTGATCTCATGCCTATAATCACAACATGCATATACATTAATAAGTGACATTAAAATTAAATTTGTGTAAATTAAATTACTACAGTATATAGTTACCCGGGAACAACAGGGTACATAGTAATGCCCCAGTCATCTTTGGCATGATGAACATCAGTGTGGCAAATTCCACAATACAATATCTTTATAGTCACATCGGTAACACCGTTCTCCCTGCACCATTAATACATGAAACAATTCAGTTTAAGAAAAAAGGTTCAACAATGCATGAAATTCAATTGATAATAAGTTACCTTCTTTTGAAGGTGTATGGGGTGATCTTGCCGGAAGAATCATGAGCTGCCCAACCAGAAACGGTTTGTGTGTGGTTAGGTGTAGTCTTAGCCATTGATATGAATGAAATGATAGTATTAGGGAATAGTGGTTGGTTGGTTTGGAATTGGATATGAGCATAAGGAGTTAGGAACTTCACATTTATAGAGGATATGGAGTACTGCACACAGTAATAAAATGAATTTATTGTTTTGTCTACGTTTACCTAAAAAAAGTTGTCAAATTAATATTCCCTGCATCTCACATTTTTTTATTTTTTTCTTGGAGCAACCATCTCACATTAATTAATTCTTTGATATTATAATTTGGACATATTTAGCCGATGATACATGGAATTGAAATAAATATTGATTTTTTTTTAAAGAATAAATATTGATCTCTTCAACTACTTTTGAATATCCTTTAAAAAATTTACACACATATCAAAAAATTCAATAATTAAAAGAAAGGAAATTGTTATTTGACCAAATTATTTTTATTAACTACTTTCTCTGTTGTTAATTATAACAAATTTTCACTTTTTACGTTTATTCAATTAATGATGTATATGATCCATAATATAGATCATATACGTCATTAGTTGAATGAACCTAAAAAATCAAAATTTACTTATAATCGACAATAGAAGGAGTATCAGTTTCTTTACTGTAGAAAAAAATAATTATTTAGGAATAGGATACATAATATGAGATTTTTTGGGGTTTGAGAAACCTAAATATTTATATAAAAATTAAAGTAATTGTATTGCCCTAAAATAATTATTTGTCTCAAATTAAATTAAGATTTTTTTTGTTAACCATTTGATTTTTATGGGAAAAAGATCTTGGTAATTTGGATTTTCGATCGGTTGATAAGCAAATTCTGGTTTTGTAAAAAAAAAGTAAATTAGGGTTAATAATAATTTTATCCAACAACCAAACTCAAATTCTTTTAAACAATTTATCTTTTGTGGAATTTATTAATCATTTCAGCTCCATTGTTTGATTACCTTTTCAAACACTCCGCTGTAGCAAGAGAAAAATTGGGATCTCTTATATTCAATTCAAAATCAGGCTTGTTGTGATCATGATGATCTTTTAAGACAAATTTAAAATAATCAGAACAATCCAACTCTGGCTTGAAAAAGATACTAATATGAGTTTATAAAAAGTGACATATTTCGCCTTATAAATCAATAATCTAATTTTTTAAGTATGAGTTGGACCTAAAATAAATTCTAATATGAAATATAACATAGCATAAAATATTTGAACATCAACTTTTTCTTATATCCTTTCAACATATCATATGCGTCTAATTTATGAGCAAATAATGAATTTCATGGAAGAAACTAGGAATCTCTCCTAGTAACATCACAACGTGGTTCTATCAACATATACAAAAACTTTACAATATTTTTAGAAAGGCGTTGCAATGTTGGTTGTTGTACCTGGGATCCCACATATTATGTTAAAAATGGATAGCATTTAGGTGACATAGAGTTGATGACATCGACCAACCATAATATTATATGTGGCTTTTTTCTCTCTCCTTCACATGAATTGTGACATTGTGATTGATCAATGTCACTCAACTCTATGTTACACAAATGCTATCCGTTAAAAATTTAATCACTTAACTATATGGTTGAATGGAGAGGAGACTACTCAGACAATTTTAAAACAAATGTGTTATTTTTGAACACAAGAAAGACAACATCATATATCATATGTTGACATCGTATAAAATACACTAATTATAAGTATTTGTGCATTTTAAGGTGGGTGAAAAAAGCAATCCGAGAAAAGAGAAAAACTATTATTGAAACAAAAACTGTATTTTTATAAGATGTTTGTGTCAACTTTGGTGACAACATTTGTTTTCAAAATATAGTAGTACTCACTTAAAAATAAATAAAAAATGGTGTTAAACTACTAGGAAAGTTTTCATCATAAAAAAAGCTACTAGGAAAGAACATCGCAACATCGTGTAGTCTATAAAGAACGAACATTTCAAGTTGAAAGGTATTTCACGAGGAACGTGAAAGAAGAATTTGACTTCTCTCATGCAAGTCACAAGTCTTTATTGATCAGTCCAAATTTTGAGTAGCTACTTATGTGAACGCACTTAACAATTCATTTGGAGCAAATATGCCACATGACCCTCGAACAAGGTATTGTATATATTAACGTCAAACTCAAAATAAGGTATCTTTATTTATTAATTTTGTTAAGTCTAACCCTAATTTTTTTCCTCCATAATGCTTTTTAGGTTTGTAACAAATCTATCCTAAAATTTTGCCTCTCAAAATGCATCAAATATGTTTTTATTAATAGCAAAAATAAAAAAAAAGCCTAAACAAATCCATTCATAAATAGCAAAATTAAAAAAAAAAAAAAGGCTAACCATATCGATAGACTTCTACATTTTTTTTTTCTTTTCTTCTTATTAATTTTAGTTTTTTTTTCAACTAATTTTCTTATTTTGTGTTCTACACTTTTTTTTGACAAAATACTTTGTACAATTATTTAATACTAAAAAAATGCATCGTTCCTATCCTCTTCCTTTTTTTTTATACACTTCTTTGATACCAAAAAAATACATCTTTTTTTTTGACAATATTTTGTAGACTTATATAATACCCTAATTTCCATCATAACTTGGCTATATATACTAAACCTCAAACCGTGTTTCTCTAAAAAAAAACTTTAACCCCTAATTTTTTTCCCTCCATAATGCTTTTTAGGTTTGCAACAAATCTATCCTAAAATTTTGCCTCACAAAATGCATCAAATATGTTTTTATTAATAGCAAAAAAAAAACCTAAACAAATCCATTCATAAATAGCAAAAACTAAAAAAAAAAGCTAAACATATCGACTTCTACATATATATATATATATATATATATATATATATATATTTTGGTACAATTATTTAATACTAAAAAAAATGCATCTTTCTTTTTTTTTGACAATATTTTGTAGACTTATATGATACCCTAATTTCCATGATAACTTGGCTATATATACCAAACCCTAAACTGTGTTTCTCTAAAAAAAACCTTAACCCGTGGTAAATTTCACACACATCACAAGAATCATATCTATTGATATTTAGAGGTTTGCAAATGGAACGACGTGACCTTACAACTTTCCTCTCATACCACTGCTTAACTGGTAACTTTTTGATCATACACCTGAATTGTCGGCAGCGATACGGTCAAGAGGGGAAATAGTTTTAACAGTTGCTTCGAGTGGTATAGCTGCATTATTAATACCAGAAGGTAGAACTGCACATTCGAGATTTGGCCTTCCCTTTATTATCGATGAATGCTCCACGTGTAATGTCAAACCTAATACCCCGTTGGCTCAGTTGGTAGTCCAAGCAAGATTAGTAATATGGGACGAGGCTCTGATGATGCACAAATTTTACTTTGAAGCACTTGATCGTTCTTTCAGAGACGTTATGAAGGAGGTGGACAAGAGAAACAAATACATCCCTTTGTACCTGTAATTCCTAAAAGCACAAGACCAGAAATCGTTCATGCTATTATCAATTCTTCAAAACTATGGAATTATTGTGAGGTTCTTACCTTCACTAAGAACATGAGGCTTTTGTCTGGTGCGTCAGTAGTAGACATGAAGGAAAAAAGACAATTTTCAGAATGGGTTTTAAGTATAGGCGATGGACGAATAGGGGAAGACAATGAAGTGGACAAGACCATTGCTATTCCGTCAGTTTTGCTTATAGAAAGCGCAAGAGATCCTCTTGCTGCTATTGTTGAAAGCACGTATCCTAACATCTTGGAGAGCATGAGTGACATAGGTTACTTTCAAAATAGAGCTATATTGACAACATAAAATTCCATAGTCGAGAAGATCAACGACTATATGTTGGACATGGTTCCAGATGAGGATAAGTTTTATTTGAGTTATGATTCACCTATTCATCGTAACTTAAACGATGATCATATTGACAATGTTCATACACCTGAATTCCTCAACACCATCACTGCTTCTGGACTTCCTAATCACAAATTAAGGTTAAAGGTTGGTGTGCCAGTTATGTTGTTGAGAAATATAGATACACGATATGGATTATGCAATGGAACCAAATTGGTTATCACTAGGATGGGAAGATATGTCATTGAGGGGAGGGTCATTTCCGGAAGTAATGCTGGTGAACAGGTTTTTGTATCCAGGTTATCTATATCGCCTTCAGATATCAAGATTCCCTTTAAGTTTCAATGAAGACAATTCCCTTTGTCTATATCATTTGCAATGACAATTAACAAAAATCAAGGACAATCGCTTAAACATGTTGGTGTATATCTACCAACACCTGTAATTTTTCACAGACAGTTTTATGTTGCTGTTTCAAGAGTTACATCCAGAGAAGGACTAAAGATATTGATCACGGATGAAGATGGTGAAGATACCAATGCGACTTCTAACGTCGTATATGATGAAGTATTTCGCAATCTGCAATGAAACAACATGTCAATTTACTAAAAAATTCGTATTCTCTTACCGAATTATTGATAGGATTACCGAATTTTCTTTTATAATATTTTTCAGATTTTATACATTTTATGGAGCGTTTTATTTTGTCTACTCTGGATTATCATCTGTTATTTTTTCACCGTTACAAATTATATATTGCATTTTATTATCCGTATGTCATTTCTTTAGCAATAAACCCGTGCGGGCACAGGTCCAGTTTCTAGTTGTATATATCATCATATATTTTTCAGAACACGCAAGTCAATGCGACAATTTTTGGGTGGGTGCGTTTTGTATCTAATTTATATCTATAATTTTTTTAGGGGGTCTATATTTATATTTATGTACCCTTTTTGGTTTTTTTCTAAATTACTTTTGAAAAATGGTAGGTAATTTATTCACCAACCAATCAAAATAAGCAATTTATTGGTAGAGTCAAGATAGTTCATGAATACCACTTAAAAAGGTGAATGTTCATTGATTGAGGTAAACTACCCATCATTTTTCATGGATACTCTAGTTGTCACCACTCTTTTTATACACAATGAGTGACAAACTTACTTAAGTGTAAGGAGTAGTTTAATCAGGTTAGACATGCATAAATAGGTGTACGTGTTTAAATAGTTCAAGACTCCAACTAATTATTTGCTTACTTTAGCTATGTTTCTTAAACAATCAGTATTTTTGTTTGACGTCTCCTTCAAAATCGAATTCCAACAATTGATGTGGCGAGACTTACTTCAAAATTAGCGGTTTTAGAGTGTTGGTGGTTGTGGATCTAACGAGGATAGCAATCATTTGTTTTTAAAAAAAATATAATTACATAACAATATAATATATAATGATATATTAGCTTCTTAGAAAAATATTTGTATGCTCTCAAAGTCTTATTGTAAGTCTAATAACATCAAAAATTTGATACGGTTAAAATAGTATATGAAATTAGTAGGCTAAAGATGTCAAGTTAATATTTTTTATTTTTTATTTTTTTTAATTTTAGCGGCTATAAAACAAATAAAAGTAAAGTTAGTCGCAAGAAGCTCATTGTCTTTATGATCAAGACAATGATATGATCAGTGCCGATTCAACAAAAACAAAGAAAAATTAGTATGAGTTAATTTTTTAACACAAATACTTATTTTCTATTATTTTTATCAAACGAAATCGATCAAGGTTGTGAGGATGAAAAATACATAAACTTTTGCTTTCAAAAGATATATTACAGTGATTTGCCACACAAAAATATTAAAGTGATTTACTATAGAATTTTCCTACTAAAAGTAACGGTCTATTTGTTTTTTTAAGTATAATGGTGCATTTGTTATAAATTAAAATAGAAGTAATTTTTGTACCAAAAAAATAAATAATAATAAAAGTAATTTTGATATAAATAATTTTAAAACTATTGTTTCTAATTTTTTTTTTAAAAAAGACAGACTATTTATGTTCATTTTAAAAAGAGAGATTTATATTTCTCTCTTCTCTTGAAATCAAATTGATTTCAGCTCAAAAGTAATATTTTTAACAAAATATTCCCTCAGTTTAATTTTAAATATCGTTCTAGTGTGTGGATTTTTCATTCATATTTAACTGTCGTTTTAGTATTTTAAGGATAAGATAATAACTAACAAATGTTTGTTTCGAGAGAAATATGATATTAAATTTATTGAAAAGAGAAAGTGTGTGCAAAAAAATAAGAATATATTGGTGAATTAAAATGAGGGTGTAACAACCCGATTTTCGTTATTTTGCTTTTAATTAATTTATGTGTATTTATGTATGCTTGTATGTGATTATTTGCCCTTCGATGTATTTTCTCGAGTTTAGTGATTAGGAGG
Organism: Medicago lupulina; assembly: GCA_958299785.1. NCBI lineage: Eukaryota > Viridiplantae > Streptophyta > Magnoliopsida > Fabales > Fabaceae > Medicago > Medicago lupulina. The sequence continues at coordinate 71,401,736 of OY283141.1, read as the reverse complement.
GTATTTTGGTCTTTTGAGTAAGGGTAAAATAGTAATTTTGGTCGAGAACTAATCGTAGCGTTTTTAGTAAGAACCGATGGTTAGCAATTTATTAGTTAGTTGTAGTAAATAGAATTAATGTCGGTAGTTGCTAAATATTTTATTGTTAGTAAGATAGAAAACTAATAGGTGACGTAATTAGAATTGAGTCCAATTATTATTTCATAGGTTAGGCCCAATGGGTATGGATATCTATTCTAACTTAAGAGCTAGAACTAGGGTTTTTAGAAACTTTGTTCAAAACATAGAGGCTAAGAGGCTAGAAGAAGATTGGAGAGAAAACTTATAGAGGGGAAGAACTTGGGAGCTAAATTGAAGCCTAGGATTTGAGCATAGAAGATTAGAGGTAAGGGGGATAGACTTTAATCATAATCTCTTTTTCTACCCCTTTCTCAATAAGTGATTATTCAATTAAGTGCTTTTGAAAATAAGTGATTATGTGAAATTTAGTGAATGAATTCATGTTTCATTGTTGATGATATGTTTGTACATGTGAATTGATTAATTAAGTGTTGTTGATATTGAATTCATGTGTCAAAAATTATATGTATGAATATGTTGTGTTTTTGTGAAAAATGATGAATAATGAAGTTGTAATTTGATGAACTTGGAATGAATTCATGAATAATTGGAATGAATTATGTTCATTTTAAAAAGAGAGATTTATATTTCTCTCTTCTCTTGAAATCAAATTGATTTCAGCTCAAAAGTAATATTTTTAACAAAATATTCCCTCAGTTTATTTTTAAATATCGTTCTAGTGTGTGGATTTTTCATTCCTATTTAACTGTCGTTTTAGTATTTTAAAGACAAGATAATAACTAACAAATGTTTGTTTCGAGAGAAATACGATATTAAATTTATTGAAAAGAGAAAGTGTGTGCAAAAAAATAGGAATATATTGATGAATTAAAATGAGGGTATAATAAAAAGGAAAAGTGCAAAATTACACTTTGCTTTTTTTGTGTTAATATTCTAAAATGACACTTAAAAAGGAATCGAACGAGTAATTTCTAAAAAATACTTATACACAAAATAACTCAAACAACAAAAATGCCATTTTTATAATCTTAAACAAACAGGTCCTAAAAGTGTTTTCATTTGTTGAATTGTTGTTAGCTTATGGCAATTTTTCTGCTAACTACGATTTTTTTTTTTTTTTAATCAAAACATGGTATTATTGATTAAGGAACAAATCCTTTAGACGGGGTACTAATAGAAATTTGGAAAATTGTGAAATCAGTGTGTTGGGCTTCAATAGCCAATATGATACGGTCGCACCAAAGATATTCTTTTGGATTACAAACATCGCTCCCGTAATTGCTCTTTGAATTCTGCTCTTTCCCCTGTATTTTTTGCTCGCGCCCTGCAGCTATGTCAAAAATGACTATGCGCATGTTAACTAACGTAAATGTTAAACTATGTGCATGTTAAGTCACGCAGCGTGAGTTAACTCACGCAAGTTAATAATTTCAAAAACATGAGAAATTTTCAAGGCATGATCATGTTTGAGATTGCACATGTTTATGAATTTACACATGTCTGTCATATATTGTCACTATTTTGACCATATATGCATGCTTCTTCTACACATATATGGTTGCTCCCTTTCTTTCTTCTAGTATTTGGTGGAGAGTGGTGGAGAAAAGCATTATTAATTTGTTGTTAGTTAGAAATGAGTTTGATGAGTATCATTTTGTAAAGTTTCTACAACTTCTATATAGAAATATGGTTGAGAGCAAAAAGTGTGGCTTATTGTATTTCACTGTATTATCCATATTCTCACTTTTGCCTTACGTGAGTTAACTCACGCGGCGTGAGTTAACTCACACATGGGTAAAAACTAAATTATGTTGTTTTTTTACACTTGCGTGAGTTAACTCACGCTGCGTGACTTAACATGCGCATAGTTTAACACTTGCGTTAGTTAACATGCGCATGAGCATTTTTGGCATGGTTGTAGGGCGCGAGCAAAAAGTGCAGGGGGAAGAGCAGAATTCTTGCTCTTTTGGCCTCCATATTGTTGTGAGACCCTCAGGTTTACTAGAAGATATCTTTCGACAATGCATTTTTTTTACTCGTTTTATCTATTGAAAGATATAGTTTGATGGTGTATTTTTCCCGTTTCGAACAATCCATGGGGCCTAAACGCAGCCATCCATCTTTCCATCAAATCATTTGGATCCTTTTGTTACCATCCCTTTGATCAAGTTGCAACGTTTTTGTTCAATTTCATCACATATTGCTTGAGAATGTAAATTAGATTGGATAGCGTAGGAATAGGACGACAACGTGACAATGTCAAATTCTGTTAAAGCTAACTTACTAACAACACTAAGTGTCTGTTTGGTTGCACGGTGAGTGCACCAAAAAGCACGTTTGTGCAAATTGAAAGTGAATTCTTTGTAAAAATTATGCTTGGCTTTCAAAATAGTAAATTGATTCTATAGTCTAAAATTGATTTGGCATGAAGCTCAAATTTGTAGCTTCTGCAATCAGCACAATTGATTCTCTTTTAATTTAGAACAATTATTTTATATTATACTATCTTTTGTCTATAATGCCCCTGTTTATAAGTGAATGATGTCTTTCTTTTTTCTCTTATAGGTAAAAGGAACATGCGTATATTATATGTTATTATAGCAAATTATTTTTTATACCTTTTTAGAGGTTCTAAGACCATGTTTATCTTCTTTTTTGACTCACAGAATCAAACTTATATATTATTTGTTTACTCAGAAAACCATGGCTTTTACTCTTTTTTTTTATTTGTTGGTTTATATTTGATTAAATTGTAATTTTATAAAATAATTTGACAAAAAAAATTGCTTCTAACATAATTTTCATTTTAATTTAAAAACTGTTTATACAATTATATTAAATTTAGCAATCCAATCGTACAAAAGTATATGAATAATTTCAACATAAGTTCAAATAATTATAAAAAATGAGAATTTGATGGCTAATGTTAAATGTAATTAAAAGGATAGTTTTGTTATTACCCATTCAAAATCAATTTTAATTCAAGTTATCCAAACAACATCAATTCATAAAAATCACTTTTATATGAATGTATCCAAACATAAACCAATTCACATTAAACTCACTTTTAACCAAAATCAATTCTCTCAACCTCAATTATATCAAAATCAATTCTCGCTGCTGCCAAACCAAACACAAACTAAGGTTCTAGATTTCCAATTGTTAGAAGAGAAATCTTATACATGATGTTGTTGAAAGTGCTTTACCCACACTATCATGCGTAGACAGACCCTCATATATATATTCTCTAAAAATTGCCAGCTTCACTATTACGGTACGGATATTCATGTGGAAAAATATATTTGGGGTTTTATTCAAGCTCTCCTTGGTTCTTAACTCTAACAAAAGACTTGATAGCTCGAGGAAATTATTTTCACTTGGTCTAAATTGGTCTCATAAAAAAGAATGAGAGGATCATAAATGGAACTCCAATAGCTATCAACGAAGATAGATTGAACGCCGAAAGCTCAAAACTATTAACATTAGAGTTATGGCGGACGTTAATAATAAGGTTTAAACTTTAAATATGTTCCTTAAAAAAAAAAAAAAATCTAAATATGTCATTGATCCGACAGCTATAATATAACAAATCTCCCTAAAAAAAAAATTAACAAATATAAACAATAATATAACAAAGTATTTTTTTTATCTTTTTTAATAATATATAAAAACAATATACTACATCCGTTTCTAATTATAAGACCCTTTTTTTGTCCCTTTTTATAAGACCCTTTTGCTATTTTCAAGTACATTAATTAATTCCTTAAAAAAAATACATTAATTAATTATTTACTAACATACCCCTATTTATTTTATATCTTTTTCTTCAATCAATATTAAATATTACATTGAAAACATACACTAACTCTCTCTCTTAAAGGACAAATTTGTAAAAATAATAATAATTGCAAACAAATTTATTATTATTTTTAATTTTCTTAATTCCCGTTATTTTTCTAAAAGGGTCTTATAATTAGAGACGGAGGTAGTAACATTATTATAGAAAAATTTGTTAAAATGTATAATTAGAATAAAAAAAAAGACAGTCCAAAATCTTCCAAAAGAAATTGGAATAACTTAGAAATTCATATTTATTCATTCCTTGTTAAAAGAAATTAAAATTTTCTGTACCAAAAAAAAAAAAATTGCAAGAAAAATTTCTATAATGCTCTAAACATGATAGTAGAAAATAATTCAAAATTTGAATTTCTTTTGTTAATAAATTTGAAAATATTTAGAGAACTAAAACTTAAAGAAACATTTTAAAAGTATTAAAAAGCAAAATTTGAAAATTTTAAAAGGACTGAAAAGTTATTTAACCAAATTTTTCATATGTATCAAAAATTAATCTAATCTATCTAATATAACTAAACAAGCTTTTTTCTATAACACAAGCTCAAAGCTCTTCCCGCATAAAAAGAAAAAAAAAACTTATTTCTTTTCACCAAACATAAAGCTTCATTATTAGCTCAAAAACATTTTACTTAAATGAAATTCTTTTATTAGCTCAATCTCATTTCTTTTGACTAAAACTTTTCAAACTTTGACTGATACTAAAAAAATTCGTAATTTAGTTTTACTTAAATAAATCCTAAATTAATAATAACCGAAAAAAAGATTTTTCCAAAAAAATAAATAAAAGAAATGAAATAAATAATAGATGAGAAAAGAGTAACAAAGTAGGTTTATGTGGAAGAGTGGTAAAAGACGAGAAGGAACAACAGCGGCGAGAGAGAGCGAGAGAGTGAGAGAGGAGAGAGAGAGAGAGAGAGAAGTCGCAAAATTTTTGTTTAGAGAAAGGGTTTCATCTCTAACTAGAATCATAACATTAATTCTAGTTCTAGTTAGAGAATAACCCAATTTCATATCACTTATCATTCTTTTTTTTTGTTCCATTTTTTATTTATTCATTCGTGTTTGTTTTTGATCCTATACTAATCAATTTCATCAAATTTTTTTGGTGTTTTTGGTTCAAAACCCTAATTATCAATCAATGGTTACCACTCAAAATAATCACTCTCCGACGAATGTTCCGTCACCGGCGCCGCCGTCTTCTGAAACTAACAACCCTAATTTCATTCGAAAAACCCTTCCTTCACCGTGGGCTCAAGTCGTACGTGGTGGCTCCGGCGGCGATACAGAAACACAATCACAATCACCCACCGGAATTCATCAATCACTTCCTTCGTCATCATCGTCTTCCTCCTCCTCTCTCACTACGGCCGATCATCCTCCGCCGTCTGATGATTCTCCAAAGGCGGTAGTGGTATCTTCTCCTCTTCCGGCTCCGGTGGAGAAGAATTTGAGTACGATAGCTTCTGATGGTGGTGATGGTGGCAATGCAGGTGGTTCTAAGAGACCTGCATGGAACAAACAACCCTTGAACGGTGTTGTTGTTGAAATTGGTCCTGTGATGGGGGCTGAATCATGGCCTGCTTTGTCTGAATCCGCCAAAATTCCTGGTAAATTGCCACCTGAATCGTCTTCTTCGAAGATTGCTCCTGTTGCTGCTGCTGCTGTTGATGGACCACCTTCCACTTCTCAGGTTTTGTTCTATTACTTTCCCTAATTTTCTGAAAATGATCTTTTTTCCAGGTATGTTCTCTGTTTACTTTCTAGAGATTAATGAATTGGATCGAATTATGGTTTATGAATTTAATGAAACATGGTTTATGAATTGAATGAAGCAATGATAGACGCACACTCGACATGACACTGACACATACACGTCGACACTAGTAATTTAAAAAATAGTAGTTCAATTGAACCTAGTTTCATTAGAGTAAAGTAATTTGATCAACATAACTGACTCCACTTTGTAGGTTAAGGCTTGTTGGTATTGTATGTTCTCTGTTTACTTATTTTTTATAAAATGATTGCAAGGGGAATCCTCTTTGTTGTGTTGCTAAGTCCAGGAAGGAATATACTTGTTGTTGGGTAAATGTTGTTTGTGTTGAATTCGGTATACTGTGAATCCTATATATGGCAGCATATAGAGGTGTATTAATATGATTGAACATTATAAATTTGGATATGAGAGATATGATAATATTTTATAATTCTGTCTGTGTATGATTTGTTATGCATAACATTTATGCTGAACCCAGTGTTGTTAATCGCGGATCACAGAAAATAGCAGTTTGTTAATATTCCGCTATGCACTTTAGCTGCTCTTTGATGGTATTTTGTACTAAATAGCTTATTGTGGAAAAATAGTTGTTTGTTCAAATTCTGCTATACTATAGGGCTATAGTGCCGCTATTTAACAACATTACTTGAACCCTAGTTGATGATGACAAAAGTCTATTTCTGTTTATGGATTTATATCCTGCATTATGCTATTGTCAAACAGGGTATGTCTTTGCCAGGAAGGTTTTTATATAAACTTTAGTGCGGTAAATGGTTTTTATATCCTGCATTATGCTTTTGTTTGTTCAAATTCTGCTATACTATATGACCTTTCTATTGTTTTGTAGGGGCCTATAATTTCACACTCCCCTCAGAGACAAAGTACTAGTAACACAAAATCTAGTTCTATGGCAAACAATAATGTGACCAATAGACCAAGACCTATGAGGCGCATAAGTGGCAGTAATATTGGGCCTGGTCCTGGTCCTGTTCAGAGCAGCTTATCCAACCCTCCTACTCCTCCACCACTGCCTCCCTATCCTGTATATCAGCTCCCTCCAGCAGTTAGCTACCCGAATATGGTGCCAAGCATCCCTGACTCTTCTCCAAGAGATCATCACCGGAACAGTAACTGGGATGCAAGACCATTTGTAGGGGGTTCCTCTCGCAGGGGTCATTTTGGGTCCCATCCACGAGGAGATGGTTCCTATCATCAGAATAGTTATAGTAGCAGGCGTGAACACGATCGTGGAAATTACGTGAACACTAGAGATGCTCACGCACCCCAACCAAGGATGCCTCCCAGAGGAATATTGAGGCACCCACCACCTAGTACTGCTGCATTTTTGGGTCCTCAAACCATTGGACCCTTCCCAGCCCCTGTTGCTTATCCTGGTTAGTATGTCTCTCTTATTCATCAATTGTGTTTTTACGAAATTTAATATTACTAATCCTCATTCCTTGTGATTGTAGACTTTTATTACTTTCCAACAGTACCGTTGGATCCCTTTAGGGGTATGCCAGTCTTTCCCCACATGCCTTCTCCTGCAACATTCTTTCCTGCTGCAGAGTCTTCTTTGTCCAATGTGATAGTCAACCAAATTGATTATTACTTTAGGTAGTTTTAATATGTTTATGTTCTTTTTGTTTATCAATAATGCTTGACAATTGAATTCTCCATTCATTGCTGATTTATTTTTGACAGTGATATTAATTTAGCGAATGATAAGTTTTTAAAGTCCAATATGGATGAAGAGGGTTGGGTTCCAATTACCTTGATAGCAAATTTCCCTCGAGTAAGTTAAATTTACTTTGATTAATCACTAATATTTTCTGTAGATGATGAGTTTTTAAAACATTTTGCATGGTTTATTCAAGAAACAGTTATTAGATTAGATAAGAACATTTATTAAGGAGAACCTTAACATCTATTTTCATGAATTTTTTTATAAATTTATGATAAGCTTTTCAATTATATTGTATGCTGTCATTGGTGTGATGTGATGAAAATGGAACTTTAATGAAATCACCTGGCTAATTTGAATATTGTGAATGAATTCTTTATCACTTATGCCCCAATTAATACTGTTTATTGTTACTTCTCCCATGTAGTTGATTATATTTTTTTCACTCCTTTTAACGAGAGATCTTAGTAGAAAGACTTGTTACTGAATGTCATTACAGACATGTAAACTGTCCAACACTTTCGATGGATAGATGACAATCCTGGATTAATGCATGACAATTGGAGGTTGAAGACAGCATTTTCTTTTTGATTGAAATGAAATGTGTTAGTGTTCTTATGTATGCATGGATGTGCAGCAGTTTGAATAGAAAAATAAATTGAATTTTGTCCTTTTGAAAAGTTGTTCTTTAACAAAACTTTCCTCACACCTGAGTTGTCATGCTCTTAAATCAATATGAATCTCTAAAGCACTGCTTCTACTTGTGATACAAGAGGTGTTAGAGGATACTATAGGAGTATAGGTTATGAAGTTATTAGTGAGAATTTAATACTGGTTTGATTTTGTAATGTGGAAATCAATTTTTTATGTTTGACATAGTTCATTTTTCAAAATACTTAGCAGTAGCAGCACACTGAGTTTTGTTTTTGTTTAATGGAATATCTTTTTGAAATTTAAAAATTTGCCAAGAGGTGCTAGAGGATACTATAGGAGTATAGGTTATGAATTTATTAGTGACCATTTCATACTGATTTGATTTTGTAATGTGGAAGTAAGTTTTTATGTTTGACATGTTTTCATTTTTTAAAATACTTAGCAGTAGCCGCACACTGAGTTTTGTTTTTGTTTTATTGAATATCTTTTTGAAGGTTAAAAATTTGACAAGCAATATTCAGTTGATACTTGATTCGATGAGAAATTCAAATGTTGTGGATGTCCAGGTGAGTTTTCAATAGCATTTTGTGTCACTTTCATGTTATGCACTTAACACATTTTCTATACATATATTGTTAAAATTCACTATATCTATCATACATCTGCTTATTTCTCTATGTTAACTTTGTTGCAGGGTGACAAGTTGAGAAGGCGTAATTGGCTGGACTGGTTGACATCTGCTCAAGTTCAGGCTAATTCTGGTTCGGTTTCACCCGTTGGATCAAGGGACAATAGCTTCACTGCTGATTTTCAAACTATTACTGTGGAAAAAACAACTAAAGATGAAGGCGAGTCTTCACGTCGGTCTCAACTCTCAAATGGTAGTGATGTTGCCGGTAACATCAATTAAAACTGTATTGGCACTGTCTAGCTTACATGAGTTATTGGCTTCATCCGCTGAGAATTTTAGTGATATGAATCTTTTTTATTCTTTTCTTTGGAGGGGAAGGGAGTAGAGGCTTTAATGGTCACTCGATTTTGACAACAATTTTAAATTAAGTAGTGCAAACAAATAAGAATTCTCAATTATTACGAACGGTTAAAGATAGAAGAGTTTAATGGGAATTTAGAGAGATAAACTTGAGTTTTGATTGAGTCAGATCTAATGAGATAATTGGTTTGTATAGGTTATATTTATTGTGGATTTTTTTCTTTCTTATTGTTAGATGGTTTGTGGTGGAATGTGGTAGTTAAGTCACTTTTTTGGTGGATGAATTGAATTTTTGATGTTGTATTGGAAATTTTGTTCTCGTTGACTGGAATGTTGTATGGCATATGGTTGATGGTTTTTTTGTGTACGTTCTACTCTACATTTTATTTTGTAATTGTTTTCTTTTTGAAAAAGGATTGTTGAATTTTCAATTTTCGTTTTTTGTTGACTATATGCTAGGTTGTAGTTTGACATTTTCTAGATTGTAAATCTTGGGTATTGGTGCTAATTGGCGAAAAATTGTTTTTAAGAACCTTAAAATTGCTCACTTTTGGTGAAAATAGTCGGTCGAGAGTTACGATTGAGCCACTTTGAGGTGCTGCTAGCAATGTGTCTGGCTCCAAAGTTTTGTTAACTGAGGTGTTTTTGTTGGATTATTGCAATTCAAATATTTATTTTTTATGCAATATTGTTAAACATTTCTTTATACCAAATACATACAAATAATTATTTTTAAAAATATAACTAAACATAATATATCCTTAAAAAAAAACTAAACACAATTAATCTTCCTAAAAAAACTTTACACAATATTACTCAAAAACAAAAAACTAAACACAATATAACTCCACTAAAAAAACTAAACACAATATAATAATTGTGTGTTTAAAGTGTTTTTTAGAACCGGTGTTGTTTATAGGTGGATTCTAGAGTGCCGGCTTAATTAAGTCTTTTATTGGTGTACCACAAAAAAAACTTTTGAATTAAGAGAAAAAATATTTGTACACCCACTTTTGACAATTCTCATGAGAAATGCTAGGGGTATATCCACTAACACTTTTTTTAACACACTTAATAAGAATTAGTCATGTGTTTCCCTTTTTTAAATGCTTAAATAATGACCTCAAAAATGTAATATTTGCATTTAAAGTTGTGTAATTAATGCATTAAATGCTTTCTTTTTTGGCTTAAAATTTCCTCTTTTGTCTTCCTTAACCAGTACCGGGAGCACCGGTTAGCATTACCCTTTTTTAATTTATTTAACTTTATCGGTTCATCCCATTTCTAAACATTTTATTTATTTTTAAATAATTAACAGTTGGGTAGAGAAAGAGAAGAAGAAAAAGAAGAGAGAGAAGAGTGTCGAGAAACAACACGGTGGGTTTGGATCTAAAGTAAGTCTTCAATTTGACAATTTTGATATTGTCCCTTAGTTGAGGAACTTTGTTTGTTGGGTCTTGTTAACCAATGTCCTTAGGACACTAGTTAAGGATTTAAAAATATAAGTAATTTACAAAGATTCATGTGGATAAAGTTATTTTTTAAACTTTCAATGTTTTGAATGCATCATTCTCAAAACAAAATTTTCTCTTTAAACTTCTTAACAAGTGTCTTTAGGGCACTTGTTAACATTTCCCTTGTTTGTTTTTTCTTTCTATCTCTTTCCACGACCGTGTTTTACCTCTTCCTTGGTATCGTCTCTCTCTTTTCGTCGTCAGCTTCAATCGTGCCACCCCATAGCTTCTGTCGCCGTCATCTATAACCTTGTTTGTTTGCTTGAATTAGGATCTTATCTTTGTTGCAAGCGTGGATGATGCGTTCTAGAAAGTGAATTTGGGACAAGCATTGGAACTATGATATTATCATTGTTGAAAGCATACAATCCCATTTAAAGTTGTTATGTAACATTGATATAAAGGATTGGTTCTTCTTTTGTAGTATCATGGATTTTAATAGATGATGACCATCGTAATTTTGTTAAGTTAGATGATGACCATCATGGTTTTTAATAAATGATGACCACCCAAATTTTGTTAAGGTTTCCTCCTTGTCAATGTCATCTTAATGGAATTTCTGAGCTGATTTTTATTCAAATTTTACCCACGAAGATTGTTAAAACTTAGCTTTTTCAATTTTTTCATTTATTATTTTGTTACTTATATACAACAGTATCGTAATACAAACTGCCATTCCATATAGCAATTAAATTCAATATAACAATTAACAAACAATAAAACTTCAACAGTTATATAAGCAAGGAAATTTCATCCTATTTATTCCTATATCTATGTTTATGCTAAGGTTATGATAGTTAAAGTTTGAAATGAGAAACAAGAAACAATATAGTTGGAGTTGGAAAAGCTCACTCTCTTTGAAGGAGAACATGGGAGAGAACATGAAAATGAAAAGATTGTGTTTGGGGAAGATTGAGCATAGGAGATAAAAAGATAAAACCTAATTTAATTTTAATAAATAAAAAATAAAATAAATCATTTCCAACATTAAATGGATGAAAGGGTTATAAGTTAATTGAATTAAAAAAATGAGACACATGACTAATTATTATTAGGTGTGTTAAAAGAGTACGTTAATGGATGTGTTCATGATTTTTCTCACTCTCTCCTACTCACTTTACATTTTTATTCTCTCTTATTTTTCTCTCTTTATTGTTTATGACCAATAAAAAGAATGAAAAAAGAAGTTGTTACCAAAATTGTTTTAAATGATTGTTCAATTAACACTATTCTTAAATTAAATAGATGATTCAAATTTGTTAAAATCTAAAAAGAGAGAACATCTACAACTACTCACACTAAATCTTGTCTCCTTGTACCGTTCCTACTCTTTCCCTCTTTCATAATTTTCTTTCTAAATTTTTTGTTCTATTGTTCATACTCTTCTTCATCAATGACTCAAATTTATCTCACCCTTCATCAAATCGAAATTCATATGCAATCACAACTATCTCCGTGTCAATCTTTTCCTCATTCCCAACCACACGCTCGTTTCCCAAATCACAAATTTTTTCCTTCCAAAGGATATGATAATATAAAAATAGACCAACAAATATAAATTTTCAATAAATAAATAAATATAGACGTGCAATCATATAACACCACACATATATTTGAGTATGTATTTTAGAAAATAATAGTATGACACGATACTATTGTCAAGTATTGCGTATTGATTATTGTTACCTGAATTTTGCATGCATTATCCTTACCAACTGAGTTAAACTCACAACTAACAATTTAAAGATTTTTATATTATTCCCTAAAAAAAATTATATTATCAATAACTTTTTTTTTAGGGATATTATCAATACATAGTAATTAATTTCATTCTATATATATATATATGTCTTAGTTTTTTTTTGTTTTTGAAATGGTCAACATTAATTTTCTTTTATGAGGCAGGTCAATGTTAGCTATATCATACCATCCAGATATTTAGGTATATATGGATTTTAGTCTTTAATTTTAGGTCTTGCTAATCGGTGCCTTTGGGGCACTGGTTAAACATACCATAACATAGATTTATTACCATAAAAGGTAGTTGCTTTTGACATTATTATCAATTAATTACACTATTTCAATGCATTAACTACTATATAATTTTCTTTTTCATATCCTTAACCAATACTCCCAGGGCACTGGTTAGCATTTCCCTTAATTTTATTAAGTATGAGTTTTGATTTTGTCCCGAATACTTTTCTTCCTACTCTCATACCTTAAAAATATTTTTAAGTTACAGTACCCGACATCAATTATTTGAATATCCATATAATTTTGTTTTTTGAAGAATTAAGAGGCTTGGATATGTGACACTCAGGCAGACGTGCCCTCAACCTAATGACATCGGGCGCAATTTCCATATAATTTTTGAGTATTTAGTTATTTTTAAGTAAATTAAATTTGCATTAATTGTCTTATGATACACGTATCCCTTTTTTTTAAGTATATCAAAGGATTATATATACTTTTTGTTTTCTTTTTGCAATCAATAGATCGTGTTGCTTATTAAAAAAAATTCAAATTTATTTACAAGCCAAATACTGCTTATTAAAAGTGGATTTAATATGAATAGCGAGTTATTATTTTATGGGCCAAGAATTCGCGACCGGTAAATAACAAGGAAGGAAATTTCCTCAACAAAAAAAAAAAAAAGGAAGAAAAGAAAAGATAACACATTTCATTGAATAAGATAACAGTTACAAACCAATTGTCCATTTCATTGAATTTGATCTTTTTTATTTGATTCAAATTCATTGAATTTGTTTGGATAAACAATTAATAATCCATTTGAAAAATTATTTAGTTATTAAAACTAAGAGTTGATACATTGAGAGGATGAAGAGTTTGGGAAATGTTGTAACTATTAAGATCGTAGTTGTGAGTTTGAAGTATTTGACCAAGAGTGGCTTGATAAGCTCTCTCTGAAGGATGAGCAACATCCCAGAAAAAGTAGGATGCAGTACTTGGACATTGGAGCGTAAACATGTTGCATGAAGGTCCCATTTCAAATGTTCCAGTTCCACAGCACCCGGTCCACACGTTTACAAACCCTAAAAATTAATATACATCATCGTTTATTAATCTGCGCAAATATATAATTCTAACAATACCAACATTGTCAGTTTAAAAAAATATAAAATAATTAATTGGATTTGCGAGTGAGTATAACGAAATCAAACCTGATTGGAAAGGATTCTGTATGAGACGAAGCATAGGAGTATAGACATCAACAAATCTAAGATCATAATCAGGAAGGGAGGTTTTAACAGTTGCAAGCCCCTGCTCTAACATGTTATTGTATTGTGTTGCTAACCCATTCTCAAAATCTACACAAACCCTTAATGGTCCTCCCAATGTAGATCTAGCTGCAGGTAAACACCCTAATGGTAGTGTACTTAGAACCCACACATGTCGTACTCCCAATTGATATAGACTCTATAATTATTAATAAAAAAAAAGAATATAAGTTAGTTAATAAATTTATAATTGAATGAATAAGTGTAAAGCTTGATATTGCAAACTCAAAAACATAGATCAATATTTTTTAATCATAAGAGTTGTAAAATGATAATTAATGTCAAACAATTAATTTTGGATGAGAGATTGATAAATACAAACCTTGACGAAACTTTGACCGGCCTGAACTAACATACCGGAATATACATTGAAAGGCAAGAGGTGCCTTGGAGTAAAGGAATATGCGAATGCAACATCATTGTTTCCTGATGATATTATAACCAATGCTTTAGATATGATATCAGCTGCTCTTTCATTTCCAACAATTCCTCTCAACTTTGTTATGTATTGTTGGAAATAGTTCAGTTGTTGGGTCATTGTCAAAACTCCTCCCTGCAGTGTACATAATATTCATTATAATTAAATTATTGATTTGATAATATGTGTGTGTATATATATATATATATATATACACACATATATACATACACACACACACACACAATATTGATAGTAGTCTATTTGTACGTACCTGTACGTTTGCTGTCATATCGTCAAACCCTGATCCACCTGATGCAAAACATACTCCGGTAACAAGGTCTTGAGATGTTAAAGATGGATTTAGAAATGCTGGTAATGTGTCTTTCACTCCCAATGCCGACGCTACACACAAATTAAACACATTAATTCTAATCATAACACTTCATTTTAAATTTTAATTAGTGACCAATAAGTTAGTTAGCTCTTTATTTTAATAGATCTTTAAGCCAAATCAATCGCTAATTGAATTAGTGATCGACTTTGTTATTAGTGTTTATTTATTTATGTACGGTATATGTGATGTAACAAAAGAAAGGAGTAAACCCTTGACCTAAAAAAAAAAGGAGTAAACTAGTTGGATTCCTCGAATTTACATGCATATGGCCAAACAAAATAATGATTAGTTATAACAACAACAAATTAAAATCATGATTAGTTTATAAAATGAATTATTAATGTTAAGACTTACTTATCAAATCTGATAGAACTCTGCCGTTACCGAATCTTCCGGTAGCCTTTCCTCCATAGTAATCCCTTCCATAGGGAGGAAAATTACACTTGGATAGAGTCAAAAGATTGTTATTATTTCCTGTGTCAAAGATTGAGTCCCCAAATGCAAACACTGCAGGAAATGCTGCAGTGGTAGTTTGTGCATTTGCAATATTGGATACTCTACTGCCAAATAAAACAAGAAAAATTGTCAATCTAACCCACATTAAGTTTTCCATCTTATCTTACTATTAGCTTGTGATTTTCTTGCAATATTGTGTCAACAACGTTGAGGCATTTATAGATACTAAGCTATGTTTCCAGTCATAATTACACGTAATACTAATTAAATTCTTATCCACCTTTTTAAGGAAGAAACACTAGTTACCAAAATAAAAAATAGAAAACATTAAAATATTCATATTAGTCTTCGAGAATAATCTTAATAGGTATATAATTTAATTAAATTAATTTTTGTTCAAGAGCATATTTTATATTTTTAATTAATATTATTTTTTTAAAATATCTATTCAAACTTATTTAATTAAATTATTTTTTTTCAAATACTAATTAAATTCTTATCCATCTTTTTAAGGAAAAAACACTAGTTACCAAAATAAAAAATAAAAAACATTAAAATATTTATAGTAGTCTTCGAGAATAATCTTACTAGGTATATAATTTAATTAATTTAATTAATTTAATTATTTTCTTCAAAAGCATATTTTATATTTTTAATTAATATTTATTTTATATTTTTAAATATCTATTCAAACTTTTTAATTAACCCAATTATTGATTTCAAACCTGCAAGCTATATTTTTATATTTCAATTTAGTTGTACATATCAATAAAAAAAAAATCTCAAAAAGTAAGTAAGGCAATTTTGTACAAATTAAGCTACTTTTTTATTTCAATTTTCTATGGTTTAATTTAATTTTAATCATTAGTTATGCATTTTTTAAAAAAAAAATCAGTTATGCATTGTACGGGACCTAATATTACGAATTCATTTAATATATATATATATATATATATATATATATATATATATACCTATCAATGTAAAATCGATTTGTCAATAAAAAAAGTAAAATTGATTTAATATATTATATTATACAAAATAAAAAGAAAATCAATTTCACATTTTTATTTGAGATTAATTATTTCCTTATCAGCAAAAAAAATGTCTTCATAACTTTTAATAAATGGGTTTTTATTTTATTTTTTCAAGTTTTATTATCTGATTAAACATTCTCACACAATTACGTCTCGAATTAATTTTCCTTCCATATCACAATTTTTTTTGGATGGTGGCTTCCATATCACACAATTAAAACAACCTTCTATATCATTTAAATTAATTTTAAATTTGAAACTATTTTTTTTATATATCTTTAGTTTTTATGTTTTTTATAAACGATAAGTGTATCTTTAAATAAAAAATTGTATATACGTGTATTTGCAGTTCACAATATGTATGTATGTATTTATTTATTTTATTTTATGATTAGCAATCAAATTTTGCAGGCCGAGGTTTAATTGACCTAAGAACAGACCACCTATATTAGATCCAAATGATATAATTCCCGTGAGTTGAACTCAGTCGGTAAGGACAATGCATAATATATGCAAGGTTTGGGGTTCTAACCCAGGACACCATAAAATAAAAGATCAAAATGATATAAAATAAATTTTCTCAGTGTCAAGTTTCGAATTCAATATCTCTAGGTTAAGGATTGAACTTGCAACCAGTGAAACTCTTGGAAACCAAGCAAGATATTGATTGTTTAATATTAATAAATTAATATTTTCTATTGAATACTCAAATAATTGTTTATAGGCTAAATTACATCAAAGGTTTTAGGGGTGTTCAAAACCGAACCAATAAAAAAAACCGTCAACCGATCCAAAAAAACGAAAACCGCAAAAAATCGATATTTTTTGGATGTATTTGGACCATATAGATTAAAAACCGATCAGTTTGGTTCGGTTTTCGGTTTATAACTTAAGAAGCAGACCGAACCAAACCGCACTTATAGTAGTTTACTAGACTCTTCACTACTGTCTAGTTAGACCAGTCCTTAATAGTTGGCATTTGTTTTTATTTATACATGCTACAAAAGTTTCTTTACAATTGTATGATATTTGCTTAAAAATTGCTACAAACTATATAATATAATTATATGAAAGAAAAAGTTGCATATGTATACTGAATGTTTGCAACAACTTATATGTATACAGTATGTATTGTGTAATCTATGAAAAAAAATCTTACAATATATAGAATTAGGAAAAAAAATTCTACAACCTAATATATGAAAGAAAAAAGAAATTACTATAAATCGTACTTGTATACTTCAAATGTCTATAGCAAAGGAAAAAGCTTCTCTCAACATTATTTTCAACAAGAGCATTACTATCATTTATTTACAATTCGGATAACTGAAAACCAATCCAAATTAAACCGCGTTAAATTGGATCGGTTTGGTTTTGATTTTTTTTTAGCATCAACCGAACCGAGCTGAATCGCACATATTTTATTTTTTGGATCGGTTCACTTTTTGCCTCATAACCGAGCCGAACCGCACCGCGAACACCCCTAAAAAGTCCTTTAAGTTTGATGTTTGTAATAGATTGGTCACACATAAGTCTTTTAAGTTTTAAGTTTGTAACATATTAGTCCTTTGAGTTATTTCGGTCTCAAATAAGTTCTTTAAGTTTGTAAACGTTTTCGATCTAGTCCTTCTATTAACCAAACAATGACGTGGTAGAATGACGAAATCGAAAACGTTTACAAACTTAAAGGAATTATTTGTGACCAAAATAACTTAAAGGACCAATCTCTTACAAACCTCAAATTTAAAGGACTTATGTGTGACCAAAATAATTTAAAAGGACCAATATATTACAAACCTCAAACTTATAAAACCCTAATGTAGTTTACCCTTAAAAAAATTTTGTTTATACCATGCATTAATCAATGATGTCATCTTTATTTTGCATTAATCAATGATATCATCTTTATTTTGTTTTATAGAATAATCTCTACTGTATTTATCAAAATTGAAGTAGTGCAGTGATTTGTACCAACCAAAAAAAAATGTAGTGTAGTGGACTAAAAATTAATTTTTAATTAACGTGAAGAAAACTTTTGATTATTCGAGGAAAACTTTGAATTCAATTTTCCGACAAGGTAATTTTGTATCATACAAATGAAGGCACTAATTGATATAAATGGCATACAAATTTGTACCAAAAAAAAAAAACCGTGTTCAAATTTTGCATAGATTTAAAATATTTAGGGGTGTGTATTTGTATAAGTTCTGAAGTAAAACACTTCCGATTTAAAGATAAAATTTTATGATATTCGGATCAATTTTGGATGATTAATTTAAAATATCCAACTCGATCTAATTTAATACGTATGGTTTAATTTAAATCGGTTTTTGAATATCAAATTACAAATTGATTTTTTAATTATTTGTATTTTTTTTTTACAAGTATTATTATTATTATTATTATTATTATTATTATTATTATTATTATTATTAAAAAGATTGTATAGGAATGACATTATCAATATTAACTAATTTACTTGGATTTACCTCATGCTTTCTTCCTTTTGTATCTTCATGATATTATTGCTCCTAAAATTTTGGTTGAGCTGCACTAATCAATTGCTTCCGCCTACTACTCCTTTTGACGAGTATCCATAGATTTTAGATTTAATGGTTATTGCACTTGTGGAACCTAAACCATAGAGAAATTTGCATATCTTGTGGTAAAATCCATCTCCTTAGTCGAGCAAACCCTCATAGGATCAGAAATCTGGACACTACTTATCTCTTTAATCACGTTAAAAATCTCGATGTTTGAAAAAATTCCAGCATTGTGGCCATATTTCCATATTTTCCACAACTAAAACACACAACACATAATCCTACATATTCAAGATTAAGAACAAATGCCTCGACCCTAACAACACACCAAAGAAAATTGTTATTATAAAGCTCCATTGGAAGATTAGGAATCCTTGTCCATACAATAACAATCTAGTTGGAATAATCGTTGCTCCATACAAAGGCCTCCAACGTTGAACGATAAGACAATGATCCACAATTAACCACGATTTATAAAAAAGAGCATGAATATATTATTTCTCAATATTGAAATGCACCATATAGTGATCTTTTGGAAGGTCCATCACTATGATGCCCCCTCCTTAGCCTATGACTTCGCTTCCATGAACCGACTTTCCACCTTTTTCTTTTCGAGTTGATACACCATTTAAGTGTGCTTCCAAGGATAACACCGCAATTTGAACCCATCCCCCGTTAGTTTGATATTAGGCCACATTGCATCCTCTTAAACAATTGATTCCATACCTTTGACATTTTTCTTAAAAATAGAGTCAATATAAGAGGTCTCAACTTCAAAATCTTGTGCACCCACCATCTCCAAGAGTTTATCTTTGTATGAACGATCTAACTCCTCCCACATTATCAACTTTACTTTCTTTGTGCCTCTAATCAAGTCGAAACCTTCAACCTCTGGGACCCTAGCAGTTCTCATGTCATCCTTTCACTTCTTCGAATTGAAAGATTAGATAAATGGGAATTTTCCTACAAAATGCAAGAAAACCCAATTGGATGAACCCACGCCAATTTTGAAGAAAAACTAATGAGACGCATAGCAAACATGATTATTAATAGCAAGGGTCGATGGTCGACCCTAAGCCATGTGCTCCTAATAACTAGTATTATAAACAATTGAAAACCGATAATAAAAGATTTATTGTTGGAATAATATTTTAAAATAAATCAAAAAGGTTTGTCAACTCCTGAAAAAAATTACTAAGATGAGTAGCGGATTAGGTCACTATCTTTAAGATGTTTCGTGGTATTGTCCAAAATTATGTAAGCAGGTTATCAACCATGACGTCCTCCGAATAAAACAACCCAGTTACACTTGTATTAGAGTCTTAGTGCATTGTGGGATTTATTCTAGACTTACACATTCTATACGGTACATATATCACTCGATATGGTACAAGACTACTTTAACTTCCGAAGGGTAAATCAAATGTACAATCAAAGGGACCTTTTCCAAAGTGATATAAATAAAGAGGGAGAAGCTGACTCGGAATTGTGTCAAGAAGAAAGAGGGAGAAGAAGAAAACACGCTAGTTGCTGTGTTTTAAGATAGGGGCTCCTTATGTTTTTTTTTAAAAATAAAAATAGGGGCTCCTTATGTTGATGATAAGCCAATATCGATTACAACCGTGTGCATGCTAACGCATACAAACCACTTACGTGTACCAAAATAAAAAATTACAAAAAAAATTAATTAAATATAGTCCATACCATTTAAATAAAGCATAACAAAGTTGAAAATTTTATATACTTTGGATAATTTTAATTATACTTTAGAGACTTAGTCAAAAAATGTTATACTTTAGAGAATTTGAATGGTACAAAAAAGAAGATGATGGATAGGCTTATAGTGGTGATTTGGTGCTGGTGACCAAGTCCTAAGTGAAGGTAACTTTTGAAATCCACAAGAGGTAGAAATTGAAAGTGAAGTAGTACTCTTTTGAAAAGTGTGGAATACTACCATTATTATACGAATATGAAAAAGGTTTGAATAATGAATCTACATTTAATTTAAGGATAAAATTAGAATAATCAAATTAAATATAACAATTGTAATAGTCTTGTGTTTATATTTGAGAGCATCAATTTTTTGTTGTTGTTGCTTACATACAAGATCAGAGAAAGTAAGATCAAATCATAAATTATCGCTGAAGGAGATTTACGGAGGAGCACAATAAGAAGGAAGAGATTCGGAGAAGGATTAATGAGTATAACACTCTATTATCATCCTAACAATGCCAACTCAGATGACTAGTAGGTGGTTAGGTCATCATATGTAGTGTTGGCTATAGCCATTTTTGTTGGAAGGTGAGAGAATCGTGGAGGTGGTAATTGCGTTATCTTTGTCTTGGAAGAGTTGGACCCCGTCCAAGGTTCATGTTTTTGCTTGACAGTTACTTCTCAATCGTCTTCTAACCAAGAAAAATCTCTTTTCCTCCGGGGTTATCCATGTCTAGGACCCGACTACTTTGTCATGTGGTCTTTGTGAGGGAGGGAAAGAATCGGTAGATAATATTTTTGTTCTTTGTCCAATTGCTTCTAGGATATGGTATAGTATTTATTGGTGGTTGGGTTGGGAGTAGGTTTTGTCGGGGAGCGTGCTTGGTATTTTTCAGTTGTTTCTGTCTTTAGATGGGAGTGCTAGGATTAGGCGTTGTCTTACTTTGATCTGACATTCAACTCTGTGGACTTTTTGAAATGCCCACAATGATTTTATTTTTGCGGCGAAAACCGGTGGAAGTCGAGCTTCTAGTGGATAAGATTCAATTCCTCTTATGGAAGTGGTTCTTCGGTAGATACTCTAGGTATCGACGTTCTCTATATGAGTGGAGGTGTGGAGCCTTTTCTCTGTTGCTCAATATACTTACTTGACCGTCGACCAATGGCTACCTAGTTGTCATTACTGGAAACTTGCACCTTTAGTATATAAAAGGACTTTCTCGGTCTTCTAAGGTACGAATTGTTTTAGCCTTAACCCTCAGTGTTGCTCAATATACTTAGGAGATCTAACTATAAAAGCAATTTGGGCCATTTTTATCTAAAAACATTTTTTTAGGAGATCTAACTATAATTTGTTTTTTTTAATTATACCCCTCCAAATTTAATAATTGGAAATAATATTGTTTTTTCTCGCATCTGGATGAATAAATCCGAAGAGGTGTGATATCTTTTTTGCTACAAATAGCATTTTCCTTTAAAAAAATTCAAATTTGGTATGTTTGAATGTATTTTAGTCTTTATAAAAATCAGCACTTTTCAAGTTTAATCTATACATAATTCTTTTCCAATTTAGACTCTATTTTTTCATGGTCACTCTTTTTAGGTTTTAAAAGGTGCTAAAAATTTTATTATTTGTTAAAAAAATTAAAATAGAAACTAAAATTAAATAAAAGTTATGCCGCGAGTAAAATTAAAATGGAAATTGCTACAAGTTATTACGTCTGTTTTTTTTTTTTTTTTTTAAGAAGTTATTAGTTATTACGTCTGAATGTGCACATATTTTTTTTTTTTTTTGAAATTCAAGAAACAATATTACCCGGATACGTTAACATGCTATTAGAACAAAAATAATATAGATGTAGAATACTTGTAAAACAATATGTATTCATTTTTTTTAACAAGCTAAAGTGATATATATTAACAACAATAGATCACCCCGCACAAGATATGCAAAAGGTGAAATAACCAAGAGTATTAACAAAGTCAATGTAAAAGGGCACCAACAAAACAGACAAAAAGACTTGTTAACAACCATACATAAAAGAGGATGTTTCCACCCGTCATGGTAACTAAAATTGAAGGATACATGTTTTGATTTCAACAATAAGAATGAATTTAGCTTGACTTTTTCTAAAAGAATAGAAGAATTAGAAGGCGCATTATTGAAGACACGGTTATTCCTTTCCTTCCAAATCTCTCAAACAGAAGCAAACCAAATTACCCTTAAATAGAGATGTGTAAATCTAAGCAAACCAGCCATATTTATAAACTACAAAAAATGATGTCGAATTTGACCAACAAGAACCGATGAAATACCTAACCAATGCAACACAAGTATCCAAAGAGAACTGTGGGTATCGCAACCTAAAAACAAATGATATGTCGTTTCCACGTTACCGCACGCTGCCGTACACGCCGTGTCAGTTGCTTGAATGACCCTCCACCTTGCCAAATTATCTTTAGTAGGCAATCTATCGCGAAGGAGACGCCACACAAACAAGGACACCTTTGAAGGAATAAGCTTATGCCATACATCATCAACCAAATGCCTGTCGACAACCGTCCCTGAAGTAGTAATAAAGTGATAAGCTCCCTACACCGAATAGCCATTAATAGGGTCTAGTAACCACTGCCATGTATCATGTACTGTATCCTACAAAACAACATTAAGTAACATAGCATAGCACTCCCCCACGCTCTCCTCCTCCAAAGCCATCAAACGACGTCTCGACTCCCACGCCCGCCCCCCACATCCCACCCTAACCTATCTCCTCCACTGTTCACTCTTTATTCACAGACAAGTCAAATATGCGAGGAAATTTATGTCTCAAAGGTATATCCCCCACCCAAATGTCATACCAGAATAACGTATCCATACCTTCACCCACAACCCGACATATATTACCCTCAAACCAACTACCAATACCCTCACCCAGCGGCGAAGCTAGCCGTATTTTTATGAGGTGACCACATATTTTTTTTTTTTTTAAATTCTTCAATTTCTATGAGACAGGATCAAGTAATCTAAAGTTCAACTGAAAAGCAACCAAATAAAAAATTATTTCAACTAAAATCAAACTTGGGGCTGTCAAATATATATTATTAGGGGTAGCTACATATAAAAACATACCTACTACTCATTTAATTTTTTTTTTTGTTGGGGTGGCCATAGCTACCCCTCTACTACACAAGCAATCGCCCCTGCCCTCACCAACCCCATCTCGGACCCGACACAACATCCTACACCATAACGAACACCGACTCCCCCCTTCATTCATTAATCTTCATTAATATATAATTAATAATCACAATTTATAAAAAAAGAAAAAACTAATACTTATAATCAAAACACATTTTGGAGTTTTCATCTAAATCATAATACATTTTAATCGCTACGTTAAGATATCAACATCAACAATTAAATTAATACAAACAATTCAACAAAAATAAAATATTAGTACAAACATTAATTAATTTATTACAAACAGTGTACACTTTTCTTGAAAGATACAACAATAACATTTAATCATCTCAAAGAAAAATAAATCCAACGAATATTTCTGAGTGACTTGCTCAAACTCTCCTCTTCTTAACACTTAGAGAGTAGTGATGGAGCAAAATCTTTCCACCTATTGACTGTGTCAATCAGCTCATGAAAACGTGGGTTATTCTGTTCTTTTCTTCCCATCTTTTGATTTTTCTTCCAGCTCATAAAGAATAACCCACCATTTTATTTATTTATATATTATGTTTAGAAGTTTTTAAGGGTATTTTCTTATATATAAAATATTATAGGTTACTTGATAAAAAAAAATCATTGGTTGTGAAAAAATTCATCATTACTATTTACCGATACATGATTGACCGACTACTTCTATTTATTCAACAAATTTTGAAGAACAAAGTCTTGAACAAGATATTGCCTTGTGCTTTATTTGTGAGCCACTCTTGTATCACGTTGATGCATAGAGCTGGACTGTAATTGAGTTGTAAACTCTGAATCTCTCAAAAGCTTTTAAACAAGAGTTGATTCTTTGTCTAGGAGAGTGTCTTCATTTTTGTTATAATTACAAGGACGATCACTAGGACTGTGATTAAAAGGAAATGAGTGGAGGTTCTTATATCTAGGACTAGGAGAGTCATAGGTAAAAATTACATGGGTAGTGATTAAGTGAGAAGGCAGTGAACTAGGATTGTTCACTTGTGAACTGGGGGTGGTTTACATAGTACTTTGAATTGATACTATTATAGTGAATGTCCTTCCTGACTTGGTAGCCCCAAGACGTAGGTGAAGTTGCACCGAACTGGGTTAACAAATATTTTGTGTTCTTCCTTTCTTGCACTTTACTTTATTGATGTTCATTTGTAATTTTTGTTGTCACGATGTCCTGACATCTTACTTGACATTTCGCTTGTCGTGACATCGTGTTCGACATCTTTTACTAGGTACCAGAATTTCAGTAATGATGTGTGAATTATATGTATTTGAATTGGTGATGATGATTTTCTTGCTTATACTTTTGATATGGTGAATTGTATTTGTAGAGTTGATTAGGCAAGAGTTTACGTGGTTTATACGATAAATGTGAATTAGATGAATTATATGCAATATGTGAAATATGTGCCTTATGTAAAATAAGTAAAATTGCATGTATAATTATGTTATCCAAATGATGAGCTTATGTTGATAATGTTGATTAAATAATGAATATGCTTGATATGCTATGATAGGGGGAAATGATAATATTGTGGGGATGGTATTTTATGAGTGGTGAGTATGTATATGTGTTATGCATGAAATCTTTGAATGCTTATGTTTAATTATGATTTAATTGATTTGAATGATGTCTAACCCCCAGTAGTTGTTTGGTTGACCGCGACCTTATTCATATGAACGGGTAGACGACATGCATGATTTGTTTTCTTGGCTTGATGAGTAGTTTTCCTTGAGGATGCTACCACAGAGTCTTAGTGTGTTGAGCTCTGATTATGGGTGTTTGTTTATTGACTTTATATTATGTCTATATGAGATGTTTGAGACTCGACTTTTATTTTGGTGATGTATTTATGGCCTATTTGTTATGGCTACTTGGAGATTCATTTAGTTGTTGCTGAAATGTTATGGATTGTTTCATGTCCTGCTTTGCTCTTGATGTAAAACTTTTTGCTCTTGATGTTAACCCCTGCTTTGTTAATTTCATGTCCTGTATTTGGGGTATTAGTTTTGTTTGATTATGAAATTCAAACTCTTATGGTACTTATTCAGGACTCTTTGATACTGCTAAAGAGCTGGACAAGAGAAGGAAGAATTGATGGAAGAAGAATCCTAAATCGGCTCATCTTATAAACATGAAGTATGGTGGTTTTTATTTATGTTTATTTAGTTAAACATCTAATGAAAATGAACTAGGTTGGTATCTTATCTTGTTTATTATAACAACACTGTTTCTGGTTTCTTTGCCTAATCTTCAAAGTTTGAAGTATCGAAAATTGTGTCTGTTATATTCTGATAATTCACTTGATGTTAACCTCTGCCTCAATTTAATTTAATTTTTCTGTGGAATCGATGGACAGTATAGAAGGCTTTAAGGTAGACCATTTGTAGCTTGATTTACTCTTGTTTTTCAATTCGTCATAGTTATTGTTTTGATCGATTGTACGCTATTTCCAATTGCATAAAGTTTGCTTTTTGCATATATTTAAAAACCAAAAGAGCTAACTTTGTCTTAAAACTTGCTTGAAACAAACAAAATCTGTTGTAAAATTAGGCATAAAATTATCTCTATAAATAATAATCATCATATAAATATAAACATGAATTAAATATTAAAGAGAATACACAAGAGGGATAACAAGTAAACTTATCTTTCTTGAATTGCGGTGTTTTGAACTCGGTAACGGTGCCATGAACGGCGATGATGGCAATGAGCAACATGATAGTAAACAGTTAAATAACATGAGGCGTGACAAAGCCACCGTCCTTAAGGATTTATCCGCCTCATAAGCGCATATCCTCCCAAGATACAACATGTTCTTCACTGATATGAATCATATCATAGGCGACAGAACAACTCGAATCTGTTAAAACACTGGAATGAAGTAACCCAGGAACTCAATGATATTGGAAGAAAAGTAAGATATTATTTCTATTTTGATAATGTACAAAAATGGTTTTGTTTATAACATTGAGGAAAAGCATATGAAAAAGGTGCATCATTTTTCTTTCTGTACATATATGTTCAACCAAACATGGTGCTTTTGTAAAACCAAGAAAAAATCCTTAATAGTAGCCATGTTCAAGAGATATCAATGGAATGGCGGTTACAAAATATGGAGTTAATAATATGTTACAAAACCAAGTCAAACAATAGAGTTAATAACAATATGATAATAATTTTCTATTAAAATATTTTTCTATATTTCTTAATTAAAATATGGAACACAATATTTGAAACTTTTGAAATATAATCAAAATTTACAACAATCCCCCACATATTTCAAAAGTTAAAATAAAATGTTAAAAAGAGTTTTCCTGGGTAAACATCGTAGATGTAATGCATCGGAACGGTGTAGCAAGCTATGGAACCCGTCCTAGACTAATGAGACTTAACACACAGTGAATTGGTTTAGCAAGCTATGGAACCCAAGACACTTATTGTATGCAAGAGGTCTCACAATCACATTACACCCCCACAATTCTTATTGTTACGCGGTTGTGCGCTAATAGGCCATGCGCGTGCCTGGTATTCATGAGTGCTCTAGAGACCCGCCACGGTCTCATGCAAGCGGCCCCACTTGACACTCATATAGGTGATTCCATCTAGTGTATGCTACAATCAAACACCACCCATAAGGGCTTATGGTAATCATTAAAAGCTTTTAAAGCTTACCCATCAATTTTATATTATTTAGCACATCTCATCCATTATCATACACGATAGGAAAGAGACAACATTATTTTAGTGCTAACAGAAATAACAAGTAACTTGTTTTTACCCATTGAACCTTCTTCATGGGATCTCCAATCACAAAGGTTGGGTTCCCATTACTTGTCGTTTTCAAGTGGCAAAGTCTCACTTCCCTAAATTTCTTCCCAAGGGGTTTTATATACGGATCCGCTAAATTCACAATCATTGACTAAGATGTCTCTAAGTCAATTACCTCTTATTTCATCAAGTCTATAAAAATAAACTCGGATCACACAATAATATGCTTTGCGAACAACTAAGCGACAACTTATTCATCAATGAGATAAATTTACTTATCTATTCTCATTGGATTCATATTTAGTTAACATCATTGTGTATATACAATGGCTCATTCATTCTAAAGAATATTGTATATGTTGTCAATCTAACTTTCGTGATATACTTCGTCACGTATACTTAGTTAAATACTAAGTGACAACATATTCACAAAGGAGAAATTAAATTCACGTGTGAATTTATCCAAGTGATGACACCCCCACATACAGAAAGTTGCATATCAATCAAACCAACAAATTGTCATATAAGGAATAAACGACACAAATGATAAAGAGATTGCAACTATACATGTAATAGAGTGGACACCATAAAATAAATACATAATTCAGGGAGCATTCAACAACAAGTAATATTATAGGATTCAAAATAAGTTTACTATGAAAAATTCAATTATGATTCTTGCCAACATAAACTATCACCTTTCTATTTTTCCAGAAGCATATTAGCTACCAACATGGTCTCAAAATAATTAAGCATGATAGAGACAATAAAAAATCATTCCAAAACAAATAAATCAACGGTTTTCAATATGTTTAAAAGAGGTATCATTTTCACATATTAAAAATAAAATAACACGCAGTCTCAAAAACCATTCAAGTTTTACACTTTAACTAATAATTATCAAATCAAAGGTCCATAGCAAATGTAGTGGCATCAAAGAAATCTGAAAGCGTACCAGTTTCAAAATAAATAAATAAACATAGTCAATATTTTCTAAAATATATTCAATACACTTTCAAAGTCTCAACGCACAAAAATCAAGACTTTTGAGGTTTAAAAGTTAGAATGTGTACCTTACCCCTTGTGGATGATTTCAAGGGGAGAAGAGTTTAAAACTTACAAAAAGTCCATCAAAATGTTGAATTTCAACAACCTAATTCACTTAGCCACCCTAAATTAGTAGATCGATGATTCTGAAATTCTTTGTTTTCTATCTCCTTTGAACAATCCACTTTGTTGGCTTTCCAACATTCAAACCATACGGTTTCTCATATGTAGCTAAATTAGTCTATCCTATTTCTTTAATGCAAAAAGATCGCATGGCTTGGCACTTAACAACACAAACCCATTTCTTCAGTTCATCAAAGTTAATTCTCGTCAATTAAGTTTAGATGAATGCTACAAGCAAAAATTTATTCGTAATTTAGGTTTAGTCAAAAAGTAAATCCTTAAGATTGTTGTAAAATTAGGCATAAAATTATCTCTATAAATAATAATCATCATATAAATATAAACATGAATTAAATATTAAAGAGAATACACAAGAGGGATAACAAGTAAACTTATCTTTCTTGAATTGCGGTGTTTTGAACTCGGTAACGGTGCCATGAACGGCGATGATGGCAATGAGCAACATGATAGTAAACAATTAAATAACATGAGGCGTGACAAAGCCACCGTTCTTAAGGATTTATCCGCCTCATAAGCGCATATCCTCCCAAGATACAACATGTTCTTCACTGATATGAATCATATTAGAGGCGACAGAACAACTCGAATCTGTTAAAACACTGGAATGAAGTAACCCAGGAACTCAATGATATTGGAAGAAAAGTAAGATATTATTTCTATTTTGATAATGTACAAAAATGGTTTTGTTTATAACATTGAGGAAAAGCATATGAAAAAGGTGCATCATTTTTCTTTCTGTACATATATGTTCAACCAAACATGGTGCTTTTGTAAAACCAAGAAAAAATCCTTAATAATAGCCATGTTCAAGAGATATCAATGGAATGGCGGTTACAAAATATGGAGTTAATAATATGTTACAAAACCAAATCAAACAATAGAGTTAATAACAATATGATAATAATTTTCTATTAAAATATTTTTCTATATTTCTTAATTAAAATATGAAACACAATATTTGAAACTTTTAAAATATAATCAAAATTTACAACAAAATCTTCTCCAACTAACTAAATGAGGAAAAATTAATGAATTGATGATCCTTTTGCTTCATAATTTCAATTGGAAGGAACCATTTTGGAACTGAAGTCTTCGAGCATGTATACATATATAGATCAATTTTAAGTTGTTGAAACTCTAAACGGAAAAAAACAACTTAGAAAATAGGTCTGATGATGTGTTAGATAATAAGTTATCAGGCTCATGTTGCTGGGCCTTTTAGATTTGATTATATATTCGCTTGTAACCCTTAATTTAATAAGTTATGCTATAGGTATTCTATTGAAACCCTGACCGCCGTTGTTGTTTTGTTCTCTAGTTCTCTGTATTGTTAACAGTCTGGTATCACTTTATGACATACTTCAAATTAATTCCTCTTCTTTTGGGTTACGAGAAGAATTAGTTTGGCCTCTTGTAGGTGAATGGTGATTTGAGGCATGTTCTTTTACTTGGAGGGGGTTGTGGTCTGCTATTGTCTTTGGGCTTCTATTCGGGTGTTGACTCTAGCATAGCAGAGTTCTTTGGCAATGTAATTTATGGAGTAAATACTCAATTATTCCTTTAAAATTGTAAGTTTCGTCAATTACCCCTGAAATTAACAAAATTTTAATTACCCCCTGAAATTGCACAACGTTAATCAATTTACCCCCTCCGTCAAATTTTTCTGTTAGTCAACATCACGTTTTGCAAATACCCCCCCTGAAGTTTTGCACTTATGTTCAAAATGCCCCCTAAACTTAAAAATTTATAATTTTTTCTTATATTTAAAAGGTACCAAAACACAATTGTACCAAACCATCAAAGGAGGAGGTGGTAAATTGCTAAGAATATACAAAACCCCTAATGCATAGCTCAACGGGATAAATTTTTCTGTTACCCCTAAAGTTTTGCATTTATAAATTTTGAACTATTATACTGAATCAAGAGTTTAATTGAACATTTATTCAATAAACTATTCTAGACAGCTTAATTAAATATTTATCCATGTTTTAATTTTCTTTTTAAGTTTATTTAAATCTTAACACTAGAGCATATGTTATGATATGAGTTTAAATCAATTTTAAATAAGTTTTTCTAAACCTTCTCTAAACCGAACAACGTTAGAGCTATGCATTAGGGGGGTTTTGTATATTCTTAGCAATTTACCCCCTCCTCATTTGATGCTTTGGTATAACTGTGCTTTGGTACCTTGTAAGGATAAGAAAAAAATATAATTTTTAAGTTTTGTGTCTTGTGCAATACGAATGAAGAATCAACTCGTCATTTATTTTTACATTGTGAGGTGGCGAGGTTGGTTTGGTTGAGATTGATGGTGTGGATGAATTGTTCATTTATAATTCCTCCGAATTTATTTGTTCATTGGGATTGTTGGTGTGGGGAGAGTGGAAACAAAAAGGTGATCAACGGGTTGCGACTAGTTTGGCATACTGCGGTTTGGTTGTTATGGAAAGCAAGGAATGACATAATTTTTAACAATTCTACTTGCGAGGTAGATGACTTGGTGGAGAAAATTAAAGTTTTGTCGTGGAGATGGATGTTGTACAGGACTAAAATTCCGGCTTGTCTTTTTTATGAATGGTGTTGGAACTCTCATTTATGTTCAACGTTAGAGCTATGCATTAGGGGGGTTTTGTATATTCTTAGCAATTTACCACCTCCTCTTTTGATGGTTTCGTACAATTGTGTTTTGGTATCTTTTAAAGATAAGACAAAAATATAAACTTTTAAGTTTATGGGGCATTTTGAACATAAGTGCAAAACTTCAGGGGGGTATTTGCAAAACGTGATGTTGACTAACAGAAAAATTTGACGGAGGGGGTAAATTGATTAACGTTGTGCAATTTTAGGAGGTAATTGAAGTTTTGTTAATTTCAGGGGGTAATTGACGAAACTTACAATTTCAAAGAGGTAATTGACTATTTATTCGTAATTTATGTTTCTGAATTTTTATTGTTACTTGAATTTTGAAGAATATAGTAATCTATTCTTAGTTACACTCATGTATTTCACCTTAAGTTTTATAAAGTTCCTTTGATGCCGAACACATTGACCTCCCTTTCTCCAAAGGTGGAATGTCGTAGGAAGGAAAAATAGTTTGACTTAAGTTGTGGGACTTGTAATTCGACATATTATTGAAAAATTGGTTAAGATGACATTTAAATTAGTTTTTGTAAATTGTAATTGAGCACATGACCATGATGATTCATATTTCAGTTTAAGCACATCTCATCATGATGGTTGTGACTATAGTCTAATATGCATAGAAAATTATCCAAATGAACGCAAACATTATTAAGTAACTATATAAAGGGTAATCCGATGCATTAAAATTCTCGCATGCAGGATCTATAAAGAGGTTCGATTTTTTGTGTTTTATACGCATCTCCATCTTGTTTTTTTACAGAAGATGTTTCCAAATGAACACAAATTCGGAGTAACTACAAAAAAAATAAAATTAAACCCTTAGATACCCGTAGAAAAGTACAATTTTAATTTTCAGAATTAATTAAGAATACGAGTCAAATAATAACTTCATATCAGATCCTCTAAAATGAACAACTCACTTTAAAATGTAAAGTTTACAATATCAACTATAAGGACACTTGTTAGCATTTTCTATTAATTAATAAATTAAAGATAGATATTATAGTTAAATCATAACAAATGATGAGTATATTACAATAACTGCTTTTGATTTTCTCACTTTCCAATTTACTCGCTTTTGAGGATCCTTGTCTTGCTATATCCGGGCACTAAATGTGGACACACTTGTCTTACCACCCATATAAGAATGGTATTTTGTCTTGAGTTGGATTTTCCTATATATATATATATATATATATATATATATATATATATATATATATTGCTTTTTGTTTTGTTAAAATAAAGAAACAAACCATAAAGTTAGTATAACATTGAGATGAAGTTGGAAACTGCCACAAGTATAGACTGCAGTTCTGAATATCACAAATGCTTGTTAGCATAAAATTGAACAAGGACCATTGCATACTAAGAACACTAGTGTATGTCACTGATTTATTTGTTAAAGATTATTAATGGTAGAAAGCTAGTATCACTTTTAAATACAGATTAATAGAATATTACATATTTTATTAATATGGTCCTTTCAAAGTCCAAATTACACAATCAATGTTCAAAACTAGTTTATGGTCATTTCAAAAGCCACAAAAAAAAATCACTTGTCC
Source organism: Medicago lupulina (assembly GCA_958299785.1). Lineage (NCBI taxonomy): Eukaryota > Viridiplantae > Streptophyta > Magnoliopsida > Fabales > Fabaceae > Medicago > Medicago lupulina. The sequence goes on along the minus strand of OY283141.1, from coordinate 71,368,935 downwards.
CGTGGCCCTGTTCACAAAACATTGAAATAAAATTTCTATGAAAATACAAATTCTTTGATACTTGATTCAGGTCTATTTCGTTCTTCAACTTCAAAACCATATTAACAAATTTCTAATGTTGATTTTGATGGTGAAGAATAAGAGGACGAAGTAGAGGAACAATTGACGATGAACGCCGTTAGAAAACATGATATTCATGGAAGGAAAAAGAGAAAACTCAAAGACTATTTCTATTGATGATAAAAGTGAATATTATAAATGATAAAAGATACATTCTAACGAGGTGCTTACAAGTTGTATCCCTTGCATATCCAAGCACCGATACCTGCCTGGTACTTCACGATACGTATCAGGAGAATATCCGAAGATTAAATTTTATTTTAAAAAAAATAGTTATCCGATACTTTCCGATACGTATCAGGAGAGTATCCGATAATTATCCTACACCGATACCTGCCCCAATACTTCCCAATTAATGTTAACTAAAATAACTTGAGTATAGTGCTTCTTTTTTGGATTATATAGTATAACACTAACAATGTTTCTTTTGATATATAACGGTGCTCTTTTTGGGATATATTGTGTATGTAATTGACTAATCATCACTATCTTAATCGTCAATATTATTTATATTTAGGTTGATGTGCTACGAGCCTATGATTAGTTTCTTTTATTTATTAATATATTTGTATATTAAAAAATGGTTATAATTATATTGTACATTTAATTATATATATTTTTTTTATTAACGTATCTCAGCCGTATCGTATCTTGATTTTTGAAATTTTCCTGTATCGACGTATCGATGCAGTATCGTATCCGTATCGTATCTCGTATCCGGACTTCATAGGTTACAACTATATATACTACTATATATGACTAATGCTAAGTTGTAACTAACATACATCTCTAATAAACACGTTTGCTCTTGAAGAAAAAGGGAAACAATTGAGAAGGATTATCATGATGAACAATGGATGATAAACAAGGTAGATTTTAATTTTATTTTATTTTTATAAAATCTCTATAAAAAAATTACTAAATTATGATAAACAAAAATAGATTCTAACTTTTATTTTTATTTTTATAAAATCTTTATAAAATAATCTTTAAATTATTGAAGGTCAAAATTATTTATGATTTAATTTGTAACAAATGAACCTTAACAAAGCTTAAAATTAAGTAAGGAATAAAATTAAAATATTTAATTTTATAGAGACCAAAAATATATTTGACTCAATATTTAATATACAACTCAAAACTATAATAATAATAATAATAATAATAATAATAATAATAATAATAATAATAATAATAATAATAATAATAAATGGATAAGTAAAATGGAAATGATCCCAACGCCTATCTACGCTCTACAAAATGTTAGAAATTGTACCCCCTTCATTACAAAATAGGTCTATATTTGAAAATAATAATAATCAAAAATAAGATTTTTTACGGTGTTAATGCGATATTGTTTTTTGGGTCATACTACTAACTTATGTCCTTAAGACATAAATTAATAAGTGTAAAAATGAATAAATCAATAAATGCACATGTTAAAAACATACTATTTAAAATAAGCCAAATACCTCCCTGGGTCCTTTAAGTTTCACGTTTGTTTCAGATAAGTCATTTAGGTTTCTAAGGTTTCAGATAGTTCCTTTAAATTTCGAGTTTGTTTCGGACATGTCCTTTCTGTCAACCTCCGTTAAGCCAAAGTTGTTCCGTCCATTAAGCCAAAGCTGATATGTCTGTTAAGTGGGTGAGGTGGTTCTCTCTGACACTTGACATCAATTTTTCTCCCAACCAGATCAACTTTGGCTTAACGGACATATAAACTTTGGTTTAACGGAGGTTGATAGAAAAGACCTATCTAAAACAAACTCGAAACTTAAAGGGCTTATCTGAAACCTTAGAAACTTAAAGGACATATCCTAAACAAACTCAAAACTTAAATGACCTATCTGAAACTTTAGAAACTTAAATGATCTATCTGAAACAAACATGAAACTTAAAGGACCCGGAGAGATATTTGACCTTTAAAATATAAGAGAAATGTTAACTTGCTATCTTAAGACACAAGTTAAAAAGCCAAATATAAAAATTTAATTTTGAAAATTATGTGTTCAATAACTTTAAATGTTAAAAAGTTATATTTTCAATATAATGTTTATGTTTTAATTCTTTTTTTAGATCTTTAACTTATGTTCTTAGCATGACCCAAAATATAAAACTTTCAAAATTAAGAATACACAATTTCTAAAATTTATTTCTATTTTTGATTTTTTAACTTGTGCCATAAGGAATCATAACTCGACATTCATTCGTGAACTTAATATAATCTGACAACAACATATTCAACCCATAATCGAATTCGGTTCATCCACCCTTTTTTTTTCATTTGATAGAGCTAATTAATCATTATTGAACCCAATTAGTTTAATTAAATTTATTTCAATCTTTACCTCAAATTACAATTGTTGACACAACTTTAACGTACGTCCTCTCAGTTCTCACATGCATTCATGAGTCATTACAATTAAGACTCTCTCTCTTCTATACTTCTATTTATAATCTTCTCTAATTCTATCCAAACAACAAGACGCTTTCTCTTTTTTTTACCAGCAGCGGCCACTTCTCTCTCACTTGAAACCATATCCAATGCCACCGTAACTGCCATTTTCCGGCCACCTCATCACGTTTTCCTATGACAGAAACAACGGCAATGTCACTCCCGGATGAAGTGATGATCGAAATTCTTTCAAGAGTTGATTCAAGTAATCATCTTGAGTTGAGGTGCGTTTGCAAGCTGTGGAAATCGTTAGTTCATGATCCTCTTTTCATGAAGAATCACTTTCTCACTTCGATCACCGACCTCGCTTCTCTATGTCGTAAGGCCAATGAACACTTCAATACTCTCAAATTGCGTATTAAGGACGAACAAGAAAAAGAAGATGATGGCAACGAGGAAGATCTTGATCTTGATTTTAATGGTGCTGCTGCTGAAGAGGAGGAAGAGGAGGAGGAAGAAGATGGTGATGTTGATGCTGAAGAGGAGGAAGAAGAAGAAGAAGAGGAACACTCGAAGAAGAATGTGTTGGCTGAGCTAATTAAATTTATGGAAAAAGAGAAACAATTGGAGAAGAAGGGAGAAAATCTGGATAATCTTGACGAAAAATGCATGATAATTAAGGTGGCTGTGTTGGATAATTATTTGCTGTTTATTACATATATCAAAAACTATACGCTGAATTTTCTCGAGTCTATCAAGTCTATGGAGGATAGAATGGAATTAAAAGGGAACTTAGAAAGTATCACAGTTGAAATGCAAATTATGGAGGATAAAATGAAGTGTCTCGAATGCTTTACGCGGATTTATCTCGAGTAAAATTTCTTGCCTTGTTAATTTCATTTTCAAAGTTTGAAGCATGAAAAACTCTGTCTTTAATATTCTGAAAATTTTGCTCATGATGTTAACCTCTGCATTGCTAATTTCATGTCCTGTATGGTACTTATTCAGGGAGCTGAAAAAGTTTCGGTTCATCTTGTAATCATGAGTAGGGTGGTTTTTTATTTCTGTTTATATAGTTTAACATCTAATGAAAATGAATTAGGTTGGTTTTATAACAGCACTGTTTCTGGTTGCTTGTGATGTGCCTCAATTTCAAAGATTGAAGTATATAAAACTAAGTCTATTATATTCTGAAAATTTCTCTTGATGTTATCCTCTGCCTTGCTAATTTCATTTCCTCCTTATGGGTATTTGTTAATATCTGCCCCAATTTTTTATGTGGAATTAATGGACAGTTTAAGAGGCTTTGAGGCAGACCAGTTGGTGATTGTGGTTGTTTTTAAACTATTAAGAATTATTGTTGTGATTGGTTGTAAGCTATTTCCAATTGCTTGATGAAGTTTGGTTTTTGCATATTTAAAAACCAAAAGAGTGAACTTTGTCTTTAAATTTGCTTGAAACTTTAGTTTTGGCTTTATTCAGTTCATTTTAACAACATGAAACTGAAATTTTTCTTTGATTGGACAAATTTTTGAGACAGCATCATACATACTTGAAACTGAAATTTTTTGTATTGAAAACGTGATTTTGGTGATCAAGAAAAGTTAACTAGGTGGGAGGAAAGCAACATTTTTTGTAATGAAAATATGACTGAACAATATGAATGTGTAGTTCCTTCAGGACGTTAGGTTAGGAAATTGAATATTTAATTGAAAATTGATTTGGCAGTATTTTTATGGAGATTTGAAAATTTTGCATATGCCTTGTATAGATTTCATTTGAATGGTTTTTATGTAGTTATCTAGGATTAGGATTGATTGTACTATATAATATGAAAATGATAACTTTGTTATTAATATTGATATTGATTATGTATTGCTTTCCTTCCGTTTTCTTTCATTTGCAGTTAGATAGATTAGGATCATTGAGTATGGTGGAGAAATAATTTATTTGGTTTCTTGGTTTCTGCAATTTCTCCACAATGGACATGTATTTTGAAATTGAGTGAGTATAAGACATGCCGACATGTGAGATTAATCGATGATATGTCCTTCCAACTCACCTTTTACGCAAGCGAGGACTATTTTGATAGATAGATATATTGATTATGTATTGCTTTCCTTCTGTTTTCTTTCATTTGCAGGTAGATAGATATAGATCAGCATCATCAAGTATGGTGGAGAAAGAACTCAAGGAAGTGTGGTTCCTTCAATGGTCGCACGAGTGAATGCTGAAGAGCTGTAATACAATCGGCTCATTTATAAACATGTAGTTGGCTGGTTTTTATTTATCTATTTAGTTCAACATTTAATAAAAATGAATTAGGCTGGTTTTTATCTTGTTTTTAATTAAAGTTTTGAATTTAATGTATCAAAATTTTGTTGGTTAACATTCTGAAAACTTCTCTTGATGTGTAAAGTCTGCCTTGATAATTTCATTTCCTATACATTGGGTTATTTGTTTGTTCGGATCTGAATTTTTTTGTTGATGTTAAACTCTGCCTCAATTTTTTTTCTATTTGGAATCAATGGATAGTCTAAGAGGCTTTAAGGCATACGATTTGGTGTTGAAGATGTGTCAATTAATTATAGTTATTCTTGTGATTAAGTATCGGTCTTATCTATTTAAGTAAAAAGTCTGATGTAAGCTGGTCTATCCTATTCCCATTCATACTAGTCCCTCAATTTTCTTAACTTATCAATTAAGTCCCTTAGTCAAATTTGACTACTCCCTACGTTTCATAATACTTGTCCATCTTGGAGAGTAATTTTGTTTCACAATATTTGTCACTTTCAAGTTTCAATGTATTTTTTTAAAAAAAGAAGAAGTTTCAATGCAATATTAATTATTGTCTTGTCAATAATACCCTTGTATATTTATTGTAGAGAGAGAGAAAAAAAAGAATGAAATAATAAATGGTTAAGGGTATTATAGAAAACACACATATAATTTCATCAAAAATAATAAAATTTATTTGGTTTCTTGGTTACTGTAATTTCTCTACAATAGACATGCATTTTGAAATTGAGTGAGTATAAGACGCGCCAACATGTGAGATTAATCGATGATATGTCCTTCCAACTCACCTTTTGAAATTGAGTGAGGACTATTTTTTTTTTTTTAGGGAGCGAGGACTATTTTGAATGAAACTTATGATTGCAATAAAAAAAATAATGAAGTCAAAAATTTCTTCAAACCCATTAACCCATTGATATTCATATCTTCTTCATCTCATTCCCTTTTTCAATCCCACCCCATCATGGTAAACAAGATTTCCTATTAAACAAAAAATCCCAAATTTTAGTTCTAAATCACACATAAACCCTTGAAAATCATTGAGAGCAAAAAATTGTTAGCAAAGAAGTTGGGATTTGAGAAGACAACAAACACAAACACACAAAAGCAAACATGAAACCCCCAATCTGGTGAACAAGTTGAAGTGGTGGAGATCCAAGATATAAAACACATTCAATAGTGAATGAATCGGTAAAATTTATCAACTACTCATCATCTATATCACATCACATTTTTATAAAGGCGAGTTTTTTTTTGTTTATGTGAGACAAACGGATTTCTAGGTTTTGCTAAAGGTGATAGAACTCATCTCACCTATCTCTTACCTCTTACCCTCCCTAAGTTAACTTCACTAGATTGCAGATCCATAAGAAAAGAAAACAAAAAACGATCTAAACCATTTCAACATATGATTTTTTTTTTTTGGGATTTACTAAAACGATATTCCCATCACTCTTTGGTTTTTATCTTGTTTTTTATGTTTGATTTGGGAAAATTAAGTTTGGTTTGTGTGCATGTTTTGTTTTTAATGTTTGACTTGGATAAGATAAATTGATTTAGAAAAGATACTTGGGTTTTATTTATTTGGTTTTAATTTATGTTTTATATTTTTTGTTTTAATTTGTGGGTTTTAAGGAGAAGGAAAGAACTTGTAGCGTTAGACTTAGATATATATGATAACTTATGAAGAAGGGATGATGATGATGGAGTAATTAGTGAGGTTGTAGAGGGGAAAAGGATGATGAAAGTGGGGACGAACATTGATGAATTTCTGGGTTACAATAATTTTGTAACTTGTTGATATTTTTTTATTTTTGTTGTTGCAATCAAATTTTTCAATTTAAATAGTCCTTACTTACGTGTAAGGTGACATAGATGGACACAACAACAGGTAACGTCATACGTGAGCGTGTCTAAAGACCAAACTTGACGGATGGTTTTAATTGATACAAAAAGTAAAATAAATTGAAGGATTAATTAGATATTTACATGATGGATTGCTACAAACCTAAGAATAAATAAGCCCATTTTCATGTATTATGTTGTAATTTCTTCAAAATAAAAATGTATTATGTTGTAGTCTTTTATTTTTTAATTAATGCAAAAAAATATATTATTAAATGGGTTTTTTAATCGATCCAACACCTCTATTGTTTTCAATATGGGTCAGCCCAACAACGTTTAAAAAGAACCCTAAAAAAAACCCTAAATTGCGATATATAATTGTCTGACCAACATTAAACCACAATTTGCGGCGACAATCAGTTCTTTACTTCCTTGCTCGCATCAAGTTGCAGCTGTAGACGGATCATCCTCCATTTTCCGGCCACCTTTCCTTCTTCCTGTTTCACGATGGCGAGAGCAATGACGGTGTCACCGAACGACGTACTCCCGGAAGAACTCCTGATCGAAATCATTTCAAGAGTTGATCCAAGCAATACTCTTGATTTGAGATCTGTTTGCAAGCTGTGGAAATCACTAGTTGTTCATCCTACATTCGTGAGGACTCACCTTTTCAGATTGTTAACCGACCTCAATGATCTAACTAGTAAGGCTCGTGAACACTACATTACTTGCAAACCTTATATTTCGAATGGTAATGATGATGAAGAAGAGGAAGAAGATGATGTAGACGATGATGGTAATGATGATGAAGAAGAGGAAGAAGATGATGATGGTAATGAAGATGAAGATGACGATAAAGAAGAAGAAGAAGAAGAAGAAGAAGAAGAAGAAGAAGAAGGAGAAGATCAAGGAGGAGAAGAAGAAGAAGAAGAAGATCAAGGAGAAGAAGAAGAAGAAGACACCCAAACGATGCTGAACTTGTTGGCTCTGCGGGATCGTCTTGATGAAGAACAAGTGAAACAATGGGCGATATACAATGCGGCTAAGTTCATTAGTTATTTTGATTATAAGGCTAAAGGATATATCAAAAACTTTAGTAGGCCATTTGTTGAGCATATGGAGGATATACAAATATCAACTGGGAACCTGGAAGCAATGAGAGTTGATATGGAATCAATGGAGGTTACAGTGAAGTGTCTCGAAAGCTTTTTGCGGATTTATCTGATCAAGTGCAATTTATCTCAAGTCAGTAACATCTTCATATTCTCATTTATGATTATCAATGCTTTCATTTTGCTAGATTAGCTTATATGGTTGCTTCTTTTTTATTATTTATTTAATTTGAAACAAACAATGAAGGAATGTTAGTTATTTTGTGATATTGTTTGCGTTCAGAGATGATTATTCTTCCTCAATCCGGACAGGCAGACTCCGACTTTCTTTGATTGGATAGTAGTATTTGTGTAGAACTAATCATTCTGCTGTATTTCCAATTGCCTGATGAAGTTTAGTTTTTGCATATTTAAAAACCGAAAGAGTGAACTTTGTCCTTAAATTTGCTTGAAACTTTAGTTTTGGCTTCATTTAGTTCATTTGGACAACATGAAACTGAAATTTTTCTTTGATTGGACAAATTTTTGAGACAACATCATACATTCATACATACTTGAAACTGAATTTTTTTGTATTGAAAACATGATTTTGGTGATCAAGAAAAGTTAACTAGGTGGGAGGAAAGCAACATTTTTTGTAATGAAAATATGACTAAACAATATGAATGTGTAGTGCAGCTCCTTCAGGACGTTAGGTTAGGAAATTGAATATTTAATTGACAATTGATTTGGCAGTATTTTTATGGAGATTTGAAAATTTTGCATATGCCTTGTATAGATATCATTTGAATGGTTTTTATGCAGCTATCTAGGATTAGGATTGATATTGATTTCCTTTCGTTTTCTTTCATTTGCAGGACGAGAGATTTAAATTAGTATCATTGATCATGTATAAAACGAGAAAGAAACGGGTGTGAGAAGTCTGGTGGAGAAGAACTCAAGGAAGTTTGGTTCCTTCAATGGCGGAACCGGTGAATGCTGAAATTCAAACTCGTCGTATCTTGTTTGCTCATCATCAAAGTTTAAAAATTAAAGTATGAAAAACTATGTTGGTTAATATTCTGAAAATTTCTGTTGATGTTAACTATCTTGTTTGCTTCAAATTTTTCTATGGAATCAATGGACAGTCTAAGAGTCTTTAAGGCAGACCATTTGGTCTTGAAGATGTTTTTCAATTAATTACTGTTATTCTTGTGATTGATTGTAAGCTACTTTCAATTGCCTGAAACTTTGTCTTAAGCTTCCTTATGGTTTAGACTTCGATAAGCTTTTGTTTTTGCTTAGACTTCAACTAAGTTGCACTGCATCAGGTAGGTACTTCTTAAACGAAACAAAAAAAAAAATTTAACTTGATTTAGGGTGTGTTTGTTTCGGCTTTAAAAAAAAAGATTTTATGTCAAAAAAATCTAGAATTTTTTTTTTAGAGAGTTTGAAAAAATTCTGAAGTTATTTTTGTTTGTCTGCTATCCATAAAAATCCATTTTTTTCTCTCTCAAAAAAAAAATCCATTTTTTTTTAAAATGAGTTTTAACTTGTACATGTGTTGTATCCTTGTTGTTAAAAAAAAAAAATAGATTTTGAGAAAAGTTAATCCTAATAGATTTTCATTTTAGGATCAAAATATTTTTTTTTGATAAAATGATTTTTCTAAAAATCCTAAACAAACACTTAGAAATGAAAAAAGTGATTTTTTTTTTTTATAAAAAAATAGATTTTTTTTGAAAAAAATCTTAAACAAACGGGGCCGCCTCAATAACTGATGTATCTTGTTTATATTCAATGAATTTAAAAAATGAAATTTTTTTCTTGTATAAGGACGTAAGAGAATACTACTTTCCACCTGCAGTGTGTTTTAATATTTTGCAATTACCTTGGGTATGACTTGTTCTCGGTTCCACCTTATTTTAATAAATATTTCCAAAAATAAATAAATCAAGGCTTTATATAGTGTAAGTAACTTAGACCATCCATAATGGTGGATGTTTCATCTATTTAGCACCGAGATAAATAGACACCTTTATTGTAGAGTGATATTTATTGATGTTTATAGAGAAGGGTGCCAATAGAACGACATTTTCTCTCTTCATTTTTTTTGTGTGAATTACATTTAATATACTTAAACTAGTTTTTTCAAACCAAACTGTTATTGTAGCATCAATTTTCAAACTGGTATGGAACGATCAATTTCTGAATTGTTACATAACTCTACTTAAACAAACCAACATACTATATGCTAGATTGCACATAATCTAAGAATCGCCCCAAGCATTTTTCTTTTCTTTTTGTGTTTGTATGTGTTCTGTTTTGACTGGATTTGTGTGTTCCTGTTTGGAAATTGTTTTCTTTCGTTGTGTGTATTTTTTTCTTGGGGTCGCGATAAAACCCATCAGGTGCTTAACAATGCCAAGTGAATCATAGAATTGAAATCATTAATACCTCTGGAGGTTGATGATATGAGGTGGTTATGGAATTTAATCAGGGCATATGGTCTTTACCCGCTCTTGAAGACAAATTATGGTCAGTTGGACAATTGTCTCTTGATATTGCTTTCGAAAAGAGGTGGCACTCGCAGACAAGCAATCTAAAAAGCATTTAGCTCTCACATTATTTAAAATATGAAACTCACACAGATGTTGATTTTTTTTTTTTTGGCAATATCATTCATTAGTGCACGGTATCCTTCTCAGAAACAATTATCTTGAGCATATTTTTTTTTTCACACTTCAACAAAATAACACACCCTTGTTGAGCCCCAAGTGAAAATTTCCTTTTCCTTACTAGTAAAAAAGAAAACCGACATTATCTGTACTCTCAGATGAGGTCAAACCAACAATCTCAAACAATATCATTTTGTATTGATTGGTTTTATAAGTCGAATACATAACCAATACCGTACGAAAGATGTTAAACAATTTCACAGATTCAGAATGTGCAATATATATATATACACACACACACACACACACACACACACGAAAGTCCAAGTTAGCAATAATGCACCTTCTTATTTGGACAAAAAAACTAATATCCACTAGTGTAAACCAATTTAAAGTAAGAGATAGTTTAGTAAATATCCCTCAAGCTATTTGTTATAAAATAAAAGTGGGTCTAAGTTAGCAAATTGGTGCAAGTTAAGGAATAAGTTTTAATGAAAATTACTAATGTAACCCTCACGTTATTAGTTTTAAATAATAAGAAGATTATTTTTGTCCAATGAAAAGGTGCACTTTTGCTAACTTGGACCTTCATGTTTTTTGTTGGTCTAAGTTAGCAAATTGGTGCAAGTTAAGGAATAAGTTTTAATGAAAATTACTAATGTAACCCTCAAGTTATTAGTTTTAAATAATAAAGAAGATTATTTTTGTCCAATGAAAAAGTGTATTGTTGCTAACTTGAACTTTCATGATTTTTGTTGGTCTAAGTTAGCAAACCCATATATATATATATTGTATGGTTTATGACCCACTAATCGTTTTATAATTGAAAACATAGTTGTTTTTGTGGCTAAAGTGGACTTTTTCCCCCAAGTTTGAAAAAGTTGCGATTTTAGCCCCTTATGTATAAAAACTACAATTTTGGTCCCCTAAGATTTAGCCCCTTTGTATCTTTGGTCCTTTTAGTCAATTTTGACTTATTCAACGCCTATGTGGCATGCCACGTGTGTAATTAATTAATTTTAAAAAACCAAATAATCAATTTTTAAATTAAATAAATGAAAAAAATAAAAAAAATCAGAAAAATAAAAATAAAAAGTGAATGTGAGGGATGTGAGGAATTTGCAGATTTTTGTGCATTTAGTTCGTTCAATCTTGCTTCTTTCTCTCTACTAACCCCAACCACCAACACCACCTTCCAATTGCTTCTTCTTCTTCCTCTTGATTTCAACTCCAAAATCTATTTATTTCAGATCTATTCTTTTCACTTCTTCTTCCTTTGGTAACTTCAACAACCCATTAACTTCATTCTAGGTTTACCAACTCAAGACCCTAATTTCATTTTCATTTCCAAATCTCCTTTTCACCATGAAAATTTCTTAAACCACCACAACCCATTATTCTTTTGGTTCTTGAGAATGTATCCTGCAACATTATAATATCCGAAAAATAAAAGTTAAAACTTTTATGCATGTTGTGTTGTAGATGGACGGACTTACGGTTTGAGACATGATGTGTTCCATTATCATTTTAGAGGTTTCAGAGGAAGCAAAGGAAAATGGGTTTAAGGTAACAGAGGAGGAGGTTTCTTTGGTTTCTCCGGTGATGTTTTCATCTATGGTGGAGTTTGTAGGGGGTTTGGAAGAAGAAAAAGAAGAAGAGAGAGTTTTGGAGATTTCAAGAGCTGATAGATGTAACGCCCAAATTTCTTATTTATTATTTTATTAATTTATTGTATTTTTAGTGTGTTATTATTTGATTGATAATATATATACTTTGATGAAATATATTATTATGTGTATTATTTGGTGTGTTAATATTCTAAGTGGGGGAGAAATATAATTATTAGAAATAATAAGATAAAGGGGAAGAGTAATTTTGTGGTGATAAGAGTGAAAAGGTGTATTAGGTTAAGAGTTAGTAAGGAGAGATTAGAAAATCATAACACGTACAATTTTTGGAAAAGAGGAGAACTCAGAGAGAACCCTAGGAAAGAAGAACACTGCTGTTGATTTCAGAAGAACAATCTAAGGTAAGGGTGGGACTCATATTCTCTAATTTGGGGTTTGGGTTTGACAAATGTTGTAGGTTGCGAGTTTTGGGGATTAGGGTTAATCTTGTGTTGTTGTTCATAGCTTTATTGTTTGAGAAATTAGGTCTTTGAATTGTGAATAAAAATTGTAGAAAGTATATGAATTGCCATGAATTGTTGTGTTAAATTGATGTGTCGGTCTTAGTATAATCATAGGTAATGTTTCCTATCAAATTTGGGGTTTGGGTGATTGAAAATTGGGTTTTTGGAGTGAAAATTGGTCTGTTCCCGTAAGCTATGAAGCCCGAATTTGGCCACCGAATTCCCAAAATCGGCCACCGAATTTTGAGCTGATTTTCCACCTTTGGTTCGACAAAAATCGGCTATCGAATTGTCAAATTCGTTCACCGATTTTTCTGTCAGTCAAAACTGGAAAACATTCACATTTCCATCCGTTTTTGTTTTGAACTGGCTTTTGGTATAAACATGAAAGTTGTAGATAATTGAGTTAGCTTTCTAATGTCTTTGGTTTGACTTGAAAATGATTTTTAGATCTTAAGATATGATGAAAATACTCTAAGGAGGTCTTAGTGAAATTTTATGAAAACTAACCCAAAACTTATAGATTGTCTCCGAACTTCAGAGTTTAAGTACTATGAGTTTAATTAAGGTGTTTATAAGTATTCAATTTATGTTGTGATGAATCTAACTTGGTTTGATATGTAAGTAATTGATTAATGTATATGTTGCTATTGTTGTTGATAGGTTGGAATATACTATGTGATTATTGTATGTTGTATAATGTCATGTTGCTTATGCCATTTAAGTTGTTGGTTGTTAAGTTGTTGGTTGTGTAAGTTGTTGTTGTCAAGTTGGTTATTATTAATGAGATACTAATGAAAAATTATGTGAAGTAATAATGTTGTTGAATTCCATTGATGAATTATATGCTTACTATTTTTGAATATGTATCTCACCCCTTCTGCTTGGAAATGTTGCTATTCGTATGAGTAACTTGTAGGTAATCAAGAATAAGTAGCTGTTGATTGCTGTCGTGAGTGGCTATCTCTCGCTGTATCTTTAGGTGCTCTGATATGTAACGGGATGAGAGTTTGCTATGTTTGATTGCATATCTTGTTACATATCTCTTTTATTAAACAATGATGAACTATTTTTATGAGGATTTAAGATAATGTTGATGTTGTGGCCTTTTAGTGCCAAGTACTATTTAAGATGTGAAAATAATTCCGCTGTATTTTGTTGAATTTCTATTAAGGCAGATGTTTTAATAAATAGCATTTTTGTTCCATTTATATTTGTGGAAAATTTTGTAAGTTGAATGTGACACTCTGTTTTTAAGTTGAAAAACTCTTATTAATCTATGTTATTTAAAAGTTGGAAAAACGGGGTGTTACAATAGACTCAATGAATGTAGAAGAAGAGAGATTTCAAGGGTTATTTTTTTTTTCTTCAGATTTTTTAATTATTTTTTTCATTTATTTAATTTAGAAATTGATTATTTGGTTTTTTAAATTTAATTAATTAATTAATTACACATGGCATGCCACATAGGCGTTGAATAAGTCAAAATTGACTAAAAGAACCAAAGATACAAATGGGCTAAATCTTAGGGGACCAAAATTGTAGTTTTTATACATAAAGAACTAAAATCGCAACTTTTTCAAACTTAGGGGAGGAAAAGTGCACTTTAGCCTTGTTTTTTTTTCAAATTTTTTGTACATGCTTTCCATCTATATTCTCGAACCTCTGCTCATATTGTATTTCCGTATATTTTTTGGCTTTGGCAAATTTCTTGCAATTTCACAAACAATATTTGTCTCTTCTGCCGTTAAACGGCTGACCAACATATGACCTTCTAAATTTGACTCAATCTTATGAGACTTTTTCTTAGAGTAACTCGTGAAAACAACAAAAAAAAATGAAGGAGGAACAATTGAGGGTTGGATTTGTACTCAGCAGTAAAGGCTTCCTTATACGTGTTTGTGACTTCTAGGGCTCAATCATGAGTGCTACAAGAACATATTTAGAGAGATAGTTGGATAAGTAGTATGGACATGAATTTTGATAATGTTTTGGATGATCTTCGTGGTACAATTCTAGATTTTGACATTAGCAGTTTTACTAGCAAAGACACGGTCCCTCATAAAGCACAACATGTTTTGGCGAGTGCCCTTTTTAGCACAACATGTTGTGTTTACGAGAATTGGTTTTGCTATCCAAAAAAGTCTAACGGCGCAGTTTGGTGCCCGATTCCCTTCTGTTCATGTGTAATTAATCATTGATATATAAATATAAAATTATTAAGGAAAATGGGTTGCAAATTCTTTCTGGTGTGAGATGAACAAATGGTTAAAGTAGAAGAAGAAATTCGGTGCACTTAGTTTAGGAATTTCTAGTCTTTGAAATCATGATGAAATTGATCCAAAAATCGGTGGGCTACCACCACTATCTATTTCGGTAAAGGGATTCATTTCATCGTAGTATATTATGAAAATGGTGATGAATTCGTGAATTCAATGCGCTTTACAAAATGTGAATTTAGATCACGTAAACGTACGTGATTTGTGTTCATGTCCTACATGTAAATTATAGTGTGTTAGATTTACATAAACTTAGATTGTTAATGAGTACATGAATTCAACAAACGTACAAAATAAACTTAAGTTCACTACAGATGCAGAACAAACATTAAATGAATGTTTTTGAACGTGAGAGGGATGACATGAGTCAGAGTGAGAGACCAAAAAAAATGAAAAGATGATATGATAAATGATATTTTTAGTATTATGATTAAATTTTAAATTTTTTTGGATGTAAATTAATAAATTTGGGGTGTAATTAGAAAAAATCATCTTATGATTATGCAATCTTGAAACAACATTCAAACTCGAGAGTTATATTGCACTAAAATAACCACACAACTTAAATGAACACCCTCATTTTCTTGAACATGTCTCTTCACGTTTCGACTTCTTCTTTGTTCTTTTATACTCGTCACTTCTTTCAGAAGCTAAAACAAGTTTTAGTTTTCTATTACCAAAACCACTATTGGATTTATCCATTATAAGAGTAAATTCGGTGTTTACTGCTCGACAACGAGCCCAATTAATCATCCCCTTTCAATCTTCACATTTTTCTTTTTCTCTTTAGTAACAAAATATTTCGCAACATCAATGGAATAGCTCTCTGAACGACTTTAGAACAACAACAAGAAGTTCAACCATATCCATGTATACATAACAAAAAAAATTCTGTAAAAAAATGCATTAAAATACAAAGAAAAATTGTAAACAAATGCATTCAAATAATATAATGTGTAAAAAATAATTCATTATCGTGTAAACCAATGCATTAAAATAATAAAATATGTAAAAAAAAATTCATTTTGTTGTAAATAAAAGCATTGTGGTGTAAAAAAAAGTGTAAACAAAAGCAATAAAATACAAACAGAAAAGTAAATAAATTTAAAACATAACATCCGGTGCATAACTATCGGAATGGCTCGGGAAGCAACTCCAAAAGGCTTTAAATGACAAAAAAAAAAATCTAGAAATATCTGCATAAACTGAATGTGAAAGGAAGAAGTAAGGTTTACCTGCTAACTGATCGCAATTGAGTGAATATTGACACTAATTGTTCTATAGATTGTGATGAAAAAACCAAAAATTGCCAAAAAAAAAAATCGCAAGGTTTAAAAGAAAATTCAAGTTGAGTGCAAAATAAAAAATAACTTTGTGAAAAGTATGATTGCTCATATATATTGATTATTCCGGGAGTTAAGTACTGAAGCTACGTGACCGGGAGTTATCTCCCAGATCCGGTGGTTGTATATCAGACGTGTTAATAAGGGCAAATTTGAAATTTCATAAGGCCTAAAGAGATGGGGGTGCTAAAAAGAAAACTTCAATTGTTTTCAATATGGAGCAGCTTGCTGACAAATAAACAGCCCAACAACGTTTAAAAAAACAAAAACCCTAAATTTGCGGGCGAGCTTCATTGCATGCATTACAGTTTTGCTTCAGCGGCCAGCTTCCAATTGCACGCATGGAGGAAGCAACGGCAGTACTCCCACATGAACTATTGATCAAAATCATTTCAAGGATTGATTCCAACAATCCACTTGAATTGAGGTGTGTTTCCAGGATGTGGAAATCACTTGTTGTTGATCATGTTTTTGTGAGGAGTCACGTTTTAAGATCATTAATCGAATTCAGTGATATAAATCATAAGAACAGTAAACGCTTCCTTGCTTGCATACCGCTTATTTTGAATAACCGAGACGTGCCGCAAGAAGAAGAAGATGAAGAAGATGAGGATGAAGAAGATGAAGAAGAGGATGAAGATGATGATGACAAAGAAGAAGAAGAAGAAGATGATAAAGAAGAAAAAAAAGGAGAAATAAAAGAGAAACAATTTTTGGTGAAATTGTTGGCTGAGCGGGATAATCTTGATGAAGAAGAAGTGGAACAATGGGCAATAAACAATGCTGCTATGATGATTAGGAATTATAAGGCTCTGGGATTTATCAGAAACATTAGGCCGGTTGTTAAGTTTCTGGATGATATACATATTTCAAATAGGAACGTGGAGGCAATGAGAATTGCTATGGAATCTATGGAGGTTAGAGTAAAGTGTCTCGAAAACTTTATTCGGATTTATCTCAAGCACGGATCTATCTCAAGTCAGTAACATCTTTATATTCTCATTTATGATTAATATCAATGCTTTCGTTTTGCTATATTATCTTGTATGGTTGCTTCATTTTGCTCTTTTATTTAATTTGAAACAAACAATGAAGGAATGTTAGTTATTATTTTATGTTATATTGTTTGTGTTCAGAATGTTTGATTCTTCCTCAAATGGGTTGTAAATGAACGAACCACATTCTTACTATCCATACAGGCAGACTCCGATTTT
Organism: Medicago lupulina; assembly: GCA_958299785.1. NCBI lineage: Eukaryota > Viridiplantae > Streptophyta > Magnoliopsida > Fabales > Fabaceae > Medicago > Medicago lupulina. Next base: position 71,351,544 of record OY283141.1, on the reverse strand, counting down.
CTTTGATTCGAGAAATTTCTTAGCATCACACATGCTTGAAACTGAAAATGTTTGTGTTGAAAATATGATTTTGGTGATCATGAAGTGTTAACTAGGTGTAATTAGAGATGGATCAATCTATAAAATAGTGTAATGAAAATATGACTAAAACAAAATGAATGCATAGTGCAGCTCCCTCAGGACGTTAGGTTAGGAAATTGAATATTTAATCGAAAATTGATTTTGCAGTATTATTACGGAGATTTGAAAATTTTGTATATGATTTGTATGGATATTATTTGAATGGTTTTTATGTAGCTATTGTACTATATAATATGATAATGGTAACTTTGTTATTAATAGTGATATTGATTATGTATTGCTTTCCTTCTGTTTTCTTTCAATTGCAGGTAGATAGATATAGATTAGCATCATGAGTATGGTAGAGAAGGAACTCAAGGAAGTGTGGTTTCTTCAATGGTTGAACGAGTGAATGCTGAAATTCAAACTCTTATCTTGTTTATAACTTGTTTTTGATGACTCTGTTGCCTGTCCTTCATCATCAAAGTATGAACACCTTTGTTGCTTAACATTTTCAAAATTTCTCTTTTTCTTAACCTCGTCCTTGCTAGTTTCATTTCCTGCATTGGGTTATTTGTTTGTTTGAATCTGAAAATTTCTCTTTGATGTTTACCGGTTGGCGTTGACGATTTTTTTCAATTAATCATAGTTATTTTGTGATTGATTGTAAGCTATTTTTGCCCGAAACAAAAGAACAAACTCTGTCTTAAAATTTGCTTGAAACTCAGTGTATTAGCTTTTGTTTAGGGGGCTCTATGAAGTGGTTAAGGTTCTTTATATATTAGTCTTTAACTAAGTTGTACTGCCATCATTCCCTATTATTAGAAAAAAATTTACTTTTTAAATTGATTCAATAAATAATATATCTGGTTTATATTCAATGAACCTAAACCGGAGTGGGTATAACTCTTTTTCGTGTCTTGTAATCTTTTACAATTAACTTTGTGTATGACTTGTAGTTGGTTTCACCTTATTTTAATAAATTATCTCCGTTTTTAAAAAAATAAATAAATCAAGACTATATATAAATAACACACTTGTAGATAATAGTATCGTATTATGAAGACAAATCTAAATAACTTTGTCATTTGCATACCACAAAGAAGCAGTCATTATTTATTCAAATCTTCAAAAAGGGCTAATCCAGTCATTATTTGAATACCACACTGATTTTTTTCTCAAATTTTGATGAGTATACAAACTGTGATACTTGATTCTACTCTATTTTGTTCTTCAACTTCAAAACCATGTCAGCAAAAGGAATATTGCTTACTTGGATGCCTCCCCTACTTGATGGGTCCAAATTTCATAAACTTCACTTCTAACATTTGAGATCAAATTTCGAATGTAAATGAAGTGGCACTCAATTAGATGTTTCTTTTAGCATAACAAAGGGAATAAATGTTGTGGTTTCTAAGGAGTAAATATTTATGTGCGGTTACACATTTAAGAAACAATTAATAGGTTGTATAAGTGTGAGCAAGAATTAAAAACTTGGGAGCTGAATTAATAAATTATGATAATAATAGATACAGATTACAAATTATTATATCAATGATGCTAAAATCTTAGTGTCGGTATATGTAATCACAAATTTTCAAATTCTTGATTGCTTGAACATTTTCACATTTCCAAGTCTTGTATTTAGAGATCAAGGCATTATTTGGTGCAAATAGTCGTTATCTTTAAAAGTGCTCTTCCACTGCTATGTTGCTTGTGCCTTGTCCTTTTCCAAGTGTGGTGGTATTGGCAATGCAATGTACAAAGCAGAATCAATTTGATCGGAAGAAATATTTTTAAAAATTCATGTCCTGCTTTGAACTGAATTCGGCTGGTTTTTTTTATCATGTCTTCTTTTTAATATAAGCACTATTTCTTGTTTCCTGTCCCTCATCATCAAAGTTGTTGTTGGTTAATATTCTAAAATTTTCTCTTGATAGTAACCTTTGCCTTAGGTATTTCATTTCCTGCATTTGGGGTATTAGTTTGAACCTGAAAATTCCTCTTGATGTTAACCTCAGTCCCAATTTTTTCTGTGAAGTCAATGGATTTAAAAGACTTCAAGGCACACCATCGTTATGCCTTTCGAACATCACAAGAGATACACGCATTGAAGCGATTAGGAACCGAAGCAATGTAACCCTCGAGTTTCCGTCTTTATAAACCTTTTACACTTCCATGCGATCTTTGAGCTACAAGTCTACGGCCCAAGGGATACTTCATAATAGGTAAAGAAGCCAACTGCCATTAAAGGTCCCATAAGAAAGGACAACTACCAACCACAATGTCCTCAACCGCTCCATGCAACTCTTGATCAAACAACATATCCGCCTCCACCATGTGAATCGGTTGACATGTCCTTAGGCCGAAGAAAAGTTTGGCGATACCCATACAAGATTAAAGGAAAAAAAAACTATTAAGAAGGTCAACTTATTTCAAAGGGGGATTATTTAGCAAGAGGCTTGGTTATGTGTTACTGGTTGTGGGGAGATCGAGTCGGATGCTCATTTATTTCTGTCTTGCAGTTTTTTTCGGACAGGTGTGGCTGCTTGTTCCGCATTGGTTGGGTATTCATTCAGCAGATCCCTTAACCATTGCCGAACATTATATTCAGTTTAGTACGTCCTCCGGTCTTGCAAAATCGCGGTCTGCTTTTATGTATTTACTCTGGTTTGCAAGTGTTTGGGTCATCTGGAAGAAAAGGAATGCTAGAATTTTTTTGTACTACAGAGAGCACTCTTTACTAGCTCTTGGAAAACATAAAGCTTCTTTCCTTTTGATAGTATAAATCACAATTTGTTGTTTATCATTATAAGTATCATGACTGGTGTCGGAACCCATTTTTATGCTTGGGTGCTGGCTAATGCTTTTATTTTGCTTCAAACTCTGATGTAATTATTGGCAAAAAATCGCGGTCTGCTTTTTATGTATTTACTCTGGTTTGCAAGTGTTTGGATTATCTGGAAGGAAAGGAATGCTATAATTTTTTGTACTACAGAGAGCACTCTTTACGAGCTCTTGGAAAACATAAATCTTCTTTCCTTTTGATAGTATAAATCACATTTTGCTGTTTATCATTATAAGTATCATGATTGGTGTCGGAACCCATTTTTATGCTTGGGTGCTGGCTAATGCTTTTATTGGCGACTCTCTTTGGCTCACCTTGTGCTAGAGGGATAGCCCGTTGGTGTTAATCTATCTCATTTTGATTTGTTAAAAAAAAAACTATTAAAATCTATTATCAAAGTTTTAAAAATATAAATACAATAATATGATATTTGATGGGTTCAATTATTTAAAGGTTAAATATGTTTTTGTTTCCTAAAAAATATGAATCTTATTTGTTTAGTCCTTACTAGATTTTAATAGTTTTTTTAATTTCCACAAATTTTTTCTGCACACAAATGTATTTTTTTTGCAAAATCCAATTTTATTCGATTATCCTTAGAATATTTTTTTTGTACAATTTTTTCCATATATGTTAAGTTCATCATCAAAATTTCCAACGGGAAAAATAAGTTCATAGTTTAATTTTTAGGTCTAGATTTTATTTGGGTTTCACTTACGTGACTTTGAGTTCGATGTCTTTGGTGAATTTGTCTCCATCATTCTCCAAACCAATAATTATATCGTATCCCATAATATATTTTAATTATTCATCTATCAATTAAACACGCTAAAGTCACCGAAACTCAAAATCACCAAATTATTTTTAGATTTTAGTTACTTTTATATATTAAATTTTTTGACATTAAAAAAGATCATATTTAACTAATTTTATATTAAAAAATAAATAAGTTTTGTATATGAAATTTTTATAATGTTCTAAACATGTTTACAAAAAATAGTTAAAAATTTCGTAGTTTAAGAATAAAAAACAAATATGGTTAAAAACATGTACAATTTTCATTGTAGAGACACCTTAAAATAAGGACTAAACTTAATTACAAGGGACGTTCCAACTCCAACTTTATAAGGATCAAAAATATATTTAACTTATTATTTACAATGCACCTCAAAACTCTTCAAAACTATAATAATAAAGAGTAAAATGTACTTTATAAAAACTGTCAAAAATTATAAACCCTCATCGGTTACAAAATTTTCTCTCTCGTGTCCCAAATATAAGCAAATATTCCCTTTTTAAGTTCATTGAATATGTACACACACACACACACACACACACACACACACACACACACACACACACACACACACACACACACACACACACACACACACATATATATATATATATATATGAGGGGGGTTATTTTGACTCCAAGAGTAAGTTTGCTTACTTACTCCAAATCCTAGTCTTTAATCACATTATCAATTGATGGCTTAGATTTATTAATAATAAATGATATTGTAGACTTTAGTTTTCTTCTCTATTGGAGTTAACACTCATCACCTCAAGATGCCAACAAAATTAATGACTTTTAATGGTCTTTTTTTTTATTCTTCTCCCTTAATTTTCTTTTTTGTGCATATAAGGAAAAAAATAAAATAGTTGATAGAGATTGTGAACTGAAAAGCTGGAGTTTGTGCACGCGTATTATATTCTGCAGTATCAAGTGAAACATCAACTTCCTCCTTGAATTTACAAGGATCGACCAAATTTGTCCCCCAATTTAGGAAAATATCAAATTAGTCTCTAAGTTTACAATTTGTAATCTACACTCCAAAATCCTCAATATTTCTTCCAATAAAAAATGGTAATGTTTTTCCCCAATTCAAAAAATTTCAAACCTTAATTTCTTTATTGAATCTGAAATCAAAAATCCCCAAAATTTCTTCAAGCAAAATTGTTCAAATTGAATCTGAAATGATGGGGGGTGGGCGTATGGGAAAAAATTGTTATGAAAGTCGAGCTTCATCTTCAAGCTCCAAGTTTAATGGTGATGCGAGAGTGCTTGAATGTTGGTGTCCTAGAATTTGTTCTGTAAGAAAAGCCAATACTCTAAAAAACCCAAGAAGGTCTTTCTATGTTTGCCCTCTGCTAAAGGTTTGTTTAACCATCAATGTGATGTTAGAATGGTTTGATCAACACCTTACTAATTTTGAATTTTCATTTGTACAAGATGATGTTGAAAATTGTCACTTTTTGTATGAGTTGATGAGCTGAAGAACTAGGATACTTTAAAAATAATGGATTGGTGTTGGTCATGGAAGAAAGACAAGATTGATGGAGAAGTTTCAGTCCATGGTTAAGGCTAAGACTAAGGAAAGTGGCAATGAAGAAGATCGGAGGGCAAGATTGATAGACAAATATGAGTGTGCGGGAAGTGAGCTTAGGTTGATTAAGTTTTTTCTAGTCATAATTTGCTTGTTTAAGTTTTTTAACATGCTACTGTATATTCTTAGGAGTGTGTAAAGTTCTATGAAAAGAGGTTGAAGATGAATGAAATGTAGCATTTATGTAATAATATTACCATCAAATTAGTCCCTGAATTATTTGACTAACTATCAAATCGATCCATACATTATATTAAAAGATCATTAAATAAGTCCTTGAATTATATAAATAAATAGATATCAATTTGATCCTTGAAGCATATATGTGTAGAATAAAGTAAAAAAGTCAAAAGACACAACTTGAACCTTGAAAATACCACCAAATAAGTCATAAGTCTTAAGTCTGAAATATTAGATAGGCAAAAGAAACCTAACTATGAGGCACTAACAAGTTATAAGTCTTAAATATTACATAGACAAAAAGAAACCCAACTATGGGGCATAATTCAAACAAGTTTAAATATTACATTTCCAAAAGAATATTTTAAATATGTTTCCATCAAGCATCACTTCTTTTGAAATTCGGGGGTTGGGATAAACTCAATGAATTTAGTTTGAGCCGAACCGGATGGACCATAACTTGGATATGGTACTCTAATAACGCCATTCACAACAACGGAGAAAACGAATAGAGGTAAAAAGAAAAATAAGAGGAACGACGTTTACGTTAACAAATGACGAAATCTCCTTCAAAACACAATCTTTTCCAACGTTGATCGATGAAGATGATGATTATTTTGGAGAGATGAAAATGGTGAAGCTTTTAGCTGAAAGGAGAAGAGTCAGGGAATTGTTTGATGTGTTTGAATAAATGTAAGGATGTAATTGAATGGATAAGAGAGGGGTAAAATTGGAAAACATAAAAAATTGAAAGAAAAGTTAAAAATAATTTTTTTTTCGTTTCAATCAAAATGATCCTTGTACGGCTGACTTAATGACACGTGTAGAACACAACACAACATGCAAGAAGACACTTCATCACCACTAAGACACCTCATCACCACTAACGGAGAGATTGAACGGAGGAACTAAATTGATAGACGTCTGACAAATTTATGGACTAATTTGATATTTCGCTAAATTGGAGGACGATTTTCGTTGATTCGTGCAAATTCAAGGCTAAGTTGATGATTCACTAAAAATCAGATATAGATCTGAATCGGTTTATGGTACTGGCTGAATAATTGGTGGAGATGGATTGGCAATTTCCAAATTACGGCGACATTATTACACACCAGAACCGGTGGTGATGCATCAGCGTCTCAGTGCTTAGGTTTGCAAGAAATAGTTCTGATTTGAGAGAAAGTTTTAACGTGAGAGATGATTGAATCCATTAAAATAGATTAAGATTAATTAATGGTTGTAAAAGACTAAATTGTAAATTGAAGCCATTGTTGTGGTTGGGAGAAGGGAAGAAGAATGAAGCACCGTGAAGGAAGAGAGAAGGGCATGTGTGCAGCATTAACCTCGTTATAAGAAATTAAATCTTGACCATTTATTTTAATCAAGTGGTTAATATTTAATGCTCTCATCCTCTCATAATAAGATATGCTCTCATTTGATACAATATATATATATATATATATATATATTTCATCCAGTTATTCAATGAATCTACAAAGTGAATAATTGAGCTCGGAGGGAGTAATATTTTTTTAAAAAAATAATCTAAAATAAGTGTTTTAAATTTTCAATGGGACATTAAATAATTATTTTTTTTTTGTCTTACTCGTCCAGTTGAAAAATGCTCTAATAATACGGAGTTATTGTAAGATAAATAATATCTTGCAAAATTTATTCCACTCAGAAATCTAACTCATATTTCATCTAAAAACCAAACTCGGATTGTCTCACATAACTAGTGTGTTAACCTGCACGGGAGATAAACAATTATTTTTAAGCGAATAAAGGTTAAGCAAGTTAAGGGATTATTTTGATTTTTAAAAAAGTTTGAGGAGAAATTTGATCAGTTGCATTAAATTTGAGGGCAAACAAGCCTATTCACTCATTTAAAAGGTGTGTTTTTCTTTTTTGAATTAAAAACCAAACTTTGAATATTTATATGAACCATTTACTTAATTAACCCTTTATTTTTTTAATGTAAAAAGGAAATGGGTTTATGAATGTACCCTATTGTTTTCAAATATGGGCCAGCCTAGCAGCCCAACAACATTTTTAAATAACCCTATATTTGCGGGCGAGCTTCATTGCATGCATTTCAACTTTTGCTTCAGCGGCCATATGGAGGAAGCAACGGCAATGTCTCTCCCGGATGAACTCTTGATCGAAATCCTATCAAGAATTGATTCAATAAATCCACTTGAATTAAGATGTGTCTGTAAGTTGTGGAAATCACTTGTTGTTAATCCTATATTCATGAAGAAACACGTTTTCAGATCGTTATCCTGCTTCAAAGATCTGACTCTTAAGACTGTTGAACGCTTCGATGCTTGCAAACCTCAAATTATGAATAACCTGGCCCTGCCTCAAGAAGATGAAGAAGAAGGAGCAAGTGGCGGAGAACAAGAAGAAGATGATCATGAAGAGGAAGGTGAAGAAATTATGATGAACTTGTTGCCTGAGCAGAGTAATTTTGATGAAGATGAAAGGAAACAATGGGCGATAAACAATGCGGCTTTGATCGTTAGTAATATGAAGGCTGAAGGATATATCAAAAACATTAGGCCGTTTCTTAAGTTTCTGGATGATATGCAGATTTCAAATGGGAACGTGGATGCAATGAGAGTTTATGTTGAATCTATGGAGGAAAGGGTGAAGGGTCTGGAAAGCTTTATGCGGATTTTTCTCAAGTGTGGATCTATCTAAAGTCAGTAACATCTTCATATATATACTCATATGATTATCAATGCTTTTGTTTTTCGATATTATCTTATATGGTTGCTTCTTTATGCTTGTTTATTTAATCTGAAACAAACAATGAAAGAATATTTGCTATTTTATATTATACTGTTTGTATTCCGAGATGATGATTCTTCCTCAAATGGACCACATTTTTACAATCCAGAGAGGCAGACTTCGATTTTCTTTGATTGGACAAATTATTGAGCCTTGAAACTGAATTTTTTTTGTATTGAAAATATGATTTTGGTGATCAAGATAAGTTAACTAGGTGGGAGGAAAGCAACGTTTGTGTGTAATGAAAATAGTGTACTAAAAATATGACTAAAACAATATGAATATGTAGTTCCTTCAGGACGTTAGGTTAGGAAATTGAATATTTAATTGAAAATTGATTTTGAAGTATTTTTATGGAGATTTGAAAATTTTGCATATGCCTTGTATAGATATCATTTGAATGGTTTTTATGTAGTTATCTAGGATTAGGATTGACTGTACTATATAATATGAAATTGGTAACTTTGTTATTAATATTGATATTGATTATAGATCAGCATCATCAAGTATGGTGGAGAAAGAACTCAAGGAAGTGTGGTTCCTTCAATGGTCGCACGAGTGAATGCTGAAGAGCTGTGATACAATCGGCTCATTTATAAACATGTAGTTGGCTGGTTTTTATTTATCTATTTAGTTCAACATTTAATAAAAATGAATTAGGCTGGTTTTTATCTTGTTTTTAATGAAAGTTTGGAATATAATGTATGAAAACTTCTCTTGATGTTAACGTATGCCTTGATCACTTCCTGCATTGGGTTATTTGTTTGTTTTGAATCTGAAATTTTTTTGTTTAGGGGCCCCTTTGCAATTGTTTTATATGGTTCCTTATGTTTTAGACTTCAGCTACGTTGTACCGCCTTGCAACTCATAAGAAAAAAATTCCTTTTTTTAATTGATATGTATCTGGTTCATATTCAATAAATAAAAAAAGTTATATTTTTTTTCGCCTTATAATAAAGACAGAAGGGAGTATTACGCTACACCCTGCAATGTCTTGTAATATTTTGCGATTAACTTAGGTATGATTGGTGCTCGGTTCTTCACCTTATTTTAATAAATTTTTACAGTTTCAAGAATAAATAAATAAATAAAGGCTTTATATAGTGCATGTAACATATAAATGTAGTTTCATTTTAATAACCATTTCATTTTAATGCCACCGGAAATTCCTTCTTCATGCATGATAGCTCTATATATACAACATACTTGTAGATTGTAGTATCGTATTACGAAGACAAATATAAATAACTTTATCATTTGCATACCTCAAAAGCAATCATTAATTATTCAAAACTTCAAAAAGGGCTCTAATCTAGAAATATTGATTCTTAGTTACACTATCATATAACTCACCTCCAACGCATTGACTTCCTTTTCTCCAAAGATGCAATGTCCAAAGTTTTTTACTTGAGCCGTGGGACTTGTAGTGTAATTTGGCATACTATTGAAAAATTGGTTTGGATGACATTTAAGTTAGTTTTGGCAAATTACATGACGATGATTCATATCTCAGTCTTAAGCACATCTTGAATCAAAGATTATGGAAGATTGAGCCAAAAAAAAGCTGAGAAAACGGTATGTGCATGCAAAACTTGAATCAAAGATTGTAAAACTGGCTTCATATATGTATTGCCATTTGTTATTCATATTTGATTCAATATGATCTCAGTCTAATGAATGTGCCTTCTCATTCTCAATTCCAATAGTAAAGTCAATTAATTGATCTAAACTGAAGACAGTTCTTGATTTTTACATTTGCCATATACATTAATTGTTTCAGGATACTACTTTTGATGTATGCTTCTTTCACAAGTATTGTTCCGAACATGGTTGACCAGTCAAAAATTTCAGGCTTTATCATGACAAACCTTGATGTATTTAAAGACATCTGGAAAACAATAAGTGATTGATGCATGTTAACATGCCTCTGTTGGAATCCCAAAATTCACTTATTTAATGATTGAGAGGTTCAATGTCGCGATTTATTATAAATGAAAAACATACAATGTTGAATGGAGAGAATTCAAATCCGTTGGCTACTAAGTTTCATACTAGTTTGAATCTTCACTTAGTTGGCCACTTGTTATATAAACTAACGTGAAGTATACTTGGAATCAAATGGAAATGTAATATTGCTCTTAAATATTGGTTCATCAACAAATGACCTTCGAAGAGATTTACTAATATTTTTCAACCGAAAGAATATTGAAAGTGTAGATAGTTTATTTGTGTCAAAAGTAATGTTGAATCAGTCCCATGTGAATGATTTCTCTCAAATGAGATTAGAAAATGTAGTGATTGCTTGGTTTTTATATTCAATTGTGATATGAATGTCAACTTTCAATGATCTGCTGCATGAGCTAGTTGTTAAACATTTTTTTGATGTTAAACCAGTGCAGAAAATCAATTCATAACAGTTAAAAAAACCATGTCATATAACAGTTTGAAAAACCAGTTCGGTCTGAGATTTTAAAATTAGTGCACGGAACCAAAAATCCAATTTGGTTTGGACCTCACAGTTATTGAAACTAGTTTGGTTGAACCGATTAAATCGGATTTAAGCTCTATTAATTTCAGTTTTCTCTACTGCACCATGAGCAGAGCTACATTACTTGGATATGACACAGTATATATTATTACTCCTTTATGCTTAGTTATAGATTACCATTTATGGAAAAATGTTTCAATCACTTTATGTGGACACATATTGTCTTCAAAATATTCATCATTGGTAAGGAAAACAACAGAGGAATTCAAATGTGAAACTAGTAAATTCATATGAAATAACATGTTAGCAATGCTTTCAATATTGACAGATCGCAACATTAACTAAATCCTTAGTTAAATAAAAAAAAATAAAAAATCGTATGCCAAGAAATATCGGTCCTTACAAATAATGGAAAAGTAAAAAAGAAATTAAAGGGTTGGCACCTTTAAGAACAAGAAAAAATTTAAGTGCCAAGACAATGGAATTACCATAAACTTGGTACAAACCATAAAGGATAAGGAACATCACCATGCTTTAAAGTATCCACAGAAAAGTATTCGATGCTGCTATCAGTAAAACTAAACATCCCAAACTCTAAACCTGACCATGGATTTGTAGGACAACAACAAGTAAGAGCAAAGTAGATGCTATTTGCTTTAATTAACTCTTTATTGCAATTGAGTTCATCTCTTGATATTATCATGCTCTTGTAATTACTAACAAAAACCGCCCTATCTTCCAGCTTCACATTCTGCCACTCAATATCATCCTTGTTTGTGACCAGTTTGAACACTTCAAAGCCAGTAACCCGAGGTGGCTTAGCAAATGCTAAGGTAATTTTAAAACGGTCGGAGACAGCATGTTGAGTTTCATGCTCCGTATTGCTGCAATGCATATAAATTAAGTATAACTCTCTTAACGCTTCATCTTTGGCTAGAAACATTAAAACCGAATTGAGAATTATACTTAATTCCGATGGCCTTCTTTTTGGAAGCCCAACCAACACTTCAGCTTTTGGAGGTCCATTAGTTGAGTCTTTGAGATCATAAACCAAAATAGAATACGAGGACAGGTCATTTGCATACAATTTTGTGCCAATAATTTCTACATCTGTAAAAAAAGTTCCTGAATCCTTTTCTTGTTCAACTATAGTCCATGACTTGTCAAATGGTTTATAAATTACAATGTGACAAAAATCACCCAAAAGACCGACTAAATAACAATCAGAACCATCACAATTTGGTTTGGAAGAGGCCACCAATTTATTCACATGTGATATTCTATTACCTGGAACGGGAGAGTTGGAGGGAAAGTACAACTTTGATGGTATCATGATTCTAACATCAATCGCTGGATTCAAGAAGAAAACTTTCGCAAAACCTTTTTCAGAATAGTCACTTACAATCAACCATCCTTCAACTGAGCCAACACATTTATCAGTGTTCTTCCACAGTGGTGTTCTAAGGGGAAGTACACTTTTTGTACTCAGGCTATAAAAGAACACTGAATTTTTGGACGGTAATGAAACTAGTGGCAATTCAGGTAAATGGCAGCAATGCTTGTTTTCAATGACATTAGAAATTGTTTTCCTACAAGAACGGCATATTGCTCGTAATCTAAGGCAATCTTTAAGGGGCAAACGCTTCATAATCATTTCTAACACATCAACAGGTAGATTTATCAATGTGTTGTTTTTTTCCATCTCATCCGTTTTCATTTCAACGAGCCACTGCAGAATCATTGCAAGTTGCAAACATTGGTGTATTAAAAGAAGTATAAGTTTCTTTTGATTTTGATGTAAAAGGACCACTGAAGTGTCTTGACATCACTATATAAAAAAAGGAATACCAACTAGTACACTTGTATTTATTTTTTTCATTGAACCACTGCAGAATACTTGTCCCTTGCAAAATATTAGTAATAAAAATACTGCTCAGAAGACTAAGACGAAGAAAGCGCGAAAAATAACATCATCAGTCATCACTCATCAGAGATCCAATATGATGTGGAATGGATATTCATATTACACACATAAAACTAATAGCAGCAAAACATGACTATATAAAAACAAAAGAAACGTGTACATTGCAGAAACTGATAAACAATTTAATCGTCACGAGAGAAAAAAATACTAACCTAACTAATAACATACTAATATTCTACATTTGTTATTAAAATAACTAGCACATAAACCAGAGATTCAATCAATTATATGGGGATCAATTGCATATGACACGAAAGCTATACAAAACGCAGCAACAAAATATCTGGAATCAGAGAAATTAACACGGAAGAAAAGCGAAAAATAAATGGACACATAAGATTTACCAGTTTCAGTCAATTGTAAGCAGCTCCACAAGTTCAAACTTTCACGATATATTTTCTCTTTGATTTCCTCAATTTTCCTCTCAAAGAAGGTGCTGGAAGAAGCAGAGGAAATAGCACCGTAAAATTTCACGGCTTGGGATTTGAACCCCAGTCTTTTCTTTTAACCCTATTCAATTTGAACCCTAGTTATATATATTTGAGTTATATTTTTTTTTTAAGCTTAATAACAATTTTCGCCCCCTAATTTCACAAAGTTGCGATTATAGCCTCTAAAAAAAACTACAAAACCGCCCTTAAGTTTTGCATCTTTAGCAGTTTTGGCTCCTAAGGCAACAAAAAAATAATAATAACACGTGACACCTCACTTAGGGTGCCACGTCAGCGTAGACCGAGTCAAAATTGCATTGGGGGCCAAGGTTGCCACATGTGCAAAACTTAAGGAACGGTTTTTTAGTTTTTTTTTTAAGGAGCTGAAATCGCAACTTTGAAAAAGTTAAGGGGTTAAAACTGCTATTAAGTAATATTTGGGTTAATATGATTTGACGTAACCACCATTAATTTGGTCCTCAGCATATTCTTCCGACCCAAATTATTCCATCGCAAAAAACAAAAAAATCAAATTAGTGCTTGATGGTTGATAAATTAGTCGTTACGTTTCATGTTAAGATGCCCTTGAAAGACTTTTTAAGTGCTACAAACAATTTATTAAAAAAAAGTAATAATGCTACAAGCAATTCTAACTTTATAATAAAATCATGATCGACATTTTTGGGAATAAAATCAATTCTAATTAATATTTGAAATTTTTTATTTTAGAATTGATTCTTACACACAAAATTATAATTTAGGCTAAATTATCTTTTTGGTTCTTTAACTATTTAATTAGTATTGGTTTGGTCTCCTAACTAAAATTTGATTTATTTTGGTCCCTTAACTTCTCTTCATTATATATTTTGGTCCTTTGCGTTAGTTTTAATTCAAAAACGCTAGATTTTCTTCATTTTCTTCTGGAATTTTTTTGGAATTCTTGTTGAATGTTGATGGAGATGATATGAAGATGAAAAAGAGGAGAAGAAGATGAAGAAAACCTAACGTTTTTAAATTAAAACTAACAGAAAAGACCAAAATGTGTAACGGAGAGAAGTTAAGGGACCAAAATAAATCAAATTTTAGTTATGGGACCAAACCGATACTACCTAAATAGTTAAGGGACCAAAAATGCAATTTAGCCTATAATTTAACTAACTTTTATATAAACGTAATCAAATACAAATTATTTTACCATCAACTCACTTTTAGTCGAAATCAATTCACCTAGAATCAATTATTGTCGAAGAAGAACATAACATACAATTGAAAGATTTACTTGTATCTCTACGTCTTTAATTAATCCCTACACACTGCTACATGTACTAAGTTCATAGTAGCGTGCTATGAAATTTGGAGGAATAGAAATGAAGAGATTTTTCAAAATGTTAGAAAAGCTAAACGGGGCATCAGTTAATAACATAATATCTTATAATTCTTCCATGGTTCATGCTCTTGGTCCAACAAATAAATGTCATGTGACCCATCAAGTTTGTTGGAATCCTCCACCGAAAGACTTTATTAAAATCAATGCAGACGGATATTCTTTTGTTAATCCTGGTAATTCAGATTTTGAACGTCTTATGAGAAATGATATGAGAAATTGGAATCATGGTTTTTTGGATCTTGTGGCAGAGCTACTAATTTGTTGGCTGAAAATGGCTTATAATGATAAGATATTGTGTTTCAGAATATGTCTTTCTTTCATTAGGAGATTTTCTTCTCTTCCATTGGTGGTTTCATTTGTTGGTTAAATTTTGTACAACTAATACTGAATCCTTGAAGTTGTGGACTTCTCCTCCACAATTGGATATCATCCTGCTTGAGGATACCTCTGGGGTATTTAAACAGAGGATTGGCTAGTTTGTTTTTCCTGTCTTTTAGTTTCCTCTTCATCGGAAAAAAAAAGCCTACACATTGCTGAAAATGTCATGTTTACCTTTTTTTTAACCATCTAACTTTTCATTTTTCAGTCCCACTTTCAAAATTTCCAAGTCGAACATGCATCCCCTTTGTATCAATTTTGGTATGCTAAAATTTTCCTAGTTTGTTCAATATTCCATTAATATATATAATTAACATTTTTGGTTTGCATTTTATTTTACATAAAACTAGGAAAACCTTTTTTTTATTAATAAAAAAGTTTCCATAAAACACATATTTTATAATTTCCGAAAATAAAACCCAATTTAAAAGGTGGATTCTACAGTGAGGGTTCAATTAAGTCCCTCACCGGTGGACCATTAGGAAAATAACGTTGGATTTAATCAAATGTTTAGATTAGTTGAAAATGAAATTAGAATATGTGTTCTTTTCCACACACGATCCTCTAGTCATCTTCATCGGTTTTTCTCCAACTCAACAAAAATCAAAACAAGATGGTTGCCGGTACAAAATAATTGTGACAAAATAATGTTTAATGCATCAAACTACAAGCCATGGTAGAATATTTTAACCACATACACACTCCAATGTAGGCTTCGACATTTAATTAAAGGCACAAGTAAAATATGAAATTACATATCTTCTGGAAATCTGTTGTACTATTATTTGTTACGTCTATCTTTGATTGGGACATGCGGTGACGGTTACTACCATGGAGAAGATAACAAAAGCCTTTCCCAAAAACAAAAAGCAACTTAACTGCTGAACAATAACAAAATAGAATAGTTCTTCGAAAACATTTTCATTCATCAATCTCTGATAATCCAATTACCAATTCCAATGAGTTTGCCGTCGATGGAGAAGTTACTGATAAAGAGTGGTTACTTCAATTCAACTCCTGCTTAGTTAGTAGTCACCAATAATGACCATGGGATGAGATAGGCAGGATTGTATGCAGAAATGTATACATGTTTACATTATTATTTTTAATCAAGATCAACCGTTAATTAAATTTATAGGTATTTTGTTCATGGTCCACCGGTGAGGGACCTAATTGATCCCTCACCCTAGAATCCACCAATTTGGAATATCATTTTTTCCTTTTTTTTTCTTTCAAATTCTGTTCTTTAGAAGACTAATCTTTTTAATAAAAAAAATTAGCAAACTAACGAATACAAAAGAAAAAAAATTAAACAAAAATAAAAAAGGTGGAAAACAATCTTAGAATTTTCAGAAACTGTGAGATACACTAGTATAGTTCTGGAAGTATTTGATAATGTTTTTCGTTATACACACTCAAATTGGAATTGTTTGAATAAGTTTTCTAGTGAGAGAACGCAAATCTCAAATGTATTAAAAAGTATATTAGGAAACTGCAGCGAATTGAAAAATTGTGAAAAATAAAATAAAATGTGTTGGACAAATTGTAGAAATAAGGATTTTAGTTTATATATGAAGGCAAAATGGATAATTCAAGTAAATGTAGGTGTATAAGGTAAAATTTTCATTAGTTTGGCCTACCACATGTAACCCGCTACAAGTTAAAAAGGTTAATCACCCATCCATAATAATGATTTTTAAAAAAGAAATTTGTCCAATTACTACTATTGTTGCTGCTGTTTGAGTTTGTAGCAGAATTTAACTCTGCAAAGTGTGCAAATCCAATCAAGAATGTGAGAGAGAGAGAGAGAGAGCCCTTCCAGCAGTTGAGATCCTCCAGAGAGATGGTGCATTAGCTGGGTCCTAGTTTCAAATCACTTGGAAGAAATTACCATTGAAACAGATTTGGAAGTCACGGTCAAGTGCTTGGAAGGAAATGTTGCCATGCTCAAGTGGAGAACATTATCCAAAATTGGAAGAGTTTTCTTTCTAGTCTTCTGAATGATGTGATATATATATATATATGATTGGTCCTATTCATAAAACTATTTTACATTGTAAACACATACAGATTAAATTTTAAACTCAATCATGAATAATATCAATTTTACTAATCAATTGCCAAATAGAAAGATACAATTCATAGAGAAAAATCAAGGGCTGTCCTATTTGTGAATATATGAAGTCTCCAAGTAACATAAATTAAACAATCACCCTCACCAAATAAATACTTAAACAATCAAGGAAGCAATTCAATAAACTCATCAAAATACAAACTTGGAGGCACAATAGAAATATGATAAATTATCTTGGAAGTCAAATTAAATTAATGAAGCTCTCATGTCAATTTGCTCATATATCTTTTAAGGACTGCATCTACGAGTATTCTATATGCTCGTTCCGTAGGATGATAACTATCCCAAAAGACATACTCCGAAGCATCAGAACAAGTAGCATCTAAAGGGTTGCATAACACTGCAACCTCTAGTTTCCCTGTGCCACAACAACCTCTGTCCGCAACTTTGAAGCCTGCAATTCAAAAAAATAAATACAATTTTTTTTAAGAATTTAAGACAATTAATATTGGACAAATTAACGGTGCATTTTTTTTTTGACAGAAAATTAACGGTGCATTTGTTTCAAATTATGAGCTAAGTACTTTTGAAAATAATTTATCGTAACCGATTTTTACTATGATAAACAAACACAATATATTTTTTAAAATAAATATAAAGGTATATTTTTGAATTATCGAATGTCAAAAGTCAATTGTTTTTTTTTTTTTTTTAATATTTTGTAATAACAGAACTCTAAGTTAAAGATAAAATAGAGTTACCATATTTTTGGTAGTTGTCAATGATATCAAGTAGAGAAGTGTAAACATCAACGTAAACTATCCTGCTATTGGGTGAGTTCTGACTTAGGGAATCAAGCTGCGTTGAGAGTTTTGAGTTGAATAACTTTGCAGCATCATTATACTTTTCTGCACATTCTCTTACTATTCCTCCTGCAAGAGTTCTCTGTGATGGCACACATCCAATTGGTGGTGCACTCAGTACAGCAATTTTACGAGCTCCAAGTTTATGTATTTCCTATCCATTTTATTCAAGAGGGAAAAAACAATCATATCATTCAATTAAAGATTGAAATACACAGGTAATGCTAAAAAAGGACATTAATCATGTACCCTATAAAAAACCAACTATGCTATATCTTACTGCTCTTTTTTTTTTTGAAGGAATATATTAATATTACTACTCTTTGTTAATTCATATTTTTGACACGACTATTTTTTCAAAATATGCTACAAGTGAAAAAATATGTGTAAGTTCTACATGAGTTCAATACTTAAGACAATGCAAATTGTGACTTAGATGTAAAGAGTATATTATAATGCTTGCCTAGTTTGTAAAAGAAATAAAGAAAATCATGAAGTACATGTGGTATTTTGTAAAAGGGTTTTTCTATCATGTGTAAATTTGTACCTGTTAGACGAGCCATTTGTAAAATATGGACCCAAAAAAAAAATTAGAGAAGGGAAGTGATGTGATATTCTAATATGAGATCCATATTAGAATGTTCATATATAACTTTTGTTTTGAGGAAATATATAACTTAAAAAGTGTCTTAGTTTTAATTGCCCTATGGCCTTTTATGTTTGCTTATAATCCCTTTAATATATCGTAACGTATCTTCCGATGTTACAAACCTATTGAAAGATATGTTTCGATCGGGTATTTTTTCATCAGAAGTTATCTCCCAATCCAATTTTTCAGATGTTGATCATGCAATTTTGAAGACCTATAGAACACCCTTCTTTTAAATTTCTTGTCCCATTTTAGTAATTTCCAAATGGGCTAAACCCAGTTCTATAAAATAAAAGGCTATCTTATCCCCTTAAGACACTTGCAAGAACCTTATAGTTAGTTAGTTACCTTTACAAAATTAATGGCTGAATTGCACATAAGGTCAGTGTAAGCAGGAATGTCATATTGCAATCTGGCATGAACAACATAATAGGTGTTGGCAATGTCGTCACTACCTCCCACCAAAAGAAAAAGACTATTGGCCAGTATGAAATTTGTTCTTTCCTCTCCAACAATGCCTTTCAACTTCCCAATGTATTCTTTGAACATGTCTAGTTGAGCAGATAAAGGAATTACTGACTGATTACATTGTACAAGCAAGTCACAAAACAATGGTCAATAGCAATTATCAATTTCCACCCACACTAGGGTGAATTTCCAAATATTTAATAAAAATGATAGGGTCCTCCTTTAGACTAATTTTTTTTAGGTTCTTCTTAGATGCACCTTAGAAATTGTAAATAGAGCTCAAATATATGTTTTTATTTACCGCTATTTGTGGTGTCAAAGGATCATATCCTGAAGCTCCGGAGGCAAAGCATACTCCTGTAACAAGATCACTGGATTTGAGATTTGGATCCAAATATGCAGGTACGTACTCCTTGATGCCCAATTTTTCAGCTGCAAGTAAATTGATTGCAATGAGAATATGATCCATTTTGAGTCATGTTAAGAGTCGTATATGATATAAATATGTGTTTATAAGTGGTCGAGATCTCTATGTCAGAGTATCTCATCTAATACACTACCATACTGATTTTATTGATAGCTGCAAATATAGGAAATTCTATTTTAACTTGCATTTTTTTTGTTTGGATTCGTAAAATCGTGGACCTCATGTCATAAGTTAGAGTTCCACAACATTCCTTCTTCTTCTCCCCTCTCTTTCACACTACCACCCCACTTTTCTATACCCTACCTCTAGAAGATGTAAATGTGACGAAAAGTCCAATTTTATGAATCATTTTGTCATTTCTTTTTAATGTTGAGATTGAATTGTCAAACATTACAATTTCATGAACTAAATTTGGTGAATCACTCATAATACACATACTTAAGGGCTATATCTAGGGTTTAGTCTGTTCGCATTTACCAAAGTAGCTAGTAAGTTAAGAACCTACTAAATTTAAGGTGTACAGAGTATCATGGTTTTGTCGATGATTAATCTCCGCAAAAGAACACAATTGACCACATTCATTTGGGTCTCCTGTCTCAACTATATTGTTTCCATCTAGCTACAAGACAATATAAGATATATATATATATATATATATGGCTTTAATATGTTATTTGTCCTTGCAATTAGGGATCGTTTAAAAATTGGTCCTTATATTCGTTAATCCTTGTTTTTTAGTCTTGCAATGTTTAATCATTTAAAATTTCTTCCTTTGACCAGCATAATCACTACCACGTCATCAAATTAGCAAAATGGCATGGGAATGGACAAAAATACCCTCATCATCCTTCTTCTTCCTTTGAACAATGGTTCAATGCATATGGAGGAACACCAACCAAAAACATATCACATTCTCCTCTTCTCTTCTCGTCACCACCACCAACACATCAACCATTTCTCGTACATCCACCATTTTTTCACTTGTTCTTCTTCTTATTCACCAATCCAATTTGAAATCCAAACACACTCATTTTCAAATTTGGTTCTGATTGAAACAGAAAACAAGATCGCGGCTCTCTATCTCGCCGGCAAAGCTGTCACCGGCCGCCCCTTCCCTTTCGTCTTTTCCCTTTTCTCTTTCCCCCTTCTCCCTTTCCTTCCTTTTCTTCAATTTTCTTCTCTTATTTTCTTCTTTCTGTGCGTGTGTTGTTGTTGGGAGAGATGAGGGGTATTTTTGTCCATTTCCATCATGCCTATTTGCCAATTAACCGAGTCACGTCAGCTAATTAGTGACGTGGAAGTGATTAAGTGGGGAGAGAGACGAAATTTTAAATGATTAAACATTGCAAGGCTAAAAAGCAAGGATTAACGAATATATGGACCAATTTTTAAACGACCCCTAATTGCAAGGACGAATAACATATTAAAGCCTATATATATTTCAAACACTTGAGGTAGAATATAGCTATACTGTACGATAGTGATTACTTACCTTTCGGCCCAACCCTAGATTACTAAGGCCCCCTTCATTCGAGAATCGAATGGTTAGCATCTTTTTTTTCCAAATTATGAAGATATAATTTTATATATAAAAAAAAAGGTCTTTGTACTTTTTTAAAATTGATAAGAAAAAATTATTTAATTATTATAAATTAAATAAATGATTTTACAGCTCAATTTAAAAAATATAAAAAAACACGAGAATTGATAATTTATTGTGCATTAAATCTCTCCAATATTTTTGTCTTGCTTCTCAAAATTTCTACATTAGGACCCCTATCATTACCTATAAACAATTCGTCCCCTATCAAAATGCCTTATTTGTCAATTCACACCCGAAATATGATAGGTCGAAAGAAAAACGGCACAAATTTAGAAGATCTCATAACTAGACAAAAAAGATAGTTTCTAAATTTGACCATATAACTGAACAGTTATTTTGCTTTGAAGTTTAGGAATGAGAGAAAATAGAAAGGAAAATGTTATAATGACATCAAGATAAACTGAGAGTCTTTCACTAAAAAAGTTTTAATCTAGAGAGAGGAAGACAAAAATGAAAATGACAGTGAGTGTATGACTGTATGAAGAGAGAGAGAGAGAGTACCTATTATATCTGAGGGGATTTTTCCATTGCAAAATCGACCAGTTGGGACACCACCTTGAAAATCTTTGCCATAAGGAGGGAAATTGCATTTGACCACAGTTTTGAGGTCGTTATTGTTTCCTGAATCAACTATTGAATCTCCAAATGCTATTACTGCTGGAACTGTAACATTTGGTGGAAGCTTTATCACACCCATTGTTTTGTAGTACAATGCAAATAATACAATGAAACGGATCAGAAATGAAGAGGTCATTGGAGAAGTTGTGTGCTGCATCATGCTAGCAAGCTCCTCCAACAAACACTTCTTTCTTCCTGTGACTGAATTTATAAGTATGATAATGCTTTAGGTATGATTATTATATATACAACAATTAGGATCATAAAGTAAATGCATCTGCATGAGGTCTTGTCAAGTAAATGTGAGTTGTCATAAGCACATATTATTTATAAAAGAATATAATTTCGTATATACATCATAGTGCATAGATATATTATATTGTCAGGAAATCACAACTATCATCATTTCCTTAAAAAAATCATTCAAAATGTTTAATTTTGTTTATAAATAAATTAAAGTTATTTAGTTGAGATTTGTTGATTTTGTAAAACTTTTACATTTACGGTATATATTAATTAAACTAAAGCTCGTCTTGAATTTTGAGAGAAGCAAACTTTAAGATTTCAAACCAATCATTAAGCCAACTCAAAATGGGTATTTAAGTTACTAAATTGATGGAATGTAAATGAAAAAAAAATACCCGTAAGGTTTATCTACTAAGGAATTTCAAAAAGATCCAAAGAGAGATGGATCCTTATTATTTATTTTTCGAAGGGATCCTTATTATTTTTAGTAACAAAATAAATTTTATAATAATAAAAGAAGGGAAAGAAATGTAATATTTATGAAAATTGCCAAAAAAGTATAATGTGCACGTTTAAACCTTTTTAGAGGTCCATATGAAATGCGGACTATTCTCTCTAAAAAAAAAATTAAATGCGGACTATTACAAAAATAGAATAGTAAAAGTATTTTTTTTTAACACATCCTACATAGTTAATTTTTTTTGAGGAAACATCCTACATAGTTAATTAAAGTTGTTTGTTGGAAGGGTATTTTTTTTTGTTCGAGACCACGGTATCCACCGCCGAACGCAGTGACTATTCTCCTCACTGGATTGGAGGCATCTCAAAGGATGGGACAGCTGTCCCAAAGATTTAAAGTTTCTCCGTACCCAAGGCGAGGATCGAACCCTCGACCCTTGGTTAAGGGAGGATGAGCCCCAACCGCTCAACCACACCCCTGGGTTATTTGTTGGAAGGGTATGACTAGAAGGTTAGTAACGTAGCCAAGAAATTATTTTGGGTTATTATTTAATACTCACTCGTCTTAATTGTATGTCGCTTTGGGAAAAAAAAATCTCAAATTTATTAAGGACAATTTTGTAAAACTTATAATATCTTTTTTCTACACAAAATTAATTACATTTCTTAATACGTGTGAAATGTCAAAAACGTCATACAATTTGGAACGGAGGGAGTATTTGTGAAGTATCTATGTATTAGATAATAATAATGATAAAAATAATAATTAGTTTTCAAATAAAAACTTCTTTTGAACACTTACTCGTTCATGCAATGTTAGATTAAATTGAATTCATATGTACATATCACTCATTTTATCGTAATACTTAATAAACACTAACTTTCTCCAACCCAACACCTTAAAAGAAATTACTAAATAGGTCCCACAAATAATTTTATATCATTACATGTAAATAAAATTTATTTATTTTATTAAGATTTATTAAATGGAACCTATGAAAAACGAAGAGAGAGAAGGTGTTTCCATAGTCATCTTTCTCCATAGTCACTCATGTATTATACTCTACAACGGGGTATTTATTTAATATGGTACTAAATATGTGCCGTGGATGGTCTTAGTTGTGTGTTAAGAGTTTGATTTTTATAGTCTTATAATCATAAATAATGAAGTTCAAATCTCTTTGGAGGCAATTCCTTCTTTCTACACTAAAAAAAGTTATGTGGTTACCGCACGACTCGCATATCAAACATCTATACAACTTACAGTTTTTTAAAAATAATCTTTTCACAAGTTAATGTTGCAATTTGAATTTTTTTGTATTTTAATTTAAAATGGAAGTAGACCTGTATAAATAGGTGTAATATACGTGTATATCACACATCTATGCAACTTACAACTTACGGCTTTCTATTAAAAATAATTTAGAAAATTGAAACTTCACATTTCACAAATTAATTATTATTATTTTTTTAAGAAAGCTAGTAATGTGATTTTTGGTTTTGGTATTCATACTTGGTGGTCGAACCCGCTTGTTTGTATGGGTATCGACTAACTTTGTTTGTAATTTAACTTGACGATGATCTTTTTGTGTTTGTTTTGGCACGCCTTGTGCTATAACAATTAGTTCTTCTTGGTAATATATATCATTTTAGTTTCTTAAAAAAAGAAAAAAAACATTTCACAAATTAATATAATAGGTGTAACATACGTTTGAAAAATATACTCACCTAAGTAATAAAATTTTGATCGCTATAGAAGAAAAAAATAAAAAAAGGTCTCTGAATCACCTATTTGTGTTAGTTGTTTTGGTTTCCTCCTTCCAATTATATCCATATACAACTTACCTTTCAGTCAAAAAAAATTAAAACTTACTTTTTAGTCTCAGCATCTTTATCTGTGATTTATATATTCATAGCAAAAAAAATCTATGACTTATATTAGTTAGATTAAAAAATCATCGACGCTACCAATTCGGTTAGTTATGAATGCAATCGTCCCATTTTGATTAGAAAAACGCAAGTTTTTGTCAAATAATAAATCATAGAAAATTTATATATATCAATATATACCACAAATAGGCAAAGAGCAAAAGTGAAATAAATCATGTCTAAAGGTAGGTAAGGATGGTAGGTCATGAAAGGAAATTAAAAGCATACGTACCCGAGAGTGTTGGAATAGTAAATCAATACCACTATGTTAGGTGGCATTTCACATATGGCCATGAATGTGATTTCTGATTTGTACTGTTTTCTTACATCTGTCTCACTCATCAATTAACCCAACCCTTTAGATCCCTCCTCGCTTTCAATTTGGTGTGTGATGAAGTGTTAAGTTTCACATTTTATTTGTTGGATCAATCTGGCACATTTATAGTCTAATTTTTTGAAATAGTATAATATATTTTACAAAGATGAGTTAAACTCGTTAATATAAAAATTTATAGGTGTTGAAAATTGACTTAAAATTTGAAGTTCGGGAGAGTACAAAATCGTGGCCCATATCGTGGTACGGTTTTTGACACGTTTTGGAGTTGTAGGCTCGACAAAAATCAGGGTTCGATTTATCAAAATCGTGGCCCAGTTTTGGATAAGGTTTAGAGGTTGTATTGTGTACAATGGAGAAATCGGGGCACAATTTCTTGAAATCAGGGCACAAGTTTCTCGAGTTCTCGACACTATTTAAAGATTCATTCTTCATGTTTTGTGTGTGGTTTAGAGAGAGAAACTTGAAAATACAAATGAGGTAATTTTAGGGTTTATTGTCTTTGTTGTGAGGTTATCTTGGGTTGGAAAATATTGTAACCACTTTAGGTAGTGAGATTTCACCATTGGAAGGATCAAAAAAGTTTTCTATAGTGTTTTCTCTTATGATTCATTAAGAGTGCGAGATTTTAAGCTAATTTCTTGTAACCTTTTTGTATCACTTTCAACTTAGTGCATTCGAGAGTTGTTCTCTCCCCTAGAGTAGGTCATATTGGACCGAAATGGGTAAACAATATGGTATGTTTGTTTCCTTCTTTCATTGCTTATCTTTGATTGCTTTGATTATGCTTGTGATGTTACTCTACACTTAGATTTAGGTCTATTTGTTGTTGTTGCTGTTGGAAACTACTTTACTCGTTGATTACTACTTTCTTTGCTCCACACATCATAGTTTTATTGGTATGATTGTGTGAATTCACAACAACAGGGATATTAATATGTATGTTAAAGGTATATGTATAAAAAAAATTAATAAAAAAACAGGTTTTAAACTTAAAAGAAATTGAATGCATAGTCATTGTTATTTGTTACAGCTTAATGTTTGGATGGTGCAAACATTTGTATAGTTTAGTAGTGATGAACTTGTGCGCCGTAAAAGTCTAGCTGGTTAGTTTGAGGTCCATTAATAATAACTTACCGTGCTGGCTGTTAAAAAAATAAAAAAAAAATAACTTACCGTGCTGCAAACACTAACGACAAACATTAATTAACTAAGAGATTCGTACGATTATTATTATTAAATCGATTTGAGCCACACAACTAGGAGAAATGAGGAAGAAACATGTGGCCTGTACTTCAATATTTGCTGTTTTCAATTTGGTCTCTGTCTGAAGGAACAGAACCGTATTTTGATTGTAGATCTAAGATAACTATACTTCATGAAAGGGCTTGAAGACAGAGACTATAGAAGGTGAGAGACTGGGGCCAGCTGAATTAAATCAAGTTACATTAAGAAAAAATTTAACATGTGGATGATCCATATAAAAAGTTTGGTAGTTCATGATATACTGTTACCTCCATAACTTCTACTTCAGCTGGCCTATGAAACACGAAAACTAACATGGATAATGATACCAATAATAATTTGCGAAAATGATATAATTTATTGTAATTGATTCAAAGATAATGATTGAAGTTCGGAAAAAATTGTGTCGTGATTTGGAAAAATCGAGACGCCATTTGGTTCAAGTTTTGGTTTGACAATTTTCGTGGAACGAAGAGGAGAAATCGTGACGCGATTTTAGATAACGGTCAGTTCATAATGTTTACGAACTCACAAATCGTGGCACCATGGTATTGAATCGTGACACGATTTTCTCAAGAAATGTGCATTATTTAAGGCTTCATTTTTCACTTTTTTTGGAGAGTCTCATCTAAAGAGAGAGAAACTTGGAAAACCAAAGAAAGGGTTGGACATCTTTGGTGAGAGTTTTTTCTTTTGTTGGGAACATTTGTAAACACCTTGGTAATGAAATCTCATTAGAGGAAGAATCAAAAACTTCATTTAGTGTTTTCTCTTAGGATTCATTTCGAGTGTGCGTGACTTGAAAAATTGGTAGAAATTAGAATTTGTTCTGTGAGCTTTTAAGATGATTTCTTCTAATCTATTTGTATCATTCTTATCATAGTAGATTAGAGAGTTTCTCTCTCCAACAAAGTAGGTCGTTTTGGACCGAACTAGATAAACAATGTTGGTGTGTTGTTTCCTTCTCTTCTTTCTTATCTTTGTTGCTTTGATTTTGTTTCTGATTTTGTTTCTGGTGTTGCTTCATACTTAGATCTAGGTCTGTTTGTTGTTATTGTTGCTTTAGACTACTTTGCTCTTTGATTACTACTTCCTTTGCTCCACGCATCTAAGTTTTATTGGTGCGATTATTTGTTTAAATTCACAACATAATTCAATGTAATCGTATATTTCAATATCATGTCGTGTTTAAGATTCTTTTTAAAAAAGACTATCACTTTTTTCATTTTTAAGTGTTTGTTTAGGATTTTTAGAAAAATAATTTTATCAAAAAAAATATATTTTGACTCTAAAATGAAAAACTATTAAGATTAACTTTTCTTAAAATCTTTTTTTTTTTTCAAAAACAAGGAGGTAACACATGTACAAGTTAAAAATCTTTTTTTTTTTTTAAAATGGATTTTTATGGGTAGTAAGCAAATAAAAATAACTTAAGATTTTTTAAAAAATCTCAAAAAAATTAATCTCTAAATTCTTTTAAGACAAAATCTATTTTTTTTTAAAAAAAAACTTAAATAAACGCACACAATCTATTTTCTCCAATTATTGATGTCTATGCATGAGTGTCATTTGGTTACATATTTGGAGAATATATTAGGTGGGTTAACTTTTAAAACAAGTTAAAATTAAGCTATTTGTGCATTTATGCTTGCTTGATTAACGAAAGCTAATTAATTATGCTCGTTCTGTATTACCTTGGAAAAAAAAAATAGTACTATCGAGTTTTCAAATCTATTCAAGTATACCATGTGGCATATACATTAGCGTATTCATCAAAAGAAAAAGTAATTTATGCAACAAGCTAGAGAAAAGAACACTACTCAATTCCATAAACTATACAGACTGTATATACAAAATTTTGGAGAAGCATCAAACAAAATACTTTTTCCATCTCAAAATAGAAGCAAATAGTACTTCACGTATTATTCAAATGTAAAGTAGATATGCATCTTCTCCTATTGATCAAGATATAGAGGTTGTGTATGTGCTAAAGCCCTGTTCTTGTCACCCTGATTAAGCCCGGACTCAGCTGTCAATATGGTGGAGAAGTTTTGGGACCATATCGATTTTTTTTTTTTTAAAAGACAAAATTTTAGTAAAAGCTCACGACCTAGCAAGCAAACGGAATAGGGTTGCTCACATCGAAATCTATTTAAAATAAAATCACAAACCAATTTAAATAAATCAAAAGTCGCACTAAACCGAAGTTTATTGAATATGTTCGGATGTGCTTTTCTAAAAATCAATAAATTCGGATTTTGGATTCCTTTTTCGAAACCAAATAAAATTGATTATATAAATATTAGTAAATGCTTTTTTTTGTTAGTATATTATATTACTTTAATATATTATTGTTGGGTTTTTGAGTTTTTTAACAATGCTTTTTTTTTTAAGGAGACAATGCTTATTAGTTAAATTTAGTTTTTTTTTAAAATTTCATATTTTTAAAAAATGGAATCGATTATATCCTTATTTATTAATTTTGTTAAGTCTAACCCTAATTTTTTCCCTCCATAATGCTTTTTAGGTTTGTAACAAATCTATCCTAAAATTTTGCCTCTCAAAATGCATCAAATATGTTTTTATTAATAGCAAAAATAAAAAAAAGCCTAAACAAATCCATTCATAAATAGCAAAAAAAAATTTAAAAAAAAAAACTAACCATATCGATAGACTTCTACATATATATTTTTTTCTTTTCTTCTTATTAATTTTAGTTTTTTTTCAACTAATTTTCTTATTTTGTGTTCTACACTTTTTTTTTGACAAAATACTTTGTACAATTATTTAATACTAAAAAAATGCATCGTTCCTATCCTCTTCCTTTTTTTTATACGCTTCTTTGATACTAAAAAAATGCATCTTTTTTTTTGACAATATTTTGTAGATTTATATAATACCCTAACTTCCATCATAACTTGGCTATATATACTAAATCCTAAACCGTGTTTCTCTAAAAAAAACCTTAACCCCTCATTTTTTCCCTCCATAATGCTTTTTAGGTTTGCAACAAATCATTCCTAAAATTTTGCCTCTCAAAATGCATCAAATATGTTTTTATTAATAGCAAAAAAAAAAACCTAAACAAATCAATTCATAAATAGCAAAAATTAAAAAAAAAGGCTAAACATATCGACTTCTACATAGTTATATTTTTTTCTTTTCTTCTTATTAATCTTAGTTTTTTTTTTCAACTAATTTTCTTATTTTGTGTTCTACATTTTTTTCGACAAAATATTTTGTACAATTATTTAATACTAAAAAAAATGCATTGTTCCTATCCTCTTGCCTTTTTTTGTACACTTCTTTGATACTAAAAAAATGCATCTTTTTTTTACAATATTTTGTAGACTTATATAATACCCTAATTTCCATGATAATTTGGCTAAATATACCAAACTCTAAACTGTTTCTCTAAAAAAAACTTAACCCCTAATTTTTTCCCTCCATAATGCTTTTTAGGTTTGCAACAAATCTATCTTAAAATTTTTCCTCTCAAAATGCATCAAATATGTTTTTATTAATAGAAAAAAAAACCCTAAACAAATACATTCATAGATAGCAAAAATTAAAAAAAAAATAAAGGCTAAACATATTGATAGACTTCTACATATATATTTTTTTCTTTTCTTCTTATTAATCTTAGTTTTTTTTAACTAATTTTCTTATTTTGTGTTCTACACTTTTTTTTGACAAAGGATTTTGTACAATTATTTAATACTAAAAAAATGCATCGTTTCTATCCTCTTCCTTTTTTTTATACACTTCTTTGATACTAAACAAATGCATCTTTTTTTTTTGACAATATTTTGTAGACTTATATAATACCATAATTTCCATCATAACTTGACTATATATACTAAACCCTAAACCGTGTTTCTCTAAAAAAAACCTTAACCCCTAAGTTTTTCCCTCCATAATGCTTTTTAGGTTTGCAACAAATCTATCCTAAAATTTTGCCTCTCAAAATGCATCAAATATGTTTTTATTAATAGCAAAAAAAGAAAAAATAAACAAATCCATTCATAAATAGCAAAAAAAAATTAAAAAAGGTTAAACATATCGACTTCTACACACACACACACACAGATATATATATATATATATATATATATATATATATATATATATATATATATATATCTTTTTCTTTTCTTCTTATTAATCTTAGTTTTTTTTTTCAACTAATTTTCTTATTTTGTGTTCTACATTTTTTTTGACAAAATATTTTGTACAATTATTTAATACTAAAAAAATGCATTGTTCCTATCCTCTTGCCTTTTTTTTTGTACACTTCTTTGATACTAAAAAAATGCATCTTTTTTTTTTTTTACAATATTTTGTAGACTTATATGATACCATAATTTCCATGATAACTTGGCTATATATATCAAACCCTAAACTGTGTTTCACTAAAAAAAACCTTAACCCCTAATTTTTTCCTCCATAATGCTTTTTAGGTTTGCAACAAATCTATCTTAAAATTTTGCCTCTCAAAATGCATCAAATATGTTTTTATTAATAGCAAAAAAAAAGTCTAAACAAATCCATTCATAAATAGCAAAAAAAAAAAAGGCTAAACATATCGATAGACTTCTACATTTTTTTTTCTTTTCTTCTTATTAATCTTAGTTTTTTTTAACTAATTTTCTTATTTTGTGTTCTACACTTTTTTTTTGACAAAGTATTTTGTACAATTATTTAATACTAAAAAAATGCATTGTTCATATCCTCTTGCCTTTTTTTAATACACTTCTTTGATACTAAAAAAATGCATTTTTTTTTTACAATATTTTGTAGACTTATATGATACCCTAATTTCCATGATAACTTGACTATATATACCAAACCTTAAACTGTGTTTCTCTAAAAAAAACCTTAACCCGTGGTAAATTTCACACACATCACAAGAATCATATCTATTGATATTTAGAGGTTTGCAAATGGAACGACGTGACCTTACAACTTTCCTCTCATACCACTGCTTAACTGGTAACTTTTTGATCATACACTTGAATTGTCGACAGCGATACGGTCAAGAGGGGAAATAGTTTTAATAGTTTCTTCGAGTGGTATAGCTGCATTATTAATACCAGGAGGTAGAACCGCACATTCGAGATTTGACCTTCCCTTTATTATCGATGAATGCTCCACGTGTAAGGTCAAACCTAATACCCCGTTGGCTCAGTTGGTAGTCCAAGCAAGATTAGTAATATGGGACGAGGCTCTGATGATGCACAAATTTTACTTTGAAGCACTTGATCGTTCTTTCAGAGACGTTATGAAGGAGGTGGACAAGAGAAACAAATACATCCCTTTGTACCTGTAATTCCTAAAAGCACAAGACCAGAAGTCGTTCATGCTATTATCAATTCTTCAAAACTATGGAATTATTGTGAGGTTCTTGCCTTGACTAAGAACATGAGGCTTTTGTCTGGTGCGTCAGTAGTAGACATGGAGGAAAAAACACAATTTTCAGAATGGGTTTTAAGTATAGGCGATGGACGAATAGGGGAAGACAATGAAGTGGACAAGACCATTGCTATTCTGTCAGATTTGCTCATAGAAAGCGCAGAAGATCCTCTTGCTGCTATTGTTGAAAGCACGTATCCTAACATCTTGGAGAGCATGAGTGACATAGGTTACTTTCAAAATAGAGCTATATTGACAACAAAAAATTCCATAGTCGAGAAGATCAACGACTATATGTTGGACATGGTTCCAGATGAGGAGAAGGTTTATTTGAGTTATGATTCACCTATTCATCGTAACTTAAACGATGATCATATTGACAATGTTCGTACACCTGAATTCCTCAACACCATCACTGCTTCTGGACTTCCTAATCACAAATTAAGGTTAAAGGTTGGTGTGCCAGTTATGTTGTTGAGAAATATAGATACACGATATGGATTATGCAATGGAACTAAATTGGTTATCACTAGGATGGGAAGATACGTCATTGAGGGGAGGGTCATTTCCGGAAGTAATGTTTGTGAACAGGTTTTTGTATCCAGGTTATCTATATCGCCTTCAGATGTCAGGATTCCCTTTAAGTTTCAACGAAGACAATTCCCTTTGTCTGTATCATTTGCAACGACAATTAACAAAAGTCAAGGACAGTTGCTTAAACATGTTGGTGTATATCTACCAACACCTGTAATTTTTCACAGACAGTTGTATGTTGCTGTTTCAAGAGTTACATCCAGAGAAGGACTAAAGATATTGATCACGGATGGAGATGGTGAAGATACCAATGTGACTTCTAACGTCGTATATGATGAAGTATTTTGCAATCTGCGATGAAACAACATGCCAATTTACTAAAAATTTCATATTCTCATACCGAATTATTGATAGGATTACCGAATTTTCTTTTATAATATTTTTCAGATTTTATACATTTTATGGAGCGTTTTATTTTGTCTACTCTGGATTATCATTTGTTATTTTTTCACCGTTACCAATTATATATTGCATTTTATTATTCGTATGTCATTTCTTTAGCAATAAACCCGTGCGGGCACGGGTCCAATTTCTAGTTCATTCTTAATTGTTCATTTTTAGTATTAAGGATATGCTTGACACTCCCTCCTTTCCATCAATCTCATCATTGTTGACACTGAGTTATCACATCTATGTCATTCTCCTTCAAGATATTAAGGATCTGTTTGGTAATTGTAATTTTATTCTCCATCATACCTTAGGAGAGGAGAATCAGTGTGCGGAATATATGACTAAAATGGGAGCCTCCTCTTCGGATCTATCACTTTTTTCATTTTTAAGTGTTTGACGCATCAAACACCTTCTTCTCTAGGCCCTAGCCTCTTTCTTTGTCAGTTGTGTCTTTATAGTATGAATATTGATAGATTTTTTTACAAAATTGTAAAATGAATATCCGAATACCAATCCAAATAATTAAATCGCATTAAACTTTATTGGCTATTTTTTTTAAAAGTCATCCAAATCAAATTGCGGGTATCTTTTTTATTAGATGATTTTGTTTCATAATAGATCCAAAACTCATATCAAGGAGTGCAAGGAATACACCAAAATATACAAAGGAACAATTCAAATTTATTGAGCATTTTGATTTACAAACAAGATTCACAGTGGTACTATTAGAGATATAGAAAATGTAAAAACTTTCTCACAATCAATATTATTTCCTTTTCACTTTTCTATACTTTTCTAATATCTCTAATAGGTACTACACCAGCTATTCCAAACTCCCATATTTTGATAGATAACTCAGCCTTCCACACACTTGCTAAATCAAATTTCATATAATTAACAATGAGTACAAAATTGCCCGACAAAGCATGAAATGGTGACGATACACGGAAATGCAGCAAGCCAAACACATCAAGACTTGCAAGCAATCCTATATGTACACAATCCTTTCCTTATAAAATTCCAATTGCCACTTGAAACACCTTCCCATCCAAAATAGCAGCACAAAATTGAATAACTATATCAGACAATGTTATATATGGATGATGGACTGAACGTGAAACATGTCACTTCTGAAATGTATGCATAGTTCGTGAAAATGAAATCAACTGAATGTATTTTAGACTTTATCTCTCTCAGACCTTTTCTTGAGAAATAAACATCAACAATGAAAATCAAATTCTTTAATGGCAAACGATCAAAATCAAAAGCAATGAAAAAATAACATCAATATCCGTTCATATCTCTCTCAGACGGCAGTGGCGACATGCGGAAGCAAGGGCGGTGGCTGTTCCTCTTCTCTGTTTGAGAAGAGAAATCAAAGAGATTTTTAACTTCTCCCCTTCTCTATGACCAAGGTTAACCTCGAATTTAAATTGCAGTTTTTCTTTCTTCCCTTTCAATTCCTTCTGTGTTGATTTTGCAAATTATGAATTTTGTAATTGGGTGTTGAAATAAGAGTAAGATAATTTGTTTAATTTGATTTTTAGTTACCTGCTACTATCTCTTATATTCAATACTGCTAATTAGATGCCATAGGTGTTCATCTCAGACATTTGAAACCTGGTATAAGTTTACTTGAATGATAATTCTTTGTATCATCTGATCTTTATTTGATTGATTTAATTTATTAAATTTTGAAGCACATATTATACTCTAAAAGAATGTGAACATTGTGGAAACGAAATCACTTGAATATGCTTTGTATAGCATGTACAGACATGGCACTATATAAGTATTTCCGTGACAATTCAATTTCGATTGGGGTAATGCTTAGATCTACTATGGTATC
Source organism: Medicago lupulina (assembly GCA_958299785.1). NCBI lineage: Eukaryota > Viridiplantae > Streptophyta > Magnoliopsida > Fabales > Fabaceae > Medicago > Medicago lupulina. The sequence continues at coordinate 71,317,442 of OY283141.1, read as the reverse complement.
AGATAATTTGTTGTGTAATTGAGAGCATATGAATTGTTTAGTTTTGTTTGATTTTGACATCGTGAAATTATCTGATATCAAATTTCATTTTGTAGTTTGATTTTTGGTTATAGTGTCATTTGCAGTTTTAATTCTGCTTGCAAATTGCCTGTCTTACTCTTGAAAAGTAGGCATGGATGTATTGTGATTCCATAAACTTTTGTCAGGAAATTCTTTAGAAAAGTCGATTGAATGGAAAGTTGAGATTGAACCAATTCGACACAGCCTGTCACTATGTTGTTACAATTAATGGTGACGGAACTCTTCTACAGGCTATCCATTTAATAACTGACAATTCCAGTTCTTGGAGTGCAATTGGATCCGACACATATATGAGTTTTATATGCATGTAGTCTTGGTCTTAATATTGATGTCTTGACTTTATATTTTAGACAATTTATGTGATATTTTGGAAGGCTTGGTAATTCATTTAGGTCGACAATTTCGGGGGAGAGTTTAATGACACCGGCAACACTGATCATCTTTGTGTTGAAACTGTTGGAAACTTTGAACAAGGTTAACTCTATTCTTATTTCAGAAAAAATAGTAGATGTTGAGTATATAGCAGCAAGCATGTTTTGTATTACAATGAAAAAATGATGTTTTTAAGCTTGATGATGTTGTAGTCATATTTTTCAAATTGACGGTGTTTTAGACAGCAAGACTGTATTTTTGGTCTAATGTGTGTTGGTTTTGCGTCTGCTGTGAGAGTGTTATAAATTGATTGGAGTTTTGGTTTTGTGTCTTCATGTTTTGCTAATGTCTTTTCTGTTACTTTGCCACTGTGTTCTGCTGTTTTCCTGGATCAAAGCCGTATGTATAGTCTCATTGCGTCACGACGGCCATGGCTGCCCATGCGACCTCCTTTTCCTCACCATCGACTCCATGGCTGCACCTCTTTCTCTCAACCATCAACCATGGATTTTGGTCCCTAATTGTCTAACAATTGATGTTATTTTTACATCTCTCAAAGTAAGTGCTACACCTTATTAAAAATTTTCATTCTTTCTATTTTGCAGATCCATCGTTTGTTATTAGATTTCTTTGACATTGGAAATTTATCAAATATCAATTTTGATTTCGTAGTTTGATTATTTGTTATGGTGTTTTTTGATTGCAGTGAAAGAGAGTATCGGCCAGGGCATGGGATTGTGTCGTATGCTGATGGTACAATAATGTTCACACTCTCTGTCTTTTTTCTCTACCATCTCTCGAACCATCCACCCTCTCCTCCACCGCCACCAACTCATCACCATCGTCCTCCTCCATCACTGGCCACCGCCGCCTCGCCACTGTAACCCACCATCACCATCGTCCTCCTCACCTCATTCATCAACAAAGCTTCTTCCCTCGCTGAATCTCAAACATCAACCCTGCTCAATGCTCGATTCCAACTCAGGTCATCACTTCGGCTCTCACAGGTCAGTTATTATTCTTCTTCATCGGTCTCTCTCTGAATCCATTCCGAAACTAAAATCAATTCTGATCCCGGTTCCAAGGAGCCGCCATCCTTCACAAATTGGCCATGTGGTTGTCAAAAAACTCGCCACTGCAATCCTCCATGGCTGATATTTGACAATACTGGTTGAAAATACTTTTGCTGGTGATAAGTTAGGGAATTGTGTTTTTGTTAGGACCATGAATAGTGGACACATTAGAGACCCAGAGAGGAAGTAGACATCAGGTTTGGAATGTTTATCACAGTAAACGTTTCAAGGGGCAGAGAACTGCTAAGCTGGGAAATGAGAGAGTGGTGTTGTTCGGCATGAGGGCATGAGCTTTAATAAGGAAAAATTAGAATCAGTGAGAAAGTATAAAGAATTCCGCTAGAAGAGAAGAAGGAAAGACCACAGAATGAGTGAGAGAGTATGAAGAATTCTGTTAGAAGAGAGTGAAAGATCCCAGAGAATCATTCTTTATGAGGGGATCCATCAAATTGTGCTGGTAGAATTCCTGTCAAATATTTTTCTTACTTTACTTTGTAATCAAGTGACCATGTATAAATATCATTCCTGTCATTGATTTGAGTTTGAGTCTATTAGTTTTTCTCTTATTTGGTTTTATTTTTTCATGGTATTAGACTTTGTATTGTGATAAGGCAAAACACTGTATTTTGAATAATGCTGATGGTTTGAAGCGTGCTTTTAACTATAATTGCTAAAACATTCTTTTAACGTCTTTTAAAACCTATCTATATTAGAAAGACAAATTTACAAGTGTTTTGGTCAAATATATCAGAAAATGATTCTATTATATAATAGTTATAGCTTACCAGTTCTATCTCCCGTATACTCAGGCTGTCATGGAGGTATTGTATTCCACTCGCTTTACGTGAAAGATGAAACGCATAAACAAACACTCACTTCAGCCGAGTAGGATATTTGAGAAGGCACAGGAAATACCGAGAGTTGATTAGAGATTATAATTGATTAATTAGAATTTTAAAATTAAAATTTTGAGATTTAGCATGTAGAATTTTTATCTCAAATTAGTTATAGTGGTAGTATATGACTAGTTCGACCTATATCTCTGTTGCAAACTTGGAATGATAAAAATCATTGAGTTTGATCAAATAAATGAAAAGAATTATTCTTTCTTTTAATTAGTTATATTTGACCAGGTCTATCACTTTTGTATTCAGGCTGTCATGGAGCAGGTGTTGACGTCCAATCACTTTAAAAAATGCAGGACACACATGTATAAACAGCCACTTCAGCTTTGTAGAATTTTTATCAGATACGAGAATGCATAGGGAGTATTGAGAGTGAATTAGAGATTATAGGTTTTGTCAATTTTTTTTAGAGATTATAGATGATTGACCAAAGTTTGTATCTCAGATTAGTTATAGATTTAGCATGAGAATAGCATATGCTCTTACGGTTTTCCTGCCAAAAGAACAAATGGATAACCTGGTGTGCCTTGGTTTAACCTTTGTTAATGCATGGCCACTTTGATTTTAGGGTTTAATATGTTATTCGTCCTTGCAATTAGGGGTTGTTTAAAAATTGGTCCCTGTATTTGTTAATCCTTGCTTTTTAGCTTTGCAATGTTTAATCAGTTAAAATTTCGTTCCTTGACCCAGTTAATGACTGCCACGTCACTAATTTGATGACGTGGCAATCACGACGACACATGAAATTCCAATTTTGCCCTTAAAAAGGGGAAGAAAGAATTGGAAACCCAGGGGTAAAATTGGAATTTCATGTGTGGCAGTGATTGTCACATCAAATTAGTGACATGGCAGTGATTAAGTGGGGAGAGGGACGAAATTTTAATTGATTAAACATTGCAAGGCTAAAAAGCAAGGATTAACGAATACACCAATTTTTAAACGACCCCTAATTGCAAGGACGAATAACATATTAAACCCTTGATTTTATATAAAGTGGATGAGTAGAATAAAAATAATGGTACGGTATACAAAAAGAGTTGTGTTATGTATAAATTTGAGGTTTTATGCGTGGGAAAACATTAGTATAAACTCATGGCCTATCTGCTAAAATGCAATTGAAAACTAATTAGGGTATGTATATATTTAATGGCATTTGGCATCTAGGTTGGGTATATATCTACTAAATCCATTCACTAATGATTCATGATTCGCTTTAATTTCATTATTTCGGAGAAGGGCCTGAATGATTTCAGAAAAGAAATGATGGAAAGATTAAGTATTTAGAATTATATGAGAAGATTTCATTTTAAGTGTTCTACATATTATGTTTTTGGGGAGGTTATGTCCTTAAACACACCATCTATAAGCCTCATCGTATCGTAATTATAATTATAATCTATTTCAAGTGTGATAATATCTGCCAATGGTCATATGTGAAAAAGTGACATATTAGGATTGTGGAAAGGGCCTAGCATATATATACTTCATGGCTTTGGGCATGTTAACAATGTCAATCTACATAGATGGCTTTAATTTTAGTTTCATGCTCTTTTCCTGAAGTAATTTTTTTTTTTTTTTTATAAAATTGGTCTCCTTATTGAGATTTGAGACAATCTATCAATGTGGTTTTGGAGAATTTCTCAGATGTCACGTTTTCAGTCCATATAAGTAGCTTTCTCTTCTCTTTCCACACAATCTTTTACTGTTTTATTGTAATTTCTGGTTTTTAGAGAGAGAAGGTATGGCATTTCTAAATAGAGAAACACAAAGCAAGATAGTTAAGAGTAGATTCAACCCAAGATTTAATGAGACATCATGGATCTAGGCATAGAATCTTCATATTTCCTTCATCCTTTTCCAAGCTATCATAGACATATGTAGCTACATCTACCTTGTGGGTTTTGAGGTATTCAAACAAGCTATTATGTAACTCTTGATCTTTTAATATATGGTTCTAGCTTATTTATTCAATATTGTTGTTATTCTTGTTTTTAAAGCTTTATGAGATTTGAAATGATATTGACAAATACTTTTGGATCTAGAAATAGAATAATAATCTATTTAAGTTTTCGTTCTAGACATAGATGTTAATCTTTTATAATCACTTTTAATATAGGACTTAATGCTTTTGGATCACTTAATGAGAATGGGAAATCATCGATTAAATGATCCAATCGACTTTGTGATCGTTTAAATAGTTTGGACACGAACATTTAAACGATCCCTTAGAAATAACAATATCATTTGGACACGAATGATATTGTTGAGTGATTGTGATAATATCGTTTAAAAAGCTAGAATCTGTTATTTGATCGAGAGATTGCAGCTGTTACGTTTGGTTGAGTGTCTCTGACCCCAAGCGAAATCGCCCTATCTCTCCTCTATTTATTTTATGTCAAATAGTTTATAGGTTTACACAAACAAACATTTTAAACCTAAACCCTTAATATGATAAATGTCGTTGAAATGCATATGGTATATGCTAGTCTCTGTAGATACGATCCTATTATACTCACGTATAGTTAGATAAATAGCATGTAAAAATCTTACATCAATAAGCAAACAAACCCTAGATTGTTCTAAATTATTCTATGCCAATCCTAAAAGGTTAGTAGAGTGTGTCTACAAAAATGCTACATCAAACATTTTATTTATTTAAGAGATGTTGCAAGAGACATGTTATTTATTAGTAAATAAATTGGAGAAAGAAAATGAAATACACTTTATTTACATTGAAACTAACATTACAAATCAATTTAGCTCATAGATAGTTAGAGATGAATTTGAGTCTCTGAAGGGTCGTCAAGTTTAACTTTTCTAAATCACATTCTTTTTGTCACATTTTTAAGACGTAATCTATTAACTTGACTTGTCATCACATTCTTTTATCAATAAAATAGTTGCAAAATAAAATATTATTGTCGAATGTCATTGTCATTACATTGTATTACATGCCACTTTAATAAAAATCATTATCATTTGATATTCATGAGATGTTGTACAAAACTAATCAAAGTCGTAGTAGCTTCAAAAAACACATGTTATATTTATTGATATTGAAATATTGATCAAACAAACTGGTTCATATATTTTTGTAGTAGAGGGACTATGATCCTTTTGTACATGGCTTCTGTGGGGTGATAACTGTCCCAAAACACATATTCTGAATCATTGGAACAACTGGATGTAAACCGATTGCATAAAAACGCAACCTCCACTTTTCCTGTGCCACAACACCCTCGATCTGCATTTATAAACCCTGCACAAATAAAATAATTATTATTAATAACGATGTACTATTAAAAGTGACAATGAAAAGTAGAAATTATTCTTTAATTCAAAAAATTAAAGTGACAATTTGATAATTAAAAGTAGAAATTTGTCAAAAAAATATAAACAATGAAAAGTAAAAGAGTGAAATCCAACTAACAAATTGAAATTTGGAATTACCATATTTTTGTTCATTCGCAATGACATCCAGTATAGGATTGTAAACATCCAAGTAAACAATTCTGCTGTTTGATAGGATTTGTTTAAGGGAATCAATCTCCTTTGATAACTTGTCATTATATAACATTGTTGCATTGTTTATCTTTTCTACACATTTTCTTTCAGATCCTCCGGCCAATGTTCTCTGCATTGGCACACACCCTAACGGTGGCACATTGAATATTCCAATCCGTCTTGCCCCAAGTTGGTATATTTCCTTTCAATTGAAATGAGAGGGAGAAATAAATACATTACATTGTGTATAATATAAGGTGGAGTAATATTTAAATAACAATATGCGAATGAGATGAAGTATGAACTATATGTTTCAAAAAGATGAAACACAATCATACCTTGGTGAAATTAGCAGCTAAACTAACCAAAAAGTCGGCGTATGAAGAAAATTCAGGATATTTTATTTTTCTCGCACGACTTAAGAAATATGTGTTGGAAATGTCATTACTGCCAAATTCAACAAAGAAAACACTATTGGCTAAGATAAAGTTTGTTCTATTCTCTCCAACGAATGCTTTAAGCTTCCCAATATATTCTTTGAACGAGTCTAGCTGACTCGATAAAGGTATAGCGGTCTGGTATAAACAAAAGAAACGACGTTAGAAAAAAATAGTGATACACACATAAATACATACACATGTATGTATGTATTGTGTATTGTTGTTGTTCAAAATTATGTGCATAAACAATACCTGTAATTTTGATGTCAAATCATCATATCCAGCGCCACCAGATGCAAAGCATACACCAGTGGACAATTCACTAGGTTGGAGCTTAGGATCCAAGTAAGGGGGTAGAAATTCTTTAATGCCTAATTCTTCAACTGAAATATTTTTATAAAAAAATAGAGACTTAGTAATTTAAATTGTTTTTTTTTAGCAAATTTAAATTGTTTATAAGTCAGCTGAAAATATAAGCGCACACATGATTTGTAATACATCATTAATCAACAACGTTTCATTGAATTCATATGTAAAACTTTAATACAATAACGGGTTTTTATATAACTCTAGGTAAAAACTAGTCGAATACAAAGCTTATATAAAAAATTATAATACTTTTTTTTAGGGAATAAAAAATTATAATATTATAATAAATTTATATTCCAATTTATTATATATATATTTTTTTCAAAAATAAGTAACATTTTGAATCTTGTAGCAAAACAAATAAAAAAGAATTTTTGATGAACATTAAATTAAAACTTTGAGAAATTAAGTGAACAGAGAAAGGCTGATTTCAACTTAAGCACAAGGCTACTAACTATTCAATTGACTCACAATCATTACAAATTAATTTATATTTTTTTATAAACCAATTTCAAATCAATTTTTTAAAAAGGTAACAGAAAAAAATTCTATGAACCACCATTATATTGTCTTTTTTTTTGGTTTACAAGATTGTACTATCTTTTAAAAATCCTAATGTGTTGCCAAAAAAAATTGAGATGAGTATATGTATACCTATAAGGTCTGATGGAACCTTTCCATTGCTAAATCGACCCGTTGCATTCCCTCCTGGAAAATCTTTTCCATATGGTGCAAAATCACATCGAGCCAATGTTTTTTTAAAGTTGTTATTGCCTGTATCCGTAATTGAATCTCCAAACATCAACACTGCCGGAATTGAAACATTTGGTGGTAGTTTTACTATAGCCTTTGTTTCAAAGCAAACAATTAAAAACAATATCAAGTGCAAAAGTATAATGTAAATAAAATTCAAAAAAGAGTGAGAAGAAGGGAGCTTCATAGAAAAATCCATGTATAATACAGAAGCTATGAAGTGTAGATGTGACTAGTACTTCTTCTTTGTATACTAACAAGTGGAGTTATATAGAACTCTAATTGTTCTTTGTTTGCACCATTCATCAAGTTAATTGGCTGCTATACATAGTAGAGTTTAATGACGATGTATTTGGCTGTATACAACTGTTTTACAATCTTGATTCATCTACCGATCACTTTTGATAATATTTGATATTTATTGAAATATGATTGAATATTTATGCAAAACCTTTTATATGATTACTGTACATTTTCATTTTATATTTTAGACTTGATATATTGACATATTCATTTTATTTTATACACATACTATAATCAAATTTATGCAAAACCTTTTATATGGTTACTAAACAATTTGTAGCTCATTAGGGTAAGGTAGCTTTAATTAGGGTGCTTATTTGGAAGATTAACAATTTGGAAAACGGATCCTCTCTTCTAAATATTCTCTCAACTCTCTACACATTTAAATAAAAACGAAACAATAGAAGAATGTAGAAGATTTCTTTCCAATATTTTTATCGTTGATAACAATTAAAGTATGATTGCTTTTCTCTCTACAAAATCAAGATTGTGGTATTGTTCCTCTTTTTATTTTGGCTTAATTGCAATTTAAGTCCCCCTATTTTTATTTTATTTTATTACTATTAATAATCAGGGTCGTCTTAAACAATATGGAGGTCCCGTTTTAATTTTAGAACTTGGGCCCCTAAATAAAAAACAAATTTATTTTATGTAAATTATAAATAACATCCAAAACTTGTAAATAATGTTAATTCTCTGTTTTTTCTTTCCAAAAATAAATAATATTAATTCATTCAAATTGATAAAGTGTATCGATAAAAAAACAAATTCAAAGTTGTTAAAAACAAAAAAAATAAATCTGTAAAAAAAACTCGCAACATTTATGTTAATAGACCTGAGGGGCGACCAAGCTAGTTAAAGCTCGCCAAAATTAAACTTAATTGCGTCTCCCTTACATGACTCGTGCTTGGGGGTTGTGGACCGTTTGTATCTTATTCAAACCACTTCGCCCTTAACCAGAACTCGTGTTTGGGGGTTGTGGACCTCCAATATTCAGATAAGGGCTTGTTAGCCCTAGACAAGGGCGCCACCTACGCCCACAAGGGCGGCATTCCTTCATTATCCCCGAGCCTTTAGGAGAAATATTCGATCATAATATTCAAGTATTAATCGAATATACATCTTTTCCCCTATTATATGTAACTTAGGGAGTAAGTCACGAGAAAGAAGGCCCAAAACGGCTATATATAACACCTTTGGGATCATTCCCAAGGAATAACCTAATCAGATTTTTTAAACCCTAGTTTCGATATTGTACAGATTGTAAGTACAACGACAGAGTATCTATTCCTACAAATATGACTATATTCAAGTATATGGAATACTCATATTTTTCGATCTTCAAACGTTGACGACGTCAAAGTCATTAATTGAATCTACGCTTGCTCACCTTAGGTTCTCATTGGTGACTTTAATGAAATTTTACTCCCATTTAAGCAATGCGGAGGTAACTTTTGTAGAAAGATGGCTGAAAAGTTTGGACACATGAGGGCTGAAAGGTCTTCATTTGATCAACTAGGAAAAAATATGTAGACCTAAAAAACATGGTGACTTGGGTCTTACGTAGTATTCGCTTGTTAAAGAATCGCGTTTTCAATTTCATATTGGAGATTGACTTTCTAGCTTCTAGTATAGTCCTTGGTTCATGATAATTTACTCCCTATTATCAGCAAATATCAAAGACCAAATTAGTTTATTAACCACTCCCGTAAGTGATTATATCCCAGACGTTTGGGTTTTGGCGTCGTCTATGTCTAGAATCTACTCCTCTCGTTCAATTTATAGATGGTTAAGTGATCCTAATGGACAGTGGGAGTTAATGTCTAGGTGGATTTGGATTTGGAGATTGAAGATTCCTTCTAACATTCAGTTCTTCGTGTCCAACGCTTACATAATTATGTCCCTTTTAGGTTAATGCTTAAGCATCGAGGCATTGCAATTTCTAATGTGTACCCAATGTGTGACGTTGCTATCGAATATTGGATGCATGGTTTTTTTTTTCTTGTTTGTGTGTGTTGTCTAGGTATGATGTAAGTGTTTGCATATGGATATTTCCCTGCTCCCATATGCTAGCTCCTTTTCTTCTTGGCTTAAGAATTTAATTAAGAATGTCGGTAGGATTTTCCCAATTATTCTTTGGAAGCTATGGTATTCGTGTAATCTCTTTGTCTTTGATGGGACCATGCAGTCTGTAGATGTGACCTATGCACAAGTCCTTTTCTCTCATTCACCATGTGTCTATGGCTTTTGGTTCAGATAGAATTGAGCATATTGGGAGAATTGTCTCTTGGTCTCGACCCCTTGAGGGGATTGTTGCTTTGAATGTAGATGTTAGTGTCTCTTCTAGCATTCAGACTTGAGGGATTGGAGGTCTCATCCATGATCATCATGGTGACTTTCGACATTGCTATTATGGCAAGAGTTATGACTCGTCTATTGTTGACAGAATGGGTAGATAATTGATGGAGCGGATCTGAATCCAACAATTTGGTACCTCAGTGAAAGTTATTGTACCAAAATAAAATGACATTAATTTTTTATTTTTACGAAAACAAAAAATAACATTAGTTAGCATTTTTTTTTTTACAAATTAGTTAGTATTTATTTAAAATTTACAAAAAGAAATTAGTTAAATCTAATCAATTCCTTTCCTATGTTATTACAAATTACAAACAAAAAAATACAAAAAATCAATTAACTAATTAAAAGATTCATGTCCGTTGAAATGACAAAATTGCCCTTAATAAAGGGCATTTTGGTAATCTACTTAATAGGTTAAGGTGTCCTATATATAGTTATTTATCAGATTTTTTTTCCATTTCCTTCTCCACTTCTCTCTCTACAAACAGAACTCTCCTCCCTTTCTCTACTTCTCTCTCTCCCTCACGGTTTCTTCCAATTCCTACCAAATTCATCAACCAAATCCATTCCAAATCAACATGCAAGCTTAGAAACTTAATCTTGGTAACATGTTAGCTCAAATGCAAGCTTATTTCTTCAATTTGGTTTTTTTCAGGTTTTTTTTTCTTTCCCAATTTGAGTTTTAGGGTTCATTCTGTGCTGGAATTTCACCTATTTTTCCTTCTCTCCCACTGGTACGCGTTTCTCCCCTTCCTCCTTCAACTCACCACCGCGGTTCTATGTCTCTCTTCTTTTTTTGTTCGATTTTTTGTTTCTATTGAATGTTAGATGTTAATTTTTTTTAATAAGGTTGTATGTTTTTGGTTTTTAATTGATTTTGGTTTCCTTTTTATCGATTTGGGTTGCATGTTGCAAATAACCCCTTTTTGTTTTGAATACAAGTATGTTGACAACCCAGAATTGAAATTGGTTTTTTTTTGTAGAGAAAGTGAATGCAAATTTATGTTCTTCTTGTGTCACAAATTGATTTGGGGTTCTGGGTTGGTTTTTTTATTTGGTTTTTTGAGTTTGTTTGATATTGATCCTTGTGTTTTGTTGTTTGGAAGCAAGTTCAAGCAAAAAGTGAGAAATAAAATGATGAAAGGAACTGGAGGAAAGGGATGTGAGTAAGGTTGCTGCTTAGATGTTTGGTATGTACATTTGTAAATTGTGCATCTGTAGTATACATTTAATTTCATATGATCTTAAAAAAGGGCATTTTGGTAAATTATTAAATGGGGCTCTTTCCCCTATATATATGGTCATTTAACAAAATTTTCCCATTTTCTCTACTCTTCCTCTCTCTAGAAATCAGACTCTCTTCCTTCTCTCTTAATTTCTCACGCCTTCCCTCCTTCTTCCACCCCAATCCATCAAACTTAGCCCAATTTTAATGGAAATCGACATGCAAGCTACAAATCTTGATCCTTGGAACAATTTAAACCTTATGCAAGATTAAAATTCTTCTTTCCTTTCCTCTTTTCCCTCCTAGCTGAACTCAACCACAAGCTCACAAGTTTTGAACTGTTGCCATCAGATTGTTTAGAGAGTAGCAATTAATTTGTTGTGCTGATTATCACTTGAATTGATGATTAGAAGTAAGAAACAAGGAAGAATGAGGCTAGGGTTTGGTTGTTCTGCTGGAAGAAACAAGAAATTTATCCATTGTGATTTGGTTTGGCAATAGAAACAAGAAATTTGCAGAAAAAGGATTACTGAAAGTTTGGGTAAAAGCTGGATTTTGGAGAGTTAAGTAGAGAAATTGAAGTTTTGCAGAAGTCAGAAAGTATGAGCTGGAGATAAGCTTAATCTGATTCAGAAGGTTATGGTAAGTTCTCTATTAAACCTGAATTTGATTAGATAGAGAAGGATTTGTTAGTTGGTTATGCTGTAATTTTAAGAAATGTTGGTTAAAATTCGTATAGACCTACTGTCAGAAAAATGGTCATAAATACTTTTGCTGGCATCGTTTTTGAGTGAAAATTGAACCACTGAAAAATAGACAAAATTTAACACGAAATAGGTTCTGGAAGAACTTAATTTCGTTATTCTATGACTTAGAAAATTGAGTTAGAAGTTTGAGCTGCTGAAGTAAAAATCTGAACTGTTGTTGTTGGAATGTTATGTCATATCTCTCTGTTAATGCACCAGTTTGAAATGTGACTTATACCATTAGAAAGAAGACAGAAATTAACTTGAAATAGGCCTTGGAATAGTTTGGTAATTTCTGTTGGAATTTGTTTACGGGCTTTGGGACAGGAAGTTTTGTTGTGTCATCCGAACTGAGTAATTATTGGATTTTCAGGTTCTACACCAAATTCCCTTCAATTAAGATATAAGTTTTGTATGATTCGGAATAGAAACGAATTCGAAAAACGTGTTCGAAGTTTCAGTACGAATGCTGGAATTTGTTTATGGGTTTTGGGACAGGGCTCCACTAAAATGGTAATAACTTTCTCCCTGTAACTCCGAATCAAGTGGTTGTTGTATCATAGTAATAATGTCTTAGATTAAGAAAGTAGATGTAGAGTCAATTGAGTAAGTTAAAGAAAGAATAGATTGAAAGTTCTGCAATTTGAAGATTGGCTACCCTGTTAGTAAATTGATCATAGATTTTTATACATAGATCATTTGAGAGTGAAACTTGAACCTTTGTAAAGTTGACAAAAATACATGCAGAATAGGCTCAAGAATAGTTGAATTTCATTGAGTAAAGTATGAGAAATTCATGTTGTAAGTTGGGTAAAAGTTTCTGTACATGTACATGCTCTTTAGTAAAACTGTAAAAATTGGAGAATTAAACACCAAAACTAAAATTATATTTATAATCTTGACATTCTAAGCTTTTCAAGGAATGTTTGTTTAGTCAATTTAGTCCCTGAAATATATGAAAATTCATTATGTCAGTTCCAACATCTTAATAAAATAGACTTAATTAGTGTCAGTCTCTTTTGTTTTCCTGTTTGGTTGAAGTACATTCCTGCTATATCAGTTTTGGAACTGACAATGGTCCATTTAAGGTCATATTTTCAGTTATTATTATACCTTAAGAATTGTTAAAGATTCTCATTATTTCTCTTTTCATTGATTAGTACCTTCTAATTAGTTTTTGTTTTTATATTGTCATAAGAAGTTTCAAATGCAAAAATTTATTGAGAAGATTGTTGATATGATGAAAGCAGAAAGGCTATTGCGGTAAGATTAAAAGTTATTATGATTGCTGTTCGGACAGGTTCTGTTTTGAGTCATTACTTTTACTGTGATGATCAGGAGTGAGTATTTATGTGATATTTAGATTCTACATTCATTTCCCTTCAAATCAGATATAAATTTCATGTGTTTTGGATTAGTGATGAACTCAGAAAGTGCGTTTGAAGTTGTTACTTTCTGCTGGAAAATTGTTACGGGTTTTTGGGGCAGGGCTTCACTAAAATGATAAGAACTCTTTCTCTATAGCTCTGAATCAGGTGGTTGTTGTTGCTATAGTTAGCTAACGAAATTTCCGACATTTTGGCACCGTTTTCATGAATTTAGGTTCAGTTTTGAGGTCTGGAGGAGAGTTTGAAGTAAGGGGCAACTAATTGGGATGAAGTTTCTGTCATATTTTGTTAATTGCTATGGGTTTGTCTTAGATTGATCAAAGATTGTTTCTTTACATTTGGGTTTTGAAAAAAAAAATGAAATTTTTGATGTGGGTCTCTAAGTTTTTGTGTACCTCTTTTTTATTTGTTACTTACTTTTTCTTTTTAACTTTATAATAAATTCCTATCAGTTCAATTTTCTTTTCCTTTACTCTTATTTTTTATTTTTTTATACTTTGTTGTTGTTTTGACTTTTATTTTTCAAATCATAAATCACCTCGCAGGTTTCCATATTGTTTGCCCAGCTTTGTAATATCAGCTTTTGCATTTGTAGTAGAAATTGCCTGCATTTGGTTACGGGTATGTATGTTAATTTCCTCGGCCATATTTTTATCTTTCCCTCTTCATGTCATGTGACTGTATATGTATATGTGTGTGCGCGTATCACTGCAGGAAACACTTCACTTCCATAATGGTAGCAATGAGTCCATTGACAATGTGGAGGCTTTAGAAGTTGGGAGCAGTGAGAGTAAGAATGTTAAATGATTGAAAAAGATGAAAGCCTATTTCTAAATTGGCATTTCATGTCATCTATTATTGTTTACTGTCTCTGTCTCTGCTCTCTTCATGATATTACTTATCGAGAGGTAATATTCTACTTCATGATTTTCCTGTTCTGGCCCTCTGCTGCATATATTACATGTCTCGAAAATTTAGGTTTTTGGGTTTGTTGTTTGTTCATTATGTGGCTAGGATGAGATAACTATTATGTGTTTATTGGTATAAATTGTTTGATTTCTGCTTATAAAAAAAATGGTTGTATAGAATATTTTGTGTCGGTTTGGTTGATTAGAATACAAAATTTGGATGCTTTATTAACAGGAAATTCTTGATATGCTAAACTTTGAGAAAGTAGCTAGAATGAAAGTTGAGGACATAACTTATTCCCTGCTGACTTATTTACTATGTTTTCCTTAATTTTGGTCTAAACTAACAGGAATCAGCTACAAGGGGAAAAACATCAAGCCAATAAAACAACAGTGGTGGTGCATTTTGCTTAACGGTGAGTTTATTAATCAAACAACACTTAAAATTATTTATGTTCGCAAAATCGATTAATTTAGGTTTGGTTTGATGATTATTAATTTTGATTGTAGGTCGCATGTGCATATGCCTAAAATAATAGAGAAATCAATCTTCATACTGTCTGATGCTGGTCTTAGAATGGCTATGTTCAGTTTAGGCGAGTAGTCACAATTTTCTCCAAATTCCTCCTTCTACAATAATTTCATTCTTTCCTTTCTTTGCAATTCCCTTTCTCTTTTACATTAAACATCAATATTGCTTCGTAAGTTTCCCTTCTGATCTTTGTCAATTATACATAAACATTGTAAATTAATTAGAAATTATAATAAAGATTTTGTTAGAGATGATTTAATAATTCAAATGAATTTTATTCGTTATGCATTATTTGTGTAGCCTTTTCAAATTTTTATTAAGTTTTGTGTCTATAGTAAGAGTTGTGATAAGTTTGAATGCTTGAGGCTGAGTTTAATCAAGAATCAAAGCTAAGGTTTTGCTTGAGCTTAGGATTTGGAGTTGTAGAGAAGTTCAGAGCAATTTCATGCGAGTTCCTCCTCATAGTTTAGAACCCACCTTGGGGTTGTTTTGTGTGAAAAAGTGAGAAAATTCAACTTATAATTATTGCATTCTAGATATATGATTTCCCCCATGATATGTGTGATTGATTGTGCTTGCTTTTTCTGCGTTTTTGTTCTTGCTTTCCGCGTTTTTGGTATTTGATTGAGTGTTGGGTATTTTCTAAAATATGATAGGTCAACTAGGAAAATTTGGAGCATTTTTTGCTTCTATACCTTTCAACCAGAAGAAATTGAATCTTTCCATTTAAATAACTAGATGTTGGGAACTGTTGGGTCTCTATAACATTACTCGAGCACTCCTAATGACTGCTAACAATTTTACAACTATGATTTTTGATTTATTTGTCAGGTTACAAGAGTAGCAAAAATTACTAGGAGTTATGACCATTTGGAGCTTATGGCAAAGTCGCAATTCTACCGACACCACACCTACTTTCATCGTGAGCCGAGCAAAGGTCTCCCTAAATGAATGTAATTGTATGTAAAGAACAAAAGCACACTGTTTTTGCCTACAGGGTTTTTATTGACTAAATTATTTTATTAGGTGGTATAAGTGCGCCTCTGCGAGCTTGACGGTGTTGGGTATTTATATGATAGTCAATCATGCTGTTCGATACATCATGGAAAGATGACATCGCAAAGAATTGGAAACAAGGTACACATCACCAGATACAAAACTGAATACCGTTGAATGTCTTTCAATTTCAAAGACGAATTTACAATGTTATTTATGAACAATGCCTATGCATATGATTCTACTCCATTTTACATTACCTCACACCTTTAATAATCTGAACAATTTTATGCAGGGTTCTCGCTGCAGCTGCTAACATACCTGGGCAAGATAATAGAGGTATATTGCAATGGTGTTGGAATCCAAGAGAATGCTTGAATAGGAGGTGATGGCTGGTGTCTTGTGGTGAGGACTGTTTTGGTTGCTGCTATGAGGTTTTGAGGTTGTTAGTTATTGGTTTTTGGTTTCTTAGCTTTCTGTTAGTTTTTCTGCAGCATTACTGCTGCTGTTTTTTTCTATCATTTTTGCGGTTTTGGTTGGCCTATGCGCTTTTGGGTTTTGTTTTGCCGTTGTAGCCAAGCTTTGGCCTTTGTAATTCTCTTAAACCTTTGGCACTTCTTGTGCTTGGTTGTTATTAATATATGCTGTTTCAAAAAAAAAAACTATCATTTTGAATTTGCAGCCAAAATACACTCCCTAATTATTTAAGCCTCGAAATATAATTTTCTTTTCATAAATTTGTGCCTTCTAATGTTCACAATTTGTTTGGTGATATGCTGAGTAAAACTCATTTAAATTGTTGTCTCTAATGTGTGTTGGGCTCATCAACAAATAACATGGAGTGGCCGGCAACACTATTATTTATACACATCTAAAATTAAATTTAAGTTTATAGATTTAACAGTGTAGCTATGGTTGTATAGTAGTAAAATCGTGTCTGATATTGTTTATGTAATAGTTCATGAGTGCATTAGATCTAGCATTTTATTACACACTAGCTTTATTCATTCAATTAATATGGAGTTTAAATTCAGTACACTAGCTCTATTGTTAATGAGGTGCTAAACCAAAGGATTAGAACAAATTTTAGTACTGTTAAAAAAAAAGAACAATTCTTACTAAATCAAGGCATGGTGATGGAACATTGTTTTACCACTATGCTAAAGGATCATTGCTTTTTCTTCATAAGACTCTACGGACTTTATACACCTATCTCTAACACGTATTTGCTAGCTTTCAAATAGTGGGGTTATGCTCGCATAATCATAATCGATCTTGAAGCATAACACATGCATTGGAATCAAGTTTGCTATGTGATAAGGATGAAGAACACCATATGCCACAATTACTTGCAGCACAAGTTAACACAGCTTAGGCTAACTTTTAGTTAGAAAAACAGTTGTAACTACCTTCCTAATTTGTAGGAGAGTTAGTTATTATACTGTGAGGTTAAGTACATAAGATTTCTGAGATGTTTTATTGTCTTTCGTTGATTTCCCGAACAAATCTAATGGATCAGGATTGGTATAAGGTCACCTATTGCTACTAAGAACCTACAGAACTTTTAAAAAAAATTTAACACAATAGTTTTTTCGGTTGGATCGAGGTCCACTTCTGGAACCCCACTCGCATTAGTAGATGCAATGATCCTTTTTAGTTTATAAATGTGTAACTTTGACTGTTTATCATTTTAGAGTTATTAATATGCAACATTTACATATATGTTAGATAAATTGCATGAACATTATTATTAAAAAGAGTAGAAACATGAGTGCAAATACGAATCGGTTTTAGTAGTAAACAGATGTTCTAAATTGCTTGATTTCCACATTTATAAAGGGCAGCAATTTCTTAAAAAGATGCAGGCTATATTTCGTATATAATCAACAAAGAAATAAAGGTACATCTATATTGGAAACGGATGGAAGAGATTTTGCACATACAATCGTATCACTCAAAGGCTTTCAAATATCTCTCAAATATAGAGTTTGGTTAAACAAAACAAAATAAACACAGTGTTGTAGGTAAGACAACATTTAAGCTAACTTTTTGGTGCAAAGGTGGTTTCACCTGAAAGAGCTAAATACTATATTATAGGTGATATCTGTCTTTCCTGTAAATCATGTAAAAGGAGGCTATTAACTACAATTTAGTATTCAGTTCATTCAGATGAACACACATTTGCATCAAACAGATAGCTAATGCCTCTTTAGCTGATTTATATTGTTTTCTCTTTCAGTTTCAACGTATATAAATCCTTTGACATAATCTACAACAAAGCCATATAATAACTACCAAACTATTCTAAATATTACATCATGGTTTATAATTACATGTGATTTTGTAAAGGAGCGTATTACATATAAAGTTAGATTGACTACGCATAGCGGCGTGGTGGTGGATCAGATCAAGTACAGGTTCATAAATTATTCTACTACATTCACTTTACGGTTATTGAGTTTGTGAAAGCAACTACTTTGCCAATAAACGTTAGGCCATATCAAGTCCTATGTTCACTACAAGTAGCTTGATGTCTCTATCTAAAAATAAAATACTTAGCAATTTTATTTTTTACTCAAAATCACGCTGTTTCAAAGAATTTATTTCATGATACGAAATCCAGGAATGTGTTAAATATTGTATTATGCTGATCAACTAACTGAATTACAACATGTTGGTTATATTGTATTATGTTATATTCTTATTGGTTGTTTCGCAGTCTATCGTTCAGATATAATATTTTGTTGAAAAAGCCGCTGAATATAACATGGAAATAAAAGGTTTTAATTTGGTGACCAGTAATACAAGAATACAAGAGATATTGCATTATCTTATATTCTTATAAGTTGTTTCGCAATCTATCCTACCGATATAATATTTTGTCCAAAACGCCGCTGAACCCCGTGCGAAGCACGGGTTTGTAGCTAGTTTCATATTGAAATCAATTAGTGTTTGAGCCCATTCCAAGCAGTGGGAAAAAATGTAAAATAAAATTTTATTGAATTTTAAATAAATTTGAAGGACAATTTACACCAATAGAAAATAAATAAAATTACAATATATTAAAAATCAATTTATTTTTATAACGTCTACACAAATATACCAAAATAGTGTAACAAAAAAAAATGCCAAAGTAGTAAGAACTTTTTTTTTTTTTGAAGAAGAAGCAAAACTAACCCACCAAAATTAACACACAAGAAAATTGAACCGAGACTATAAGGGGAACACACTTCAATGTCCAAATCAAACGACCAGACAACCTAAGTGAGTTAACATAAAGAAGTTCATAAAAGCATGAAGGTAACTTCACACAAAAGAACTAGAGTGGCGGAAAGTTGGAGCACTTACCTTAAACCTTATGCTAGAATGAACATGTTACTGCTTCAATTTTTATTTGTTTTTTCTTAGGATCACCGATTAAAATTGTTTCTCAAATCAATAATATCTTCATATGAGCTTGGTTAGTTCAGGATGAACTCAAAACATCCATAGCTTGTTGAACCTTAGTAAGAACTAGCCCTAAATCTTCCATGTCGTGAATAGCGTTTGAAATGAAATTTAACAAATTATATTCCTTCACCACTATGGGATCTACCAAAAACCTCCTGAACTAAAGCTTGTGTGACATGATATCCCAAATTAAATGAGAGTTTTCTACCACTTCCTTGTGCAACTCTTCACGAAAGAAAGTGTCAATTGGTTCTATATGAGATGTTTCATTATGATTCTTATTAATTTTTTCTTGATCTGACGCGGAGAATTCATTAAAAACGATGTTGCCTCCTAATTCCACGTTGGGAATGTGACCATGAATATTAGTGTCAATACTTTCTTTGCTTGTACCTTCTATTATTGAATTTTCTACTGATGAAGGCCACGAGACAACATTTTTTTTTGATGGTTTTCTCAACCTAGTTTGAAGCTCCATAATTAATTACTAGAAACTATTAAGTTTTTCCTTCTTGCTTTCGATTCAATTTTTTGGTCACTGTCTCTTGAGCTTTAGGTTTATCTTTCTTATTGTATGCAATATTTTTTCAAAGATTCGACTTGCTACAATGAAATATATGATGACCCAAAGTTTGATAGTTATTACAATGTTCAAGATATTTTCATGCATAACACCAACATGAAATGCAAACTCTTCCATCTCGACTAAAACATAGTCATGAAGAGGTTTTGATACATCAAGAAGCAGCCTAGCATAGCATCCAAACACTATTTCTAGCAGGTTTATCTAAAGAAATAGGCATTCCAACAAGACAAACAATCTCAGAAATTTTTAGGTCACCAATATGCCTGAGGGACATTGGTAAAACAAATTCAAACATGCGCAATAGCTTTTTTTAGTGTTCGGGGAAAAAGTCATGAGACCATTGTCACATACAAAGGATTCCAAATTTGAGATCCAGGAACCCACCTATCAAACGGAACACATTTCCTAAATAAATGAGAAAAAACAAATTCGAATAAATTGTTGCCAAGCACAACAAGTTTCCAATTTGTGATGGATTTCCAAAGATCAATTAGGGTTTCTAGTAGATCTTTTGAAGTGGGTTGTTTATCTCGTTTCTTCAAAATCAACCTCCCATGCAGGTTCTTTACGAATCCTCCGACTCCCTCTATGTGTACATCCTCAGAGATTTCGATTGAAATCAAGTAACCTTTATGCAATGTTTCTCATTGCTCGGTTGAAGGATTTCTTTGGTCATGGTTGTCGAGGTTGAATATTGTTGTTGAGGAGAGGTGGTGGAGTAGTCGTTGCAGCTGTTCTTGGAGGGTCAGAGTTGAGAAACCTCCAAGGATAAATCGGATGGGGTAATGGGGGAGAGAGAGAGAGAGAGAGGGGGATAGATAGAGAGAGAGAGAGAGAGAGAGAGAGAGATTGAGAGGGAGAGGGAGGGAGGGGGGGAGAGAGAGAGCATCTTTGTTGCAAGTTGAATGGGCAGCAACCTTGGAGGGTGCTACAGTGACACAAACCAACCCAAAGAACATCCTTCAGATATAGGCATGGCAATGGGGCGAGGTGGGGACGAGTTTTACCTTCTCCGTCCTCATACCCTACTCTCATATACTTACCCGTTACCCTACTCATATCCAACGGGTATGAGAAATCGAATCTCATCCCTGTACACGACGGGTTCGGGTATACCCGCCCCATCCTCAAACTGAGACTCTGACTGTGTGAGTGAAATAACTTAGGGTTTCGATTTCTATTTATATAAAAAGGGGTTATTTTTTATTTTTCTACATTCGGGACGAGTTTGGGTATGGGTTCGGGGTGGGTATCTATATCTCCGTTACTCGTCCGTACCCATGTTTTGAAATCGGAGAAAAACCAAACTCATACTCAAACCCGTTTAAGCGGAAATACCCATCGAAATGGGTTTGGTTCGAACGGGTAACAGCGTGTATGGGTTTTGTTGCCCTGCGTAATAAGATAGTGGTATTATGTGCTACATTGACACTAAATCACAAGAGCTACAATAACGAAATCGTGGAGCACAACATGGCAGTTTGCTACGGTAATAAAATTGAGAGGTTGACGTTCATCATCGTGCAAATCCAAGTATCGAAATCTCCCTTCCCCAAGACGAGAATGAAGTAATGAAAATTTCCTCATATTCTTCCACCTACGGTAATCCAATCAATATTTTTTAAATGAGTAATATTTTTGGAATTCAATCGTGAAAATGTAAAGAGCGTGCTTGATAAGAATTTATTTTAGTGGTACATAGTACTATTACACCTCAATAACATATAAAATTATTAGTTTAAATTTAAGTCTTATCTAATATAAATTTCAACTCTCACAGGGAATTTTGTAAAATATGTATGTGACAAAATTATTATCATTTGCTATTCATGAGAAGTTGCATAAGACTAATCAATCATGAGTAGCTTCAAAAATCAGAGGTCGTTATCTATTGATTTATTGATCACACAAATTGGCTCATATATTTTTGTAGTATTGGGGCTACAAGTTTTCTGTAAGTGGCTTCAGTGGGGTGAAAACTGTCCCAAAACACATATTCCGAATCATTGGAACATAAAGGTTCAAAACGATGGCATAAAAACCCAGCATCTAGTCTGCCTTTGCCACAACACGCATGATCTCCATTTGTAAATCCTTCACTCATAAAATTCAATTGCAACTAAATAAAATGATAAAAAAGTAGAAAATAAATGTAAGAAAATAAATAAAAGTAAAATCCAATTAACAAACTGAAATTTAGAATTACCATATTTCTGGTTGTTCGCAATGATATCGAGCATAGGTTTGTAAACATCCATATAAACAATTCTGCTACTTGATAAGCTCCGCTTAAAGGAATCAATTTCTTTTGATAGCTTGTCATTATATAACATTGTGGCATTGTTGTACTTTTTTACACATTTTCTTTCAAATCCTCCGGCCATCGTTCTCTGCATCGGCAAAAACCCAACGAGTGGCACATTAAATATTCCAATCCGTCGAGCCCCTAGTTGATATATTTCCTATGAGAGGGAAAAATAATTACATTACGTTGTGTATAATATAAAGTAGAATGACATTTAAGATGAAATTTAACCATACCTTGGTGAAATTAGCAGCTAAACTAACCAAAAAGTCAGCGTATGAAGAAAATTCAGGATATTTGATTTGCCTCACACGAATTGTGAAATATGTGTTGACAATGTCATTGCTACCTAATACCACAAAGAAAACACTATTGGCTCTGATGAACTTTGTTCTTCTCTTTCCAACGAATGCATTAAGCTTCCCAATATATTCTTTGAATGAGTCTAGCTGGCTGGATAAAGGTATAGCTAACTGGTTATATACAAAGAAACAATATTAGAAAAAATATATTGTCAAATAAGAAAATAAAACATGTAATTATATATATTTATCAAACTATTGGAGGAAAGTATTGTTGTTCAAAATTATGTGCATAAACCAATACCGGTAAATTTGATGTGAAATCATCATATCCAGCACCACCAGAAGATAAAGACACTTGGCTGGAGCTTAGGATCCAAGTAAGGGGGTAGAAATTCTTTAATGCCTAATTCTTCAACTGAATTTTTTTTTTAGGAAAAACCAAACGTGACATTGTTATGTAAATATCATAAGCTAACTGAAAATAAACGTACTAAATTTATACCGATACACAAGTATTAATGCGTCAAGATAAAACAATAGAAATTTTTATAGCAGCTCATCTCCTTTTTATAGCAGTTCATATCTAACATTTATTTTATTTTAAATTGCTAACAAAAATATGAAAGACTCGTGTAGTTAAAAAATTGTGGTAGAAAGAAGATGACACTCAAGCTATGAAGAATGTATTTTAAGAAAGAATAAAAGAAATGTTTTGATATCTACAATTTTTTTGAAAGATGTTAAATCTGTTTTAAATAATCTTAAATGAAAATGCTGATAAAACATTGGAATCGATTCTTCTTTTTTTTTTTTTCCTCAAGTAGACAACATTGTATTTATTTTCCTTATTTTAATTATTTATTTGACAGAAAAACTATTATTAATTTTATTAATTTAAGTGAAATGAAAACAAAAACATATAAGGAAACATGCCCTAGACTGTTCTAAATTATTCGATGTTATCCCTAAAAGGTTAGTAGAGTGTGTCTATAAAAATGCTACACCAAACATTTTATTTATTTAATACATGTTGCAATAGACAAGTGTTTTTTTTTTTTTGACAAGCTTGCAATAGACAAGTTATTTATTTAATAAAGTACTTTATTTATCTTGACAAAAAAAAAAGTACTTTATTTATCAAAAATAATAATTATCTTTTTAAAATCCTAATGTCTTAATTTTAAGATTTTGAAGGAAGCTAAAAAAATTGAGATGAGTATATGTATACCTATAAGGTCCGATGGAACTTTTCCATTGCTAAATCGACCCGTTGCAATACCTCCTGGAAAATCTTTTCCATATGGTGGAAAGTTGCATCGAACTATTGTATTTTTGTAGTTATTATTACCCG
Organism: Medicago lupulina; assembly: GCA_958299785.1. Classification (NCBI taxonomy): domain Eukaryota; kingdom Viridiplantae; phylum Streptophyta; class Magnoliopsida; order Fabales; family Fabaceae; genus Medicago; species Medicago lupulina. The sequence continues at coordinate 71,293,489 of OY283141.1, read as the reverse complement.
TATCCATAATTGAATCTCCAAACACCAACACTGCTGGAATTTTAACATCTGGAGGAAGTTTGATTATAGCCTTTGTTTCAAAGCAAACAGCTAAGAATAATATCAAGTGGAGCAGTATAGTGTAAATAAAATTCAAAAAAGAGTGAGAAGAAGGAAGCCTCGTAGAAAAATCCACGTATAATATAGAAGCTATGATGTGTAGATTTGACAAGTATTTCTCCCCCTTTGTATTGAAAAACAACATTAACGGGTGGAGTTATATACTACTTAATTAGCTATTAGCTATACTTAATAGGGTTTAAGGACAAAATGTTGACTTGATACAACTTTTTCTATTTACGTTTTATCCACCAATCAGTTTTTTTTTTTTTTTTTGACAAATCCACCAATCAGTTTTGAAATTTTTTGATGTGTGTTTGAATATTTATATAAAACATTTATTTATTTGACAATGTAAAACATTTAATATTTATGTATTTTATTTTGTCTACGTAATTAATTTTTTTTTTTAGCAAAGGCAAGATTGATTCATTTCATTAATAATAAGCGGATACAAGTAGTCAGGTACTGACGCAATTGAAAGCATAGGCTAGCAAGCGTTAAACCTATATTGAAAAGGAACAAGTTTGCAAGCGACAAACTTGTGAAAATAGGATTCCAGAATCCACCAGAAATTGAGAAAATTCTCTGAAATATTATTGAACGAATAAAAATTGTCTCTTAGACTACCGACTGTTAAGATTAAATAGGAAAATAACAAAACTCTAATGGGTCAAAAATCCAATGTAGAAAACAAAACAGAAAAATAATAAAATTGGGTCGAAATAATAAAATACTGTGAAAACTCTCCTACATCATGTACATCATAGAAAAGTTAGGGGCTATGACGAGATAAATAAGCTCTAATTATGTTATTAGCTACCATATTTGCTTGTCTCCTAACATAAAACACAGAATAATTACTGTGGGATGCTAATAATGTTTTACATCTAGAGATTATACATCTCCAAACTATATAAGAGAAGTAGAGGTGGAAGTAATAACATCAATAAGTAGCTTACAATCATACTCAAAAATGACAGACTACATTTCTTGATTGTAAAATAAGGTTAAAGCTTCAAGATCTTACTCCCTCCGTCTTAAATTGTATGACGTTTTGGACATTTCACATATATTAAGAAATGCAATTAATATTGTATGGAAAAGAGATATTACGAGTTGTTTTACAAAATTGTCCTTAATAAATAATATGGGAAAGATAAATGAAAGAATTGAAAGAAGAGAAAGTAATAAATAGTTAAGGTTATAATAAGAAAAATAACATTAATGTTGCATTGATATTGTAAAGCGACATATAATTTGGGACAAATTTTTTTCCTAAAACGACATACAATTTGGGACGGAGGGAGTATATAATCCATAACGTAACACCCCTGACAAATCTCGGCTTATGTGTAATTAATCTTACTAAAAGATTTGCTCTACAAAAATTTACTAACCGATTTGTAACGCATTTGGGCAAGGTAACATTAATTATGGTACTTACTGTCGCGGCGAAGCTGGAAAGTTTTTTTATGTGGGAGCCAAATTTTTTTTTAAAAAAAAAGATATTTTTAAAATCAATAAACTAAATTTTGTGTGGTTCAATTTTATTTATAATTGATTGTGAAATTTTTTTACTCACACCCCATATATTTCTGATTACACCCAAATTTACTTAAAATTTAAAATAATATCAAATTGTCCTTTTATATAAATTTTCTTAAAACATGGATTTCATTCATTGTTACTACAAAATTTCACTCTCTTTCACGCACAAATGAACATGGATGTTCAATCAATCTCTATAAAATATTAAAGAATGAATCAAAATATTTTCATCCATACTCTATTGCATATAAGTAAGTGAATTTCTTCTTTTTGCTCAATGATGCTAGAGTTTCTTTTTTTTTTCTTGTTGTTCAACGTTGATATGTTATGAACTCTACAACAACGGTTATTTGATGGTGCAGCACGCACGTGTTAACATTAATTAACATTGTTGAGGTTAACTTAAATTCAGTTAAGTAGGTACATGTAAACTTAGTTTACATAATATACTAAAATTGAGTTTTCATGTACGTACTTACAATAAGATTACGTAGAATCATTAAACAAGGTTGAAGAGTTTAAAGCAAAATTTAACTTTTAGTATGTATAGTTAAAGTCAGTTTACATGACATATTTAAACTGAGTTTAAGATTAAATTACAATAGAATCAAGTCTTCTCCATCGTTAAAGCAAGATTTTTTATTCCTTTAGTTTCGTTTCATTCAATTTCAATTTAAGTAAAATCAAGTCTTCTCCATTGAAGGGAGAAATCTAGTTTGGAGAAGTATGGTTTTGGAAGAGGAAGAGGCGTTTTCTAGGTTTTGAGAGAAGAAAGAAGGAAGAGGCGTTAGTTTTTTCGATGAATTTGAAAACTAAATTTTATTTAAGGGTAATTTTATCATTTTAAGGTTTATCCATAAATACATTGGGTGTAATTAGATAAATTCTTGATTGTATACTTTTTTTTTATTGTATACTATATAGACTAATATAATATATATTTTCAATGTAAGCAAATAAGTTAATTCCAAGAAAATCTTTATCTATTTAATTTGTTTCTAACAATTGTTCTGTCACTTTTTATTCTTAAAAAACTATTCTCAATTTCTTTTTTGTAGATAGACAAAATGACAAAGTCATTATAAACACACACAAGTAGAGGTACCGGGGTTCGAACCCCAGTTATGACGTCCGACCTAACAATTTCGGTATTTTGCCAGGTGAGCTTGGACTTGTGGACAAAAAAAAAGTATTCTCTATATTTGTTGTTGAGACTGGAAATGTCAAAGTAATATAAATAAATCTCTCAATCATGTTGTTACTTTTTTACTTACTTATTTCTGCTACTTTTCAACAAATAAACTTGTTTGGGGTAGCTAAATATTTTTTGGGAAATGTTAACAAGTGCCCTTGGGGCAAGGGCACTTGTTAAGAAGTTTAAAGAGGAAATTTTATATTGGTAATGATGCATTCAACACATTGAAAGTATAAAAAAGTACTTTATCCACATGAATCTTATAAGTTACTTCTATTTTTAAATCCTTAACTAGTGCCCTAAGGGCATAAGTTCACAAGACCCGTATTTTTTATTTCGGGTAGATAAATATAAAATCATATCGATCCATTAACAAAAATTGGGGTAGCCTTGGCTACCTCATGATCTTGAAGGGCCATGCCCCTGCTTATCTGGTATTGGTGACACAATCTAATGGACAAAAGCGAAAACAAAGTTCTAACAATTCTTAAGAAACAACACAAACAAAATCATCCAAACAACATCAAATGGTAGAATAACCAAAAAAGACATATGGGTTAGGCCACCAAGTACGCAAATCAAAACAAGATGTTGGACGATGATGCGCCTTCAATCATCACCAAGAAGGAAGTTTAATTCGATTAATCACTTGCACTTAGGACAATTCTTTGTTACTGAAAATCCACATATTTCTCCCTTTCGAAACAACTTCGTTGCACGCCAACCAAATCAAGTGGAAACAATGACAAACAACCCTTCCAAACAGATGAGAATCACCAAATTGTAAAGCATACAGATCTACATCTCTCATAAAGGCACAATACATATAAATTATTAATGGGACAATTAAGAAGTAGAGTGATAAGACAGTCTCAAATTTGATTCACACGTTCGATGAATATTAAAAAAATTACCAATTAACAAATTAGCATTTGACTTGAAAAATAAAACGTTTAGCAAGATATTTTTATATGTGTGTGCAAATTCATTTATAAATAAAGAAAAACAAAAGTATAGGGAGGGACATAAACCTAATAATTAAATAAAAAGACGGAAATTTTTTAGATAAGGATATCATTCTTATATATTTTTGGATATATATATATATATATATATATATATATATATATATATATATATATATATATATATTCTCGAGTATATACTTTAAAAAATATGTTTAGCGATATCATTATCATTAAATGAAAATTTGAAAATTACAAAATTGTACAATTATTATTCTTTAAACAAGATGAAATTATACTATTATATATCCAAAAAATAAAATATGTCTCAAGATATACAAATTAAAATAATTTTTATAAACAATTTTTTGTATAGGAGGGACAGATTATATTTGTTGACTACATTCTATCATATTTTGAAATGGTTTTTGTTTGTCCAATTTCATTTATATCTAAAAATATCACTCTTCTTTTTGCTAATATAAATTTAGTGTGAGGTGATGTTACCTTATTTCAATGCATGGAAGACCTTCAGTTTCAGAGAACGAATTAGCGAAGATAGGTAGTAACAAAAAAAAAACGATAAAAATTGAATGATATGTATTGTTTGTTAATCATCTAATTTCTAGGCGATCAAATGATCAATTAAACCTATTATAATGGAGAACGTGTAATTACACATATATGGATTGACCTAATAGGCTTTGCTATAAGGTTTTGTCTAACATATTTAAATTAATGAGTTTTTTAAAAACCTATAGTCTAACCTATTTACACAAGAGTATTGATATTTGAACATCTAAGTTATACAACATATTGGACAACTAACCAAACGAAGTCTTAATTTGGTTAAGAGAGAGAAAATGAAAATTATTATAAAAATAGTGTAATAGTTTTATAAGTTGTAGCAAAGGTTGTCTAATTTTAGATGTTCATATATCATTACTCTTTACATAATGAGTTAGGACGGACCAACTTTAAAGAGACCATGTCATAGGACAATGATGGGTGGTCTTGCCCATCCCACCCCTACTCACAACCTTTTTATTTTTATTTTTTTCATTTAATTTGTTTGTGAACCCCACTTCTGAAGGAACCCATCCAACATTCATAATTTTATTGTTCAGATTCACAAGATGAGATAATCTAACGCTTCTAAATATTCTGTGCATTTTGATCCTACCAACTTGCATCAGAGCCACGGTTCTACTGTGGTAATTAATTTATGATGAAAACACAACTTGTATAGTAACTTTGAATGATCATATTATGCCCTTCAAGGCATCCTTATACTTATCGTCAATTTGTTCTATATTGTTTCATCCAATGTGAGTATCGAGCACTTTGTTAATTGATTGTCAACCTGATGTGACTCAAAGTTTAGTAAAAACTGGTGCGTCTTCTCCTGATTGTTTCTACCGTCTAAGGCAACACTCACTTTTCAATACTCACTCTATTATTACATGAAATAGTGGTGAGATCTACATACTTAAAAACTCTATTATTACATAAAATAGTGGTGAGATCTACATACTTAAAATGATCATTAAAAGTATAATGTTGCTAACGCTACTCTTTTAGTAACGTCTCCCAAACATCTCTTTCATGGTTTAATTGCGAACCATGGCAATAAAAATAACGGAGTTGGGTAAATGTTGACTCAATGTTCTGAAAGGACATATTCCACCCTCTAGCCTGTGGATATAAATATTAAGACTTGGAAGATTATGTGCTACTACATAGATTTCCCACCTGCTTTAATTATGAATCTGTTTTGCTGAGCTGGCAATAATGAATCATTATATTTTTCGAATAAAGAAAATCAAAATTCTCACATTCAATGTTCTGAATAAAAGAAGATATTATTTATAAAAACAATAGTTGATTGAAATAATTTTGCCAAATTGTACATTATTTAATTAGAAGAAACAATGAATTAGTGCATTGGTAGTTTAAAATTATGGAGAATATAATTAAAATAAATAATTATATATGCATTTTAATTAAGTATATGGCATGTTTCCACCCCTCCTCGTGTGAGTATGTATGTGGATGGCTTCTAGGCCACTCATTTATAAGAGAAAAAGTCATGTCCTTTTAATTTTCCTTAAAAGATAGTTGTTATTTTTATTTTGAAACAATAGTATTTTAGAACTGGAGGGAGTGCTAAATTGAAAAACAAGGGAGTACAAACATCATAGTCCATAGAACAGTACAATTGGATGAAATCAAGGAAGAACAAGCTTCATATATTTTTTTAGTTACAACAAGCTTCATATAAACTGCATATACATAAAATGAATTCTTCCAATAAAAAGTAATAATACTTTTTTAAAACAAATTAATTAAAGTAACAAATAATATTTGCATAGCTAAATAAAGTTGTACATGTATTTCTGTAGAATTGAGGCAACAAGTATTTTGTAAACGGCTTCAGTAGGATGAAAACTATCCCAAAACACATAATCCATATCGTTGGCACAAGTGGGTTCCAAATGGTTGCATAAAAAAATAACTTCGACTTTGCCTGTGCCACAACACCCTCGATCTACAACTTTAAAGCCTACAAAGTTGACGAGAATATTTTTTTCCAAATATTAAATTTTCAATCAATCAATTGAGAAAAGCATTAAGGAAATTTTTCTTTCTTTTACAAAAGCATTAAAAAATATGTTTTGATAAACGGGAGCTTCTTAATTCTTAATTGATAGTGGGAGTTCAAAAATAAATCTAAAGGATAAGTATATGTTTCATGAACTCTCACTATCAATTAAGCCGCATATGATTTTCATTATGAAGTTTTTATCTAATAATAAAAGAAACTCAATTTCTACCGCTCCTTAAGTATTATTAGTGAATTAAGTAATATTTCTAAAACTTTGATTTGCAACATAATTTTTTCAGGATTGATCTCCTAATTAACAAATGTTAGAGTGTGAATAGCACTACTCCAACCTTTAACATAAATATAAAGTACATGTATTCGATTTATATTTAGCTCAGATACATGTACTTTTTATTTGGACCACAAAACATATATTTTGTTACTTGTAGGCCGGAGAGTAATTGTTATTAAAACCTAGTGAAAATTTGGTTAAGTAATGATTCATGTCATCCACTTTTTGTACATTAGCATGACATTTAGTTTATCACATTTAAAAATGTGATTGATTCAGTTTAGTAAATAGTTAATGGGTTGCGTTAACCGATGTCTTCGGAGCACTAGTTAAGAAAGTTAGAAATTGAAATTTTTTATTAAAGAAAACAACTTTTTGACTTTTTTAAAGTGGAACATTCTACTTTTTATCATTTCCCAATACAAAGTTTCCATGTTAATTTCCTTAACCGGTGCCCCGGACACTAGTTAGCATTTCTCATAGTTAATTTAGTTCATGTTGAAAATTGTAGTTAACTACAATTTGGTTTTGTGGATGGTTAATCACAATTTTCAACATGGATTGAATTAGTTGAGTTAACCATATTTTGGCAAGTGATTAATCGAATGTAGAAAAAGTGATGTCCATTAAACATTTATGAATTTGGAATTACCGTATTTTTGGTAGTTTTCAATGATATCAAGTATAGGGTTGTAAACATCCATAGAAACAATCCTGCTACTTGGAAAATTCTGCTTAAAGGAATCAATCTCCATTGACAACTTTTTGTTAAAGAAAACAACTGCATCATTGTAATGTTGCACACATTTTCTTGTTATTCCTCCAGCCACTGTTCTCTGAAACGGCACGCACCCAATTGGTGGTACATTGAATACTCCTATCCTCCTTGCACCTAGTTCGTATATTTCCTTTCATTTGTATACACAAGGAAAAACAAATAAAAAATTATAACAAAAAAACACCTTTTCTAAAGTAATATATATATGTATATATATATATATATATATATATATATATATATATATATATATATATAACCGTTAGAATTTTATATTTCCCAAATTTCATTTTTAATCTCTCTAACAGTTTTCAACAAATTTTAGTATCAAATGTTTTACGTCACAACATTTTTTCCATGTTTTTAAACGCATTAAAGTGTATCATTCAAAATTTTAAATTATTTTTTGCATATATGTTTAGTATATTATAAAAATCTATCTTTCAAAAGTTTAAATAATTTTAACATGAGATGAGTTGAACATGAATTTTTTAGTTTTTAGCACTTAAAAATTTATATATAATTCATATTTTGTGAAGAAAAAAAATATTTGTGAGAGCTTGTTATAATAGGCAAATTCTATGGTACACCCAATATATTTGAGTGTACCGGTACACTCATTTTTTAAATTAATAACTAAATTAGTTGTTTTTTTGAAGATAAATATTTTTTTTATCATTTATAATTATAATAACTAAATCTTATTCATCAAAAGTGTCAACGAAATAAAATTAATTTTTTTTTTGAATTTTTATCACTCATAATTGAGAACATTGATTATTTTTTACGATAATATGTAAAAAAAATTACAATAATTTTTATAAACAATGAAATGATGTTTTTTCTTATAAAATGATGTTCTATAAAATATAAATATTGACAAATAGCTATTTATTACACAAAAAAGAATTATTTATTTATAAAATTATGAAGGAAGAGTACCGGTACACCTTATTTTGTGAGTGTATCGTAGAAGCTCCCGTTATAATATACTAAGAATACACATGAGTTAATTTAAAAACAGAAATCAAAAGACATGACAGAAAATATTTAGTCCACTAAAGCTTGTTGAATTTTTTAAAGAAAATATCAACGAAATTCGAAATATGTACAAAGATAAAAAACTTATTCAATAATAAAACTACCTCGTAAAAATTATAAGCTGAGTTGACTAAAAGGTCGGAGTATGAAGGAAAATCATAATTCACTTGTCTCACATGAAACAAGAAGTATGTGTTAGAAATATCATTGCTTCCTACTAGCACAAAATAAATACTATTGGCTATGATGAAGTTTGTTCTATCTTCACCAACAAGTCCTTTAAGCTTCACAATGTATTCTTTGAATAAGTCTACCTGGGCAGACATAGATATAGCTGCCTGCTTATTATATAAGGAAACAAAGTTAGTAAATAATCAAACTTGTTTTATTTTCATTATTTCTTGCTCTTTTACTAATATCATCAATTGGTTTAAAAATATAAGGGATAATGATAGTTTAAAGATTGATTTGATCGATGGTTTATGCTGAAAATATAGATACCTCTATTTTTGATGTCAAAGGATCATATCCTGCACCACCGGACGCAAAGTTAACGCCGGTAACCAATTCACTAGGCTGAAGATTTGGATCCAAATATGCTGGAAGATATTCTTTAATACCTAATTCTTCAACTGATAGTACAATTTAAAATGAAAAACAAACATTTATATATATTAGACTAAACACTTGCACATTTTTACTTATATTAGGTTATGTGTAACAGAATGGAATACTACCTATAAGATCTGCTGGAACCTTTCCATTGCTAAATCTTCCTGTTGGAGTTCCTCCTTGAAAATCTTTGCCATATGGAAGGAATTTGCACTGAGTTGGTGTTGGCCTGTTGTTGTTATTTCCAGTATCCATGATTGAATCTCCAAATACAAACACTGCTGGAAACGAAGCATTTGGTGGCAGTTTCAAAATAGCTTTTGTTTTGCTGAAAATAGCTAAAAGTATCGTCAAAAAGAGGAGAAGTGTTGTGCAAATTGGAAACTTCATTAAAAGAACCATATATAGTTTTGGTTAGTACTGGAAACAAGGAAATTTAAAGCCTATTTATGCTTGAGATCATGTAATAATGGAGCTAAAATGCAATGAGTGCTTTACCAAACATTGTAGCTAATAATTGCTAATGTCTAGAACGACTGTATGAATCGATTGCATTTGCATGTGCATGCATTTAATATCTGCAGCCAACTAGAAATTCAATTTTCCTAGTTGTACAAAGATTTATGTTGACTTTGTCGAATTGGTATAAGGCGTAGTTTATACTTGTGCCCTGCCTTGCGGCGCTTGTTAATGATTTAAAAATAGAAAGATGTGATACTTTTTATGATGTCAATGGTCTCCTGAGCTTCGATTCTTAGAACATTGCATTATAATAAATAAAACTAGAAAAGTAAGAAGACTGCAATGGATACTCAAATCCATGCAAGAGAGCGGAAAAAAAAAGAGAGCCAAAAAAAAAAAAAGAGTGATAAAGATAAGTAGCAATATTTTCCTTAAGGATCTTAAGAATCCTTTGGTTTTTGCCTTGATTTCAATCTTCTCATATGTAATAAAAACCTGAGAGAGTTGTGTGTATGAATAACTCACCAATCAACTCAAGGGGAGCAGATGGGACATAATAGAAAACAATTAGGCTTGTGATGCAAAATGCCAGAAGCCACCAAATAAGCAAAAACAAGCTAACAAAAGCCTATGGCAGTAGCAAACAAATAGTGCTCCCTATAGCCCAATCCACCCAAACAAAAACAAAACAACACCAGCCAAAATATCAGCGGCCTACATGACATGACACTGGCTTGTGAAAACCAGCACAATAAACTCCCACCACAACTATCAAATTAAACATTCTCTTGGACTCCAATACCACTCATAAAACAAACACGACGCAATCTTCAACCTACTCTCTTAATTTTGTCTACCAATTCATCCACCTCCACTACCTTATTATTAAAAATCCGATCATTTCTCGTCTTTCAGATCACCCAAATAATAGCATGCCAAACTAACGAAGCACCATGGCAAAGCTTCTTCGGGCCCATCTCATTTGTTCAACAATTTAGATGCATAAACAAATTCGGTGGAGTAATAATATTAAATTGCAACCATTTTAACACCTCGAGCCAAACGTGCGAGATCACCTCACACAACGGAGAAAAAGGTGAATCGACTTTTCCTCCGAATGACCACAAAAAATGCAACCTACCATTATTGGTCTGGAATTATTGCTCCTATTAAACAACGATATAACTTTTTGTCACGATAACAGGTTGTCTAAAATATTAAAATAATTCTTTTTATTATGTCCCGTTATTTTTGTGTTGTGTTATTTTGTCTTTTGTTTTGTGAAATACTTATATTTTGATATATCAAATGCAAACGAAATCTTGTGTGCATTCTAGAATTATTCAAAATTTTGATAATGTGAAAGGTATCAATTTTAATTACTTAGTTTTTAGCTATTTGTTTGTATGTTGAGTCTTGAGTTGCATCCACAATGTTTAATTTTTGGTTCGGTCGGAGCATCTATAATGGAAAATTTGGTTTTTTGGTGCTTAAATAAGACTCATTTGGATTTTTAATAGTAATATATAATAAATACTCAATCGTTCAAATTCAGTACTTCATACAATTTTTTTTAAATGAGACCAACTAATAATTTTATATCATATACCAATATCTTTATATCATCATATTTTAATATTAAAATGTATTGCACTTGCAAGGAAAAAAAGAGTACTTATATGAGACGCTTTTCACAATAGGTGTCATATGATATTTAATATTAGGACCCGCAAGAAAAGAGAGAGTACCTATGAGGTACCAATGCTTATAGGGATAAGTCACTTCTCTTGTGGATGGTATTAGGGTATCCTTGCTTCGGTGACGTAAAAGTGTATCATTGTGGCCTTTTTATTCTAGTTTTTACCTACCAGTGTCTCTGGATCTTACTCAGGTACACCTTATACTTGAGTTGAGCTTTCCCAATATATTTAGCCGTTCAAAAAACCTACACTTAATTTTCTTCCTTTCTTTTCTCTAATTCCTTATCTTATTTCTCTATCTCTCTTAATCTAAATCTCGCTTTTGATTATATTTTATTTCAGAGAGAGTAAGATTGAGAGGGAGAGAGAGTTAGGAGAGAGAAAAGATAAGGAGAGAATCCACATCTCAAAAAACCTTATACAATGCTCAGGTTGATTTCAAATGGCACTATTAACGTTATTACGGTATTGTCTGGATTAATAATTTTTTACATTAGTACTCCATCCAATCTCTTAGAGAAAGAAAAAAAAAACATACGTATTAAGAAAATTGATTAACTACATTTAAGTCATGATAAAAAAAAATATATATTTCCAATTTTATAGTTGCCTTAAAATTCTCACGATGGAACATTTTCATCAATTATTAAAAAAAAAAAAACTATAGTCAGCAGTGGCGGTGCCAGTAAATTTATGGAGCCTGAGCAAAAATTTATAGTAAATTCATATGTGACATAATATATAAACAGTCATAAATCGAAATAAAAGAGGTTTATCATTTTGTCAACAAAAGTACAATTTAAAATAGGGTTATTAATTGAAATTGACCATGTAATATACGTGAAGTCTAAAAATTGACCCTGTAATTAAATAACATGTATTCTAACCATGTAATTCAAGATTTTTATTATTTATAACCTTGTAATATACGCGAAGACCAAAAAAGCAACCGAGAGATTGAATTTTTCATGATTTCTTAGAGGTGTGTTAAGAACGTTACAATATGGCTTTACACAAAAAATTATAAATTTTTGACAAACGACAAATTAATTATGAATTTTTAAAGTGTCAAAAACTTAAAAAACAAAACAACGGAAATCTCGACCTATAAATCAAATTTTGAGCTCATTATTTGCAGAGACATATATAAAAATACATAAAAAGGATTTGTAAAGTTTCATAGCATTTCTAAGTTGTTTAAATTTATTTTGATTTTTCAACCAAAACGTGCAAAATTGAAATTTTGTTCTGCATAAGCGTATACTCACAAGTCAAATTTAGTTCCATAATTTTGTAGGCATGATTAGAACATGATAAGAACCTTCACAATGAAATTTTGTAGTTTTTAAACGAGATACAAATTAATTATAAATTGTTTAAGAAATTCATAATTATGAGGAAATAAAAATTCATAATTAATTTATTCCTGGTCGAAGAAATTTAATTTTTTGTGTAAAGCTATATTAACGTGCTAAACATGTATGAAAAAAATAGTGAAAATTCAACTTGTAGGTCACATTTTTAGACTATGTATATATTAAAGGGTGGTCAAAAATAAGAAGAAATTCAAGTTACAATGCTAGAATATATGTTTTGCATTTTACAGAGTCATTTTTCTGACATAATATATATTACAGACTCAATTTGAACAATTAACCGCTAAAATAAGATAGATGAACTCGTCAAAAGTGTGCTAAATAAAATTAGGAGGTAAATATCTTTTCTGAGACCTATTTGTGTGTGAGAATTTTCAGATTTTGTCCAAAAATTTTTTTGGTAAGTGTGTTAATGAGATTTTAGGTTGGGTCTAATTGGACAAAAATTATCGATCGAGCTCAGACGCCGCCCGAGATCGTCGGGCGATGAAACCGCCCTTGATAGTCAGCCCCTAAATAAAACAAGGGAACGATAACATGACCTCTTGTTGTAAATAAATATAATTGGAAGAAATTTTGAAAATGTTAAACATGGGAATGTGACCATGAATTAATTGTAATAGTCTTTTTATTATATTTTAGTCCATCACTTTTTTCCTGCTTTCATACAAGATCGGAGAGAGTTGATGACAGAGCATCATATGACTTTTTTGTTATATTTTTAATACTTTTTCTTTGCCGTCAAAGACAAATAAGATGAGAGTTAGAGAAGTTATCAATGGTTTCAAGAACATATTGTATTGTTTTCACTTGAGTCGTAGTAATTTAATTTTATCCTAGATCATACTTGAGTCGTAGTAATTTAATTTTATCCTAAATCATACTACATATTGTATTCTTTTTGGTTTCAGCTTCTTCCTTACTAAAGCATAAAGTAGTTGCTCTTCCGTTTTACTTGCCTTGGGTTGCCGGTTGGAGCAATCTTAGAAAAGATAGAGACTTGGAAGCCGGTTATCGACACATTGGAGAAAAGGATAGGTAGTTGGAGGAATAGATTTGTGAGCCTTGGTAGGAGAGTGGTATTCATTATTTCAATGTTGGCCTCAATTCAAATTTTCTTGCTCTTTTTTTTTTTTTTTTTTTTAAAACGCCTCCCAAAGGGTGAAAGAGGTTGGTCGAAATCCAATGGCGTTTGTGAGGGAGGTTGTTTTTCTTCCATTTGCCACTCCTTGGAAAGTGGAAATGGCGTTTGTTGAATGAGGAAAAGGCCTTGTGGAAAGATGTGTTAAAGGCAAAGTATGTTAGAGATTTTGACTATAAATCAAATATTTTTGAGAGAGATAAATTTAAACTTCCCCCTCTTTGGTAGAAAGAAGTGTGTAATCTAGAGAAGGTTTCTGAAAGCAACCAAGATTGGTTTATGGAGTATGCAAAGAAAAAGATAGGTAATGGAGAATCTACATTCTTTTGGCATGATACGTCCTGGTGGGGGATAATTTCCTATCTCTTGTCTTTTCGCATTTATTTTTGTTGTCTCTTCATGATTTGGGTATAAAACTACAATCCCTTTAAAAATTTCTAAATTGAAAGTAGCATTTTAAAAATTGATCAACGGCTTAATCTTATACATTCAAAATATAAAGAAAATAAATAGTTTTAGTGTAGCTTCTAATGCTTTCATTTATGTCGTGGTGTTTACTATTACGTTCTTTTGATATAATATATTTTTAAAAAAATTATTAAATTTCATTACATACATTATAGAACAATATTAATGAATGAAATCAAGGAAGAACTGAGGAGCATTCACATATATATTAGAATATAGACGAAACGAATTCTTTAACTAAAAAATAGTAGTAAAAATGTTTTTACAACAAACCAAGTCTTATCTCACTAAATAGAGTCGGCTAAATAAAAATATTGTTACATGTACAATAAAATTCAGAGAAATAATATTGTTTGAATTGAGAGATTCCACGGTATTTCCTAAGTTTCAATTTGGATGCAACCATATATTTAATTTGTAAAAATGTTTTTAAACAAACTAATTAATCAAAGCATCATTCATGTGCTAAGATTATTTAATGAAATTTATTCAGCTTTGTAAACTTAAAATTGCACAAAATGATAAATAATGTTTTTATACCTGAATAATTATTGGTTCACAGTAACTGATGCATGTATTTCTGTAGAATAGGAGCAACAAGTTTTCTGTAAACGGATTCAGTAGGGTGAAAGCTGTCCCAAAACACATAATCCAAATCGTTCTGACAAGTGGGTTGCAAATGGTTGCATAAATAAGTAACTTCTAGTTTACCTGTGCCACAACATCCTCTGTCTCCAACTTTATACCCTACAAGTGGTAAAGAAATTTTTTCAGGGGTTAAATCTTCAATCAATTGTGAAAAGCATTAAATCTTTCTTTCCACAAAAACACTAAGATATTTTTATTGACAGCTACACACTATCTAACACTTCTTTTCTTTCTATTACTATTAAATTAAGAGAATTTTATGTGGATTCTACTACGTTTATCTTATTCATTTTCAAAATAAAGAGATATACCGATATGAGTTTTATCTAATAAACGACATAGTGAATTACTACCACTCCTAAAATAGAAGTTTTTTTTTTACAAACCTAAAATAAAAGAATTATTAGCAAATTATTATGTAATTTTCTAAAAATTCAATTTGCAACGTAATTATTTTATGATTGATTTCTTAAATTGTTTGATTGTGAATAATCTAGATGAGGTATTTTTGGAAAAAATCTAAATCTAAGAGAGATTAAGGATAAGGTAATCTATGATGCACATATACTCTTCAACTTATGTGTGTCTCTGTGTCGTATACATGTTTGGTGTCCAACGTCGACATAACATTGTCACTATGATCACATTAAATTTTTTTATTTTCTTAAATTATAATTGATATCGACATATTGGTGTCTGTTTTGTGTTCGGTGTCTGTGTTTTCTAGAATATAATTAATACACTCTCCGGTCACTATTATAAGCAAAATTGTATATTTTGCATTCTTCAATTAATTATGTATATAATCTTTATTATAAACCACATACGTCATTTAATGAATGAACCTAAAAATCAAATTTTTATTTATATTAGTGACTAAAAAATGTATTTATTTTTTAAAATGACACTCTTTACTATACAAACCGTTCGTTTTTATAAGATTGAGTTAGAATTAGTATAAAACTCAAAACAAAGTGAAAATTGGAATTACCATATTTTTGGTTGTTTACAATAATATCGAGCAGAGGGTTGTAAACATCCATGTAAGCAATCCTGCTACTTGGAAAATTCTGCTTAAAGGTATCAATCCCAATTGACAACTTGTTGTTAAAATACACAGCTGCATCATTGTACTGTTGCACACATGTTCTTATTATCCCTCCTGCCATTGTTCTCTGAAACGGTACACACCCCATTGGTGGTGCATTAAATACTCCTATCCTCCTTGCACCTAATTGATACATTTCCTTTATATTGTAAAGACAAGAAAAAATAAATAAATGAATTACATTATCAAAGTTAACATTTAAATAACCATTACCAGCATCACATATATAAAAAAGTGCTGCTAACAAGTGTTGTAAGTATATTGATTAAATATTTTAAATAAAGAAATTATTTATTGAAAAAATTAAAAATATTTTCATTTTCAATTTATTAAATACACAATTTTTATAAAAAAAACCTACTACTTTGAACCATTAAACAATGTTTTTAAAACACTCAATAAAATTTCATTATATAAAATACTACCTCTGATCTTTTTTAATTTTCAAAAAAGACATTTGAAAAGACACAGAGAGTAATAAAATTATATATATGTACCTGGTAGAAATTTAAAGCTGAGTTGACCAAAAGGTCAGAGTATGTAGGAAAGTCATATTGTGCTTGTCTCAAATGAGACAAGAAGTACGTGTTAGAAATATCATTGCTTCCTAGTACCACAAGAAAAAGACTATTGGCTACGATGAAATTTGCTCTATCTTCACCAACTAGTCCTTTAAGCCTCACAATGTAATCTTTGAATAAGTCCAGCTGGCCAGACATAGATATAGCTACCTGTTATATAAATATACATGAAATAAATATCAAACTTAATTTTTTGTTCATAACATTTTTGAGGAATTTTTTTTCTTAATTTAGTCTCTAAACCATTAAAATATAGCAAATAGTCTTTTTTTAATGAAGTAAATAGTCTTAAAACTATTATTATTAATCAATTAATTAATAACTTAACTTGTATAAGAGAGAGAGTAATAGTTACATGACAAATTTGATGAAATGAAAATAGTTTAGAGACTATTTACTATATTTTTATAATTCGGAGACTAGACTAAAAAAGGGTAATATTTAAGACCAAATTGATAATTTAATCTAAAAATATTCTAAAAATATGTATACCTCTAATTTTGCTGTTAAAGGATCATATCCTGCACCACCAGATGCAAAGTTAACACCTGTGGCCAATTCACTAGGCTGGAGATTTGGATCCAAATATGCTGGTAGATATTCTTTAATGCCTAATTCTTCAACTGATAGTACAATTTAAAATGAAAAGAAAAAAAAAACAATATTAACATACACACATCTTGGACTCGACTATTTAATTTATAAGTTATAGCACTGCAACAAAAATTAGTATAGGTTTAATCAATGAATGGATCATTTACATACTTTTTTTGCTTATATTTTGTCACGGAGATGTTTTGTATATTTTGCTGCAAAAGAGTCTAACTCATTTTTTGCTATATTTATAGAACTTATTAGAAGCATAACAAACTAGCAAATCCAAGCAAAATGCAACTATAAGTAACTAGTTATAATCCCTTTTTTTTATCCATATATTAATATGTGTAATAAGAGTGAATAGTATACCTACAAAATCCGACGGAACCTTTCCGTTGCTAAATCTTCCTGTTGGAATTCCTCCTTTAAAATCTTTGCCATAAGGTGGGAAATTGCACCGAGATGGTGTTGTCATGTTGTTGTTATTTCCAGTATCCATGATTGAATCTCCAAACACAAACACTGCTGGAATATAAGTATTTGGTGGAAGTTTCAAAACAGCATTTGTTTTGCAAAAAACAACTAAAAATATTGTCAAACGTAGAAGAAGTGTAGTGCAAATTGAAGTGGAAAAAAGATAATGCAATAGGGAAAAAGAATAAGATGAGAACATCATTAAAATTGAACAAAGTATAGAAACTGTAATAACGGTATATTATTTTGTTAACTAGGAATTTCTCCTTTTTCTGCAATTTGATGGAGGAAGGTAATTGTAATAATGATATTAGCAAAGACAAAATTGAAGCCTATTTATTTCTGGTTTGAGATCACAGTGCAGTGAGTGCTTTACATAATAAGAGTATGAATGGATTGTATTATTGCATGTGCATGCATTTAATAGGTTCTGGCAATTACACCTAAACACGGGTGAGAGCAACTTTCATGTAACCTTAATGGGTTTGGTGACAGAACCCACGTTAGATTTATAAGTGGAAACAATGTTGACAACCATGCTCCTTGGTTCTATCTTTTCCATTGGATACACCCTTTTTGTTCAAGCCTTCAATAGACACTGACTCTGTATTTTTTTCAAAACTTTCTAAAATGGTTAATAGTTATTTTCGATGAATGTGAAACAAGTAGCTACAATAGTCTACGAATGTATCAAAATTTTAAAATAGTAGAGGTTGAGCAATGTATAAGTGAGAGGATCCATAAGTCCAATGCCTTCAGGTTTTGAGTTAAGATGTGGTGTCCAACTCACTTGTATGATTGTTTTTGGCTCAATGTAGATCATCCTCCAAGTTTCCCTCATGACTAGGGTTAGTTCTTAGGCTTTTGGAGCCCTAAGCGAATCAATAAAGTTATGCGCTTTTAATTATTCAAATGTCTTTCTTTTTGTATTTTGTGTTACAAAAGATTTGTTCATAAATAAGGTTCTTTAAAAAAATTCAATAAACTTAATCAAATCAAGTTAAAAATATATATGCATATATTACTAACTACTAAGTAAAAATAATAATTTTGACTCCTCCAAAATGTTTGTTTGTTAATTGACTAGCTATACATGGTAGATTTCCTACTTGTGCCGGATTGAGTAAATTTGAAATACAATGTGCTCAATTGTACAATTTTTGTAAAAAGGAGAATGAAACTCATTATCATCTAAGGTTGTTTGGAAAGGTGTAATGCAATGGAGTAACATTAACATCAATACCAGTAATCGTTAGTCTATAATGCAATATATTCAAATTAAATGCAAGAAATGATGGTACTCATCAACGGAGTGCAACTTAGTACGTATATGATTTGGAAAGAATGAAATGCCATAATCTTTTAGAAACATCATCTGCCAGCTCATGAGCTCCTTAACCAAATCAAAAAGATTGAATACATTAGAGTTTAAAAACTACACATGAAGAGCCTAAAATCAAGATCGTGAGGTCGTGACTTTTTCTTGTTTTGTTTAAGCTTAACTCTTGTTTTTTTATTTGTTAGTGGTTCTTGCCGCTACTCTCATCCATGCTAAGGGTCATCCCTCCTCATAACCCAACCGTTTTGAATGAAAATGTGGTGTCCAAATTTTCGTTGTAGGTGAGTGGAGATGGATGGAAGTTGAAATTGGAAACTGCAAAATATCGGGTATCGAAGAACGTCAATAGTGGAGGTGGATGGAACCTGAAATTGGAAACTAGGCAGGGGTAAAATACTATATAGATGAATTATCATCTTATCCATAAAATTGCTTAACCCCACAATTTCATCAAAATTACTTTTTTTTAAAGGAATTCATAAAAACTACTTGTTCATAGAAGAGCATTCCATTAATCCATTATAAATTTTGCTCGTTTTTGTTCTTTCAAACACAAACATTCGCAAATCGCAACTAAATTGCATCCTTCAATATCAATTTCTTGTGTCGACTTGTTGAGGTAGGCAATATTTTTCTTTTTCATAGATGAATAGGTCATCATTGAAACTCACACCCAACGGTTAGAACTCGAATTTAAGTTAGCTTAACTCAGTTGGTACAGACAATGTATAATATATGCAAAGTCGGAGGTTCAAACCACCACACAAAAAACAAAAAATAGATCGAGGTAGATTTTCCTAACATATTTTAATTTGTTTAATAAATGTGAAGATCTTGTGGTAGTTGATGCGTTGGCAATCTCGTAGCTCTGAATAGATGGGATTTTTGTTTTTTTTGGTTACATGAATAGATGGGATTCAATATGAAAAAAAAAAAAAAAAAAGTGTAAAGTTTAGTAAATAAATATCGTGACGAGGATAAGAGAGTGTGTTTCATACCATAACTTATTAATTGCTAATCGACTGTTAGCTACTACTGTACCTATCACTATCACTATTTTAATAATCGGACCAACAGTACAAGAAAATAATCCTTCAAAAAAAACAGTACAAGAAAATATATGAATTTTTTTTTTGAAAGGGAAAGAAAAAACTATATTTACAAACTCTAGATCATCGGATCACATTTTTTTTTTAAAAAAAATCGAAAAGTAAAGACCGAAAATAATTACGTAGAATCCATGTAATTTAGTAGAATTTATTTAAATTTTAACTAAAAAAACTTTTATTCGTAATTCAATGGTTGGATTAAAAAGTATTTCATCCGAGCAAATATATTTCATCCGCTTACACTTGCATAGCATGAAACAAGTGATATTTTAACATTATTTTAAGAGAAATTATACGTGTGATTTGTGCACTACATCTTCTCTACCTCAAATGTTAAATTTATTTATTATTCGAGCAAATATATTTCATCCGCGTAAGCTTGCACAATTGAATTACATACATCAACAAGACCTAATTCTTGCACATTATTTGGTCGTGAGTATTAACATATATGAATCTTTTATATATTTTAAGCAAGCCAAGTATTCTCTTACAGTGAGAGAGGCATAAAATAGAGAAGAAATTTTCATATTAACCTTAGAAGAACATAAGAAATTAGATATATGAATTTCTGTCAAAAAATAGATATTAGATATATTAATTTCTTAATATGTATTTTGCTTTGACCAACACCTATCTATTCAAAGAGAACAATAATGAAAATCAACTAAATTTAGCAATAAGTATAATGAACCGCAGAAACGATAAACTTATGCAGTTATAAAATCTTATCGTTGATGTTTCCTTGAATTCCATAACTATGTTATAGGTTGATTTTATTGTGTGATGGACGTCCTCTGCAGTTTGTTCAAAGTCGTGCAATAATTGGTCTAACTGCCATAAATCATAGGAAACAAAATATGAACTATCACATGTCACAGCTAAGATTGCACATTTGGCATGGAAAGTGTTGATCACAGCCGATCATAGCCGAAGGCTATGAAAGTTATGGTTGTAGGCCTCCAATTATTTTAGTTTTAGATTATTAAGATTAAGATAAGATTTAAGGTCTAAAATTGGTTTGGTTTCAAAGAGTTTAAGGGGAAAAGAATGATACCCATTAATTGTGAAAAAGAAATGTTGGGATATTTGAGGTTCGAACTCGCACCATAACACAATAAATGTATTTTTTTTTCCTTTTTATCAAATAAGATGCACTTACGCGACGTTTAGTCTCAAATTTAAGCTTCATATAATCATTTGATATATATTTGTTGTATGCGTTTACTTGATTGTTATAGGAGGGTATTATTTAGATTTCGATAAAATTTTAAAGACTTTCCGAGATACAATGGTAATCGAGCCTTTTATAAAATGTAAATAAATTTTGTGATATTGAATTAAGACCATCTAGATTTTATATAGAGGTACATCCAAATTCGATGTATTCAATCGACATTTTTCAGAACTTATAAAATGTTTTTTGCTATTAAAAAATATACAGATTTTGAGAAATTGTTTTGTAAAACTATACTCTAATTTTAGAAGAAAAACATTAACAATTCCATATATATATATATATATATATATATATATATATTGAACAAGTAAAAATGGATTATATATTAACACCAAAGTCGCTTCTTCAGCATAAGGTGTGCCTTCAAAAAACGACTAAAAATACAATAATGTTTTACTGACAACATTAGATAGAAGCAGTGCCCGGACAAGCAATAGGGCAAGAGAACCAACTATGGGCACCTAATATATATATATATATATATATATATATATATATATATATATATATATATATATATATATATATATATTATTTTTGACATAAACAAAATCAACTCATTTCATCAATAATAACAGTCTCAATAGAAGATTCCCTCAAAAAAAAAATATTCTCAATAGAAGATGATATATGGTCATGAACATGGAAACTAACATATCGTAGTGTTTGTTCAAATAAAAATAAAAATATCGTAGTGTTGTCCTAGCTAAATAAGTGGCAACATTATTTGTTTGTCCTAATGAAACTTATATTAAAGTTTTGGTAAATTCTAAGTGAAGTTTTGCAAAATTGAAAAATAGCTCCAAACATGAAACTATTTGGGTCTTCTAGATATTGCGTCAACCACTTGCTTACGTTAAAGTTTGATAGACACAATAGATAATCTCATGCTACCAACCCACTTTATCACTTCCTTTAATCCCCTTGTTTCCGCTTCATGAGGTTTTGATAGACCTTAAAACCATGTTGTTCTAGCCCTTATATACTCTTCTCCCCCCCGCGGAGGTTGTGGCAGACCTTGAAACCATGTTATATACTCTTTATTATGAAATTGGAAAAATGAAATATTATTGCTTAATGATTCAATAGTTACAAGGCTATTTATAGGTGATTGCATGTGTACCATAACAGACTATGGTAATGTAGTAGTTTATTATACTAATGACTAAGCTAAAACACTATGACTTGGAACCCAAGTCATCTCTATGAGAAGTGTCATGTAATAGCCCCCCCCTACAAGTTAGTAGTTGGTACAAATCTAACAACCCTAACTTGTAAATGAAGAATCAGTACTTTTAGTGAACAAAGAGTGATCTGTAGAAGCCTGAATGTAGTTATGTTGAAGGAGAACAGAAGTTAGCTTCTCATACCACTTTCTATTGGCCTGTTTCAAACCATACAAAGACTTGAGAAGTTTGCAGACTTGATTTGGTTTAGTGGAAGAAACACCAGGAGGGAGCATCATGTATACATCCTCTTGCAATTCACCATGAAGGAAGGCATTGTTATGGATGCCAAAGCAATAACAAGCCTGATAGTAGTCATTTTGGCAACAAGAGAGTATGTTGTAAGTTCAGATTGTAACCTAAGAGGGGGGGTGAATTAGGTTTCTAGGAATATTGGTCAATTTTTGCAAGTTTAGCGTTCTTGATAATTTTTCCGGAAACTTAATATGAAGGTATGAATGCGGAAAAATAAAAGAGTAAGGGAAGAAGAAAAGACACAAGAGAATTTATAGTGGTTCCCCTCTAAACCTTAGGGTCAGTCCACTCCCTTCACACCCCGCGAAGGAATTCACTATGTTAGAATCTTTGTTACAAGCAATCTCACTCCAAGACCCTCTAACAATCTTTCTAACACACACACAAGAAAGAAACCCTCTCTCTTGATTACAACGCAAACACCAAACACTTTTGGTGGACTTTGAATCTCCCCGAATCAAAGAACCTTTTACAACAATCACAAGATAGCACCCCACTATCTTAAACAATAATTCTCACCAACAATGGCAAGAAACTTTACAACAAAGTAATTAAAGAATAACAAATGTATGACTGTATATCTTTATCAATATCACTCTAACAAATGGACTTAGTGCTCAGAAAACTTTTTATTGAATGTTAAAGTGTGGGCAAAGTTTTCCAAACAACTTGTATGAAAGTTTGAAAGCAAGTGATATTGAAAATGTCAATTGAGATAATTAAAGTTGTTGTCTTAAAATTGTTTTGATTCTCAATTGAATTTATAGAGGCTAAAAAGTTGTTTAGGAAGCATTGCTACTTTTCAAAAAGTTTTATCAATGAATAGACACATTTAAAATGACACCTATTCATAAAAAGGGTTTGAAATGCATTTTAAAATTAAACTAGCCGTTTTAAAAAAATAAAAACTAACCGAAATGTGCTTAAGGTTAAAGTATGTATACATGCTAAATGAATTTCAAAAAATATGCTGAACGTTAAAGCATGTATACATAATCATGCCTACAAAGATAAATGTGCTGAAACAAAATTATTTGAGGCATGATTGGTTATATGATTTTTTCAAAAACAAAAATGATTTTTCTAATAAAAAACATTTTCATGCAAAAATCTTTTAAGGCAAAATCACATTTATATGAAAATCGGTGTGAGTGTGTGATTTATTTTCATGAGAGCTTTTAGCATTGCTTCATATGAGAACTTAGAAAAAATGTTTGTAATTATTTTCTGAGCATGCTAAGTTGTTCCATAAGTTAATAATGACAAATCAAAGATAAGGACCATACTTACAAAAATATAATTATGAAATCTAAGTCTCATTATATTCATTCATCAACTTGAGCCTCCATGGATATTTCTTCTTTTTGTGATGTGGTGTTGTTATCATCAAAACCCAGGCAAGTCTAAGAAGGAAATCTTCTTCACATATGTGTCAAAATAATCAAGACCCTCAATTTGAGTGTAGCCTTTGGCAACCAATCTGGCTTTGTATCTCTCTACTGAGCCATCATCATTGTGTTTTACTTTATATATCCATCTGTAGCCAATAGGTTTGATGTGATCTGGTGAATCAACAATTTTCCAAGTACCAATTGTCTCAAGAGCTGAAAGTTCAACTTGCATGGCTTTATTCCAACAGTCAAATTTGTTTGCCTCATCAAAAGTTTTGGGTTCAATTTGAGAGTGTAAAGACATGACAAAATGAGAATGAGTGTTAGACAAATTATTATGAGTAACATAATTGGAAATAGGATAAGGAGAAGCATGTAAATGATTGCAGACATAGTCTTCCAAGTAAACTGGTGTAGTTTTATTTCTACTAGATTTTCTGGGTGATTGATGAATATCTAGAGAATGAGGTATAGGGGAGGGAGGAGGTGAATGTACAATATCAGGTGAATGTGTAGGTGGAGATGGAGATGAATAGTCTTCATCATCAATGATTGAGGCAAATGGGGGAGTATCAACTGACTCAGAAGCAACAAGTTGAATAGGTGAAAAATACTCCCATTGGGAAGTGACAGACTCATTATTACTAGGATAGGGTAAAAAATGTTCATGAAAAACAACATGTCTAGAAACAAAAATCTCTCTGGAATGAACATCAAGCAAGATGAAACCTTTGTAACCTGACTTGTAGCCTAAGAAAACAGTTTTCTGGCTATGGGTTGAAGTTTGGTTCTATGTGATTGAAGTGATGAAGCATGACAAAGGCAACCAAAAACTTTGAAAGTATTAATGTAAGGTAGTTTTTGATGAAGAACATAGTAAGGAGACTGACCCTGAAGTAAATGAGTAGGGATTCTATTTATAATGAAGACAACAGGTAAAAGAGCATATGACCAATAAGATACAGGTAGTTTGGATTGATACAAAATAGCCCTCCCAACATTTAAAATATGTTGGTGTTTTCTTTCTACCCTACCATTCTATTGGGGGGTTTCTACACAAGATTTTTGGTGTAAAATACCAAGAGACTCATAAAAGGATGGTATGAGAAATTCAAGACCATTATCAGATCTTATGCATTTTGGAGTGACATTGAATTGAGTTTGAACCATTTTAATGAAAGATTTGACATGATGTGAAACTTTAGATTTAGTTTTGAGTAAAATAATCCATAAGAATCTATTGTGATCATCAACAATAGTAAGAAAATATTTATGGCCATGAATAGATGAAATAGAAAGAGGACCCCATATATCAAGATGCAAAAGTTCAAAATTAGATGAAACATGTGATGTGTAACGCCCGCTTTGAACTATTTTATTTATTTAATTATTTGATTGAGTTTAGAGTCTTTTTAAATAATTTATTTGATTTATGGTGATGTGTGTTATTTTTGTGTTATGTGTTGGTGTTTTAGTAGCATATTATATTATAATATATAAGTTATTTTGTGTAAAAATATATTGTGTTATTTGTTATAGAAATATGTTTGTTATGTAGAGATATATTTGTTATAGAAATATATTCGTTATTTGGTTTGAAAATATATTTGTTATTTGTGTAGAAATATATATATATATATATATATTATCTAGTGTAGAAATATATTTGTTTTAAAAATAATAAGATATGATGATATAATATAATATATATTTTGATGATGTGTGCTTTTATGTATTTTTAGTATTATCTTATTTGATTTATAATATAATATATTTAATTAAATATGGGTTGTTACATAATTTTAGAGAATTTGAGGGAAGGAGTAGAAATAAGATAAGATGAGTAAGAGAATATAAATAAGAGAATTAGTGTTATAATTATTTAGTACGTGATATAACTTTTGAAGAAACCTAGAGAAAAAGAGAGGAGGCGCGAAGGAGAGAAGAAAAACCTAAGAAGAACGCAGTTTGATACAGGAGACCAAATTAAGGTAAGGGTGAGCCTAGCTTTCATTATATTAAACTGTAATTCAATTCAATTATGATTAACAAGAGATGGATGAGTTTTTGAGAGAATTAAGAACTAGGTTAAGGTGAATGAATTAAAAGATGAAGTTGAAAGGTGAGAATTAATGAAAACTAGTTTAGGTTTCGAATTGAGTTTCTAGTCTTAAAAAGAGTGGATAATCTAGTAGGTTAATGAATAACTAATGTTCTAATGATAGGATAATCATAGGGTGATGTTTAAGGTCATGTTTTGAGGGTATTGGATCGAAAACGGAGTAGAAAAGGTTTCCCCAAGGCGAAACCGCAACTGAACTGCGATTTTGTTGTCGCTGTGCGAAACACGTTACTTGTTGTCTCAGTTTGACAGGTTTAAGTTCCGAACTGGGTTTAGGTGTCTTCATGAAAGTTGTAGATATAGATGTTAGCTTTCACTAGCCTTTAGAGTGACTCAATTTAAGCTTTTAGAACTCTAGATATGATTAAAATACTACAAAGGGGTCAACAGGCTCGTTCTCTTTTCGATTTTCTGTAACCGAAAAAACTAAAATAAAAACTGGGACTTTTATGTTCATAATTAGCTTTTGATGTCTTTACAAAAGTTGTAGATAATTGAGTTAGCTTTTAAATGGCTTCAGAGTGACTCAAAAATGTTTTGTGAATCTTGAGTTATGATAAAAACACTCCAAGTAGGTCTTGGAAAAAACAACATTCTCTGTTTCACGTTCTTGTGCCTTTTTCACATGTTTCTGTTCCGAACTGGGTCTTGGTGTAAACATGAAGGTTGTAGGTAATTGAGTTAGCTTTATAATGGCTCTGGAGTGACTAGAAAATGATTTGTAGATTTTGAGTTATGATGAAAATAGTCCAAGTAGGTCTTGAGAAAACTTTAAGAAAACTTAGCATAACTAATCCCAAGTTAGTCCAAAGACTTAAGGTTGATATCCAAACTTCAAACTTAGGTATTAGGGATTTAGTTGAGGTGTTTTATGAGTATTTGGCTTATGTCTTATTTAATCATACTTGATTACTTTTGAAGAATGTTATTGCTTATGAATTATGAATGATGAGTGCATAATGTGCTATACTTGTAAAGTTAATGTGATGATTTGATGTTCTTGATAATGATTATGAATCATATGCATTATGTGAACTATATTGTAATATATGTGATGCCTAAATGATGAATTTTTGATGTTGTTATATGATTGATGATTTGCTGCCATGTTGCTGTTATTATTTAATTAAAGCTGCATGAGTCGGTCTATGATGTGAGATGTTGTCCAATTTGTTGGAGTCATATGAGAAGTGTCATGATGTCTAAGACGTAAGTGATTGAGTCTCATGCATACTCATTCAGAGATGAGGGCTTATGCCCTGGAGTTTTTACTCACCAGCGACGAGGGCTTATGCCCTGGAGCTTTTGCTCACTAGCGACGAGGGCTTATGCCCTAGGAGTATATTTATGCTCAAAGCGACGAGGGCTTATGCCCTCGATTGGTACCACATGCATATAAGATGTCTAAGATGTTTAAGATGTTAGAGTTGCATAGTCGAGTTGCATTGTCGAGTCGAGTTGTTTAAGATGTTTTGTGATGATGTTCTTTGATGATGTCTAAGATGTTTTGTGATGACGATTCTTTGATGATGTTTAAGATGTTTAGTGATGATATTCTTGATGTTGCTTAAGATGTTATGAGATAAATATTTGAGACGTGCTTATATGTTAATTGTTGTTAAACTTAATTGTTGAATTATCTGTTTATTATATTGTTTGTGAATCTCACCCCTTCTGCTGGAATTGCCACCTTGTGGGCAAGTGCAGGTAACCAAGATTAGGTGCAGTCGTGTGAGGCATTCCTCACTGTGTCTTAGGTGCTCTGATATGTAACGGGATGGGGAATCTTGTCAAATGCTTTTCTGTTCCTTGCATGTCAATTATAATTTTATAAAGACTAATTTTAGATAAACTTTTGAAATGTTATGAAGAGGCCTGCGTGCCAAGACTTTTAAGATTCCGCTGCAATGTTTTGAGAGGTTTAATAACTATTTTTATGATGAATGAATTGTTATTCATTTCCTTTAAGATGTTTTAAGAAAGTGATACTCCGTTTATGTGAAAACTCTGATTTAATTTACGAAATTTTTACGTTGGGAAAACGGGGTGTTACAATTGGTATCAGAGCAGGTTGGTCCGTCCGGCCAAGTAGTTGAGTCGCATAGTGTCGTGTGACAGTTGAATATTGTCGTTGTGTTTTTTTTTTCTTTTTTCTAATTAATGGTTATGTTTTATTATGTGATCACGTTTGACTGACTAACTTTAATGTAATTTTTGTGTAATGTTTGAAGTTACTACTTTGTTATATATAATTTAAGATATTTAAGCAATAATTGAATTCATTTTCTTTTGTGCTATGAATTTCGAGGACGAAATTCTCTTAAGGGGGGTAGAGTTGTAACGCCCGCTTTGAACTATTTTATTTATTTATTTATTTGATTGAGTTTAGAGTCTTTTTAAATAATTTATTTGATTTATGGTGATGTGTGTTATTTTTGTGTTATGTGTTGGTGTTTTAGTAGCATATTATATTATAATATATAAGTTATTTGGGGTAAAAATATATGTGTTATTTGGTGTAGAAATATATATGTTATTTTGTGTAAAAATATATGTGTTATTTGGTGTAGAAATATATATGTTATTTTGTGTAAAAATATATGTGTTATTTGGTGTAGAAATATATATGTTATTTTGTGTAGAAATATTATGTTATTTGTTATATAAATATATTTGTTATGTGGTGTAAAAATATATTTGTTATAGAAATATGTTTGTTATGTAGAAATATATTTGTTATAGAAATATATTTGTTATTTGGTTTGAAAATATATTTGTTATTTTGTGTGGATATATATATGTTATCTAGTATAGAAATATATTTATTATTTGGTGTATTATTATTATTAAGTGGGGGAGAGATATATTTAATTTAGAAATAAATAAGATAGAGGAGAAGAGATATATAAATAGGAGAAGCTAGGTTAGAATAGTTGGAACGTAAAAAACAGTTTTTTTGTGAGAAAAGTAGCCACCAAAGAGAAGAGAGAAAGCAATTCTCGTTTTTCTGAAATCTGCCTCAGTAAAACAGCGATTTCTCACTTGTTAACCGTTGGATCGTGACGATTTTTGGACACAAGGTTCACAACACCTGGGTCTACCTTTTCACCGTTCGGATCATCGAAATAATGTCGGAGTTAAGAGAAAACTGTCGCGCACTGCAGCAGTATATTTGGGTGTTTTCACCACTTTTGTTCTCTTTCGTAAGCTTTGTTCATCTGAATTAAGGTAAGGGTGAGACTAACTCTCATTAAAACTAAGTATATGATTTCTGAAATTGCAATTAGCATGATTAGGTGTAGTTTTGAGAGTTTTTTGAGAATTAGGGTTATGAGAGAATTTAATGATTATATTTGTCGATGAAGTTGTTTAAATTCGATTCATGTGCTGTTTTGTTTGGCTTTGATTATGATTTGAGTTTTGTTATGATTATGTGATAATGTGAAATTGATGTGTTATTTAACAATGTGAAAATAATGTGTTATTTGACGATGATGTTATTTAAAAGGTGTGTTATATAAAGATGTGATATTTGAAGATTGTTCCATTTGAGTCGTGTCGTTGCATTTGAGTCGTGTCGAGTTGTCTAAGATGTTGAGACGTTAGATTTGTTTAAGTCATAAGATGTGAGTCCATGCATATTCATTTAAAAGCGACGATGGAGCTTTTGCTCAAAGCGACGATGGAGCTTTTGCTCACTAGCGACGAGGGCTTATGCCCTGGGAGTATATTTATACTCAAAGCGACGAGGGCTTATGCCCTGGATTGGTACCACATGCATATAAGATGTCTAAGATGTTTAAGATGTTAGAGTTGCATAGTCGAGTTGCATTGTCAAGTCGAGTTGTTTAAGATGTTTTGTGATGATGTTCTTTGATGAAGTTTAAGATGTTTTGTGATGATGTTCTTTGATGAAGTTTAAGATGTTTTGTGATGATGTTCTTTGATGAAGTTTTAAGATGTTTTGTGATGATGTTCTTTGATGAAGTTTTTCTATATGATGAATTTTGATGATGGTTTCTATCTGATGAATTTGATGATGCTAAGACGTTTCTATACATGGTTATGATGAGTTGTTTGAGATTATATCTGTTGATGAATATGATAAACTATGATGAGTTGCTTTATGATTGTACTTGTTGAAGATTATGTGATTAATTGATGTTTTAAGTTGTTAGTTGTAAATTGATGAATTATATGCTTAAGTTTAATGTTTGTGAAATCTCACCCCTTCTGTTGGAATTGCCGCCTTGTGGGCAAGTGCAGATTTCCAGGACTAGCTGTTGATGTGAGTGGACTCCTCACGTGTCTAGGTGCTCTGATACGTAACGGGATGGGGAACTTTGCTTATGTTTTCTATTCTTTACGTATTTAACTATGAGATTTTATGAACATGATATTAAAGAATTTGATGAGATTTTACATAGAGGCCTTCGTGCCAAAGTTGTTTTTAAGATTTTTGAAATAGATTCCGCTGCGAAGTGATTTAAGATTTGATTGAAATATTTTGAAGGATAAATTATTATTTATTCCATTGTGATTTTTAAGAAATGTAGCATTCCGTTTAAGTTGTGAAACTCTGATTATTAATTTACGAAATTTTTATGCTGGGAAAACGGGGTGTTACATGATGTGCTGATGGAAAATGGTAAATGCTTTTGTTTAGCAAAATGACAAATGTCACAAACTGAATTCTTATTATCAGAAACAATATTGGAATACAAAGAAGCCATCATATTTAATCTCTGATGGGAGAGATGCCCAAGTCTAAAATGCCAAAATGCTTTATTTGGAATGATAGTACTGGAATTACAAGTAGCAGGTACATTACAAGCACTAGAAACTAAACTAGTTGGCACTTTATTAGGAGAAACAGAAGAAGCATGAAACTTGTACAATCCACCCTGTTGGTTAGCCAAACCAATCATCTTCAGGGATGTTGAGTCCTGTATGATGCATTGATTAGGCAAAAATTGAAAAATACAAGATAAGAACTCCTAGACTTTGTGGACAGACATGAGGTTCAGTTTAAAAGAAGAAGAGTAAAGAACATTTGTAAGATAAAATTGAGGGCTGAAAATAATAGTGCCAGCATGTGTGACAGTGACTATGGAACCATTTGGTAAAGTGACATCAACAGGTGAAATAGAATGATAAGAAGTGAATAATTGCAAATCACAACAAATGTGCTCATTTGCACCAGAATCAATCAACCAATGTGAATCAGATAATGAAGAACAAGTAGTAGAATTGATTATACCTACAGAAGTAGGAGTCATAGAAGAAGGAGTGGTGTAGCTAGAAGAAACTTGAGGAGCAGCAATATGGTTGGTGACAGGACTATAAGAAACTGAAGTTGAGGGAATTAAATTGGCCTGTTGCAATAAAGCTACAAACTGTTCCATCTTGTCTTGAGACAAACCAGATACACCAGAGGAACCATTGACATCAGATACATCACTAGAAGTGGCATTAGCATGTGAATTTGGCTTATTCACATTGGAAAATCCATGCTTCTGAAAACAAAAATCAACTGTGTGATTGTTTTTGTTGCAGAAAGTACAGTGTCTAGTAGAAGGTTTGTTGTAAACACCTTTACCACGCCCGTAAGACCTTCTGGCATCATATGCATTGATTTAAACAATGCTATCTTCAAGAGTTACCATAGCAGGAACCGAAGCATTATTACTTTCTTCTTGAATAACCAAATAAAAAACTTTGTTCAATGTAGGGAGAGGATCCATTAAGAGAACCTGAGTCTTAACAACTGAAAACTGCTCATTAAGACCATTAAGGAATTGAATAATTTGATCTTCAACTCTATAGGTTTTTGGTACTTTCATAGCATCACACTTGCATGGAAAAGGACAATGGCAATTAGGAAGAGGTCTATGGGAATGCAATTCTTCCCATAAAGCCTTCATCTCTGTAAAATAGTCCAAGACAGATTTAGTACCTTGCCTAAGAGTGTTCAGTGAAAATCTCAATTGAGCAATACGAATACGATCAACTTTGGAGAATCGTTCCTTTAAATCTTCCCATACATCAAAAGCATTATCATGAAAAACAATAGTTTGTGCAATGGAGTCTGAAACCGAGTTGATTAACCAAGATTGAACAAGATGATTGCATCGTTCCCAAGCGTTGCGGTTCAGATCATCCGTATCAGGCACATGAAGTGTTCCATTGATGAAAGAAAGCTTGTTTTTGGCAGCTAAGGCACGTTGCATTGAACGACTCCATGCAAGGTAGTTAGAACCATTGAATTTTGGTGAAACTACAACAAAATTTGGACCTTCACTTGGATGAACAAAATAAGCAGATTCAGAATCAGAATTGTGTTGTTGATTATTGTTGCGAGCCATGAGAAATAGAGGAATATGAAGATGCGATAATGGCGAAAGACGAAGCAAGAAGAAAGTAATCAAAGAACAGAGAAACATAATGGAGTGAAATCAAACTCAATAACGAAGAAGAACGCAAAGCTTCTTCACAAAAACAACAAGAAAACGCTACAACTTGAGCAACGAAAATGGCGAAAAGAGAATGAAGAAGATGAAGATGCAACAAAACTGCATCTACAAGGCACAATGGAAAACGGTTACAAGGACCGTAACAAACTTTCCCTTGAGGGAAAATCTGATACCATATTATGAAACTGGAAAAATGAAATATTATTGCTTAATGATTCAATAGTTACAAGGCTATTTATAGGTGATTGCATGTGTACCATAACAGACTATGGTAATGCAGTAGCTTATTATACTAATGACTAAGCTAAAACACTATGACTTTGAGCGCTCATGTAATACTCTTCCTCCCCCCCCCCCCCAAGACACATCCCTACGCCATATAGCATCCTTGTTCCTTGAAAAATTGTTGTTCTAGCCCTTTTCATGACTTCTCCACCCGCATTGGTCTTGACTTGTTTCCGCTCTCCTCTAGTAATCCTTCATGTTCACGAGCCTACTGCAATTGCAGCAATGCGTCCTGCTCCATGTTCACATACATGAGTGGGCCTGTATCGATATTGCTCCATATCTTGACATTCTTCCTCTTCCATATGAACTATAACGTCATGAAAAAAAGTGTCACTAAGAAAAATAAAAAGGAAAGGAGAGAAGAAAATGAAGCTTAAACACAATTTGTGTACCCTTATTTTTTGGTGGATATCATAAAATTTGGTTATATATGTGCTCATTATTCAATTTTCAATGAGATATCATATATTTGTATTAATTTATTTGAAAATAAAAAATCTTGAATGAATCTTGCCGGTAACCGAAAAAAAAAAAAGAATGAATTTTTTCTATTAGGTACCGATATCCAATCAAATTTCAGAATACCTAAGAATTTACCTTATTTTATTTAATGGCTAAATTACATCAAGGGTCATTTAAGTTTGAAGTTTGTAACAGATCGATCTTTTAAGTTATTTTAGTCATACTTAAGTCCTTTAAGTTTGAAGTTTGTAACAGATTAATCATTTAAGTTACTTTGGTCACACATAAGTCCTTTAAGTTTGTAAACATTTTCAATATAGTTCTTATGTTAACCAAACATTACGAAAACGATGATGTGGCAGAAAAATTAAATTGAAAACGATTACAAACTTGAAGGACTTATGTGTGATCAAAATGACTTAAAGAATGAATATGTTACAAACCTCAAAATTAAAGGACTTATGTGTGACCAAAATAACTTAAATGACCAATTTATTACAAACCTCAAACTTAAAGGACCCCTACACAATTTAGCCTTATTTAATTTAATCCACAGCTTTGGTCTCTTTTTATTTTAAGGTTATGCTTAGAAATAAAATAACAAATAAGTTAGTTGATGATGGCCTTATAACTGGTGGTGAAATGATTGATTGTAGATAAGTTTTTTTCTTTAAAACTCGGTATCCGATTTAAAGACGACTAATTCGAGAGGATCAATCCTACCGCTCACTTGTGGGATCCATTTAATGTCAGAGCAAAGTTCTGTGTGAACTTGCACATCAAAATTGACATCATAGGTAATCAAACTTGAGACTTTGAGATGAACACACTTTTCAAGATCCTGTGTTAACCACTAAGTCAACCTCAAATGGGTTGATTGCAGGTAAGTTAACCGATGTGGTCGGTAAAATTAACAATTGAATTACATGGTAAATATATAGTGGCATTAAAAGTATTTTTAATCAATAATTATTTAAATTAATTGGTTGATTGCTTGGAACAATGCCATATATACACATAATTGATTGCTTGATTATTTGGTCTCGAGAGTAAAGTTTGCAGATTAACTAGTCCCAAATTGCCTCTCACGAGACATATCATGCATGCATGTATACATAAAACAAAACTGATCACATGAAATCGTTGACGTATTTTTGGACTATAGGAGCTATGAGCCGTTTGTAAACACTTTCAGTTGGATGAAAACTATCCCAAAAGACAAACTCCATATCATTTGGACACGTGGAAGACAAATGGTTGCATAACAACACAACCTCTATTATGCCCGTGCCACAACACCCTTTATTTTCCACTTTATATCCTGCAAATTACAATTTCGCTAAAATTATTAAATAGTAAAAATAAAGTTATCAGTAAAAAAAAAAAAAAGTTTCCCTATAGGTGGGAATGAAAAAGAAAATTAAGATGTTAAAACAACCAAAAATAGTAGTAGTAATGTTTTTATTGAAAAACACCAATTATTTTATACTAATATTTAATGTAATATGTAAAGTTTCAAGACAATCTTACCATTTTAAATTTTTTAATATGTGCAAATTTATATATGATAAAAAATCCTATTTATAAAGTGCAGAATTTAAGTCTTTTGGTTCAAACTTTTAGGTTACCGACCTTCACATTCAAGAACACTCATTGGTGCACTCTGTTCCTACATTTTAATTGGACATGTGCAAAAACCCAATTAGTGTCGGAGTTATGTCCACTAACTAGTTCAATGTATTCTCACCCTCCGATTAAATTGATTTTTAAGCTTCTAAAATTGATCTAACGCATCTGAAAATTACCAAATACTTCCTCCGTCTCATATTATAAGCAAAAAAAAAAATCACATTTATTAAGAAAACTAAAACATAGTAGTTTGTAACATAGTTTTTTGTGTTATTTTTGAAATAAGTTTTATAGGAAGATGTAAAAACAATTTTCATTGGTTGTTGGTTATTGAGAAAATGAAAGAGAGAGCAAATTGAATGCACTTTGCATTTAATTTTCCTTTGGAAAAGATAATTGTTATCTTTTTTACTTATAATTTGGGACAAAGAAAATGAATTTTTTTTGCTTATAATTTGGGACGGAGTACCTATTTAACAACACTTAATCGTGGTTTGCTCATGAACTGAATGTTAAAGAGTGAATTACAATTAACTTCCGTTGAGATATTAAAGGTAATTTCAGATGCATGAGCGCAACTTTAAAAACTTAAAAAGCAATACTCCACTTCAATTGGATTGGAATTGTGAAATAATTTAACTAGTATCAGACCTACGTCCATTAACTAACTAAAAAAAAAAAAATACCCCTAAAAAATCTAATTTAAATTTGGCCTTAAACTTCAACAAAAAAAGAAAGATAATTGCTTTTTAAGTTGCTAAAGTTGTTCTCCCGCACACCAACAACAATTAACTATCATTCGTTACCTAAAATATGCTCTCTAGAACGTCACTTAACTATAGTTGGAAAATTTTAGGGTGTCGGAGAGCAATTTTAATCCACTATGTTCTCACACTCAAGTGACCTTGTGCAAATAATCCAACAAAAGCATATATATAGAAGTTGTAATTACCATATTTATTAAAGTTTACAATGATGTCAAGCAGAGGGTTGTAGACATCAATGTAAACAATCCTGCTGTTTGGATAATTCTGGTTAAAAGAAGCTAACCCCTTTGACAATTTGCTGTTGTATAATTTTACTGCTTCATTGTATTCAACTACAATTCTTCTTTCTATTCCTCCAGCAGCTGTTCTTTGAAATGGCAAACAACCAATTGGTGGTGCATTGAATACTCCAATCCTCCTTGCACCTAGCTCATATATTTCCTTTCATTTGTATTGAGAGTTGGAACCAAAAAATAAAAAATAACTTGGTAAGGTAATTATTTGACCATTTTATAACTATAAACGTAACTGGTTGAAATTTAAATTGGTCCTATTAAATTTATGTGGAACTTACATGATTCGGTGGATGACCATTTTAAATTTCAAACAATTTAAGTGAATGTGTGTTGAAAAAACGCGTTAGAGAGTTCCTTGCTAACGATTTTTACTATGAAGATATTTGTAACTTATTAATTAAACCATACCTTTAAGAAATTAGAAGCTGAATTGACCATAAGATCAGCATAATCAGGAAAATCATACTGCAATTGTCTAATGTGAGACAAGAAATATGTGTTGGAAATATCATTACTGCCCAATACCACAAGGAAAAGACTATTTGCCAAGATGAAGTTTGTTCTGTCTTCTCCAACAAGTCCTCTTAATTTTCCTATGTATTCTTTGAACAAGTCTAGTTGACCAGATAATGATATTGCTGACTGATTACAATTACAATAATAATAAAGTAAAGTTAATAAGAATTAGAAAAAATAAATAATAAAATTAACAAGTTAAATTTTAGCTTAATAATAGTTTTAGCCCATAACTCTCAAAATTGCGATTTTGGCCCTCTAAGAAAAAAACTACAAAACCGTCCCCTAAATTTTACATATGTGACAGTTTTTGACCCTAAAGCCAATTTTGACTCGGTCTATGCTGATGTGGCACCTTAAGTGAGGTGCCACGTGTTATTTTTATTTTTATTTTTTTGGCCTTGGGGCTCAAAACTGCTATAGTTGCAAAACTTAGGGACAGTTTTGTAGTTTTTTTCTTAGAGGCCAAAATCACAACTTCATAAAAATTAAGAGCCGAAAACTGCTATTAAACGTTAAATTTTTAATGGCAACTTTTGAAAAGAAATTAGGGCTTAAGCCTTAACGCATGTGTACCGCAGTTTGAGATGTCAAAGGATCAAATCCAGCACCACCAGATGCAAAACACACACCAGTAGGTAGATCACTGGGCTGGAGATTTGGATCCAAATATGCTGGTAGAAATTCTTTAATACCTAATTCTTCAACTAACCACAATACAAAAAAGTAAGTTATATAGTCGTATGTATACAGTTATTAATTAACCATGTACATTTCAATACAAAATTTATTTTTTTAATTTATTAACTAGCGTCTTAAGGGTCGTCTTTGAAAACATAGTTCAGTTGATAGGGACAATGCATATTATATCTACGGGTTGGGGTTCGAACCCAAACACTTCACTTTTCCACATTAAAAAAAAATGTGTGAGTTTCAGCCACTAGACTATCTGAAGGAAAAAAAAATAGTGACTTAAGTGCCTAGAATTGCAATATATCATCACAAGCAAGTATATAAACGGATTTGATTAAGAATAAAACATAGGCCTAATACCTTGTATTATCAAATTTTTAATGTTTCTCTCCTAAGAACACTTTTTTTCCTACCAAATAGGCATTTTGTGTAGAAATAACTTCACCAAAAAAATTTCATTTGATGTGTTCTATTTAGGGATGGCAATGAGGATCCACAATCATAGATAACAGTCATGTGGTGCATGTCACATTAAATAAAAATTATATTCATCGGAATATCAACCAGACGATTTGATGGTGGTTGGAACTCACACATTTTTTTAATGTGGAAAAGTGGAGTGTCTGGGTTCGAGATCGGGAGTCGGTGCTTTGGCTCAAGTTTGATTTTGGGCTTTTATGGTTTCTTTCGGTGGATCAGAGATCGTTAGGTGGTGGAAGTTGAATGATCTTTTGGATATGAGCTTTTCAAAGGTGACTCAGCTTTGGTGTTTAGGATTGAGAGTTTAATTTTGAGGGCTGTTTTTCTTAAGGGTGAGTAGTGACGATGAACGGTGTTGGATTTCGTTTTGACAGTGGTCGTTTTTGTGAAGAAATCTATTTTAGATGGTGATGTGAATTTTGGTGGGTGTTGTTATCAGGGGTGTTTTTTAGAGTGTTTATTTTCGGGTGTTCCGTCTATATACAACGTCTTTGTTTGTATGCTACGTTTCACCGGTCTCTATTCGTCTTGAGCATTGATTTGGTTGTTTAATAAAATTTGTTGTTTCAAAAAAAAAAAAACGAGTTGATGGTGGATGGGGCAAAACCATATATTCCTACTTGTGCCGGGTAGCGCAAAGTTTCTCAAAAGAATAAAAAAATTAATTTAAAAACTGTAATTATTTACAAA
This sequence comes from Medicago lupulina, assembly GCA_958299785.1. Taxonomy (NCBI): domain Eukaryota; kingdom Viridiplantae; phylum Streptophyta; class Magnoliopsida; order Fabales; family Fabaceae; genus Medicago; species Medicago lupulina. Next base: position 71,254,820 of record OY283141.1, on the reverse strand, counting down.
AGTGAATTAGACACAAAATGTATGAAAAATAATAATTGAATGATCCTTTATTGAGTTTTCTAGAAAGAAAAAAAAATTGATTTATTGAGTTTCTTTTGTCCTCGTTATTACAATCTTGTTATTTTGTTGGGGTGATAATTTCTATTGAATATTGGGTTTGAATTGGAATCACCGCATTTCTTCCTCTCCCATGTATGTATTTATTTTAGAATGAGTGATCGCCAAGTCAATAATCAAATAAAAAAATGATAATTTATCAAAAAATATAATAATTACTAGGCGTTTAACTCAGTTGATCGTGATAATACATAATATATGTAGGGGCTGGGTTCGAACCCCATACAACCGATTAAATCAATTCAATTATGACCTAGATGTCATATACCATTTTGAACCCCTATTTTTAGAATACTGAAGGATGGTCCATTTAAAAGTTAGTAAAAAAATGAGCAATTATACAGTTTCACTCAGAAGCATTTATTTCCCTTTTGTCTTTCTTATATATCAGTCATTTATGTGATTCTATTTGAGATACTACTTGTCTAGTTGGTAGAAAAAGGGAGATACATATATGTAGTACCTATGAAGTCTGAGGGAACTTTTCCATTGCTAAATCTTCCAGTTGGAATCCCTCCTTTAAAATCTTTCCCATAAGGTGGAAAATTGCAACGAGCTGTTGTTCTCAAATTGTTGTTATTGTTACCTGTATCCACGATGGAATCTCCAAACACCAACACTGCTGGAACTGAAACATTTGGTGGAAGTTGGACAATAGCCTTTGTTTTACATGCAACAAGTAATAATATTATGAAATGGAGAGAAGAAGAAAGGGAATTCATTAAAGGAACCATTGTATATACTAGCATATGCTGCTGTACAATTTGCTTAACTTGCTTAAGTTCTGCTTCTTCCTTTTCTAAATATGAGAAGCATAAGTAATCAAAAGATATAATCTTTATTTTATTTGTATCTTAGACCATAAGAAGTGCTAAATCGACAAGTGTATCTATTTTTTTTAGCTCATTTATTGCAAGATATAATGCAAAACTATAATGTCTTTAGTTTTTAAATGACCACGTCAAGTCACTATTTTCTCGCAAGGTCTAGCATGGACCAGTGTCACATTTAATTCATGGAAGTGTTACCATTTCCCTTTTTTTTTTTTTTAACTAAAATAAAATATTATAAATCACCGATCTAGAATTTCAAGTACAGGGAGTGTCGGAAAACCACAAGGAAAAAAAAAATCAAGTTACATCAAGAGTCTGAATAGTAGTAACAAAGAACCAAAATAGCAAAAGACAATCCCGTTACAAAAAGATTCTCAAACAATGTAAAGGGTTTAGCCATCATTGATAGGTAAAAGCAAGTTTGTGACGCTTTGCTTTTAGCCACCAAAAAGATTGAATCTTAATTTTATCTAAAAGTTGTTGTAAGGAGGACCCATTTTCTCTAAACACCTGAGCAATTTGTTCGTTCCAAATGACCCAAGCGCAGGATAGTCAAATGAGATTAAAAACTAAGTAGATGCTTTTGTGAAAATCTTTGTGAAAATCGCATAGACTTTCGAACTGTTGTAAGTGATTTATGGCATGTTCTGGTTGCACCATGCTGAAGTCAAGCCATTGCAAACTACAGTTCCAAATTTTCCCAAAATAATCGCAAGAGAGGAACAAGTGATCAACATTTTCCAATTTACCATATCCGCCCACACAAAGTTGCGCATTATGTTGAAGAACATGTCTCCTTATTAAGTTGTCAGTAGTTGAAAGACGGTTCCGCAACAAACGCCAAACAAAGAGACTCGCCTTTAAAGGAACCTCCTTGTTCCACGCATATGCAGTTAGATCGATTGCTTGATTGATGATTGCCAACATCATGTAATTATAGGCACTTGTAACACTATAATTTTTTAAGCATGCAAATGCCATAGCCACATGCATGTCAGAAAGATTAGACTGCAGAACAATGTTAAATAAAAATTCACTACACTCTCTAACCAGCTCCTCCTCCCAAGAAAATAACTTACGCCTCCACTGCCACGCCTCACCATCCTCCCCCCACCCAGGAGAAAACATTTCAACCACCGTTGCCATTTTAGTAACGGTTAAATCAAAAAGCCGACTGAAACTACTTTTTAAAACTAAATCATCAATCCACGGGTCCCACCAAAAAAGAGTATGAGTTTCATCTCCTACCTCTCGACTAATGATGTCAGCAAACCACCTACCCACACCCACACATGCCTCCTCATTACACCCTCCTACGTCACCATATCTTGCAACTATAACTCTATACCATAAACTCATATTCTCCACCTCCAACACCATTTACCAAGTAAAGCGAAATTAAATTCTCTAATCCTTCGGACCCCAAACCTCCATTCTCCTTTTTAGAACAAATAGTGTCTCAATTAATCCAAGATATTTTCCTAACTTCCTCACTTCCCAAAAAAAATATTATTAATAGATTCAATAGAGGAAATAATACATGCGGGAGCCTTGAAGAAAGAAAAAAAATAGACCGAGAGAGAGGACAAGACATACTTCAGAAGTACTAATTGACTACCCAATGAGAGATTTTTATTCTTCCAACCCAACAATCTGGACTTTATGAGATCAAGCAAAGGACACCAAAAATTTAACTTGCGCGGATCTCCATCAATTGGTAACCCCAAATAAACAAAAGGTAATCGACAAAATTTACAATTAAGAACAGACACTGCCTCCGCCATCCAAGAATCATGAATGTTAACTCCTACAAGCATACTTTTGTGAAAAATAACCTTGAGACCAGATGTCGTTTGAAAAAGGAGAAGCAAACCTTTTAAAGCACGAATATTAGCCCAACTACAGTCACTCACCAACAAAGTATCATCAGCAAATTGTAGATAGAAGATAGAAACCTGATTATTTGAGCCAACCTTATAACCAGAGAAAAGACCAGCCTCCACTAAAGACTTCATCATAACATTAGCCCTTCAGCCGCTAACAAAAAATAGAAAAGGAGAAAGCGGGTTACATTGTCTCAGACCACGTTCAAATTTAAATTCATCCGTCTGATTGCCATCTACAAGAACAGAGGCCGAAGTCGTACTAAAGCACTCCATAATTCACTTGCGTGGAAGTGTCACTACTTACTAGTAAATTAATGTTTAATTATCGAACTCCCATTTTTTTGTTATTTAAGCCTCCAATTTAGGCCCTAATGTTTTTGTTAATTGAGGTTATATACGAATATAATTATGAAAAATACATGGTGTGGCATGATGTAACAGATATTTGAGTTTATTAATCATTTAGTGAAAAATTAGATCTATATTTGATGCATTTATAAAAACATTTGTTTGTATAGAGGTCAACCTTTTAGTTGAAGTTACCTCGAGAGATAAATTAGTTTTCTGATCATAAAGTTTGTTTTGACTAATCTCCTGATCATAAAGATGGTTGGTGCAATTAGTTGCAAGTTGTTAGCCATAATCGGTACAGTTGGCTAGTTGTAACGTGTCCATCAAATTAAATAATGTGGATATCATGAAATGATGTGGAGATTGATTTATTGCATATATCACTTGGATATTTTTGGTTTGCATTACTTAAATCGATCTGTTTTCTGATGGAAAATATTACTAAATTTTCTCTTTGTATGCTAGTCTTTCTAATTCTAATTCTAATTCTAATTATTTATATGGTCAAGGTTTTATGTTTATATATAGATAGAAATGTTCATAAAATAAAGTAATTAAAGTACAATGCAAAAAATTTATTCATTTTTGTCTAGACTCTTGAATTTACATTGGAATGCAATAAGTTTGAGAAAAGCCAAATGAACTCACTTGAAACAAAACTCTTTTACGTTATTTTTCTTTGTCAAGAAACTCTTAAGTAGTTATTATTCACAAATTTTGAAATGAGGTTATTTCTTAAAGAAATTTGTTGAAAACAACTCTCATTTTGTTTGATACGGTCAAGAAGAGGGAGGTCAATGCTACACACACTTTTGCGTTGGAGTATTGTTAAATATAGTTCAGATATTCGTTTTGAGTGTGTGGGTGTATGGGGGTGTTTTAGAATTTGGGGGGGGGGGGGTGGGGGGTGTTGGGGTGTTTTAGATTGTATCTTTTGCCTTGGATTATTAGCCTTGGTTTTTCTTTAGTTTTTGAGTTTTCCATGTTATATTATGGTATTATGAGTGTTTTTTAATTTCTGTTTGTCGGGGGAGCGTCACACACAACAATGAGCTATTGATCGAAGACTACAAAGAGGTCGGGATACCATATTTTCACCCCAAATGTTAAGGCATTAGAAATGTGTCACATCTCTTATAAATTAAATATTGAACACATTCATAGTTGATATGAGATTAATCACTCACACTTAACCCCAACAATTTGACACTTTGATGTCATTTGATCTCATCCTTATAAATGACATATGAACTAAATGCGCACTCGCACTCGCAAGAAATGGATGTTGGTAAATTCCACACTAAATGGCCGATTCTTTTCTTTTAAGACTTGTTTTGTACCCTTTTGAGATACATGTGCACTCACAATATGTATAAAAGTAGAATGAAAGAAATTGATTTTGGGATGGACCTTTGAAGCCCATTATTTTTCAAACCAACTAAATCTTTCTTAAGGGTAATGCTAAGATTAAAATATCATTAATTCAAAATAAATCACCTACATTGGAAAGGGAAAACTTTCTCCAAAACTACCATCTTGTATGACAATTTATGAATATAACTATACAACAATTCTTACAACTTAGGATACAAATTATACAATACTTACTCACATGCTTAAATATGCAATCAAACAAGTGAATCCTTCATCTCAAAACAAAACAGAAACGTTTCTCACAAAAAAAAAATATATACAGAAACAAATGTCACTCTTATTTACCTAAAGTGTCCTAGCAAGATCCTCATGACTCTGTAACACAGGCTTAATAGATAACTCTTTTACCTAGTCACTTCTGCCTAAACAGAAAAGGGAGTATAAGGGTACAGTTTTTGCAATACTCAAGTCATAATGCAAGACAAAATGGCTTCTACATTTTCAAGCATTGGCAACACAACATGGCTTATGTTCAATTATTATATAGAAGTAGTTGTGAAGTAGAATGTTAGCAACAAACAAAGCCCACACCAATGAGGACCATTGTAGATTGAAGAAATGACTAGCTTCCAATTTGAAGATCAGATAATAAGTTTCTTTAGACAATTATCTAAGAAGTTCTATGCTTTATTTCAATTATTGTGAGCATGACTAAATCCGGCGATTTTGTTCCATACAAAATCACACATCAATTTGTAACAACATACGAAACAAAATGTAGAGCAAAAATTACGAGACAAAAAACAAAACTAAGTACTGAATATTATCTGCATTCCATAAACTCGATCCAAAAATAGTACCAATAAAATATTCATACTGATAAGAAGGAATGAACATATGATAAATGTTGGGTCAACTTCAAATCTTCAATGCTGATATGAAGGAGTAAACATATCTTAATTTGTTCCAGGAAGTATGTTGTTGTCCTTCAAACTAACAGGAAGTGGTGGCATTGACTTGATATTCGTTCTGCAAAAACAAATGGAAAAAAATAAGGAAAGTGCATTGCATTGAGTCATATTGAAACAAATGGACATATATAGTTGTTTGAACACAGCATAACAATAATAGATCCAAGGTGCAGAAAACAACAACACTCAATTTAATTTTGTTGTTAGTTAAAAATAGTAGTTTATAATTAAAAAACAATATGTTATTTCAATGATCCAAGAGTTCTAGTAGAGACTAGTCTATAAGGCTTAGCTCAACTGGCAATGCCGATATTCTTAGATTGGACACTAATACAAATACTTATAAACAACTAAAAACAGTTTACAACTTACTCATTCAAAACTTTATCAACATTGTCTTTGATTAGGCCGAAAAGATTGATGTTATTATCCTGCACAGGGAAACAAAAAGGAAATGACATAAAAAAAGTATCGGTCAACATTATGGCAACCAAGAATGGGTAAAATGAATGCAAACAAATATAAAAGTGAAAACCAGTAATATAACATTAATTAAACAACATTAGATTTATATCTAGAAAAAACGCTAAATAGCACAGCAGTATTTTCGTGCTAAACACACGAATGCAATATCCTTAATTCCTTTTACGCTATATTAATGATTGCAAAGTGAAAAAGCAGATCAAAAGGTATTTTATTTGTTCCGGTAAATTAGCCATGCACTTCAATGGTGCTCTGCTTCCTTCTACTACCTCTTTCACCCTCTCGCGTTTTTTGTGCTTCATCCCTCTCATCTCTCCCTCGTGCTCAGATGAAAGGATTTTTCAAGAGCGAGATTTGCCTTGATCAAATCCAGGGCCTGTTTGTTTTCCAAGAGCGAACCTGCGGTACCTCCAATTGCTGCGAAAAACAAAATGCAAAGTTCAATGGAAATACTTATATAATTTAATATGGTCATGCAATGCATATACATAAGATGTCCGATACAAGAGATAAATCTCATGTATGCAAACATCAAATGATTTAAAGCTATGAGAACCAAACTTCGAAATAGATGTCATCATCAATGTCCAACTTGGTTACAAGATCAGCAGCACCTTGTTCCTGGAAAAGTTCTTAAACATCTAAGTCCCATACACAACAAAAATATATAAACGATGGCAAAATATATCTTGTAAATTCTTATTTTTAAAATTGCATAAATATCTTAAGAAAGCAACAAAGAAATAGATAGATATGTATCTAATATTCATCCACTTGACTCTTAGTGCTACATCTCGAATTTTCTTTGTCCCTATCTTTGCTGCTCCCTTTGCATAGAGTGTTGGGCCAGAAAATGATGCAAACCTACAAACAAAGAAAATTGGAATTTTAGTTCAAATAATGACTTGATTTATTGCAGAAATGAAATATATGAAAAAACGAGCTTTTTTTCAAAAAATACTTCATCGTCTAACCCTTCAAAACTCATCAATTGTTAATCTTTCATTGATTGGTTAACGTTTGATGCAGGTGGGTTAATAATTTATCACTCAAATTATTAATGGTTGTTCCGAACATGGCTAGGCCCATCCTCAATGGGTCCTCTCAAGTCGGTAGCTAGCATAAGGACCATCGCATGGACTTTTCCTAAATGAACCTAATTGCTCTAATCTGCTCACAGGTGTACCATAAAACAGTTGTCCAAGTTAGGGTTTGGAGGAACCAAAACCCTAATTCACCAATATAAAGGCTAACCATTAGTCTCCATCCATGTACACATAACCTAAAAACCTCGCCTATTTGTATTGGATCATAAGAGTGTTTGCAGGTAAACCACCTTTATCAACCTCATCACCATTCACTCACAAGGCTGCGGCTTTCTAGTACAATTAGATTAATAGTTAAATCAAGATTAAGTTTTATAATAAGATAAATAGAACAACAGATAAGAGAGAAAAATAACTCACATAGCTAGTGCTTCTTTAAGAGCACGATCTTCTTCATCTGTCCAATTCAAGGACTTGGGAGGGTGCCTCTGCTCCATACCAACACTTGTTTGCGATAAAAAAAAATAGTGATAGAAAAATTAAAATTGTGTTGAAGATAAAAATATAAAACAATTTTTTTTTTGAAGCAGCAACATATATAAAACAAGAGACCAGCACACAAAGCAAGTGGGAGGAACTCACAGTAACAATACAACAGGGATGATGTGAATTGAAGACGATCCCACAGCTACCCCAAAAAATCACCAAACAGCTCCCACAGCTTCTAATAAACAAAGCTGAACACAATAAACAGAGAAACCCCAACCTAATTGAAGATAAAAATTGAGTCAAAAAAAAAAGTTTATAATGTTGAGTCAAAAAAAAAAAAAAAAAGTTTATAACGTTGAGTCAAAAACGCGTATTGGACCAGGATTTATATGGTAAATAACATAATTAATGCTTCCCTAAAAAAACAGGATTAACGCTATTATTTTAATAATATTCCTTTTTAAAAAAAGCGTATTGGACCAGGATTCTTTCTGTTGATTTTTTTTTTGACAAAAAAAAAATGAATTTCATCACTTTTATTTCATGAACCATGATTGATAAATCTATTTTTCCCCATTGATAATTTTTAAAACAAATCCAAACCACTATAATTGATAAAAATCTATTAATGGAAACTATGAAAGTATTACGGAAAGAAATTTTTTATTAATATTATTTTTTGTAAAAAGTGAAATCAATCTTTTCAATATACAGATGTAAAAATTAAAAGCTAATAAAAATATAACCTAGGTAGGGGCTATATATTACACAAAGTGTGGTGGCTTCAAATTCTTATTCTCTTTTGCAATGGCCGAGCAACAAAACAAGATGAACAAGAAAACAGAAGATGATGCAACTCTAGTGTGGGAATTTATCAAACAAGATTTGAATCATAGACGTCTTCGAAACAAATCTTTATCAGATCTTACAACAAGTATAGCTTATAATCGCCTAGCCGATTTATTACGTCTGGTTACGGATGAAAAGGTGTTAGATATACTTGACAAAAAATGGAATTCCGAGGCAAGGTATATGGTGAATGATCTACGTCAATTTTCTTTTGAAGGTACGTGGCTTGATTCAATAGAAAAATTATTTGTTAATAATCTACACAATGATGTTAGTTTTTTAGTTAAGTTGGAAGATCGTGAAAATCAACTGTGTAAGGAACATAGGGTTTTGAATAAGAGGGTAGAATTTTGGACATGCAAGCTGGAACAATCAATTGCTGCAATCAATAAAGGAAACCTTCCTACAACAATGTCAAGTTATGCAAGTCGAATAATTGAGATTGAAAAAATTTATCAAATGGTGGAAACCTTCATACAACGGCGTAAAACTATACAGATCGAGATTGAACAACTTTCTATAAAGATGAAGGCCTTGTTAAAGGCTAGAGCTGAATTAGATGCTTTAGAAGTCAACTTTTCCTCTCCCACACTTTTTAGAAATAAAACGGTGTAGAGAAGGGATCTATTTTCTTTAGGGTATATGTTAGCATTTTTTTTTTCTTATATCTTTTTTATTTTGGCTTTTTTGCTATATTTTGGATCTAGATCTTGAAAAACTTTTTTTGTTGTTTTAGTTTGGATAATTAATGTTTAGAATATTTATAGTAATTTTTTGACGAATATTTATAGTAATTATTTATATTGAATTTTCTTTTGAATGACTGAATTATCAATTTACATTTTTTTGACGATTCTTTTTAAAGTTGTGTAATCATTACTTGATCAAATCTAACAATTTATATTTTCAATACAAAACTTTTATTTTTGAATTTCCTTATAAGATGGGAGAAGTTGTGCTGGCGAGGTTATGATCCAGCGGCGACGTGAGAGATATGGTGGTGAAGTGAGTGACGAGGCTTTTGTGGAAATATCACGAGACTCTTCGATCAATTTTGTCTATCTACAAAATGTTTTAATTTTTCTAACAATTATCATTAATAATTAAAAATAAAATTAATAAATTTACTTTATAACAAAACTAAAATTTATTTTAAAAGTTATATAAACAACATATAATATAATTACCCCTTCCCTTCAAAAAAAAAAATACCCCTTCAAAAAAATATAATAATATTTTTTTCTATAAAAGAAGAGTTCAATGGAGGTACATAGACAATGAAAAATTGTTTTATAGTGTTGTCCAATGAGAACTCATCATCTTTCCATTTTAACATATTTGGTAACCGTTTTGTAAGATTTTTAAGTTTTGATGGAAGTCAGGTCCAAGAATTGATTTAGCTTAAGGTTCGGTCTCATCGTCTATTACGAGGTTCCATTTAACGACGAACAAACCCATCTAGATTATCATCGAAAGAAAAATATAGTTTACACTTATAGTACGTTTTCTCGTTTCCCATTATCGAAATAATCTAATTTAAATGCATTAATAAATATATAAAACTTTTTTACGTTAAATAGTTTATATAAAAGATTTCTAATGTTATATACAAAACTTTCTTTTTTGAAGGATATATATATATATATCTATATCTTTATCTTTATATAATATAAAAGCATACATCTATAAGCAACTAGGTATTTAACCCGTGCGTTGCACGGGTTTGATTATAATGTTTATTTTTTAAAGTTATTGAAAATAAAAAATTTGGTAAATCTCTATTGAATTATATTTTAATTAAAAATAAAATAACTTTTAAAATATTTTTAAACTTATTATTCTCTCATCGAGTGAATATAGAGTATAAAGTAGATAAAAATTACTTTTGAGATAAATAGTGTGTCATTCACCTCTATTAAAAATCAATAAAAATTTCTTTTAATATATTTTCTTGGTTTAGTTTATATCTCCTATTTTTGTTTACATTTATTTTAATACATTTGTGGATTTTAGATATTATCAAATTTATATTCTAACTTGAGTGAATGAATTATTTTATTTAAAGAAAATAAAAGGAAATAACTCAATTTTAATAAATAAATAAATTAAATGACTCATTTTCATATGTACGATTCAAACACTTCATGACAACATAGTTTTTAGATAATAATAATAATTATTATTCATCTTCTCATCCTCCTTTTTACAAATAATTTATTTACTAAAATTTAATTTTAATAATTATAGTTTCATTATTTCATTTCAGCATATACGATGGATGCATATTATATTTAGCATTTTGGTGCTAAAATACAAAACAAATTTTTTATTAAAATAAAAATGTTGAATTTAAAAAACATATGGAATATGATTTTAGCAAATCTATTCATTAGCCGGGCCCGAGACTATAATACGTGTTAATGAGACCTTATTTTTCCATTAACCACCTTTATATATAAATTTTTCAAGTCAATTGTAGTTAATGGTTTAAATTTATTTTTGTTGAATCTTTTTTCTCAATGAATTGTTTTATCTTTATGTGCAATAAATTTAAAATTTTATTGTATAAATTCATTTAGTGTTTTTCATAAGCAAATGCCACAAATGTGTAACTTGGATCATATCCTTTAGTTCTCTCTGTCCTGTCTTAATTATATTATAATATCTTTGTTATTGTTTTTATACGAAAAAATGGTAAACACTTGTAATCTTCACTTTTTTTTTTGGTCAATTGTAATCTTCACCTTTATAATCTAAAATACTGTTTTTATGTAAGATACAATCTTTCATATTCAATTGAAAATATTTGAATAAAAATGAATTGAACTTTTACATCATGTTCTATATTATTGATATTTACGTAAAAACTCTAAGTTTAGACTACTTAAATATATTGTAGTTTTCATTTTTTGATATATTATACTTAATTCATAAATAGAAGTCTCATTTATCCTCTTCTCCTTCCTTCAATTTTTTTTTTATTCTCTTCTCCGAATTGCATGAAAATATTATCATATCCAAATCAAGTAACAAAAGAAAATAAGAAAATTATTAAAGTAGAGTAATAAACATTATATCAATAAAAATAAAAGTAGGGCTACAATCAGGGGTGGCCCTGAGGGCGGGCTTGAGGGGCGACAACCCAGGGCACCATTTGTTTAGGGGCACCAAAATTATTATTTTTATTTAGTAGTTAGTACTATAATTATATATTTCTTTTTAATTCACTTAGATTAATTTCATTGAAAAAATATTTTTAGATAACTTTGATTATAAATGAATATTTTGCAACAAAAAATGCAAGAAAAAAAATATTTGAATAATTAAAAAGGCACAATTTATAGTTTCGCCCGGAGCACCAAAAGTCTTAGGGCCGGCCCTGTACAATACTTGGTCAATCTAAGAGTTATAAATGAAAATAAAAACTTACTAAACAATTGTAAGTTTGTAACTAATTAACCAATTTATTCGTTAAAATTTTTCATTAATACAATGGGTGAGTAAATTATCGTAGACAGGGAATATGAAAAATAGTATTTCAAAGGTTGGTGTGACAAAGTCTTTATAAAAATATAATAAGACATTAGTAATTAATAAAAATGTAACTAATGAGTTTATTAATATAATTATTTTAATTTGTAACTTACAACCTTCCATTAACCTTTATTCAACTATTATTAACATTGTAAGAAATATAATTAGTTTTTGGCTAAATATATTATTTGAGTGATCATTTTACTTTGTTCATTTGTAACATTTTTCTACAAAAATTATTTTGTCATTCTATATTTTATTTTACATAATATTAAAATATTTAAGTTGCAAAGTTCATGAGAAAAATATTATTATTTAATGAACTCTAACATTTTTGTGTTCTATATTTTTGAAAAGTATATAAACATGATAAATAGATAAAATATACTAAAAATATAAGTGTGCAAATAATACAGATTTTTTTGATAAAAAATAAATAAATATAGATGATAATAATTATCACTATGTTCATATAAACTAAATTCAAAAATTAAAATAATTCATTCAAATTTATATTTATAAATTGTAGAATTTTATCCAAACTATTTGGTTGATCTAAAAGGAACTTGAGTCTCTATCATATCATAGAAACCAAAGAATAGCCAAGAGATGAAGAGTAAAAAACAAAAGAAAAATCATAATACCAAATTGAAGAGCTACCATCTAATAGTTTCCTAGAGAGAGTGATGATGAACAACCATTTTTCATAAACTTTTTCTTGAGCAACAACGATGCAACCAAATTAAAAAAAAAGTATCCTAATTATCTTCTTTTCTTAATTCACATAAAAAAATTCACATACACATTAAGGAATAAAATAAAATATGAAAGAAAGTTGGATAAATAGACTAACAAACATCATATAAATAAATAAAAAGTGGAGCTTAAATATTTGATCAATCTAAGAGTAGCTTGACTTCCTAACATGTCATAGAAACCAATTTGATAATCAAGAGATGGAGAGTATAAGTTAGTAGAAAAATAGTGATACAAAATTGAAGATGTTCTATCCAATTATTTCTTGAAAGTGGCGATGAACAAAACCCAAAATTTGGAGCAAAAAATCACAAATTTATATACACAATCTTTTTCAATGTAGGACAAATAGTCTCATTAGTAGAAATTAAAAATATTGAGATCATATTAGTGGTTGTATATATAATGAATGAGTAAATGTCTCTAGGTAAGAAATATGAGTTATGGAATACAAAAAAAAAGTAGTACAAAGGTTAATAATAATAATAATAATAAAAATGAATGCATTGGAGTTTATGATTCATAAACACATAAAGAATGTGTGAAGCTCTTTTAGATGTGCCACATCATCACAATTCTAGCTCATGGATAGCTCAAGTTTCCTTTACAAAGATATATAGAATATAGATAGATAGTACACGTGGCACCTTCAAATTCTTCTTCTCATTTAATGTTTTTCTATCAACCAATCAAAATGCATCTTGAATCATTTCTTTTTTATTAGCCAATCAAAATGGGATCATGACTCATTTAGTTTTCATGAGCCAATCAAAATTGATTGTGTCATGATTTTTTTTCCTCCTACATATAGACAATTTGCTTTTCATTATTTTCATCTACACCTTCCCCCCATAAAAAGTCATTGCTTTCAATCAATTCTCTTTTCTTTGATTTGTTTATTTCTTATTTTTTATTGTTTTATTGTTTGTTTAACATTTCTTATTCTTATGTTACTTTTTATTGTGATTTCATTTGTTTCTATTTTCTTATTCATATTCTCTTTTAAATTTTTCTTTTGCTGTTTATATGTTCTTTGTTTTTTACCAAATCTTTATTTTGGATATGGAAGTCAAGAAATAGAAAGAAGAAATGCAAGTATCGATAACTTTTGAGTGGAAAATGATAAAAAATACATGATGACTTTTCTATTATATTTGATAAATCATTCATGTGGTGAATCATTCTTCTTCTACTCATGTATGTTTAATATTTTTTTGAAAGTTGCACAATTTATGGGTATGAAATGGTGAAACTGCTTTCCAAAGTTTCAAATCTAATCCCGTCATTTAGATCATTCTTCTTCTACTCCATCCATTTAACAAAAAGATCAATTTGTTATTTAAGTCATACATGTGATATCTTCCAAATGGTCATTTTTTGAGAGGAAAATGATAAAGTTTTTTTGTATATGCCAAAAAAAGGATAAAAACAAAACTAATATTTTATAATTTAATACAGACAAAAACAAAACTAATATTTTATAATTTAAAAAACATATAGTAGATATTTGAGTGGACAAATTTTATTAATTGATGTGTGTATAAACAAAAAAACAAACTAGACCTTGCGTTAGTGTATAGTGCTTTTAATTTTTTTAGTTTTATTTCCTCTATTTTAATGAAATATTTAAATGAATTCATACTATTATTAAAAATAATATTCTATTTAAAGATTATTAAATTATTATGTTATTTTACAGAAAAATATTAATGTTTTATTCAACGTCATATCTTAGTATTCAATGCATTCATTATATTATTAAAACTAATAATCACAAATGCTTTAAAACCAACTCCATATTTAACTCTTTCCACAATATTTGTTTCATCTTTCACTTCTACAAAAAAAAACATTTCTTTCAAAACACTTCTACAAACTTGAAAAATAAAATTTAATGATTTTGAAATTATAATCATAATAATTTTTTTAAAAAATAAATATGAAAATCATGTATTTTGGCTCAAGTTGTTTATAAACTCAAGTTTTGAAATTATATCAATATTATTTATTTCATCATATGTAACAGTTGTTGTTTTATTTTCGTTTTTTAGCACATCTTATTTGTAACTCATCCATTGTTTGAACAAGTTATAAGGTCCTTTAAAATTGACCAACTTGGTTACTTAACTTATGAAAATATAATATCATATACATCTATTGAGAGACCAAATTTCAATAACTTACATATACCATAAAGGATCAAGTTGCACTAACTTACAAGATCAAATTAAATTATATTAAAATTAAGGGATCAAACTGAAATTTTACAATAAGTTTATGGACTAAATTGACCAATTTTAAAGTTATGAGACTAAATTGAACTTTAAAGTTAAGGGGTCAAAGTGATATTTAAGACAAAGAAAAAAGATTAACAATTGTAAAAATCATATAATTATAGAAATAGTAATAACAACAACATTTGAAAGGTGAATTGAATGATATTATTAGTATTAATATTTGCTATCATGGTTTTCTTTTTTAAATATGGTAACATGTCTTTGATTTTTTTTAAATAAGTTAATAATAATAGTATCATTGCCAATGAAGGTTGACTCAATTGATAATGAGTTGACTTAATTGCAAGGTAGTTGATTTAACTCATGGTGCCAGAGCAAGGACCTCTTTTGTAAATGATCTACAAATACCTCTCTAAATACTAATAATTATGTGTCATGGTCATAGAAAGAAAATAGAGACACACCATGTTCAAAAAACTAGAGTTGAAGAAAATTAGAAGAAACAAAATGAATACGAAAAATGACATTGAATATGAGAAAAATGAAAAGAGAAAAAAATGATGTAGTGTGTTTTGTCCATAAGAGAATAGTGAATAGTATGAGTTGCCGTTAATTTTATAGATTTGTTGAACAAGTTGAATTTTTTTTTTGAATTTTAGATAAAAAGTTTCAATTTATCTACGTATCCTTAAGATCTTCAATAAAAAAATAATATCTTTGAGGTGTTCCTTTTATGAGTGAATAAATAGAGACATCCTTTTTTTTTTTTGACTAAATAAGAGATTGTATTTAGCAAATCAAATTTTAAAATGACATTGAGGTACTACCTCCGTCCCTATATATAAGATCCTTTTGCTAAAATCACGAGAATTAAGAAAGTGGATATTTATATTAAAGTTGTTTGTAATTACTATTAATGTTCTTACAATTTTATCCTTAAAAGAGAGAGTTAGTTTGTGTTTTTCATATGCTATTTATTGTTGATTGAAGAAAAATATGTATAATAAATATGGGCATGTATGTAAAGAATTAATTAATGTAGTTGAAAAATAACAAATGAGTCTTATAAAAAGGGACAAAAAAAATTCTCAAAAGAGTCTTATAATTAGGGACGGAGATAGTATAACCTAACCCTTCTCAAGAATCCTCACAAAACACTGTTGACATGATTTTATGACCCTACGATTTTAGTTAATATCTAATGATAAAATATATGAATTAAAAACTCAATAAATGAATAATTAAATGTTTGATTAAATGAAAAAATATTTACCACTGCAATCCATAAATAGAAAGTTTTAAGTATCACAATCATTTTCTTAATTATTCAATTATGTGCATTCAACTACTATTGATTCAATCATTATAAATTTTAATTAATAAATACTAAAAAGTCATAATTATTTAATGGAGTAGTTTGTTGTCATCGCAGAAAAATAAAATAAAACATACATTTATAAAGAAAATTATCTTCTGTAGAAAAAAAAAAACTATCTTTTAAGGGAGAGAAAGCCATTGTTATTTGTTTTTAATATATTCAAAATAAAATGAGTTTATTTTAAGGAGGGAAGATAAGTCTTATTATGTAAATTATTAAACATAAAATTAACAAGTATGTATGTTTTTAAATAAGTTTTCTGTCAAAAAAAAACATTTAATAAAAAAATTGTATTTCATCTAACTATATATGATTTTTTTTTCGTTCTTTTTATTATATGGAAAAATATTAATAATAATTTATTATATATTTATTGGCCATAAAACTTCTTCACACCGTCTATGTTAGCATAACTCAGTTACTTGAGTATTGTATTATTTTATTTTTTTGCAGAGGAAAAAATAGTATTGCATTATATATACAATGGTTTGGCTTCAAACTTTGGATTCCCAACTTAATCACCTTAAAGATAAATTTCTATCAACCAGCTAATTGACCGAAAAAAAAAACTATTTCACAGAAACATATAGAGCAAATAGCAATTCAAATCAATGTATAGTTTTTGTCAAAAAAAAATCAATGCATAGTTTCTCAATAGAGGCATACCCTCCATAAGAGCAAGCACGGTATCTCACATAATTATTAACAATGAAATTTAGAGAGTAAGTAAATCTCACTTTTTTTTTGACAAAAAGTAAATCACACATTTGATATGCAAAATAAAAAGTGTATATGTGTGTGTGTATGTGTGTGTGTATGTGTATATGTATGTATGTATGTATACTTATTTTTTTTTAGGGGATGTATACTTATTCTTAATTATAATATGTATAAAGATTATGATGTAAATTGAAAAGAAAAATCAATTATTCCTTATGTGAGAAAAATGTGTATATGTATAAGAACTTTTTTTACTAAAGTGAAGATTCATTTTAGTTTCCGACAACAAATAAGATGTTTTTTAGTCCCTTAAAAAATTAAATAGAGTCAATTTAGTCCCTCCGTTGATACTTTTTTCAACTAATTTTTTTCTTTCTATTTTTGAATTGTGACTTGACATATGTGGCAGTCCAATTGTCTTATTGACGACCACATGCATTGTTTAAAAAATAAGGAACATTTGGATCGCTTCTAATATTTTTAGGGTAATTTGGTCCCCTTAAAAAAAATCATCATTGTTTTACGATTTCTTCTTTATAAAAATAAATAAATAATTCAATTTGTTATATTTTAAGATAACAAATTGGTACTTTTATTTTTGTTTTCTTCTGTTCATCTTCACCGATTGAAACACATGTCGACGTTGCTAATATTAACCAAAAACAGAAGAGTGATGAAGAACACGAAAGCTTGAAACAAGATGCTGGAAACCGAAATAAAAGGTTGTAATTTTATGGTTTTAAATTTCTTAACTCATTATGTGTCAAAAAAATAAAATCTTAACTCATTCTCTTATTTTACAATAAACGGTTCATTCATTCTCTTTGTGCCTTCAATGTCGAATAGAACATAACAAATCTACAATTTACAATGTCGAATATTAACTTAAAATGTCTAATGAGCATGGATTTTGTCAATTCAACATAAAAAATCTACAATTTTCCATTGCCAATAATTTGAAATAATAGATGTCGAATAGAAAAATAACATCAAAATGAATGACATTCAAAAACTAAAATTTCAAAAATAAATAAATAAAAGATATCCAAAACTAAAAAAACCACTCATCATAATGTTGTGACTTTCAGGGAAGTCTAAACTGAGTTGTACAATCACAGTAGGCTAAAATCAACCACAAAAGTGAGATTCAATCATATTTTTATTCAAAATCTTAAGACATTAGATATATAGGTTATTTCACTTATATTTTTCTCATCATATGAGACATTAATATCTCTCTATGAAGTGTGTGACGACTTTGCATATGTATGATGGTGACATAGTCAAATAAGGTCCAATTGAGGCATAACATGATAAAAAAGATTAGTTTATGGTGGTTTCATAGAGGGAGGTTTTTGTTCCTTTATTTCATGAGAATGTAGAAAATAAATTAGAAAATGAAGATGGAAAAAGGAATTTTGATATGAAAGAAATGGTAAGGAAAAAAACAAGGAGTGTGTACTTTAACAATGAGAGTATAGTAAATAGTGTAAGCTACCAACAATTTTGTAGGTTTGTTGAAGAATTTGAAGATTTTGGGGTTTATTTTAAAAAAAAATAGACTCAATTAAAAAAATGCACTTTATTTTAAAATTTCTACTAAGTATATATTTTGTCAACTCAACATACTACATCATCTTTTTTCCATTTTCAGATTCCACCAAAGACAAAAGACAAGAAATATGAAATAATGGAGGTTGAACGAAAAAAAACATGAAATGGAACAACATCCAATAACTAAAATTTAGGATGAAAAAAATTAAACAAATGACATACAAATGCTGACATAACACTTCATCCTAATTTTGGAACTTTCAAGGGGTCATAGTCTAAATTCGATCACCACATTAGACTAAGAGAAACCACACATGTGTGATTGATATCAGATCTTCGTCCTAAACCTTAAGACATCAGATATATATCTCATTTCACTTATATGTTGTTCGAAATTTACCATTCTATCCAATATAGAACTGTAACTTACACTTGACGCATTCATATCTCTTAACCAAGTGGACAACTATTCGTGTTCGTAATCACATGACATAGTAAAATAAGGTCAAACAGAGGAACACTATGTTTCAAAAGGTTGGTCGGTGGTTGTTTCATAAAGGGGTTTTTATGTTCATTTCTTTTATGAGAAGACAAAAAGGAAATTAGAAGGAAAAGTAACAGATTTGAAAAAGGAATTTCAACATGAGAGAAGATAATGGAAAAAAAAATTATTGTGCATTATGTTCGTGAGAGTATAGAGTAATGTGAGTTGTTGGTGATTTTATGGATTTGCTAAAGGAGTTGAAGATTTTTGGGTAATTATTTCACCAAAAAACTGATTCAATTAAAAAATGTCACATAATTTTAAATGTCTAATAAATATGTATTTTGTGAACTCAACGTAACACATCTGCAATTTTCCATTGCCACTTGCCGCCAAAGTCCAAAAGTGAATGAATTTGAATTAATAGAGGTTCAATGAAAAAATTCAGATGAAAAACAATGACATCTACAAACTAAATTTTAAGATAAAAAAGTAAACTAACGACATCAAAAAATTAAAAAAAAAACAATTTATTTGTGACTTTTGGGGGATTCTACATCGAGTTTCATCATCACATTAAACAAAGAGAATTCATACATGTGAGTTTGATACCACATCTTCACCCTAAACCTTAAGAAATTAGGTATATGGGTCATATCACTTATATGTTACTCAATATCTACTCTTGCATCCAATGTGGAACTTTAACTCACACTTGACACATTAACATTTCTCCCTCAAGTATGAGACATTCCGCATCCGAGATCTATCACCATTAACCAATTATGTTTCTCCACAAAATCGAACCGAGCTATGATATCATTGTTGGGCCCTACAAGGGAGCCAACACTGGTATGGATTGACCCAATGCACATAGAACAACTAGACAAATGAGAATGATATAAGATTTTCACTTAATATTTTAAGTATCACGGAATTCTAGCCCGTGCTTGGCACGGGTATCTATACTAGTTATATACAATTGCAAATGTTTTACCATGACCTATATTAAATGCTTCTTTTCTATTAGGCTCTCCACATATGCATTGTGCCACTTGGCAAATGATGATTAAAATTCTCAATTTTCATGACACTAATTATATAAGCAATGTTAATTAGCAAGATTAAATTTCTCATTTGACTTTTCTCTGTCGTCATTTAAATTTGTTAATTTTTTTTATTTGATCAATCAAAAAATAATAATTCTAAGATTGCTTGATAATCCTTTGAAAAAATAGTTATCAATCCATGAGGGTCAGTTGAACAAAAAAATTACCCTATAAATAAGCGTGTAGAAGAATAGTGTCCAACGAAAAATTAAGGAGAGAATATTAGTGAAATATTAATTAGAATGAATCCAATTATTAGTGAAAATGACTTACAAAAAACATGTAAAAAAAATTAGTAAAAATTATTAGAAAAACACGTAGTAAAATATTGGTGAAAATGAATCTAAAGAAAAAAAGTGCAGCAAAATATTAGTAAAAATTATTATAAAATTGTGTAGCAGAATATTATTGAGAGAGAATTGTGTTGACTTGAAATTGTCACATGATGTGATTTTAAAGCATATTCATTTTCATTAAAATCTAATTACTAAAAAAAAATTGACTTAACAAATCTACATCTCTGATTGTCCTATAAATAGGCTAATTTTGCAGGCACTTTCCACCACATCGTTTCTTCCATCTCTTTTTCAGAAGTATACTAATATCCTTGATTTGATGCAAGCTTTTAAAAGTATCAAAATATACTCAGCAATGTACAGAGAATTTTTTTTTTTTTTTTATGGGATTTTGAAGCTAAGGGTTTCTCTCCTTTTACTATGCATAAGGGTGAAACTAGCCATCATATTCTTATACTTTCATATGCCATAACTTTTTTATGTGTTATGAAACTCAATATTAGATGTATTGGTTTTTTACTAACCTCATGTACATGGGTATACCATTATATATTTGTGGATACGTTACTATTCATTTATGCATCGTGAGTTTAATTTTGTATGAAATCCTTATATGTATAGAATCAAAGAAAAAGTTAATTGATATAAGAATTACTTATCAATTCACTTTTAAAAGCTATTTTGTGTGTTTCCATAGGGTTTGCCACATGTATCAATTTTTTTCTTCATATTCTATTTCACATTGATGCATATATAGGAACTTTGGTTGGAGTTGACACATGTATTTTTTTTCCTTCAATATTCTATCTACAAATAGGAACTTTGGTTGCAATCGTTTGAATTAAAAGTTACAGTTGTTTGTAATTAATCAAT
The DNA here is from genome assembly GCA_958299785.1 of Medicago lupulina. NCBI lineage: Eukaryota > Viridiplantae > Streptophyta > Magnoliopsida > Fabales > Fabaceae > Medicago > Medicago lupulina. Next base: position 71,233,480 of record OY283141.1, on the reverse strand, counting down.
AATTTTTTTGACAAATATAAATAATCAGTAATAAATAATATAAACATATTATTAAAAACTAAAAAATGTCATTACATATCACACTATTCTCATTATAAGTTTAAGTATGAGATATCCGTTGAAATATAATGTGCAAACCAACAAACAAATAAAATGTTATTTGAGCTTGAAATATATTAATAGTACATGTAGTCAACAAAAAAAGTTTTTAATTGTTTTGAATTACCATTTCTCATTATAAGTTTTTAATGGTTTCCATGTTATAGGTAGGAATTACCATGTCATTTAACAGTGACTAATCTTCGTCGAAGAATCTATAAATCAGTATAAGTTATCCCTGAGATGATATTTTTTCTTATACAAATCTCATAGCACTCGGATCAATTCATCGGTGGTTTTTTCAATATTAATATTTTATCAAAACAATTATGGAGATATTCACAAATAAAACAGATCATATATCATCAAATAATATTAATAACTTAGAAACTTTGAAATAAGGTGTATATAGACATAATAATATACAAACATAATTTCATATGTTACTTAAAAAAAATCATATGTTAATGCAATTTAAAATATATATTAATGCAAGAATTGACCGATGATCGTCATTTATTAGTAAATTAAATGCTTTTTATTTCTGAAATTGATGCTATTTTGAAAAATCAAATGGGGGCACTGATGAGAGTGGTCCATTTTTCCTATAAATATGTAAAATTCTAATGTGAAAAAGCACACAATTTTGCCTATTTTTTTTTATCCTTTGTTTGCTATCATGGTGTGTTTTTTGCTTTTTTATTTTGGCTCCTTTATTTATCAATTAGTCTCTTTTTAAGATTTAGTGTTTTTGTTGTCAAAAGTATATTTAATTATTTATTCGGTGTTTTGTTTAAGGAAATGATAATTCTTACAAATCAATGTGATAACAAAATGTAAGAATAACATTTTCTTTGTTTTCCTCTCAACAAGAAAAAAGAATTGTTTCTTACTTTCCTAACCACAGTTTCATCGGTCTCGATCTTTTTTAAATGGTAATAAAACTTGGTTGACCACTTTTTCTTCAAAATGTTTTCATATTCTCTTTTTATTCTGCAATAATTGTTATATTATTATTTTTGGAAAAAGAAAAGCGAAAATCATCAAAACCAATATAATCTTAATCAATGTAACTTTTTAGATATTTTTACTACTATACCCTCATAAAAAATACACCCACTAAGATTAAAAAGAGAATTATTAAATAAAAGATAAAAATATCTTTTAAGCAATAACTATATCTTAAAAGATGTGACATTTTTTTACAAATAAGATCACAATTTTTTCCACATGAAATATTTTTTTTAAAAATATTGTTTAATATACATAAAATAATTTATGAAAAAACATTTCCCGTGCAGGGCACGGGTCTCAAACTAGTATATATATATATATATATATATATATATATATATATATATATATATATATATATATATATATATATAACTTTTTGACATTTTATTTGGATATATGTTGATTTGGACTTAAATTTAAAACTATAGGGTCTATATTCAAAAAAGTCTAAATCTTACAAATTTCAACAAACTAAACAAACCGCAGGAAAGAATATATGAAAAATCACAGAAAATCCGCACGTATACCTGCGGAATTTCCTACAGACATGTACAAATCATATTGTGTAATAATTCCGCAGGAGAATCCTCAGCATAAAATATAGACACCTGCGGAATTTTAATCCGCAGGAAACTTCGTCTGACTAAGTACAACTGAAGCAAATTCCACAGGTATTCATGCGGATTATTTTCCGTATGAAAATCCGCAGGAAAAATGAGAATTTCTAATAGTGTTGCATAAATAATTATGTATAAATTATGGATGGTTCTTTTCTGATTTTGTCACAAATAGTTGTACAAATATCACTACTTCGTAATAAATTAATCACATAATCTTGTTCAAAACAAGTTAACATGGAATAATCATATGTTCACCAATCCATATTTTGGATATAGTCACATGTTTACTATATTCAACACTTACTTACATTTGCAGCGCATCTTCATTTTTGCATGCAGTCTCATACTCATACGTACACATACTCATAATTACTCATGTTAAAACCTAGTAAATTGTTTAACTCAGTTGATAGGGACATTGCATAATATATGCAGGGGTCAGGGCTCGAACCCTAAACATCCCACCTATTGACATGAAGAGGTGAATTTCTAACCAATAGATTACTTGACGGAAAAAAAATAGTGCAGAATTCCACAAAACTCTTCTATTGTCTTCATTTGAACTTACAAGACACCAGCAAAAGAAGCCAAACTCTGTCATTTCAGAAACAAACTTTAGGAAGTATGGATCACATTCTCCTCTGTCCATGCAACAATAATAACTCCAATAAAGTCCCGCTAGTCTCTGTAATCACAAGCATATTGGGTTACTGCAATCCACAAATTGCTTACAATATCTATAAAACTAATCAACAAACTCTATATCCAAGTCCTCGGCTCTAGATGCCCCATGATCATCAACATTGTCAACAAATCCATCCTTGTCTGACGTGCCTTCATCTCGGTCCTCATTTTGAATTACGGTATGTGCATTCTTAGGAGGCTTTTGTGAATTAACCACATGAAGTCCATTATGTTTCTCCATTTTGCTTTCAGTTGTGGAATCCATGATAAGATGGTTGACATCATGGAAAGGTAAACATATTTCAATGGGAAGAAGAATTACACTAATAAATTTTGTTTTCTCGAGCTTGCCATTATATTTCTTATCCCTTTTCAAAATGCCAAGGAAGGTGGTTCATGAAATTATTTCTATACAAAGAAAGTTTTTGTGGGGAGAACGCGGTGATAAGAAAAAGATGTCTTGGGTTAAATGGAGTATTGTATAGTTACCAAAAGAGTGGTGGTAGGTTGGGCATCAAGAACGTGGAAATTGTTAGAGCGAATAGGAGGCTTTACGTGGGTGCAAATTATATCCCTGAAATATGGTAACTTGGTTGATGCTTTATTTCTTGATGCGGGGGCTCATTCTCGTTGCCATTTATCTATTCTCTTTTGAGTGCGGTTAGAGACAGCAATAACAGGAAGTTTGCAGATTATGTTCTCTTGAAATTGGGATATGGGAGTTCTATTAGATTTTGGTCTAACAAGGGGGTGGGATTTTCTCTATTGAAGGATCGTTTTCCTCGATTATTTAGTCTTACAAATGATAAATCAACCACTGTTTTATCCAAGGGAACTTGGAATGCAACCAGTTCGAATGAGGTTTGGAGTTGGACGAGATCTTTGAATCAATGGGAGGAAGATTCCTTGGTTGAGCTAATAAATTTGCTTGATGACGGTGTTATTCAACCTAACAAACCAATCTCAGTGTGTGTTGCGTGCATCCTAATTGTTAAAACTAAGAATCGACATACTTTTCTTTAATCGTATATATCTTTCTAGATTGATTGTTATTACTCCAAGAGTATACAGTTTCCTACGTCGGAGCTTACTTATTAAGCATTCAATGTATTTATTGTACAACCATTATATATATCTATATAAGGTGTGTGATCTCTTCATGAACAAACAATTTACACAAGTTTTACATATTTTTTACAATAATCATCTCTTCTTCCTTTGTCCATTTATGTTTCAGTTCTGGGGTGGAATTTATCATTAGCTAGATTATCAACTTGTATTTCGCTACATGGTAACTATCCATTTCTTGCAGCATGGTGAAGTTCTCAAAGATAAGAGATACAAGAAGGTTAAACATATTATTTGGAATGTTTGGCTGATGTGCAATGAAATCATTTTTTAAGGAGGGCTGGCTGATTGTGTTTGTCTTACATTTCATATTAAAATAACATCTTGGGGTTTGTTTGTTGTACCAAACAGAAAAACATCTTGGGGTTTGTTTATTATGAGAGCATAGAAATTCCAACTTACAATTCTCCTATGAAGCACAAGCACAGACACTCACGTGTTTTGATGTCGGATATGTGTCGTGTCCAACAACGATACACATAATTACATTGAATTGTGTGATTTTCTTAAATTATTAGCAGTGTCGATGTCTGTGTTGCTTCTGTGTCCACGTCCGTTCCGTATAGCAATTCTCTAATCTAAACCATTATAATTTATGACTTTTCTAACAAACTAAATAATTAATGGTTATTGTCAACTTGGTATTTTAATTCTTTCAAAAAATAAAACTCGGTATTTGAGTTGAGTGCAGTCGAACTTTCAAAAAATAAAAGTTAGTACATCTTAGGATTGGTTTATTATCAGAATTGATTCTATTTGAAGATTGAATTTGTAGCTTTTGATTAATTAATTTTCACACACATATTTAAAGTTTAACTCACTTTTATATGAATGTGTTGAAACACAAACCACTTTTTAGTTTGAATTATTTTTAATCTAAATCAATTTTATAGAATTAATTCTATCAAAATCAGTTCTTTTCACATGTTCCCAGCTGCACAGGGCAAACTCTCATGTCAACATGATAGGAATTATGTGGACAGGATTTCAAAAGAGATTAAATTCTCATAAAGAATGAGAAAGTCAGGGATAAAGGAGAGTTATTTTATAACATAAAATTTCGTGTCCTCTCCATACAATCATTGTTGATATAAATACTGCTAGGGTAATGGCTACTATGCCTTGATTTTAGCATCTAGGGAACACTTGTCCCAATCCTAGTGCATATAACAAAACTAAATTAAATAAATTATGAATTCTGCTGGAATACAAAACAGTCCTAAGACAGCTGTAAACAACTAGAGCACATGCTGCCTTTGTACTATAGACTAGAGTCACCAAGCGCCAACTTGCATCCTTGACTGAATTAATCCAAAAATCTGGTGGGGTTTATTTGTGTGTCTCTTGGGCCTTCCTGCTGGTCCCGTAACAGGACCGGAATGTGACATTGTATCACAACATAGCATAATGTTCCCAGCTGCACACGGCAAACTGAAGTCAACATAGTTTACGAACCACTTGGCCAGTTTTTAACCAAAACTTATGGATAAAGTAAACTAATGGCCTCACATCATACTTGTGGTTTCAAGCTAATAGACAATCATTCTTATACGGTAATCCTTTCGGGTTTCAAGCTAATTCTTTCTGCTTGCTGCAAATATGTGTGAGTTCAATTTCTTTCAATTCAACTCTCTTGTTTTAGATAATGCTCAACAAAAGTTAAATCATGTGGTTCAATGGAGACCTTAAATTTGGAGTTTTAAATGGGTTTCACGTATACACACCACTTTTTTATAATTTTATAGTAACATTATTTAATAAGCACTTAGTCACTCCAATGGAGGCTCTCTGACAAAAAGTCTAAATGGGTCCCACCAATAACTCTTCATCGTTTACATTTCAACAATACAATTATTATTTTAATAAAACGTAGTGTGGGTCCACTTAAGAATGGAGGTCTTAAGTGAGACTCTGGGTCTTATAAGACACCAAAACAAAATTCTCCAATGGTACCTATTTGGTGTTGAGTCTTAAATGGTTAAGACCTCACCATTGGGGAAGGTCTAAGAGAATGGTCCGTTTAGAAGTCCGTTGGATTTTCGATAATGGTTTGAGCATTTCAATCTTCGATGTCATGTGGTTAAGCGATGGACATTGTGTCTCGAGTGTAGGGCAACCGAGAGAAGACATACAACAAGCCAGAATACACTCTCTTATAGAGAATAATTCTCATAGTACGAACTATCACTTAATTATTATTTTGATCAACGCACAACCTAGAGAATATATCCTAAAAACACATCTCATTAGACGAGTGGAGGAGGATCAATTAATTTGGAAAGCTGAGAAGAATGGTCATTACTCTGTCAAAAGCACGTATAGGTTATGTATGGAGGAAATTGCTGACAACTCGCATTTACACATATCGGACTATTAAGTCAGAATTTGGAAATTGAAGGTATCATCGAAAGTGAAGAACTTAATCTGAAGAGTTTGTTGAGGGTGTCTACCGTACCTCTATGTGTGCGCTTTGTGATGGTAATCACGAAGATGAAATTCATGTGTTGTTTGATTGCCAAAAGCTAGGAATGTTTCGTGGGATAGCAATCCCTTGCACAAAGTTAATGTATGGCTAAAATATGTATTTTATATTGTCTAGCTTGAGAATGAGAATAAAAAAAATTGTACTTAATATAAATATAAATTGGTGGCTTTCGTGAACTTAACTCAGTTGGTAGAGACAATACATATTATATACAGAGACAGAGTTCAAACTCATACACCTCACTTCACCAAATTTAAAATGTGAGCTTCGGTTACTAACTACTTAAAAAAACAATATATAAATTTGGTAAGGTTCAATCCCACGAGGCTACTTGACATATATATAAGTCAAAGAACTTGCCAACAAATTCGTGAAATTTCCGTAATGCATTTATTTGTTGTACCTAACATTATCCATAATAAAAATGCAAATTAAGTTATTGTTAACAACTTGGTATTTTTCCTTCAAAAAAACAACTTGGTATTTGAATTCTTTAAAAAAAATATATGGTATTTGAATTGAGTGCAGGCAAACTGTATGCAATTAGTACATCTGAATCGTTCGATCAAAATCAAACGATTTAGATTTTAAGTTCGTGTTTTGTTTATTTTTAATTCTAAAATTCGAGTTAAAATTCTGAAATGTCCAACCTTAATCGAATGTTTTAGATGTAGTTAGCAACAATGGGGTAGCATTTGTTTAACAGTGGAGTTTCAATGTCATGTGACATTGACTAATTATAATGTGTCACATGTCGCCGTTTAGGTTAAAATATAATAAAAAAACAAAAGATTCTTGTAAAAGAGAAGAAAAAAAAACCACTTATCATATTGTGGTTGATCAATATCATATCACATTGATACCACAACGTCACACAAATTCAACCCTCAACAACAACGTACAAACCACTTGGCCACTTTTTAACAAAAGACCACTTGGCCACTTTTTAACCAAAACGTACGTGGATAAAGTAAACTAATGGCCTCACATCACACTTCTGGTTTCAAGCTAATATAAATATAATAGACAATCATTCAAACTTCACTCATCCAGCAATCCTTTCTGGTTTCAAGCTAACTATTTCTGCTTGCTGCAAACATGTGTGAGTTCAATTTCTTTCACTTCAACTCTCTTCTTTATTTGTTTCATATAATGCTCAACAAAAGTAAAATCAAAACTGTGGATTTTTATTTTGTCATAAGCTTTGAAGCCTAGATACTTCAAAAATAGTGAAGAATTATGTCTGACATGTATCCGATACCGATACGTACCGATATGCGTATCAGAGATGTATTGGACAATTAATATTTATTTTTTTGAATACAAATGACCAATACCTGTCGGATAAGTCCGACATTGATACTTCTGATACTTCTTTCTTACATATTTCCTTTAAAAAAATAAAAAAATAATATTAATAAATAAAACTACAACTCTGGCAGCGCTATCAAAAACATATTGTCTCTTCTAACAAAAAAAAATAGGGTTTCTTGTCACCAGGGGCGGAGCTAGGATTATTATAAAGCCTGGGCAAACAAAATTTGCAACACATTTATAGGGGTTTACATAAGAAATTGCAAGCAAATAATAAAAAAATCTAAAGAAATTGCCTAATTTATAGGGGTTTATATAAGAAATTCAGGGGAATTTACATAAGAAATTGCAAAAAAATCGGGCCTAGAACCGCCACTGTTTGTCACCACATAGCGATAGTTATTCCCTCTTCTAACCATTACCACCAATTGAATTCTACTTTGTTTCTCTTCTCTCTAATGCTATGTTTCTTTTGTTCTTCTCTCTAATTGGGAAAAAAAAACTGTTTGTTTTCGAGTAGTCAACATTAGACAAAGGTGTTCTTTATTTTTATTTTTATAGTACTTATGATGTTCTCTTTGGATGGTACTAATGATGTTAGCTATATTCTATTTAATTTGTGCGGAAAAAATATGTAATCGTCACTTGTTTTAATCATTTTCATTAATGTGAATGTTTGTTTATTATCATTTTTAGTCATGTTTATAAATTGTTCACTTATACTATTAATTTTGAATTTAATTTTTTAATAACGTATCGAGGCCATATCGTATCAAAAATTTTGAAAAAAATTCCGTATTGGTATCGTATCCGTATCGTGTCAGGTATCGGGGCTTCATAGGTCAAGTAAATCAATAAACAAAGTTGAAACTATGCTGATTTAGATGTTTCTATTAATAAATTTTGCAGCAGGAAAAAAACCCTATGCTGTTGCTCAGTATGGTTGTCTTCTTGTAACTCATGCGGTAAAGAAGGCGTTAGAGGAAGTTGATGGAAATAAATGTGTATCTGATTGGTTTGGCAAAGGCTATATGAAAGTTGAAAGACAAAAGAACAAACTCATTTCAAATCGTGATCGTGTGCGTGCAAAAGTTGAAGCAATTGATAGCAATACTGAAAACGTTAGAGATGTCGTGTCTGAGTGGCTAAATGAAGCAGACATAATCATGCAAACAATGGAGAATCTTACGGTACAATCGAAACCACCATCATGGACTGAATTTAATAAGTTGCAGGAAAAAATTACAGCACTAAATAAGAAATGTAATTTTGATTCATTTTCAACTTTGGGAAATAATTTTGAGTGTTTCAAGTCAACGAAGAAGGCTTCAGATGAACTTTTGGAGGCACTTCAAGATGATAGTTGTTGTATAATTGGATTGTACGGTAGGCGGGAATCTGGTAAAACAACATTGGTGAAAGCAATGGATGAAATGTTTTTAAAAAAAAAATATGAGGTTTTATTTGTCAAAGTGACCAAACACCTAAATATCACAGCAATGCAAAATGAAATTGCTGACTCCTTGAAAATAATATTTGATGGAATCAGTGAAGCTGGAAGAGCGAGAAAAATATTATCCACAATAGAAAAAAAGGATCATCTAATACTTGTGGTCTTTGATGATGTTCGGGCAAAATTTGACCTACGAGATGTAGGAATTCCTTGTAATAGTAATCGATGCAAGGTACTTTTGACTACACGTCAGAAAAAATATTGTGAATTAATGCAATGTCAAAGGGAGATTCTACTTGATCCTTTATCTACAGAGGAAGCTTGGACTTTGCTTCAAAAACATTCACGCATTCTCGAAGAGGATCCCTCCTCCTCATCTGGCTTATTGAATGTGGCACATAAAGTTGTTTATGAATGTGATGGGTTACCAGGAAAAATCATTAATGAAGGGTCTTCTTTAAGAAGTAAACCAATGGAGGAATGGGAAAAATCACTAGACAATTTGAGACATTCAACGGCTCAATGGCAGATGTTCCTCAGTTTTAGAGGGGAAGATACTCGCTCCTCTTTTACAGGTTTTCTTTTTCAAGCTTTATGCCAAGGGGGGTTCAAGACTTTCATAGATGATGAAGGACTGCACACTGGAGACCGAATTTCACCTACTCTTAGAAAGGCAATTGCAGCATCACGACTTTCGATTATTGTTTTGTCTGAAAACTATGCAAATTCCACATGGTGTCTTGATGAACTTGTGAAGATTCTTGAATGTATGAAATGCGATAATCAAATAGTTTGGCCAATCTTCTACAAAGTAGAGCCATCAGACATAAGGCATTTGAGAAAAGGTTATGGCAAAAACATGGCTCAACATGAAAAAAAATTTGGAATTAACTCAGAGAGAGTACAAAAATGGAAGTCAGCTTTGCTTGAAGTTTCTAATTTGTCTGGAATGACTTACACGGCTGGGTATGAATATGAATTTATCAAAAAGATTGTGGAAGGTGCCAGCAATATTAAAAATCGTTTGCAAATACTAAGCATATAGATTTGGACCAGAGAGATTGCCAATCATATCTAAAATTGATTTGGTTGTCAATCGCTTTTGGATTTTGGAATGTAAAGTTGCTTTGTATGTTTTCCTTTATACTCTCTTGTAACTAGATTGAATTGCGTCTTTTTTTTTTACAGGATTGAGTTACCTCTTGTAATTTAATAGATTTACCAAATTGTACATTGTGAAATAATATATCCTTAATTTTTCACTTAATGTTTAACAATCCACCTCTGGTTTTACAGCTCTAGTCAAACATTGATGGTTTATTAAAGTTTAGACAATACAATCAATATCATCTATTCCAAAGAAATTACTAGCTTTACACTCCATTTACATAAAATTCCAAGTCCTTAGAGTATATATATATACAAAAAGACAACAAGCAGCTGTGTTCTGAAATGCTTAAGTGCACTTGCTTTTATGACACTTAAGTAATGCATGTAGCAGACATAACATGAGTCTACTAGGGTGTCATAAGCATGCTCCTAAGCTCATGTACGTTCTTATCAACAGCTTACCAAAGAGGTTATTCAGATATCATCAGCCTTAATTGACTCATCATTATCGTTCCTATGCCAACTCCAAAAGGCATGAGTAGAATTTACAATCTTCAGCTCACCGTGATAAAAACTAGCTTCACGGAATTCTGACCACTTTGGTTGTGGATTTATGTACCTGTTAACAACAATGATGTAAGAATACAGGCTGCGTGCATACCGATAAACAACCTTAATAGTTATATGTACAGATTTCAGACAGTAACCAATTTTTATATTGTGTCTGACAGATATTACATGCCTATGAGCTAAGCCTTTTGGTTTCCACCATCACCAATACTTATATGGACGACGCCACAAGGATCCAATCTTCCTAAAAAAACATGATTAATGCTATTAATTTAATAATATTCCTTTTTATAGTATCTTTGTTTGCTTGGAGACTTTTAATTTAATAATATTCCTTTTTATAGTATCTTTGTTCGCTTGGAGACTTTTTTGTAACAGGTTGCCGACTAAAAATAATCTTGTTCGATGTAATATTATTTATACAGGTGATAATAATTGTGTGGGTAGGTGTCGCTTACTGGAGACTGCAGACCATCTCCTTTTTAGTTGCGAACCTTTTAGCAACGTTTGGTCCGTAGTTTTGCAGTGGCTTCATTTATCCTTTATTGCTCCATCTGGGAGTAGGAATCATTTTTATCAGTTTGGACATATGGTTGGGTTACTGCGTTCTTCACACACATTCTTTCGGATAATCTGGCTTGCTTGTGTCTGGATTATTTGGAAGGAAAGGAACAACAGGGTATTTCATCAGAAGGTTGCAGATTCACTTTATTTAGCAGAGAGGGTCAAACTGATATCATTTCAATGGCTAAAGGCCAATATGATTACTTTTGTTTTTAGCTATCATGAGTGGTGGCGGCACCCTCTGTCTTGTATGAGCATTAATCTGTAATTTTCTTTTTCCGTTTCTTTACTTCGATGCTCGTTGTTTTTGGTGATCATCTTTTGCACACCTTGTGCGAGATGAGTTAACAGTGGTAATCTATATTCCATTTTTGTTTGTTCAAAAAAAATAAAATAATAATATTCCTATAATTTCATGGTATCAATCACCCTTATTTTTCTCCGTCATGCCATCAAATCTTTCTGTTGATTGATCTACCAAATCTTTCACATCCAAAATATGAATTTCATCACTTTTATTTCGTGAACACATAATTGATAAATCTATTTTTCCCCATTGATATTTTGCAAACAAATCCAAACCATTATAAATGATAAAAATCTATTAATGGAAACTATGCAAGTATTACGGAAAGAAATCTTTTTCTTAATATTATTTTTTGTATAATAGGAAATCACTCTTTTCAGTAAACAGATATAAAAATTAAAAGCTAATAAAGAATATATATTACACAAAGTGTGGTGGCTGCAATTCTTATTCTCTTTTGCAATGGTCGAAAAACAAAACAACATGGTGAACAAGAAAATTGAAGATGATGCAACTCTAGTGTGGGAATTTATCTCGCAAGATTTGAATCAAAGACGTCTTCGAAACAAATCTTTATCAGATCTTACAACAAGTATAGCTTATAATCGCCTAGCCGATTTATTACGTTTGATTAAGGATGAAAAGGTGTTAGATATACTTGACAAAATATGGAATTCTGAGGCAAGGTATTTGGTGAATGATCTACGTCAATTTTCTTTAGAAGGTGCGTGGCTTGCTTCAATAGAAAAATTCTTTAGAAGGTACGTGGCTTGCTTCAATAGAAAAATTATTTGTTAATAATCCACAGAATGATGTTAGTTTCTTTAGTTAAGTTGGAAGATCGTGAAAATCAATTGTGTAAGGAACATAGGTTTTTGAATAAGTGGGTTGAATTTTGGTCATGCAAGCTGGAACAATAAAAGACTGATCTTGCTGCAATCAATAAACGAAACCTTCATACAACAACGTCAAGTTATGCAAGTCGAATAATTGAGATTGAAAAAATTCGTCTAATGGTGGAAACCTTCATACAACGACCTAAAACTATACAAATCGAGATTGAACAACTTTCTATGAAGATGAAGGCATTGTTAAAGGGTAGAGCCGAATTAGATGCCTCAGAGGTCGACTTTTCCTCTCCCACACTTTTTAGAAACAAAACACAGTAGAGCAGGGGTATGTTTCCTTTACTTTTAGGGTATATGTTAACATAGTTTTTTTTATTTTGGCTTTTTTGCTATATTTAGGATCTAGATCTTGAAAAACTTTTTTTGTTGTTTTAGTTTGGATAATTTGTTTAGGATATTTGTAGTAATTTTTTAAAAAAATAAACAATATTCATTCATTCAAATTGATATAGTATGTCGAGACAACATAATTCGCTAATAACTAAAGAGATGAAGTTTTTCTCAAAAAAAAACTAAAAAGATGAAGTTGCGAACAAACTCGCATCATCTATGTTAATCCATGTTAATAGCATAAAACGACAAAGTGCAAAAGCCTACAAATTTGACTATATTCAAGTTTCCGGAATATGTTAATAGCATAAAATAGCAAAGTACAAAAGCCTACAAATTTAACTATATTCAAGTCTCCAGAATAATCATGCATCCAGATCTGCAACATTGACGGCGTCAAAGTCATTGATTGGATATGCACCGGATTGAAGTTGATCTAACAATCTGAAACGAACAAACACTTGAAAAGACGACAAACAAAACAATCGTACTAAGACGACGAAATCACGAAAAACAAAACTAAAATATATGTGAAAATCACTTAATCACCCCTGTTTTATAGATGAAGGAGAAGAAACTAGATTTTAGGTGACGGCTACCATAAATGACAAATTTGTTGCTAATAAGTTTTTATTTGTAGTAATTATTTTAGGAAGATTTAAAGTTTTTATTTGTAGTAATTATTTTAGGAAGATTTATATCGTAATTATATTTATATCGAATTTTGTTTTGAATGACTGAATTATGGATTTACATAAAAATATAATGAATAAATTATTGGCGTACTTTTATGATTTTGTTTATTTTTAGTTTTTAGATTTCTCCCTAATTTTAAGTTCTCGAATTTTCATTCCCATAAACATTCGGTTATTAAAGACATTCCCTTTGAGTTATGCACTTAGAGCAGCCACGACTAGCACCTCATTTCAGGTGTTCAAGTGGGTCTCATAGTCTATATCATTCCTTTTATAATAGTATCTAATAAGCATCAATTTTCTCTAATGCAATATTTTGAAAACCTACGAAATAGGTTTGACATAATATTTTATATCATTATTTTTTAACAAAATTTATTTATTTCGCCAATTGAGATCGGATAATAAATTTCTTTAGAAAATTTATTAAGCAATGTTAAAGAGTCTCGCATTAGAAAATAGATGATCTAAACAAGTGTTTATAAGTGGGGGTAGCTTTTTTTTTTTTTAATAAACCAAAATGAGATTATATTAACACAACAAAAGTGACCCCCCTGCACAAGGTGTGCTAAAGGAGGTCAACTAGAGTTTTTACAAAGTTAGCAAAGCCAAAACAAATAGATAAGAGATGGGCTAAACGAATGTTTAGAAGTGGAGGCAGTTTTCACCTCACAAATCAGTTCTGTGAGGTTGTGTTAGGCTCAACCATAATTTTTAATGTGGTATCAGAGCCTCTCCAATATTTGTTGGACCACCTATTATCATGTTTCAGTTATCGAGTCACCCACAATTTATATCCATGCACCAAACCCAATAATATCGGGTATAAGGGTGTGTGTTAAAGAGCCTCACACTGGATAACAGATGACAATAACGTATTTATAAGTGATGGGCAATCCTCATAAACTGGTTTTGCATTGTGAGGTTACGTTAGGTCCAACCATAATTTCTAATAAGATTTTCTTAATGGCATGTTTTTAGGCAGTTATAGCTACTATTAAATGCAACTTTATACAAATAAGTTGTAGTCATTATAGGAAAACTTTCTCTCTCTAAAACTTCTTTCTCTAACTTCTCTCTAGAAATATTTCCCGCAGCCTCCCTCTCTACCTTATCCAAACTCCCTTCCTCCAAGATATACACCACAAGCTTGGTGGTGCGACGAGGAGCTCCTTCCTCCGCATCGCTGTTATTTCCCGTCGAGGTAGGTGGATCTACTTCTAGCGTCCGACGCACCTCCGTGTTTTTACTCTTCTATCGCCATTCTCTTGAGTTGTCGAAATGTTGCAAAGGACGTGGTTGTTGTTTCCATTCATCTTTTAGGTTTATTGGTTTTATTTGGTTTTGTGGAGTTTATTTGGGGTGGGTGTGTATTGTGTTGGCTTTCGTGGTTCACTGTTTATGGTGGCAACCACATCTCCATATCATCGGCGGCCTCAACATCGCTGGTTTTGGAGGTTCAAAGCTGATATGCTGCTCTCTGTTAAGCTATTTCACTGCTTTTCCTTTTCTTTTCTGGATTCGTCGTCGTTTTTCTTTCGGGTCGACACAAGGTGTAAGGTCGTGATGGATTCAGTTGTGGTTGGTGTGAACAACACAGCCTTCTTCGTCCTCTATGGACCTTTTTCAGTGGTCCCTTGTCCGGTTTCGTCTTTGTTTGTTCCGATCTGCTCTAGATCTTAATGATTTGTTTTTAGCCTCGCCTTGCAGTCACGGCTGACAACTACTTCGACGACCTCTTCTGATGTTTTTCCTGAGATATGGCAGTGATGGGGTGTTGGTTTCTGTAGTGGTGAAGATGTGGTGACAATCAGTGTTTTGGGTGGTGACGGGGTAGTGGTTCGTGGTGGTGAAGAGGTGGTTCTTTGGTGGTGAAAGGCAATTGTTTGGTGATGGTGACATGGTGGGTTAAAGCAGTTGTTTGTGGCATTTATGTGGTGGTTTTATGGCGTTTATTGGTAGGTAGTAGTGGTGCACGGCTGGGTCGGGGGTGGTGGTGGTTTGTCATGGTTGTTAGGGTGTGGTTTGGATGGTATCGTGGTGGTAATTCTGGACTCAAATCGAACGTTAGATTTCTTGGTGGTTGGAGTTGATCAAGAGGGTACAAGTGTTGTTTAGATAGGGTTGAGGGTGTGTTAACGGTATTTTTTGGGTGGTGGTGAGCTCTTGGTGTGGTGAGTTTTGGTAATGGTGTTTTATGTTGCTAGGCGCCTCTGATTTGGGTTCATGTCCACCGTCGCTAGCCCTTGTTGAGCTTTTGGGTTGTTTTTATGTTTGGGTGCCTCGTCTATGGGTGGTTGAGCCTTTTCCTTTTCTGACATACAATTTGTTTTCTCCACCATCCCACCTGTTGAATGTCTTTCAGGTTTGTTTTCTGGATTCTAGTGGGCTCGTTGATTTCGCTTCGAGATTGAGAGTTAGTGTCTAGCTGCAAGCTTGTTGACTAGTTACGGTGTCTTCTCCAGTGGTTCGGAGGTGTGGGGTACCATATTGATTTGGTTGTGGAGGCTGGTGGGCTGATCGCTTTTGATTCAAGATCGGGAGTCAGTCTTTGAGTCTTTGACTCAAGTTGGTTTTGGGATATTGATGGTGTTTTATTCGGTGGACCTGGAGTAGAGTGGTGGTGGAATCCGAAGAAGCATTGGAAAAGGACATTGGTTGTAACACCCCGAAATCCCAACATAAAAATTTTCATATATTATCAGAGTTAAACCCATATTCAGGATGTCACATTTCATAAAAATCACTAAACAACAATGAATAATATTTTATTCTTCATCAAAATATTCAATGTAACAGCGGAATTATAAACTCAAAATATTCTTTTAAGTAAATCTTGGCACAAGGCCACATCAACGTCTCAAAAGGTTCAACAACCATTTTAAAGTCATAAATAGTTCAAAGAAAATACGTAAAAGAATAGAAACAACGACAAAGTCTCATCCCGTTACGTATCAGAGCATCCTAAGACACCACACACAACGGATTCCTCACATACGCACCTAAGCTTGATTACCTGCACTTGCCCACAAGGCGGCAATTCCAACAGAAGGGGTGAGAAACACAATCAATAATATATATCATATAATTCAATAATTAATGACAAACCACATAAAATCATCACTTCAATCACATCGTAAATAGATAGTATTTAACATAAACACATCACAATTCATCACATTTATTCACTTTAACAACATCACAAAATCATCTTCACATCATCACTTAAACAACATCACAAACGACACGACTCGACAATGCAACTCTACACTTAGACATTATGTATGTGGTACCATTATTTTAAGCATTAATATGCTTCACCGCCACTTTGAGCAAAAGCTCCATCGCCACTTTGAGCAAAAGCTCCATCGCCACTTTTATGCATATGCAATGGACTCACACTTATAACTTAAATAAGTTAAACAACTTAACACTGACTTCGACAACAATAATAATTGTGCCTAAACTCTTTAAGACTCCCTCCCAAACCTTGACGTTGACAAGGACTTCTCTCCACAATATTCTTAATTCGTCACATAACTTCATAAATTCATATAAAATTATTCGCAAGGTATTTTAGTGTCAAACCAACGCCATTGGAAAAATAATTCAACTATCTACAACTTTCGCGTTTACAACTAAGGCCAATTCTGTGCCGATCAATACCAGTTTTTATTTCAAATTCGGGTACAGAAATTAAAAATTACTGTGACCTACGTGTAGTATTTTGACCATAACTTAAGTTATAAGAATGATTTTGAAGTCAAACCAAAGCTATTAAAAAGCTAACACAATTATCTACAACTTTCATGTTTACACTAAAACCCAGTTCAAAACAGAAACATGTGAAAAAGGCGCAAGAACATGAAACAGGAGATGCTGCCACTGTGCTCTCGGGAAAAGTGACATTTTCCACCCAAAAATCTCATTTTTAATCCCTTAATCACCTCAATGTATTTGAAATCTTGTTTACAGATCATATATGCAGCAAAGGAGTCAAACAACATACAATTATGCATGAACCGACATAAATCATCACATTTATCATAAACCTAACCCTAGAACATATTCATCCATCAAAAATCAAATTAACATATATATTATTGAAAGGAATCCCACCCTTACCTTAATTCAGCAACGCAAGAAAATTCTACAGCAAATTCGATCCCTTTCCTCTTCTTCCTAGCTTCCTCTTGGTCCTTCTCAAAACTCCCTCAAAACTCACATTTTCTCAATTGCACGTGAAAACGTTTTCTTCTTTTTTCTTAACATAATTCTCTATTTATATAACTCTTCTCCTCTATCTTATTTATTTCTAAATTAAATATATCTCTCCCCCACTTAATAATAATAATACACCAAATAATAAATATATTTCTATACTAGATAACATATATATATCCACACAAAATAACAAATATATTTTCAAACCAAATAACAAATATATTTCTATAACAAATATATCTCTACATAACAAACATATTTCTATAACAAATAACACAATATTTCTACACCAAATAACATATATATTTCTACACCAAATAACACATATATTTTAATATAATATGCTACTAAAACACCAACACATAACACAAAAATAACACCATCACCATAAATCAAATAAATTATTTAAAAAGACTCTAAACTCAATCAAATAATTAAATAAATAAAATAGTTCAAAACGGGCGTTACATTGGTGGGTGTCAAATTGGGCTCAACTATGGTGATGACGAGATGATGTTTTGTTTAGAGGGATGTTTTCTTTGGGTTGGGTAGTTTTTAGAAGTTTTTTGGGTTAGTACTTAGTAGCGAGTGATGGGTGTTTATGGTTTTTTCGGTGGTTGTTTGCAATGGAGTTTCGATTTAGGTGGTGTTGTTGGCGTTTGTGGTTATTTGTTATGGGCGTTGAAGGTAGCTCGTGGTTAGGTGGGGTGTGTTTTGGCGTCTTTTGTGGTGTTTATTTTGGGTGTTCCTTCTATATACGACGCCTCTGATTTGTAGTTTCTGATTGACCTGTCTCTGTTCGTCTTGTGTTGGGACCAAATTTTTTAATAAAATTTTGCCATTTAAAAAAAAAATGCTACTTCATAGACCCCGTAAAATCATGAACTATGGAAATAATGTGTTTATTGAATGGAATTGAGAAAAATCTCTTAAACAACCGAATGAATGATAAACCGTAGAAGGAAAATTGATGGAGAAACATAAATTAAGTAAAGAAAGAGATGAAACGATGGAAAATAGAATGTATTCAATAGATGAAGAAGATCAAATTACAGAAAAGAAAGAAAACTCTTTATTATGCCTAATCATAATGGTTCTCAATAATCTTACGTAACTCACACCATTCACTCGCCATACTATTTATCACTTCTATACTTTGTATCAAGTACTACTTTTTTTGACAAGAGTATCGAGTATTACTGACATCGATAAATCGGGGGATTTTGTGTCATACAAATTTACAATTTGTTGTAACATAGAAAATAAAATGTAAAACAAAAAATGACTACAGACAACAACTTATTATCTAAATTCCATAAATTCAATGGAAAAATAATACCAACAAAATATTTCCTTCTTAAAAGGGGTAACCAGTGTGGAAAAATTCAATTGGATGCTTGCTAACTATTTCTTCTTCTTTTTGTGCAGTCCTAAATGTGGGTCAACTTCAATGCAGCTATGGAGTGAATATGGTTATTTGCTCTTGGAAGTATGTGATTGTCTGTCATTTCAGTCAAACTAATAGGAAGAGGTGGCATTCTGCTATTTGTACTGCAAAAAAAAAAAAAAAAGGAAGTGCGTTACAATGTAGATCCAAGGTGGTGTGGTGGTAAAAACAACACTCAATTTAATTTAGTAGTTAGTTTAAAGCAATTTAATTTAGTCCTGGTTAGATTAATACCATTAATAAACATATGATCACTTTCCCTCAAAAAAAAAAAACATATGATCACTTGTATAATAGACAAATATATATTAACAACTAAAAACAGATTATTACAACTTACTCATTCAAAATTTTGTTAACATTGTCTTTGATTAGGCGGAAAAGATTGATGTTGTCATTCTGCACCTGGAAACAAAAAGGGAAAGGAACATATAAAAAATATAGCTCAGCATTATGGCCACCAAGAATGGGTAAAGAATGCAAATGAATATAAAATGAAGACGGCTTAAATATGGAAATTATCCCCGCAAATATTTGACGTTTTGGTTTTAGTCCCTATAAAAATATTTTTTTAGTTTTAGTCCCTGCAAATATAGAATATTTGGTTTTGGTCCTTGGTATTTTGTTTTAATCCTTGTAAAATCATTTCATATTGAAATTGGTCCCTATAATATTCATTTTAGTTCTCATTTTTAGGGACTAAAATCAAATATTCTACATATTACAAGGACCAAATTCAATATAAATCAATTTTACAAGGACTAAAACAAAATACCAAGGATCAAAACCAAATTTTTTATATTTGCAGGGACTAAAACCAAAAAAACATTTTTACAGGGACTAAACCAAAATGTCAGATATTTGTAGGGACTATTTTCATATTTAAGCCAATGAAGACCAATAGAACATTGATTAAACAACAGCTATTAGAGACAACATAAGTATTTTGGCTGCCATCAATTTTTCAACATCCTAAGATCAATGATGCTAGCGTAATTGACAAAAACCAGCATGATTTACCTGCATTAAATTTAGAGTACCAAAAGCAGCAAGGTTTTCCTCGATTAAACCTAGGGCTTGTTTGTTCTGTTCCACTAGCGCACCTGTGGAACCTCCAATTGCTGCAAAATGCGAAGTTCAAAGTTCAGCTAATATGATGGACATGGTTTAAAGGTGGATCTTACAATGTTTAGTAAATTTTATGATTAATAATTCATTTTCGTACTAAAAATGGTAAGGTATTTTTTAAAGATCCGAATTAGATCGACCCTTACATGAGATGTCCAATAAAAAAGATTATACATCATGTACGCAAAATGCAAACATCAAATGATTTAAAGCTATAAAAGGAACCAACCTTTCAAATAGATGGCATCATCATTGTATATCCATGACTCTTGTAAAGAATGTGGGAGAATGTTTGTTTGAGCAGCGGAGTCCGATTTGATTGCGAGATCAGCACCTCTTTCCTGGAAAAATTTCTTAAATATCTAAGCCCCATACTGAACAAATATATAATATAAACAAAGAACTTTCCTTCATATTATTTGAAAGCAACAACAAACAGGTATATAGCTTACCTTCATCCACTTGACTCGCAGGGCTACATCTCGTATTTCCTTAGTCCCTATCTTTATTGCTATCTTTGCATAGAGTTTTAGGCCATGAAATGATGCAAACCTACATCAAAAAAATTGGAATTTTATAAGTTATCATTGATGCAGCTGGTTAATTATTTATCACTCAAATCATTAGTACAGTAGTTTTTTTTTTTTTTTTGTAAAACAAATTATTAATGCTAGCATCAATCAACAAACAACTCATTCATGCAAGAGAAAAAGATAAATAAATTTTGAAATCATTATTTAGTTGACTATAAGAATTGCTATAATTTAAATAAAGAAAATCATTGAAACAGTATATCACGAGTAAGCAAGGACGACAACAGCGGCAAGGATCGACAACGGCTATTAAACGGAACAAAGAGGATGGTGGTGGTAGGAAAAGGTCAAAGTTTTTCTTGTATGGGATGAAAATGAAGCAAGACACGTAGAGCAACGAAACCTATTTTTGTGTCAACTTAAAATCCAAAACAAAAAACCTATTTTTTGAGTCACAAGGAACCTTTCTTGAGAATAAGTAAAAATCTAGATAAACAAAATCTTACCCTAAAAGATTTCGTTTTCAAATTAACTTACAAAACCAAAGACTCACAACCACCCCGAACAGGGTCAAGAACAAACAACTAGTAGTTAAACAAGAGAAAAAATAGTTAAGAGAGAAGCATAACTCACATAGCAAGTCTTATCTTCTTCGAAGGTCCAATTATTTAAGGATTTTCCGGGATTGTACTTCATCGCAAGCTTGGTAGGTGACTTCTTGGAAGTGTAACTGCCGTTGTGCGGTGGCTGGCGCCGCTGCTTCAAATCTCCTTTAACCATTAACACTTGTTTGCTTCAATCGTAATTGAGGAAGATGGAAAACAATTAGTGAGGTTTTTGGTTTAAATAGGTTAAGGCTTAATATTCCTAAAATAATATTTTCTTGAGAAGTTAGCGAGGCTATTGGCTTAAATAGGTTTTCAAAAGATGTAAATCTATACTATATATAAACAACCACTATTTTGGGCTTGCTTTTCTGTTTCCAAAAATACCCTCAATTTTCAATATAAATAACACAAATAATAAATAGATAAGAATAAATTTAAATATTAAATATATGTAACAAACACGAAACAAATATATATGTTTGATTTTTTTCCTTAATTATTTAAAAAAATGTAACAAACTAGATAAATACATTTATACATACTTTTTCATTATCTCAATTATATCTTTAAACAATTTTTTCTATAACAAAGATTGTTGTTGGTGTCATTTAAAAAAAGAATTTAATATATTGTTGGTGTCATTAAAATAGATAATCATGATTATTTAGGTTTTTTTTAAGGGTAGTTTGGTTTGTTATAACTTAAAATCAACAAACTTTTATATTTTTAGTTTTGATCAAAATTAAAATTTCATAAAAAAAACATCGTTAATAATTTTCAAACGTTAGCGCAATAAAAAGAGCGAAAAACGTGCCCGTCTTTTCGCTAATAGATTATAAGACATCCTTATTTATTAATTTTGTTCAGTCTTAACCTAATTTTTTCCCTCCATTAATCCCTTATTAGCTTTGAAACAACTCTATCATAAAATTTTGGCTCTAAATTTGCATCATATATATTTTTCATTTCTCTCTAATAACCATGAAAAATTTTCAAAACAAAAATTTAATAAATATATTAATCCTTATTCTTATTATTTATTAATTTTATTAGGTCTGCAGCAACTTAACTTATTGTTTCTGTAGATTTTTTTTTTTTTGACAAGTTGTTGTACACTTGTTTAATATATTTACAAACAGAATACCCTAATTTTCATGCAAACTCGGTTACCCTAAATAATTTGTTAGAAACCATGAACTGCATTAATTTTTTATGTTTAACTATAAAAGTAATAAATAAAATTGACTCGTACAACAGTATAATTTTGTATTCTTTTTATCTTTTTTCTTTATATTTTTTATTATCATTTGATTGTAATATTTATATCTCTAATAATCTAATTTGCGTTTATTGATCGACCAACAATCTTACTGGTTAAAAACTATTTATTGGTCTCTATTATAGTCGAGCGATGGTCAAAAGTATAAGTCTAAGTAGATTCTCAAAACATTTTCTTGCGAAAAAACTTGCTTCAATACTAATTGGAAATCAACGTGGAAAATTAAAAGAAGGATAGTATTTCTGTTACTATAAGTGCTACGTAGAACCACGTTAGCTGCTTAAATAAATTTCGCAGTAGTCTCTAGTTTGTTCCAAAAAATACTTTTTAGAGATTTTTTTCCCGAAGAAGGATAGGATTTATATACTACAAATCTGCAACTAGACGTGTACCAATATATTTTTCATAAAATAATAAAATTTAATATATTCTTGGCTAAATACTATTTGCAGTCCTTTTAGTTACATGATTATAATAAGTTAGTCATTTAAGTTTTTTCAGTTGCAAATTAGTCATTTAAGTCTTAAAATATTTGCACCATTATCAAAATTTCATCAAACTCAATCAAAAAGTGTTCATGTGGATGTTTAATGATAAGTTGGTTTGTCTAAGTTTGTTCATCTCAAAACTAAAGCTCATAGATGTGTTATTCGGTCTTGATTCAAAACAAAATTGACCTATTACTTGATTTATAATATTGTTGATCAATATTTATATGTAAAATTAGGTTTGAAATTCGAAAAACAAGAAAAATAAAATGTGTATAAGTAATCATATTTGATGTCATAAACACTTTTGAACTTATCATCTTAATGTCATACGGTCTATAAACATTTTTTAATGAAGTTGGCTGAAAAGAGGGATGACAGTGTAAATATTCTATGACTTAAATGATCAATTTGTAACAAAAAATAGCAATTGGTAACAAAGAAAACTTAAAGGATTAATTTGTTATAAACATATAACTTAAAAGGACCACGGGAGATATTTGGTCTATATTTTTTGAAACATAACTATTTTATTATCAGTTAAAAAATTATATTGCTAGATATTTTTTACAAAGATTGTTAGGGAAATAAAGTTTAATATATTCTATTGTAATGATGAATATTGAATTATTTTAAGATAAAATATAAATAAATTAGTATACTACTCAATGAAATGATTTTTTTTTATAATTATAATGATCACTCCTAAAATGCAAATAATTTTTTATGAAGACAAAGCGATAAACCCCATAAAACAAAAATAAAAACTTTTAGGAAAGGCTTTTTACAAATTTATCATTGATTAAGCTTGAGGTATAATCGTTATGGATGTTCTGATGAGAAGAAATCAAGGAGACCGCTATTGTTTATCTTGCACAGTAGGCTATGATCACAATATCGTGAGATAGAGCGTTGAGACGATAATATATGTTCATTGCCTACCTCGAATCGCGAGGATTAGGCTCGCATCGCAAACCAATTTCCCTATAACATAGGAAAATGGACGCCCATAAATATTGAACCTCTAGATCGGTAGAAAACACCTTTTGATGAGTAACGAAAGCATAAACGCAATTTTAGAATGGTTAGAGCAACTTGAGCCATTATAAAGCCAATGAAACATCAATGGTGGTCTTTTTCTCATGTTCTCCCATTCATATATAATTATACGTGTTTAGAAATTATTAGTAGTTAAATCCTCTATAGGTTACTTCGTGAAAGATGAACCTATACCTATAACTATTTGTTCGTGTAACTTTAAATTATTCTATGAATTTCAGTATATTACTTTGCTATTTTATTCTATTAATTTTATTCTTAATGCTTTTTATGAGTTCGATGATTATTAACACTAACTTGTTCCATTGATTGATTTTAGGTCAACAAGGATTATTAAGCCTAATTATGAGAATATAACATATTTTAACCGTTCAATTATTGGTTAGGTTTAGACATAAAACTAATTATAATAGTTACTTACTTTGACATTCTTAAACTTTCAATGGTTAAATTCACCTAAGACATTAGGGAGCATAGGTTGCATAACCATATTAAAGAGACTTAGGGGGTGTTCGTTTCTAAGGAAAGAAAGTGAAGGGGGTCGGAAAGTTGAGGGAAAGAAAGAGTCTCCTTGGTTTGGAACAAAGGAACATGACAAAGGAAAGAAACTGATACATGGGCCCCACAAAAATATTCTTTCGGCTCAAATTTGTGAAGAAACTGGGAGGGGACAAATTTTTAGCCCAAAAAGACAATATAGCCCTTATTTTTTTATCATGTATAGTCCCATGTTATTTTTTCTAATATATACACCATTATTTTTCTGAAAATGACAAACATGCCTTGTGCAATTAATGTACCATTATAGTTCTTCTTCAAAGTACCTAATTTTATATTTGATTTTATTAATTAAACATATATTTCTATGTGTTGATATGCATGTAAATTACTATCTTTATATAAGGGTGTTAATGTCATTTATTAAATATACATCTTTCTTTTCTTTCACTTTTTCACTTATTCCAAACAACCTAAAAATCATCTTATATTTATTTCACTTTCTATTCATTTTCATTCCTTAATCATTCTTTCCTTTTACTTTCTTTCCTCTCACCATCCAAACATAGCCTTAGGGTCTGTTTGTTTCTAAGGAAAGATTGTGGGGGAGGAGAGAAAGTTGAGAGAAAGAAGCATTTTCTCTAGTTTGGAACACACTAGAAAGGCTAAGGAAAGAAAGAATCCAATGGGACCCACCATGAAAATGTTTCCACGCCAATATGGACAGAAAGGGTGAGGAACAGCCACATTTTGTTTGAAAAGTCCAAAACACCCCTACTTTTATTGCATTTTAATTATGGTACTATTCATTTATTGTTTACACCCACGCCAAAAATGGGAAGAAAGCAGTATCTTGTGAGCTTTTATTTTTTTAATTTACTATTTTTTTTTAAGAATTTTCTATTCTTTCTTATTTGTTCTGACGTAATACGTATTATATTTTTTTGTTTCTCAACAATTTATAAATATTAGTACATTATGGGTGTAACTTGTAACATTGTAAGTAACAACTCTGCATGCAAAATAAATCAATTAAGTACAAAAGTTTATTAATAAATAAATACTTGAATGATAAATAAATGATTTAATAATATTCTGTTTTAAATTTTAAAATACTATATATACACATTGAATATCTTATTTCTATAAAAGGGCAGTTATGTCATTTACTAATTATATATATCATTCTTTCCTCTCACTTTCTTTTCACTTTCACTTATACCAAACAACCAAACAATCATCTCACATTCCTTTCCCTTTATATTCACTTTCAATCTTTCTACTTTCTTTCCTTTTGTCATTCAAACACACCCTTAGTGACTTAGACATTAGACTAACTAATTTGTTCAAACGTTTAAAAATCAAGTAATCAATTGCACGCACAATATTCATGGTTGTAGTGACTCGTGATTCAGGGAACAAAATCTAACATGACCTACTCTCTCTAATTTCAAGTTTTATCATAAAAAACGATGTATAAGTTATGAATGTTCTCTTCTGATTTTGTTTATTTTTATTTTTTTAAATTTCTTCCCAATTTCAAGTTCTAGAATCTTCGTTATTTCCATTCAGTTATATTACATTCCCTTTAAGTTTAAAATTTACTATTCTGTTGAACGTATTTTGAGGGATTTAGCCACAAATCACTCACCAATCACTATAAACGTGTGATCTTTTTTCAGAAAAAAAAAGTGTGATCTTAATCAGTAATTAATATAATACAGATTTTATTTTTAGGAATTATGATATAGATTTTTTTTTAAAGAAGGAATTATGATATAGATGAATCTAGTAGTTAATGAAAAAAAACGTGTTGTCCCAATACAGTACCGCAGCAAGCAGTGTGCCTTAGACATGATACCTCTCAAAAACAAATGCAGCGTGTATTTACATTGTTGAAACAGAACACCCGATCTGCTTTGATGATATTAAGTACAAATACCTGATACGATACTAATACGGTGATATAAAACATTTAAAAATTCAGGATATGAAACGGTCATGATGCATTATAAAAAAAAATTAAAGATAAAAGTATAAAATATATAAACATAACTAAAATTGATAATAATGTGAACAAATGCTAACTTTTGATTCCATATGTGTGTTTGGATGCTGCAATTCATTATATATTTTAATTTCTTTTTTAAAAAGAAAAAATGAGATGTGGACAAAAAAGGAAGAAAAAAAAGAGAGCAAAAGGATAGACAAACGTATAGAAGTACGTATCAGACTCTTGATGTTATTGATGTTTCAGGGGAGGGGAAGAATGTCCCGATCCATAATCGTGAAGCCAAGAAGGAGCGGTTGGTCGAGGGGGTCAACAAGGGACCTTTAAGGATGATCCCCTCAACAAAAGGCCAGAAGATGATTTGGTGGACAACAGGCCTTTTATAAGATGGAAGAAAAGAAACCTTGTGAAGGATGGCAAACTCATCTTTAATTCAGGTGATTGTGTTCTAGTGACCTTCCTTCCAAATGACTTAATTGTCGGCTCTTCTTTCGAGTTGCCCCTGTGGACCTTGATTATCCATCTGATTTGACAAATGAGGGTTGGATAGAGTTGGTTGCGTCTTTCCTTTCCCAAACATAAAAGATGTATGTTGTATCCATTTTTTGCCTTCCGTAGTGATTGAATAAGGGGACTCCATGAAGAAGCGGACAAGATGGAGGATGAGAACAAGCAAGTTTAGGACCAACATGAGAATTGCACTAGCTAAGAAGATGAAGAGTGACCTTGCTCTCGCAGAAGGCATGGAAGAAAGGTTGAAGGAGACACCTATTATCTCTAAAAAGAATCTCCATGAATTGGAGGCGGAAATCAAAGAGCTTTCTGACCAGGTCTCCTGTCACCATGATGGCGGAAATTAAAGAGATTTCTTACCAGGTTCTGGTGTGCCTTCTAATTTAAACGCAAAGGTTGGCCTGTTGGAGGAAGATGCCCAAGGTCAAAACAATGATCTTGAGGCAATGTAGGTTGCCTTGGACGCTTCCTAGAGATAGGCGACCAAGATAGTGGAAGAGACTTTCGAAGTGGTGAATGATTCCCTTGTCAATGCTTTGGATCAGGTGGAGTATTTCCACCCGATGTAGAAACTAATCGTGAACAAATTTACTTTTGTTAGAGGTTACTTGGGGGGGGGGGGTGGGGATTGTTCCCTTTGGGACCAAAAAGGACGATGTTATCTCTTAGCTTTCTTGCCTTTTTTATGTGCAAGTCATTTTTCATTCCCATTATGTTGTATTTTGCTCTCATGTAGTTTGTTTTGGGAGATTTTCAATTTTATGTATGAACATTTGTGGTTTAAAGTTTATGCTTTTGACATATTTGTTTCTTTACTTTATTTCATACAAAAAATGATTGGTTTTGTTTTGTGATGAGTTGGTCGGTAAATTATTCAAATCATACCTTTATCGTGGAGTCTGCCATCACTTTGCAATTGGGCATTATTAGGCGTCATTGGAAAGTATGAACGACCAAGTTTTAATTTCCCATCCTCTTCCCCTACCCGAAGATTTGTTTCGGGGTTGAACCTTTCAACTAACACTCTCAACTCTTCATTGGATAGCCGTGAAGAGGGGTCGATGCTTGGCTTACTTTTCTCCTCCCAATTTGCCTTAACATTATGCCCTTATTTTTTATTTTTGATGGGAGGTGTCAACTAGGAAGGTTTTAATTCTTTATCCCTTCTTTGTCTAACCAACTTCTTCGATTCCATGAAGGGTGATGTCGACCGAGAGTTTTTGACTTCTCCATGATCGCTCGAGTACCACATGTTGTTTAGGAGTCTTTAAATTCTCCATGTTTTCTTGAGCACTATGTGTCAGCGATGAATCTTAGGCATCTCCATGTTCACTTGAGCACAATGCGCCAACTAGAAGTATTTGATTTCTCCACGTTTGCTCGAATGATGGATGTATACAAATAGATCACTCCTTTTCTCTGTGTACTATTATTTTGCAACTTCTCTCAATTATATGTCGTATGTGAGTATGTAACTTCTCCATGTTTGCTTGAGCACAACATGCCATCTAGGAGTCTTTGCATTTCGTTTGGTCTCTAGCTGGTAAGGTGTTATTGATCTTGCCATTCACAAACAAATAATAGTGTATTCCAAGGTGGCAAATCGATTTACTTTATTCACTTAATGGAAAACATATTTACAATGGAATTTCCCACATATATAACGTTTGAACTTAGATATAATAGTTTTCCATGTTGTCTACATTCCATCTTTTTAGTACTAACCTTCCATAGAGTGTTTCGAGCGTGTACGCTCCTTTGACCGTGCTTCTCGTTGTTATGTATATGCCTTCCTATTTTGGGGGCTAACTTGCTTTCTTTGGCATTTTTCCCACCTACGTCGGCTATTCACAACACAAGGTCTCCAACTCAAGAGTCTCGGGGTCTTATCTTCTTGTTATATTTTATGGCAGTTGCTTGTTTTACCGCATCTTCGGTGAGCGTGGAAAAACGCCGCGCTTCGTGTAGGAAATCGAATTCTTCTTGAATCTACAGTGAATTCCCTTGGTTGTGCGAGGGGTGTGTGGTCCTCTATCTTAGTTCTATGATTTCTATAAGGATTACTGCTTCAGAACCTTAGGTGAGCCTGAACAATGTTTCCTCGGTGGACGAATAATGAGTTGTTATGTGTGCCCAAAGGACGAGATGGAGTTCTTTAACCCAAAAGCCCTTTGAATTCTCCAATCTTCTTTTGAGTCCCCTGAGGAGAGCTCTGTTAGCTGGCTCCATTTGGTCATTCATTCGTGAATGTTCACGAAAGTGAAATATTTTTTATCTGGTGATCTTCCTGAAGCTTCATCATCTTATTGTTTGCACATTGGTGATGTTCCGTTGTCTGTTACAACTGGGGAATGAAAGTTGATTCATTCTCAAGTCCACCAACTGAGTACCTGGGTCGTTAAAGCCTCAAACTAAGTCTAGTTAAATGGGGATGGATAATGACACACAAAACTCACATTCTATTTTTGTAGTGCCACTAACCAAAAGAGGCATGTTGGAAGAAGCACATACATGTCAAAGTTGTGCACCAAGAATGTATCAATAGATATTATTGTAAAGTAGGACACTTGTAGTCGAACTTGGGGTGCCACAATCCCCTCTACAGGGGAAAATCACACATTATCCACAAAATTAGTAAAATAGGGGTTTAACACTATAGGCCACACCGTTTGGCTAACAAGCATACTATTTGCATATAAACCCTCGGTTTGTACATTGTAAATGAAAACATTCAATAAAACATGAAGCTTATTTCTCTATTTTTATCTCTTTTATTCATTTTTAGCATTGCTAAAAAAGCCAAAATAATCGCACCTAACACATTACTAAAGTAGATTTGGAACCCACAACTGAGGGATAAAGTTCCTCACTCGATGTTAACCAATAGAAAAACAATGGAACCTAAGCTAAATTCTTGCTCCATCAAGGCAATTTGTATTCATTTATATGATTAGATAAAAATAAAAGATTTTAAATTAAGAGTAAAATAAGAAGAAAAACAAATTATAGCAAAAAATTATACTCTCTTTATATATACGTATAGCATACTTTATTTTTTATTTAAAATTTAATTATGATTAAAAAAACATAGCAAAACTTTATATTCTCTTTATATATAAGTATAGCGTACTTTATTTTTTATTTAAAATTTAATTATGATTAGCTTATATTTATCACTTATAATTTTGATTTAATATTTAAATAAGAGTTGATAAAATTTGATTAAAAGTAAAATTAGGATTAAATTTGACTATTTGAATAAGTAAAGAAGAATGAAGCTTTAATTAAAAGAGTATTAATAAATGATCAAATTGAAATAAAATAGGTAAGAAATAACTCAATATTCCTTTTCTTTATTTTGAAGGTCAATATTCATTATATGTGTGTGTAGTTAAGACTTTTACAAATAATATTTAATAGATATTAAAAATGATTACTTTTTTTTTTTCGTCCTTGTAAAATTGTGGATCTTTCAAGTTTTTCTGGTGTTAAAACCCTTTCATCGAGGAAATGGGTCCTTGTAACTTAGAGTTAGACGGAAAAGCAAATAAAGTCTAACTAAAAATTACTTCAAAGAGAGATCGAAATTCAATTCTCGCGAAAGATTTATTTTATGGATTATCCCTACCAACTGAGTCACAAACGTGAGTGCTTTTTGTCCATTTTGAAAAGGATAAAAAATTATATATATTTTAATAAAAGATAAGGTCTAAAAGCATTCTTTTTTCTTCATTAAAGGTAAATATAAATTAAGTATTTATCTATATTAGCAATGTTTTTATTTTTGGTACAAAGAGAATGTGTTTTAAGTGTGAAATAAAAAACTTATTGAATTATTTTTAGAAAAAAACTTATTGACTTTGAAAATAATTTTTATTTTTTAAAATGTGAACGAAATAAATGCTCTTATTTTCCAAAATATTACCCAAAAAAATTTCTAAAATATGAAAATGTCTATTCTCATTATTTATTGTTTACCATTGACTTAGAAAGTTTATATATATATATATATATATATATATATATATATATATTACAACAATTAAAAAACATCATGAATTGTTTAAAATACATGAATGAATTTTTATAATCACAATAATTTAAAAGCATGTTGAATTGTTTAAAATATATAAATATATTTATAATTTCAGTTATTTCTTTTTACAATACGTAGCATTATTTTAAAATCTTGTTATTTTAGGATTTGGGTTCATTGCACCGGAATCTCCTAGATTTTCTAAGTTGCCACATGAATTTGACAATTTCTCTGATTTTTGTTATATATATATATATATTGACCTAAATATAATTTATGATAAAACATTATGAGATCATTTGATCCATGTAGACGATCTCACTTAATGAGATAAGACTTGATTGTTGTTGTATATACAAATACTATTGTGATCGCTTGTATGCTTTTATGGTGTGCTTTTGTCTTTAGAAAGTGATATCAATTTGGGTTGTATCAAATATTACCGACAAATAAGATTAAAATAAGCTCTTATAGTGTCTAATGTTGTTTGTTGTTTATATTTTAATGTTAATTAACTATTTTTTCCTTTAAAAAAAATATTTAGCTATTTTATTAATTATATATTTAAGTTCTTGTGGTAGTCGTGTTGTTCTTATTATAATAGATTTATCTTTTTTTAATTAGTAATATAAGTAATATTATATAAATGATAAAATAATATAAATGACGGGTCAATTCAAATAAAAAAGTTTACCTAAAAAAAATCTAACAAATTATTTTAATTAAATATTAGTGTTAAGATGGACACTTTACGACCTTATGTCTATTAGTTTTACTGCGCGTAATTGATAAACAATATTTTGTTATGAAATTTTAATTAAAGTTATTTAGATTTAGATTAAAATTAAAGGGATAAATATTTGTTACAAAAACAAAATTCAATTTATAAGTTACACTATTATAGATTGACCTTTATTTATGTTACGACCGTTACAACCGTACTTCGACTTTTCATAGTCTACGAACCAGGGATAGTATTTAGGTGACATTGACCAACCACAATTTCACAGGTATATAAAATGTCAAAAAAATACTGTGAAAAGAAAAGAAGATAGACATTTGTGACATTATGGTTGATTAGTATCACTAACCACAATGTCACCTACTCTCCAGTCACATTTATAAACAAAAAACTACTTTTTAAATTCATTGAATACATGTATTATATATCAAATACATTATCCATTTAATAAATCTAAAAAGTAATTTTTTACTTATAAATATAATTAAAGGCATCCACGAACCATAGGTTAACAAAAAAAATTGGTAGAGAATGGACGCATACAATCCAACTAGGTGAGCTACAAATATCCAAGTCATCTAAATATTTTTAATAAAAAATTAAAATAAAAAAGTGAATAAAAATGAAAATCTCAATTTTACCCTTAAAAAAAAGGAATTCTCAACGATAATTGAGGGCAATATAGTAAAACGACAAAAAGAGAAATACGCGTGTGATATGACAGTTCCGTGTGATACATTAAGTCGGTTACTCAGCCTATAAATACAACCCAACCCCTTAACAATATCTCTATTTGCTTTGTGCGTTTCATATCGTAGGGTTTGCTTCTCTCTCTAGCCGCCAGAGAAGAAAATTTCTTCAAATCAATCAAACCCTAACTTTCTCTCTCTAAGAGTTCAGATCTCTCTCTCTCTCTTCACCATGTCTCGTTGCTGCCCTTTTCCACCTCCAGGGTATATCAGGAATACGGATTCTTCCTTGATCGACGATTCGATTAAGGTTTGTTGAGCCAGTTTCGATTTTGCGTTTGTGCTCAACTTCGTGTCTGATCTTGATTGAATTTCTTGTGTATGTATATACATGACATGCGATTAAACTTTGATTATTGCGATTAGTGTTAATTAATTTGATACAAACCCTAAAACAAGTTTCCGATCCCAAATTTTTAACCTAATTTATGATTTTCTTGGGAATTTGAATAGATCTGGATTATACCAATTAGGGTTTTTGTTTTTTGTTTATTGAAATCGCTTTTGCAATAAAATATTTTTTAACAAGATAACAAATTAGGGTTTGATGATATGTACTTTTTTTCAAGAAAATTAAATAAAAAATATTTTATTAGTTAATTCTTGGTGGGTGTTTCTTACTCGTGTGATTTTAATGGTTGTTTTGTAAACCTAGAACGTTTTATAAGTTAAATCAATAATTTTTATTCAACGATGCACCAAGTTTTTGTGTTTAAATGGTAGGGTTAGTATATTTATTAGTAAGAGTAAAACATCGATAGTGATAGTTGTTTTTGAATGAAGGTGGATTAAGAATTTTTTTAATATTTGATTGTAGATGATTATGGCTCATGGAAGTGAGTTAAGAATTATTTTAATATTGGTGTTTCAATGACCTAAAACTTTTTTTAATTAAAATCGAAGTAATTTTTATACA
This sequence comes from Medicago lupulina, assembly GCA_958299785.1. NCBI lineage: Eukaryota > Viridiplantae > Streptophyta > Magnoliopsida > Fabales > Fabaceae > Medicago > Medicago lupulina. The sequence goes on along the minus strand of OY283141.1, from coordinate 71,199,965 downwards.
GTTAGAGTTAGGTTATTGTTATGTGAGCTTATTGTGTGACTGCTTCTGCTCAATGTGATTATTTTTGAGTAAAACATTGTTAGGAAAGTTGATCTTGTTTCTTGTGTTTCTGTTGTGATGTTTGTGGCATGATAGTTGTAAACAAGAAGTGATTACTTGATTTTATAACTGGTATGTAATGTAAGCAAGATTCAAATGCTTGCAATGTTTGCTTCTTTGGTCTTCCGTATCCGCTATTTGAAAATGTTGTTATGGTGCTTTAAAGATCCGTTTGGATTTGGAGAAGCTCCAGAAAGAAAGAGAGGAAAAGGACAAGAAGGACAAGAAAGCCGCTGAGAAAGCGGCCAAGAAGGAGAGGAAGGAGAGGAGGGAGAAGAAGGAAAAAAGGAAAAGGGAAAAAGAAGAGAAACTAAAAGATTCAACAACTTCTCTTGCAAGTGTTGCTGGTATAAAGTTCAAGCTTAACAATGAAGTAAAAGAACACGGTACAAAGTTGCAAAAGGTTGAATATGAGAATGAACAACTCGAAAGGAGTGGTATTACCGAGGAACATGAGCAACCTGTCTGTTCTCCTCAAGAGCCTTACTCCTCTGATAGTTCTCAAAGCAGTAAGAGGAAACGAGGCACCGAATTACCTAGCCAAGATCATGGTGAGTAAGCTTAGAAACCAGTCAATTACGTTGTTCATTACTGTGTTGTTTAACCCTTGTTTAATATCTAATATGTTATCTTATGTGAAACAGGACCAGCCATTCGAATTCGGCTTCCATTGAGGAAACATCGCGAACCTGAGGAATCCAAACAAGGATTTCAATTGGGATCTTGTTCAAGAAGTGCTCGAGTTGCAGATTTGCATGCTCGGGATACCAGCAGAATTGAACGTCCGCTGCTCAGTATCAAGAAAGCTGAGTCACCTTCAATACCTTCAAGAAGTGTTGGAGTTGCAGATTTGCTTGCCCGGGATACCAGCAAAATTGAACGTTCATTGCCCAGTATTAAGAAAGCTGAGACCCCAAGTCAGCTTCATGGGAATTCTGCTCCCAAAGTATGTAAACCATTGCCGAATGTGATTCCTGTTGATGCTGTAGCAGCAGCAAATGAGACAGTTGATGATGAAAGTCGAAGGATGGAATCATTGTATAAATCCTTACTTCACATTCAGCCGATAACATATGAATTGGGTCCATTGGATCAAGATTGGTTATTTAGTTCAGTACCCAAGGAAACAAGGCCGCTCTCAAAGAAACAGAAGACTGATGCCTTTCAGTGCTCAAAATCTTTATTGCAACCTCGGGCTCAATATATGCCTGAGGCTGACATATATGCCTTACCATACACAGTTCCATTTTGAATTTTTGGAATTTTTGTAGACAGTAGATGTAGCTTTTAGCAGGGGACAGTGTTCTGCAATATTGAAAGAACCTGTGCATTAATTTTTTTACAGAGGATTACAAACATGTACCAACATTTCATTGTGACAGATAATGAGATACATTTTTTGTCAACATGAGTGTGATGATTGATGTAATTTTGACTTCGATACCAGACACCAGCTGTAGCATCTGATGAATGTATATACCAATAACTAATAATACTTCAATTTTTTATATGAGAAAATGTAGACGGAACTTTTAAATCATGATTACTTCACTGATAGGATTTATTACCAAACATAACTTAAGGATCAATTCCTTCAACAGATAGAGTAATGAATGAAAACAACAGTAAGCAAATAAAAATGAAAACATGTTATAAGGGGGCCTAATGTTTCCTGTAAGGTCCACTTATTTCCACTCCCAAATTTCCCCCTCGCTATGAGATTATTTTTGACTCAAGATTACAATCTATCTCAAGCTCAACACGGACTCGAAGCTCTTCTGTTTATACTTCTATTGATCTCTACGTTACTAATTGCCTAGCATTACTTGAAGGCTTTTACAATCATCAAATTTTGCTCAATGAAGTTGATGCAAGATGAAAGACTTGGGGTGATCCTTTATGTGACCCTCTCCATAGCACTCCCTCTATGTTTTTTGCTTTACAGAGCCTCACTTGATTCTATCTGTATATTTGTCTAGAACATGTCTAGGGTGTAACCCTTGATTTGGGAATAGGAAACCATGATTTTTGGGAATGTCTGTAACGTTTGTCGTTGTTTTTAATGGCATACCCCTCCTATGGTGTCCCGTTCTTACGTGTTGTGTTCAAAAGTGCGTTGTGTTTGAGCCATTTTCGTCCCTGCCAAGACCCAAATCTATATAGGAGTGTGGACGTTACCGGATATTATTCCTCATTTGACAATGATTGGATGACGTACAAAATGATGCAACATAGAGTGTCATGTGTGAAATAACTCTTCATATTTACGACTCATTGGATAATCCTGATTGGTTGTCGCCTCACCCTTCCCGTCCATCTCACGTCCAAGTTGTTTCTAGATATGGATTAGTCATATGTCCACTTCTACAATTGAGATTTCTCTAGTTCTCTTGGTGAGATAGTTACCTCGCTCCTTTAATGGAGTTCTTTAAGTTCCCATAAATAATATATGATTGTCAACTCCTAATCCTCGAGCCTAAAATGTAAATCCATTCTAACAAGCCATGAGTACCAAGTCTTGGGTTCCAAATTTGATTGGTGTGAAGTATCAAGAAATTTGACTTAACACATTTAGTAGGTATCTCCTCTCAACATGTTTTTTCAATTCACAACCATAAAACTCAAACTAAAATAGAGATTAAGTCCATTTGTCGCACCAACGTAATTTTAGTACAAAATGTAATGTACCACTTTGAAAACGAGTCCTAGTAAGTAATCCGACAACGTAATTTTTTTTTGCATATATTATATATACATTGTACCTACCAATTGAGCTAAGCATACGGATACGAGAAACAATTAACATTGGATTACCAACAAAAGAAGAAGCAATTGCTAATTGATTTAATTGTGGATTTTTCTACACATGCACTTGAGTAATTTACAACAACTTAAACACAAATCACTTTTGTCACATTAGTTTTGTCCCCGTCCTTGAGCGTAAGTAGGTGTGGGCTTCACATTCATTCACCGTGACACACACGTCGTCAACGATCTTCTCCTTAGATTCAACAATTCAACTCTTCATTCTTTCTGAAACCGATCTCACTCATTGAAACAGAAAAAATGATAGCGAAAGACTTCAACGACGAAGAGAAATGGCTCGCCGAAGGAATCGCTTCTATTCAACACAACGCTTTCTTCATGCATCGCGCTCTTGTACTTAATCACTTTCATATCCTAATTTCTTTTTAATTCGCTTAATTCACATTTCGCTTTTTCAATTAATTGCTTAAATTGAATTGAATCGCGTTTGCAGGATGATAATAATCTCAGAGATTCACTCAAATACTCAGCGCAGATGCTATCTGAACTTCGAACTTCTAGACTCTCTCCTCATAAATATTATGAACTGTGTATAATTCTTCTTCTTTTATTATTATTATTATTCATATTTTGCATTTTTGCTTATGTTATTATATCTATGTAGTATCGACACTTATAGAGGGCGTATCCTGTGTCGGACATGTGTACATGACACCTGTGATTTACATTCGATTACGTCATTTTATCAAATTATGATGAGTGTCAGCTTCGTGTGCGCTTCATGGGTTTTGATCTATGTAGCACTAACACTTCTCATAGGAGGTGTGTCCGGTGTACGGTGTCTGGCATGTGTCAGTGTCTTGCATGACACCAACACTTGTGATGATTACCTTCACTTATGATGAGTGTCGGTGTGTCAGTGTCTCTGTAAGTGGTTCATAGGTTTGATCTCTGTTGCACTGACACGTTTGACAGAAGGTGTGTCTAGTGCCAGTCACATGTCACTGACATGACACTAACACTTGTGATTACATTCAACTATGTCATTTTCTCAAATTACGATTTAGTCAATGTGTCAGTGTCGTGTTTGGTGTCGGTGTGTTAGTGTCGTGTTTGGTGTATGTGTTGGTGCTTCATAGGGTTTGATTCAACTGTTCATGTGTATTTGGTGTTTTCTTTGTTTTGTTTAAGATATGAGAGCTTTTGATGAGTTACGGAGGTTGGAGATGTTTTTTAAAGATGAAAGTAGACATGGTGTTTCGATTGTTGATTTGTATGAGCTTGTTCAACATGCTGGGAATATATTGCCTAGATTGTAAGTGGTTTTCACAATCAACATTATAATTGCTACTTTCAACCATTTCTTGTAGTTGTACTTATTTGAACTTGAATAGTTATGTGATTTTGATTATATTCATGCGGTTATTTATGAATGGCTTAGATGAAAAGAAACTTGATTTTGTGATAAGTCTCAAAACCCAATTCAAGTAGGGTCACACTCCAGAATTCAGAGGCAGAAGCTAGAACTAAAATAAAGGAAATTGATTGATTATATATTTCATTGATACAACCCTAAACCTAATGGTAGAGGAAGACCTAGAAAAACTATAAGAGAAACTATTAAAAAAGATCTAGAGATTAATGAGTTGGAATGGAGGTATGATACAAGATAGAACATTATGGCGTCATTTTTTCCATTTAGCCGACCCCACTTAGTGTGATAAGATTTGATTGTTGCTGATTCCAAATTATGAGACCATACAATGCTTATATAAGCTGATGCACACACACATTTAGATAGCTACAAAATCCACACAATAGTGTTACCAAATAAGCTACATAATATGCCTAAAAGATCTTGTGAGAGTAAACTTGTCAAATCATTATTCTTTTGGTCTCAAGGATCCTACCTATCATCATGGTTCTGAATGAGTTTTTTGCTATTGTTGTTAATTTACTGCCAGGTATCTTCTTTGCACGGTTGGATCCGTTTACCTTAGATGTAAGGATACTCCTGTAAGGGACGTTCTTAAAGACCTAGTGGAAATGTGTCGCGGTGTTCAGCATCCGATTCGTGGTCTGTTTTTGAGGAGTTATCTTTCTCAAGTCAGTAGAGACAAGTTGCCTGATATTGGCTCTGAATACGAGGATAGGTGAGGCCATTTTTACTTGGTTTAATGCATTGATAGTTTTTGAGTTTTTGAGTTTCTTGTGCTAGTTATTCAGAAAAGTTTGTACTTCCCCTAGATCCATAAAATTTGTAGTTACCCTCTTACATGTAACCATGTCTTTAGTTTCAATTTCAAATATGGGAAAGTTTATATCTTTGGTGTTATGTTTTGGTGAAAAAGAATTAAATGCATAGGGATTGAGTATGAATGTTTTTGCCTGCAGGGATTATGGCAGTGTAAAGGATGCAGTTGAATTTGTTCTAGAAAATTTCTCAGAAATGAATAAGCTCTGGGTTCGATTGCAACATCAGGTTCTTTGAGTTTCTTATCTCTTTCTTATCTAATCTTGTCTTATGAGATGCATAGCACCACAGTACTTGCATGCCATAGCCATAGAGGTAAAAATAAATCATGAGAACATGATTTCTGGCCATGCAGGTGTTATGGTGCTTGTGAATTATGCTTAATCTTTGGCGATTCTGAGCTCAGGACTTCAATTGGGCTTTCTGGTCTGCAGGGAGCCGGTCGGGTAAAAGAGAAGAAAGATAAAGAAAGGAACGAGCTTCGCGATCTTGTAATACAAAAATATCATACTATCTCCTTATGAAACCATGTGCTATACTTTGTACATATAGGTTACACATTTTCCTATTTTCAAATTATTAGGTCGGGAAAAACCTCCACGTTCTGAGTCAGATAGATGGTGTAGACCTTGAGATGTACAAAGACACCGTCCTTCCAAGTATTCTAGAGCAGGTCTTTTAAAGTACTTTTTCTTCCCATAAAGTATTTTTTTTCTTCTATTATTATTATCTGGATTTTATGATGGCTCTCAAGTGCTAAATTGGTTCGAGCAGGTTGTCAACTGTAAAGATGAGCTTGCCCAATTTTATCTCATGGAGTGCATAATCCAGGTTTTTCCAGATGAATACCACTTGCAGACACTTGAGACACTCTTAGGTGCTTGCCCCCAATTGCAGGTAAGCAACTGATTATATTGGAAATATGCGCCCTTTATGTGTTTGTGTTTGGAAAGAAATTGTGACTGGTCATCTTTTTAGAGACATAATATAATATTATTTTAACTCTGTAACTAATTGTCAATTTTTTAACTCTGTAATTATTATATGTTGAGTCCCTTCATAATGGAAATATGTCCCAGTAAGGGTTTTGTTTTAGGAGTCCTACTGTGATTTAGATTATAATTGAATTCTCTAAGGTTAAAAAGCATGTAAAGCCCTTTGAATTATAAATAGTTGATCATGCGTTTGATTGGTCATGAATATAGTCAATTGGAATGATGACTATGACTTCTACGACTCTGTTGAATTCAATTTTGACAACACCTTGAATTTTATGGCAATGTTGTACAATATATGATTACATAAAAAATACAGTATGTTTGGACAAGAAGGTTTAAGGACAATAATAATTGATGTGTGTGTGAGGAATGAAATCTTTGTTGCTGCTTGTAATCTTGTTTATGGAGGAAATTTCATGTATCACTTCTAATTATCCAAAAACTGAATTTTTTGAAGAAAATTAAATTAATGAAAATCAATTTTCTGTATGAAAATCTGAAATTATAGCATTTTCAATCAAAAACAATTGTTTTTTATTTTTTTGTTTCTTTAATGTGCTTTACTAGTGGCTGGTTTCCCTGCATAGATGGTCAAGAATTTTACTGGATGCAGTGGGTGATCATCCATGTTACTTTCATTTAGAATATGCATGTAGGGATTCTCTGATAAGTGAAGAGCGAAGGCAGTGCAAATGTTCTTTTTATGTCTTTCTTAAAGTTGAAAACATTTTCTCTGCGCTGACTGTCTGAATTGTATCTGCAGCCCACAGTAGACATGAAGACAGTGTTATCTCAGCTAATGGACAGGTTGTCCAATTATGCTGCCTCAAGTACTGAAGTAAGTCTTGTGCACCTTTGTCACAAGTTAAGCTCCTAATTGTTTGCTGATATCATTTATGTCTCAGGTATTACCCGAATTTTTGCAAGTGGAAGCATTTACCAAACTAAGCACTGCAATAAGCAGGGTAAGCCGCGCTTTCTCTACTTTGAAACTTTTACTTAAACTTGTTCTGTGACAACTAAAGAAAAAGTTCTACTGCCAAAACTACAGTACAAACTATGAAGGAACCAATGTGGTGATTATGTCCAATGATTTTTCACCCCTTCATGATTAATGTTTTGCAGTAGTTCCTTAAACCAAAACTATTCATATAATTGTACCTCCGAAGCATGGGTTTCTGTACTATTATTTATTTTTCTTGTTTCAAAATATTTTTGAACTTGTATGTTTAGAAGTTGTTCGGGTTGGCAGCACATTGTTGGAATAAGCCAATGCTATCCAATGTTGTCATCCTGGTTTCATTTGGTGCCATATTATAGTCATTTGATTTTATAGGACTAGACCATATTCCCCTTGAACCAACCCCCTAAATAAAGAAAAAGAAATCAGAGAGAAAGAAAGAAACAGTGTCAGTTCTTTGTGCATGCTAATTTTGCTTTTTATTCTGTGGGCTGTGGGTTTGTAATCCAAGACCATAACCTGCATTTAACTGCAGGTGGTCGAAGCACAGGTTGACATGCCTATTGTGGGTGCAATAGCTTTGCATGTCTCTCTTCTTACATTTACTCTTCGTGTTCATCCAGATCGACTTGAATATGTGGATCAAGTACTGGTATGTTACTTTTTTCAAACATCACAAACATCTTCCTGATCTGCTATTTTCATATGGCATTGTGTGGATATGATTTTCATATTAGCTGTCTTTTTTCTGGAATTTATGCAGGGATCATGTGTCAATAAGCTGTCTGGAAAACCAAAGCTTGATGACAATAGAGCAACAAAGCAAGTTGTTGCACTTTTAAGTGCTCCACTTGATAAATACAATGATGTTGTGACTGCACTGACACTTTCCAATTACCCTCGTGTTATGGATCATCTTGATAACGTGACAAATAAACTCATGGCTCTGGTTATTATCCAAAGCATTATGAAGAATAACACTTACATATCTACTGCCGATAAGGTGCGTTACCTTGCTGTTGGTTAATTATAACACTTTTATCAGAATGTAAAAATATTCTTTGTGCTTTTGTAGGTTGAAGTTTTATTTGAATTAGTAAAAGGGCTCGTAATAGATTTGGATGGAACATCTGAGGATGAGGTATGCCTGATACTATTATTGTTTTTTACCTTTTGCTTCTATGGTACAATTACTATATGGAACCTGTACATTTTCAAATGTTTATTAAAAATTCTTGGGTTAAATATATTTTTGGTCCTTATAAATATGTAAACTTTTTGTTTTAGTCCTTCTAAAAAATTTCTTCACCTTTTAGTCCTCCAAAAAATTTTCATCTTCACTTTTGGTCCCTCCTTTAAAGTAAACTCATGTAGAATTTATATTTTTTAATAAATTTTTGCAGAAAAAATTTATAATATTAAAAGGATCTCTCAAAAAAAAAAGAATTTTTTACCAAAACATGAATTAAATATGAATTTTTACATTTTTGGCGGTAAAACATTCATATTTAATTTATGTTTTGTTAAAAAATTCTAATTTTTTTTGGGGTGATTTTTAAAATATTTTATATATTTCTACACAATTTCCTTAAAAAATACAAAAATTTACTTAACATTAGGGAACAAAAATAGTGATTGAAAATTTTCTAGGGACTAAAAGTTGAAGGAAAATTTTAGAGGGACTAAAATGAAAAGTTGGTATATTTATAGGGACCAAAAACATATTTAACCCAAAATTCTTTATATGACCAAACCAAATTTGCTAAATATATCTATGCTCATTTCTTAAATAAGAATAGTATTTTCTGAACCTCAACCCGATTTTAATACAATTTTTTTATCTTACCCTTAGATTGATGAAGAAGATTTCAGTGAGGAACAAAACTCTGTTGCCCGCCTCATAAACATGCTTCATAATAATGACCCAGAGGAAATGTTCAAGGTAATTACAAGTGTATCAAGAGTCTCACTGAATTCCTGTGGTGTTTCTCTATCAACTCCTACTACTAACTTGTGCTCGCTGTACTTCAGATAATATGTACAGTAAGGAAACATATTATGATTGGAGGACCAAGGCGCCTACCTTTCACTGTTCCTTCTCTTATATTTTCTGCACTTAAGGTATCTTTCTTCCTTTATTTAACTATTCTTTCAATGTTTTTATTGTCTACTATATTTAGCATGCTTCTTGAGCGGAACTCTACATTGTGGTGGGTTGTGAATTATTTGAATTGAGCTGCCAGGTATTATCAGGTCCATATTGAATAATAAATCCATCAATTGATTATAGGTGGCTCCTTTAATCAAACTCGTTTGTTAAGCTTGTGGAAGCACTTTGTAAACATTTACAAAATGTTGAACCATGGAAATAAATCAACTTTAGAGCCTCAAGGTTTTATATTTGTGATTTAATGGTCAAGCCTCAAATTATTTTAACCCTGTGGTGACTTTTAATGTGACAAATATTGTGTCGTCATATTCATTAAATTGTATGCCTCCCTGTGTAAGTGGGTTTACTTATTACACGTGAAGAGTTCAGCTTGTTCTCCGTCTTAATTTTCCCTTTTTGAATTATGCTTCACTGCAGTTGATCAGGCAATTGCAAGGCCAAGGTGGAGACATAGCAGGAGAAGAAGAACCTGCAACACCCAGAAAAATATTTCAGCTTTTAAACGAGGTGAATTGAGAATGTAAAGAATAATATAGTTTCGCTTCACAAGCCCATGCTTCCCTATAACTCCAAAATATTATTCATTAAACTATCTTGAAATATATATTTATTTTTTTAAATTTACCGGCATACAGTGCAGTGTACCAACTACCAAGTCATATATGATAATATGTTTTATGCACCATATATTTTATTCCTCATGTGATGGTGAAATAACAGTATTTTGATTTTTTGTTTCAGACCATCGAGGTTCTATCTTCTGTATCATCTCCTGAACTGGCCTTGAGACTGTATCTGCACTGTGCTGAGGTATGCTTGACCTTACAAACTTAAATGGTCATATTTGTTTCGCTTCTGTGTCCTCCTTCACACTCTCAGCCAGCCATCAGAATACAAAGAGAAAGGGACTACATATTAAGTTGGGGCTTGAAAACTGATTTCTGCGCCTGTCAGCCAAACATATTTTTATTGGCATGCATTTTTCCTCTCCTTAAAGTCTAGCTATCAATGGGGAATTAAATACTCCACCAAGCATCCCATACTATTAAATTTGGGACTTAGACACCCCACAATACCCAACTCTCTATCCTAGCACCGCCCCTGAGAATCAACGTCATGGTGGTCTAAGACACTTTACTAAACCTTTCCGGTCAGCCGAGAGTTGACAGGAAATGAATCAGACTGGGAATGAAAAGAATGTATTACTATTATATTATGAGTGGAAACCAAGTGGTTGAACTTAAGTGATTAATGAGCGTTAACTAAGATTGAATTTATCAGGAGTGCTCGAGCTCGATCTTTGGCTGGAACAGTCATTGATTAGGTTTTACTTATCTCCTAATTGTATTCCAAATTACCAGAGTCCCGTTCTCCTGTGAACTGGAGTGTTAATTCGGAAAAAAAGAATGAACAACAAGGACACACAAAATCCTGGATTCTCAAGAGATCCAGACTCTCCCAATTCTAAACTTACTGAATTCCCCCTCTCCATCTCAACCCACGTTCTACAAAGGCTACATGCCTGGTTTATTCCTTCCAACTAACTCAATCCATCAAACTAAGTCTTTTAACTACCCTCTAAACTAAGTTACTAACTAATCTATTATAAAAAAAGGGCAACCCGGTGCACTAAAGCTCCCGCATACGTAGGGTCCAAGAAGGGGTCCTACCATTTGGTGTATTGTATTTGTATGTAGCCTTTACCATGTTTTTTATACAAGAGGCTATTTCTAGGATTTGAACCCGTGACCTTTCAGTCACATGACATCAACTTTACCAGTTGCGCCAAGGTTACCCCTCACTAACTAATCTATTATATTCTACTAAAGAAAACTAATCTATTATATTTTTGCAATAAAATCTTTTGTTAAAAATAGTTGGGTTAAGGATTAATTGGGATGAAGCAAAAGTTCAAGGTGCCTATATTTAAAAGGCACAATATTTATGGTGATTTTATGCTCTTTTCCATAATCACATTACTATTAGCTTTAATGTTTTCCAAATATTATTATGGTTTTTTTATCCTGATTACAATAAAGTCTGTCATTTTGCACAATTGTTTGTGACTTTTCTATACCTGTTTTCTTTGTGATTATTAGGCTGCTAATGATTGTGACCTCGAGCCGGTTGCTTATGAATTTTTCACTCAAGCATTTGTATTATATGAAGAAGAAATTGCGGTACTTGCTAATACAGCATTTCTTTTTATGATTTTCTTTACGTGACTAAGGTGGCCTTTTCTAATCTATCTGTTGATAATAATTTAGGACTCTAAAGCCCAGGTAACTGCAATACATTTAATCATCGGGACTCTCCAGAGAATGAGCATCTTTGGCGTTGAGAACAGGGATACATTAACACACAAGGCCACAGGGGTATGTAATTGTTTACTTGTTTTCCTCTCTCTCCTCTTTTTCCTTAAAAGAGCCTGTATGGATTAGGGATAACGATGGTGATTAAAAGGGACAAGAGTGAAGGGAGTAATTCCTCTTTTTTGGGGGATCAAGCATTAGGGCCTTATTCCAATTCTCCCTCAACCCCAGCTTCTTAAAATAATAAATAAGGACTATATTGAAATATTACACTTCTAGTCAACTCAATACGTTCCTTCCTTAATCATTCATGCATGTGGATTAAAATTCATCAAAAAGTGAAGTTGTGATGAATTTTCTCAGGGGGATGGCTGTTAGACAAATGGTTTGTGGCAATTGTTATCCAGCCTTTTAATGTATTCATTCACAATTATTCAGCTTTTTAATGTATTCATGCACAACCTAAGACGGCGTTCTATCTTTCTGCAGTATTCTGCAAAACTTTTGAAGAAGCCTGATCAGTGTCGAGCTGTTTATGCATGCTCACATCTCTTTTGGGTTGATGATCAAGATGGTATTAAGGATGGAGAAAGGTATGCTGGTAAATATTAGAGTAGGTTTAATGGGGATGACTTGATTGATTTCATGCATGATGCCTTATGTATTTTCTGATGTAATTTTGTCCCATCCTCAATATAGCATCAAGGTTCTTTAACCATTTATGCATCTGCATGATTTATCAAATGTAATTATGTCACTGCATCATTGACATACAGACTTATAAATTCCCACCTTGTCTTCTGGGTTTTCTCTTGGAGATGGGTTGTTGACAGTTTTATTACAGGGTGTTGCTTTGCCTCAAGCGTGCTTTGAGGATCGCAAATGCTGCTCAGCAAATGGCCAATGTAGCCAGGGGTAGCAGTGGTCCAGTTACGCTTTTTGTTGAAATACTGAATAAGTTAGTCACCTTAAGCTATAAAACTGTTTGGTTTGTTTACTGTTTTCATGACCTTTTTACTAACGGATAAGTATGTTCCAGGTATATTTACTATTTTGAGAAAGGAAATCCACAGATCACTAGTGCTACTATCCAAGGGCTTATAGAATTAATCAAGACTGAGATGCAGAGTGACTCTGCATCAGCTCTTCCAGCTTCAGATCCTTTCTTTGCTAGCACACTGAGGTACATACAATTTCAAAAACAGAAGGGCGGTATACTGGGTGAAAAATACGATTCTATCAAGGTCTAAATCACTTCTTTGCTGGACTGGCTTATTTGAGAAGCTCAAATGTACAGTTATGCAGAAAATGTTCATGTATTTAATCACTGTCATCTTCATCCCAATAGCAAAAAAGGTTAATCAATGTTCATCACTTGTGCATTATAACTGCAGTGTTATCAAGGTCATTTCTAAAGCACTGTTTGCATACTGCATATGCGGTGTGATGTTTCATATTAAAGCCATGTAAATTGAATGTTCCCTGACCGTGCATTAAGATGCTCGCGGTGACAACAGGGCAACTTTACAGCATAACTGACAATTTACCGTTTAATTGATCATTTTCAGTTTACTCATCAAAGTTTGGTTTGTTTGATAATATTGCACAAATAAGTTTTTTAGCCCACATAAGCCATCTGAGTTTTAAAATGTTCGTGCCGTTACTCTTTTTGGTTCAATTAAAAGAATGTTGTGAGCTGTACCAAGAAGGAAAAAAAATGAAATTGTTGAGGTGTAGATTCTTCAACCAAATAACAACAGTTTTCAGTAAAACAACCCAAAAAAACTCAATTATAATCATGTACTAAAATTCCTTAAAAAAAAAAAAAATCATCTACTAAAATATATTCTTTCTTTCTTTCCCTCTTCTTCATGCGCCCACACTACTTTGCATTCTCTTCTTCATCAAATAACCACAACTCATTGTAATCCTTTGAGAAGTACTACAAAGCCAAGTGAATGCAAAACTTCTCAAATTATTAGGATTCTAAAATTGACGATATATCCTCACAACACTGTATCAACCGGTTGAAATTTGCATATGCATCATAGACAGCTTTCGAAAGTACCTTTATAAATTAACCATAATGGGAGTTGACAATTCACAAAAATACCACGTGCTTTTACTGCATGATATCGCTACATGTTCCTGGTTTTGATCTTTAACCATGTAAATGGGAAAATGAAGAGGAAAAAGTACAGTGTAAAAGGAGTTAAAATGTGACATTGCTGCTAGTTCATTTTCCCCAACTACTACAAAAAAGATACAAAACATTTTTTGAATTGGTACTTCTGAACAATTGAGTTTTTCAAAAGCAATGTAACATTGGATCTTCAAAATAAAAAGTCTCATAAAAGGCACTATAAAATATAATGAGTCTCATTCCTTCAAAAAAATAAAATAATGAGTCTCATAAAATTTACACTACAAAATAATTGTTCAAAATTTATAAATTTTTTTTATCAAACGACATTTTATAAGTTGTTAAAAATATTGATTGAATATCACCGAATTTTGTTGCTGTCTATAAAAAAAACTTTGACCTTTCAAAAAAAAAAAACAGATATTCTTAAAAAAAACTTTGATAACTTAATTGAAATTATTACAAGATTCTTTTAAGTTTTATATGTCTTGATCAAGATTCTTTCCTTATAAAAAAATCTTCTAAGATGTATTTTTTATGTAAATCTTTTAAAAAAATTTGAAATATACACTTCTAAATATCAAAATACATTTTATCCCTATTGTTCTAGTCTTTTTTTTATAAAAAATAAAAATCAAAAGATATTTTTCTAAAATGCTTATTAAAAAATATTCTAATATAACACACCCTAAATAACAAAAGATAAACATATACTTATTCACCAAAATCCCTATATCTCCTGCTCATCTCCCCAACTCTCTTCCTCAGAAGACGAAGGAAGCAAGCAATCAAACATGGAGTCTGATTTAACCACACAAACCGGAAAGCGTCACAAGAGTACTAAAATCGCAACTGCAACTGCAGATGAAGATGACATATTCTACAACAAGCTCCTTGAACAACTGATAACTCACATTCTCTCTTTTCTTCCAACTGAAGACGCTGTTCGTACTTCTCTTTTATCCAAAAGATGGAAAACCCGTTGGTCTTCCCTCACTAAACTCTCCATACACGATCATCGCGATGGTTCAAATTCAAGTACACGTAACTTTGTTAGGTTTGTTAATAGAGCACTTGTTCTTACTCGCGGTTTAACTATGGATAACTTTGCTCTTTTCCTCTCTAGTATGTATGATTCATCCCTTCTAGATATATGGTTCTCTAACATCTTCAACCGCCGAGTTAAAAATCTTTGAATCCATTCGCAGTTTCAACTCTCATTCTCCGTTCTTGCTTTTGATTCTCTATTTAAAAACTTTCTGTTATTAGAAGAATTGGAATTGCTCACTAATTCTATTTCCCATATTAAAGTTCCCATGTCTATTGAAGAATTTGAATTGCTCACTATTTCAGTTTCCCTCGCTAATGCACCAAGTCCCACCAAATCTATTCGTTTTCAAAACCTAAAACTTCTCAAGTTGTGTGGATTCTCCTTTAACACTCACTCACCCAAATCCCCTAACTACAGTCAACTTCAGCTTAGTTTCCCACTTCTAACAAAATTTGAGACCAAAAACTGCGCTTGGTTTGTTGATACAACTATGGTCTATATAAATGCTCCTCTACTTGAAAGCATTTCCATCGAACATGACGTTGATGTGCCTTATAACATTGTCAATTCTTCTATCTTTTTCTCCAGTTGTTTGCATCTAAACGAATTCAGTTACTGCGGTTGTGATATACCACAGATCATTTTAACACGGTCCCCATGCCACGCTTCTGCAAAAATCATTTTACACGAGGACCAATGTTATATGCTAAATGAAGAGGTTTTTTCTCTTCTCAGAAACTTCAGTCATGCGAAGTTTATCAAATTGGAGGTATCAATGGTATGCATGTAAGTTAGCCTTTTTAACAATGTGTATCTTTCTTGAATACTTTATAACTTGTGAAAATTGGTTGGTTTTTAGTGTAGCTACCACTCAAATATATTTTGTATAAAATACTTGTTCTAAATTTGTATCATGTATATTAATAAGATTTTTCTCAATTGATATCTAAGTTTAATCCTTTTATTGCAATATAAATCAGTTTCATTGTGTCATTCATTCCAGGTTCTGAGGCAACCACAGAAGCTATGTGTATTTCCAATGTTGACCGATTTGGAGGTTGGTTTAGTTAGTGTTAATATTCTGTTAGCCTTACTTCAAAAGACGCTGGTTCTCAAGACACTAGTTCTTAAGGTTAAGGTTGGTAATTACTAGTATTTACTGAATACATTTGGCTGCAATATATTCTCTTGTAACTTCTTGCTCTTTTTTTTTTTTTTATCCAATATATTTTCTCTTTAAGAGCCTTATTTGGACTTTCTTTGATGATTAATTGTCAGGGAATACGTACATTTGCGGAAGAGCTTCTGAGTTCTGCTGTTGTGCCCGATTGTTTGGCTTCTCTCCATGTTGTGAAATTTAAAGAAGTTAGTGGAAACGATCATGAGTTATTTTTAGCTAAATTTTTTATGGAAAATGGTATGATCTTGGAGAAGATGTGTTTCTCTGTTGCTAGTCAAATCCTGGACGTACTCGAGGTTATACGAGAAATTAAGGAGAAACTGTACTCATTACATAATTTCAATTCTGTTGTTGAATTTTCATGTGAATAGTTTAAAGAAGCAAATGGTATTAGTATTATAGTATGCTAGAATTTATAGGTAACTCCACCTAGACACGGTTCTTCTGTAGCAAGTTAAACTCTATTGTCTTCTAAAGCGATTTGGGGAGAAAATATTTATTGGTTTTTATATGATCACGAGAATATTGATCTGTATGTTGCTAAAAGTTAAATTGTCAACAATTTAGTAATAATTGGCGAGAAGTGATTAAAGAAAAAGAAACGTATGATGCTTGGAAGTGAAAACCTGTTAGAAGTTAGAACAGGTAAAGGTGTTACTGTAAGTTGTAAATTTTGCATGGAAATGAATTCATCACCTTTCTTCTTTTTAGATTTATGCATAAAATAAATAATCTCATGCAAATTAAAGCAATGAAATTATCATCAAAACAAGGCAAATTCTACAAATGCAGGATTTGAGGGGCAGCATTACGGGTCGGCATACAGAAGAGATGCTTGAAAATTCTCTGTGCTTCATTAGGAGTCATGACAACTAAATATGGTTGGTTGGCATAAGTTCATGCCTCATGGTATGAATTTTGTTAGGCATAAACACAAACTATATATGATCTTGTTTGTGTTCAAAAGTTGTTGAGAGGATATGTTATTACAAATGATAAAGGAAATCACAATTATCACCTACTCTTCAAATTTTGCCTTGATAATGAATGCCCTTGTCAAAATAAACCCTCCACGCTCATAATGTGTCTTATAATCCCTTTAATTGAAAGATAGTTAGTAAAATTCATACGTACGTATGCGCAATTAGTAAAATTTAACAAAGCTAGAGGAAAGAGTAAAATTATGAAACAAAATATCCAACTTTTTTAGTTCTTGTCTCGAGGCTCAATTCATACATGTTACTGTTTCATCATCTTTATTCATTTTCAGACAATTCAGTACCGCTTATTCATGCAAATTCTATTGTCCACTTGTTTTTTCATCAATAAAACAAAACCTAGTTTAAATACATATTATACTTAGTTAGTTAAAATTGGAGAAAAAGTAAAATAAATATTTTTTGGTGGTGTCAATGAAAAGTAAAATAATTTAGAGAGTATTTGAGAATTTTAAAATTTGGAAAAGTAAAAAGAAAAAGAAAAACGTTCCTCTTTCTCTTTCTCTTTTTCCATAGCTAGGTTTTGGATTTGAATTCAATGATGTTGAAGACATTGTCACGTTCACACGTGCGTTCATTCGCAACACGTGCGTTCCTTTCACCAAGCTCCTTGATTGGTAGCTGGCAAGCTCCAAAGGATCCTAAGGAAGCTGAAGCAATGCTTGGTGAGCTTCGGAGAGAGTACGCAAAGCAAGTGAAAGAGGTTCGGAAGGAATACATGAGAGAAATGGAGGCTATGGCATTGGAGAAGCAACGGAAGGACGAGGCTCGGAGGGAATCACTAATGAAGAGCGTAAGAAACTTAAGGCTCAGGCTGCAGAGCTTAGAGCCAAGGAACGTAACATTGCTAGACAACACTTTCAACAAACCCTTGTAAGTCATGTTTGGATAAACAACTTAATTAAGCATTCATAATAGCATTAAAGGCAAATTAATGAGGAAACCTATCGTTCTTGTTAACTACTAGTAAAGAACGATTCACAAGTGTTGTCCCAATCCCTGTTTTAATTTCTCTTGTAGTTTCGTTGCTAATTTACAGATAGACTCGTCGCGTGTTTATGGGAAGGCTATTTATGTATCACGACTCAAAAGCACCTACCTAATAACTTCGATGGCAATATACATCTCATTGTATACTTTGAATTATGTTTGATTTAATTGAGAAGGTGGCTGCTGAATATATAAAACAAAATGGGTGTTGGGGCTGTTTAACTTTATTGTTGACTTAGCAAATGTAAATGGTCACAAGCTAGACAAACAGTAAGATGAACCTGAATTAACTAGTGTCTCTTTTTATTTGTTCATATTTGAGATTTGATATTCAATTTCTTGTTCTTTATTAACCTGGTCTAAACTTTAAATTTAAACCTCACAGTCTACTCTTGATGTAAGATAATGTTTTGTTAATACTCATGTCCTCTAACTAAGCCCTGAATACATTTATCATGTATTACTGTGTGAAAAGTGCAAGCATTTTAAATCTTCAATATGTCTTTTTGATTTAATACTTATATGGACCTACTTTTATTGTAGTTAAGGTGGATTTCACTTTGATAATCTACAGGATTGTAGAGTTGATGAACTTTAAAGACTAGTTGTGCAATCATAAATTAAGCACATGTGTGCTGTATTTATACCTTACAGTTAACTATACTTCATCTTCTAAGACATATTATTAGGCAAGCTAATCAATCTTTTGCCGTTGTTCTACTGATATCTGTTATTGATATATTTATTTTAATATAGATTTTGCTTATTGTTATTGATATTTTTCTTTTGTTTGTGAATCAGTTAAAAGAGAGAGCAGAGAAACTTGAAATTTGGAGAATGCAAGCCAAAAAGCACGAAGACAAGAAGGCTGAAAAGAAAGAATCATTGCATAAACAAAGTTTGCTGTGGGTTGATGAAGCCGAACTCGAGAAGGAAATCACGAATGTTGTAATTGCTACAACATATCTTTGATCCCCATGCAGTTTCATATCTCTACTGATCAGTAGAATTTAGTTCAATGTTGTAATTGCTACAGTTTATCTTTGAGCTTAGTTGTTGTTCTACGCAAGTTGCATGAAAAAGCACGAACATAAGTCTTTAGTTGGTTGGTTGTTTTTTCTTCGAATTTTGAAGCAAGCATGAATTACAAACCATGCTGCAGTCTTTTAAATGACTTGGTAAAACAATCAAGTGGTAGATTTGATGTAGATTCCTTTCTGAAGGTAAACATTGCAAAATAATGCTTTGATTAGTTTTTTCCCCTAATGTTTTGTTAATTCAAATGAGTTGTTTGGTTCGTAGTCTCCTCAACATAACATATAGAATCAATTAACTTGGAAAGTGGAAATTCAGGTAATTAATGAACATGTAAGCTAAAAATATGTTTAATATGCTTTTGATACCAGTACAAAAAATTAACGAAATTAACTGCACAAGAATTTTTTTAATCTTATTGATGAAACTTGTGCTAGAAGATACAATGTTATGAAGCTGTTTGTGACAAGAAATCGTCCATGAGTATTGTTCGTAATATTGTTCAACATGATATGACAAAACACATTCTTATGAAGCTGTTTGTGACAAGAAATCATCGATGAGTATTGTTCATAATCTTGTTCAACATGATATGACAAAACACATTCTGCAACAGCCATTTATAGGCTTTAGATTATATGGTAGCGTTTGTGTATATAAACAGTATGTATGATAACATCTTTCACGGTTCGATTAGTCATCAAGCATGTTCTTACAGTTACCTTAATTCAAGTTGCAAACTGTTGGTATAGTTTGAATCTATAATTCTATATTTACTTGGTGAAATCTAAATGAACTCACTAATTGTCTTCTTGTTCACACTTTCCTTGTTGTAGACTAACCAGTTGCTTATAAATGCTTCCTGGTTTAGCCATCAGCTTCTCATGCCTTCCCATTTCTGCAACCTTCCCATGTTGCAGCACTGCAATGCTGTCTGCATCACGAACAGTCAAGAGCCTGTGAGCTACCAAAATCACTGTTCGACCTTCCATAAGCTTACCAATAGCTTCTTGGACAAGTCTCTCTGATATTGTATCCAGTGCACTTGTTGCTTCATCCAACAGAAGAATGGATGGATCTTTCAGAATTGCTCTAGCGATCGCTACTCTTTGTTTTTGTCCTCTTGATAACTGCACTCCTCTCTCACCAACCTTAGTTTTGTACCCATCCGACATTGTACTGATGAATTCATGAGCATTTGCAGCTTTGGCTGCCTTCATTACCTCAATTTCTGTTGCTTCCTCTTTTCCATACTTGATGTTTTCGTAAACTGTCGCAGAGAACAAAGCTGGTTCTTGCTGAACCAATCCTATTCTCTTCCTTAATGATCTCAAGTTTAGACTTTTCATATCACATTCGTCTATCAGAACCGACCCGGATGTAGGGTCGTAAAATCTCATTACAAGAGCAATCACAGTGCTCTTCCCTGAGCCGCTTTGGCCTACTACTGCAAGACATTTTCCTTCTGAGACTCTGAGGTTCAAGTTCTGAAATATGGTGATATGAGGTCTCATTGGGTACTTGAAGCACACATTTTGAAATTTAACCTCTCCTTTGACTTCACTTATCATTTTGCTATTCGGATCATTTGGGTTGATGGATGTTTTTCTATGGAGGATGCTGAAAACCGATCTCAGTGCTTGTGTCCCTTTCACAACATCGGGGGTAAGGGCTAATGTTTCTGCCATTGCAATAGCAGTGATGATTAAGACCATAACAGATTTCATGAGATCTCCAAAATTTGACTCTTTCTTCTTGATTAATATGGATGCATACCAAAGTACAAGTGCATAGGAGCAGAAAGCAAACAGTTGTGTCAAGCCGTAACCAAAACCTGATATGTGGCCTCTCAGAAGTGCCTGCTTGTTAGGTTTATTCAGTTCATATGCGAATTGGGTTGACATTCGATCTTCTGCACCGAAAGCAGTGAAAGTACGTATGTTCACAATAGCATCACGAGCCAAAGAATTTGCTTTGGAGTAAGCATGACTGTAATCTCCACCAAATCCCTTGAGAAATAGTTGCTGCATAAACAATTTTAACTTGTTATTCTATAGGTTATTATGCAGTGAAGATTGAGGACATGAATAATGCACCAAAGCTAGAAGTATGAACGAACAAATCATTAGTGAAGTGGTTTTATTATGAGATTAACCTCTGTGATGTAAGCTCCTATGAGAAAGGGAAGGCAAGCTGCAGCAACTAATGTTAGTTTCCAACTCATTGTGAAGGCAATAACAAAGGCTGTTATGGTGAGAGCTATGTTTTGAACAAGGGTTGAGAGTCTGTCAGCTAGAGCACTTCTTACTAATGTTGCATCAGCTGCTTGCATTGCTGTTAGTGAGCCGGTATTGGTCTCATTGATATCAAACCATGCGACCTCGTTGGTAAGAATAGCTGCGTGCCAAATTAAATATAATAATTTAGTGATGCGAAAATAAATCAAGAACATGCCAAAGGATGTAAATAGGGAGCACAAGTGGTTGGTGCGGAGTGTGTGTGAGTGTTGTTAACTCTTGAGTACCAATTCGGTTTCCACTAATAAGAAAATAAGGCTGGTTTGTGTTCCTCAGGGAAATTGACGTTTACTTTTCTGCAAACCAACATTAGCTTAAGATAATTTAATGCATAGTATGATTCTAAAAGAATGCTTTTGCAGCTTTGGAATACCTGAGAACATTAATAAACGTACACGGGCGGTGAGACGGTCTCCCATTAATGAATAGAAGTAGTGTTTCAATAGATAAATAGGTATGGTAACAACAGCCAGGACGACAAATATAACAGCTACATGATCAACTTCATGCTTAATCTTGGGACTTTGAGCAGAGTAAAATGTAGTCAAAATGTGTGTGATTCCAATGGCAAAGAGAGGAGCTTCCATGCCAGCCAAAACTGCACCTACTGACCCAAGAATTGTGTAGGGCCATTCTGGAGCATTCAGTTTCAGTAGATCCAAAATTGATGGAATGGAAGCAGGTTTTGATGCCAATCCCTGGTCACTTGATTGCCCCTCCTCATTGTTCAGGTTGTTTGGAAGTTCTCGAAAACTATAATTTCTCGAACTTCCCAAGCGAGATAATGAGCTAGAGCTTGTGAAGTTTTGTGGTGCCTGCAAACTCACATACTCACCATTTTTGGACATCAATTCTAAATGAGTCCCACTTTCGGCTACCTGGCCATTCTTCAACACAATAATTGTATCTACATTGCGTACGGTGGATAATCGATGTGCAACGATTATTGTCGTCCGGTCTAACATTATTTTTTCCAATGCCTGCTGCACAATGAGTTCTGATTCAGCATCCAGTGCACTGGTGGCCTCATCTAAAAGGAATATTTTCGGGTTTCTTAGCACTGCTCTCGCTAAAGCGACTCTTTGCTTTTGTCCCCTTGAAAGTTGTGTACCACCTTCTCCGACCTGAATTGAAAACAAAATGAAAATGGCTTATACGAGGATATGAAGTCACAAACTTCTTTCTTACAAAGCTATGATTTTCATGTTCAACAACTGATAATTCACCTGAGTATTGTAACCTTGAGGTAATCCTGTAATGAAAGAATGAGCATTTGCAGCCTTGGCAGCATGTATAATTTCATTCACTTTTGCATCTTCTTTTCCAAATACAATGTTTCCAGCTATTGTTGTGGCAAATAGTGCTGGTTCTTGGCTCATCAATCCCATTTGTTTTCTCAACCATCTCAATTTAAAATTCTTTAAGTCATATCCATCCAATAGGACCTTACCTAGTGAAAATTATTGCATTATCCTCTCCTCCAAAATATAGAACTATATGTAGACATAAAAAACTTGCTACATGCTAATTAAATTAAGGAAAATGTTAATGGGTGTCTTTATTCATCAATGAATCGCATAAAGTAGTAGGAGCTATATGAACTTCGTCCATTAAAAGAGTGAGTGTTAAACAAAAAGTGTTAAAGAGTCAGTATTGCTAGCACTCCTCTGTCTAAGTAATTTACCTGAAGTTGGGTCAAAGAACCTTTGAATAAGGGAAATGATTGTGCTCTTTCCAGAACTATTTGAACCAACAACGGCTACCGTCTTTCCAGCACTCACTGTGAAGCTCAAATTCTCAAAGATCATTTTGTTTCTTGAGGGGCAAGTAAAACAGACCTCACAAAAATCAATTTTCCCTGCTACTTGTGACAACACAAAGCCATCATCCAAAATTTTAGATGATTCTGAAACAGATGCAATCATGTTCATGATATTGGCTGCAGCTGCACGCCCTTTAGCAATTGAACCAAGGTTTTGAGCAGCTTGACCAAGCGCACTATTATAAAACAGAACAATTATATCAGTATAGTCGTTACTAAAATATAATATTCATTGTTTTTCTCATGCAACTTTTTAAAATTCATAGTGTTTTTTGCATCATGCATATATCTACCTATGAATACAACAAATATATTAGTGCAATTGTAAAATAAGTCAAACCATATATGTTTTGGTAGACTTACAATCCACTAAATATGGCATTGATGATTGTTGTGAATGCTTTCCCTCCATTTGTTTTATGATGTATCACAAGTATGCTTGCATACCAAAGAAGCAATGCCGAAGCACAAAAAAACAGCCCATATGTAAAACCAACTCCAACCCCTTTTGCAAAACCACTCTTCTTTCCAATCTTCAAAGCCTTATGAAGTGACTTTGAGTATGAACCAACAGCTTTTTCTTCTCCTACAATTGAGTAAACTGTACGCACTTGAGAAATTACTTCTTCAGCAACTTTTTCTGCTTCGGCATAAGCTACTTCACCTTTTTCCGATAAAGTACATATAATAGTTAAGTAAGTTAAGCCTGCTATAGCTATGAATGGAACAACAGCCAAGGTGAGTAGTGTCAGCTGCCATACTGATGTCAATCCAATGCCAAATCCAACAATGAATTGAGAAAGGTAGCGTATTGCATGCCCGGTCTGCATAACAACGAATCAGACATTTGTTGATGTTATGTGCACATGCGTAACAAATTATGATCATATTGAAATGTTAAACTGAGTTGATTATATTTATATTAGAAGAGTAAAATCAATATATACTTTGTCACCAATTGCATCTTGTACCAAAATTGCATCACTGGAGATGTGAGAAATGATATTGGCATCCCTTGCTTCATTGTCGAAGAAATGAATGTCCTTCTTTAGTACTGACTGCAAATATTTTAACCTTAACCGAGCCGTTTGTCTTTCGCCTGTTTGCATCCAGAATGCAACACCTGAAGAATAGTATTAGCGACGATCATCATTAGTATTATGTTCATATAGCTAGTATACTCCCTTCAGTATTGAATATAAGCAAAAATATACATGTATATGGTCCAAACAGAAACGAGGCAAGGTCGAGGTTATATTTACCCATCCAGGCAGAAACAAGAACAACAACTCCAAGATAGACCAAGTACAAAGCATGCTGCAATGGACAAGAAATTAATTAACACTGCCATTATTACATATTTGTATAGTCTAACATACGAGTTTGTTGAAGATGCCTTAGTCATCGTAGTTTAGTTTAGAATAATGCATGTTATGCCATTTTTTTTTCTTTTCACTTTATTTTGCCTCACTCTCTTTGCATAACCATGGTTAATGTTGTTTTTTTACCTGAGAAATTTGTGAGGAAAATTTCTGAGGATTGTTAGAAAGGTGTCCAAGAGAATCAATAATACGACCAAACAAAACAAAGGAAACAGGAAGAGCAGCACCATGAACAAAAGAACCAACACTTCCAAGGAACATTAACACATAATCAGTTCTATCAGCTGCACCAAACAATCCAAAAAACGAAACACTCTCCACTTTACTTTGTTTCTTCGACGTTCCTTCTTCTTCGGTTTTCTTGCATTCCAAGTTAGACTCACAAGCTAGCTCTACTTCATCCATATTGAATTGATTTTCCTTCCAAAAAGTACAAAGTGTATTGATTTCAGAAACAAATGGGTTTGGTTAGTTATAACTTATAGCTAAATATTAATATAGTATAATATAATGTAGATAAAATTAACTATGCTAACTAACATGGGTTTCACAAGTACAATTTTGGAAGAATATTAGTATGGTAGTAAATTGTTAATGCGTAAGTATTAGTGGAAGTGATTAATTACGTTTAGTTATTAAAATCCAACGACCACTTTGTGAACTCATACTTCAATCACCTTCATAATTCAACTTGATTTATTGCACATAGTGATATAAGTTGGTAAGTGCGTGTAGTGATTCATTTTAATTTCATGTGTGGCTAATACTAATAGGCAATGCAAGTTTTCAAAGTGAAATGTAATTTTTACTTATTTATTTCAAAAAAAAAAGTGTTGTGAATAAATCACTACCATTAGATCATTAAAAACGTTAGAGTTTTATCATAACCACTTCTAAAATTACACATGATTGATTATGATATGTTGACACGGTAAGTTTTTTTTACGGTGATATTGCATGAAATTAATGTTTTTTTCTAGTACCCCACACGGATTTGTTTTTTTCTCATAAAATTTTGTTGTACTTACATGTAGTTTGTTTTAAGTAGTTGCACACTTTAATGTGAAGAAATGAAAAATCTTGTATTTAAATCCAGGTCTGTATATATCAAATGTCCTTACAACTATCAACTAGTTTTTATCAATGTTCTAGTGCCAAAATTACGCGTTGTATCGTTGTTTCTTACTCTCTCACTACAGGAGTTGGTTGAAACACATTCATCATGATTTCATATTGTGGTTGTTGTTATGTACATTGTGAGCATTGCGACCTAAACTCATATTATGTTTGTGCTGAGTTTTATCTCAAATCTCACATCTCTCTAGATATTGACTCTCTTATAGATCATGAATTGCTATGTTGATTTTGAAATTGTCTTCTAATTGTGTCATCCAATCCCTTATTTTTCAGCTCTAAAGAGAAAGAATCAAAGAAAAATGAGGCAAGTTCCTTTTCAGTTAGGTTGGCTCATATCATTTGCAATGTCAAGTCCTTGTATTTGGTCCAATTATTTGTTCTGGTGGGGCAACAGGTTGTGGGGGCGATAGCCCCTAATACGACTCAGAGGTAGGTATTCTCTAATAAAATTTGTAACATCGTAAATTTTAATTTTCACGATCAATAATCAGAAATTACAGTTGCTCTGTAGTCGAAGATGTAAACACACTTGACCAAATTTCGTAACAAAACATGTGTTCCATTGTTTTGCGATTTCTCGTTTCTTTTACAAATATGGTAAGATATTAAGTTAGTTGGTTGTTCTGTTAAGTTAGTTAGTTAGTCCTGTTTGTAATGATGCTCCCCATGAGCAGGATCAGGCAGATAAGACTATTATTGGTTCTCTTCCCACACCTGTGGGGAATGCCCCAAACATGGTGATGTGGTCAACCTCTTTATCACAAGCACAAAATTATTGTATACTGTATATACAATAAGGCAGTATTTTACCATAAAGTTTGTCTGGTTTTCATAATTGTTAAGGACACATGGAGGGCCAAAAAAAGAATAATAAGATGCCAAAACCCAAAAAAGACAAAAGAGAAAGCACAGTGAACCTCTCTTTATTCTATCCTTTAAAATATCAACATTATTTCATACTTGGCTGGATCATTATCTAAGGATAATCATGCATTTAGCTTAAAAATTACTCAAATTCAAACTCCAATAAATCTATTTTAAAATATAAATTTGTCCAAGAATTTTGACTCTATTTATTTATGACTAGAATTAATCAACAGCTAGGCCAAGAATTTTATCCATTCATGTAACTATGCTGTCACTAATTTAGACTATTTAATTAAGTGACTGAGTTAATTATGTGAAACTCTTCCACGTGGAATATAACAATAAAACAAAACTAATATTTAAAATATTTGCAAGAAAAAATAGACCTTGCCGACACTAACAAGTGTCATAGCAAAATTCGTTGTCAACTGTTTATGTGGAGATCAAGTTGCCTTAATGTAAGGTAAAGAGTGGCTAACAAATTAAATGCTACTTTTATTTCACTTTCAAACAAAAATAACAATAACATATAGTACTATATGTTCCTTGTCTTTTCTTTTTTAATTATTACTTCTTTTTCTAATTTCAGAAAGTTAACTCATTCAATCATCAACACAAGAAGTACTTGTTTGTTGAGCTGGTTTAGTTTGAAAAATTTCCACTTTTGATATGAAAGAAACTTAGTTAGTACTAGTAGTAGTAGTACCATAGACATTGATATTGAAGTTGAAATGGGTATTTTAAGTACTATAGGTAGTTTTTTAGGATTTGGAATTGGAACTTCACTTGGATTGGTGATAGGATACTATATATTTATATACTTTCAATCAATAGATGTCAAGGTTAGTTTCTATTTCTCACTTTTTCTCTAAAATGATTCTCTTCTTTTTATTGATATTGACTTCTTTTTGTAGTATGTAAAGTTGTGATCTGTAAAAAGGATCACAAATTGAATTCTCAATTTGAATTTTGATATATTTTTTATTTTTATGTATATTGTTTCCTCACTGTTTAACTATAGACTTCTGCTAAATAGTAAATGTAGTAAACAGTTTTTCTTCAAAGAAAATAATTTAATTAATTTGCAAAGCATGTTCTATTACCTTATACTTTTGTTTTTGTCTTAATATTTTAAAAATATGGCATGTTTGTTATGATTTCAGGATCCTACATTTACTCCTTTGGTTGAGCAAGAAGCTAAAACTGTGCAACAATTGCTTCCAGAAATACCCTTATGGATAAAAAATCCAGACTATGACCGTGTATGTTATTATTATTTAAAATTCTAAGCCCTCTAAAAAAGTAGTATAGTTGATTAATTAATATTTTCTTGTTTGCAGCTTGATTGGCTTAATAAATTTGTTGAGTGTATGTGGCCTTATTTGAACAAGGTATGCACACATTTTATTGATTTTCAAAATTTCTAGGAGCATCTATGAGATTTTGTATGGTTATCAGTGTAACTATTTTGAATATCAATTTTGCATCTATGTTATAGGCAATTTGCAAGACTGCAAGAACTATAGCAAAGCCTATTATTGCTGAACAAATTCCAAAGTACAAAATTGATTCAGTTGAATTTGAAGAACTTAACTTGGGCTCTCTGCCACCAACTTTTCAAGGTATATATAGCTATGAACAACAATATAATAACATAATTTTAGACTTTAGACTGATAAATACCAATTGTGTTGATCCAAATATATAATATGGCTGCAGGAATGAAAGTGTATAGCACTGATGAAAAGGAATTGATTATGGAACTATCAATGAAATGGGCTGGGAATCCTAACATTATAGTTGCAGTTAAAGCATTTGGATTGCGAGCAACAGTTCAGGTACATCTCCGGACTCAAATATAAACAAAAAAAGCGGTCATATTTAGTGGACCAAAATATAGGCAAAATTTAACGAACTTCATCCTATTAAATATTATTATTCTGAAATTGCAGTACCTTCATTCGCGCATAATGTTGAAGCCTTTGTATGCTTTAAATGATTGCAGGTTGTTGATTTACAAGTATTTGCATCTCCGCGCATAATGTTGAAGCCTTTGGTTCCTAGCTTTCCTTGTTTCGCCAATATTTACGTGTCTCTTATGGAAAAGGTATGGATGATGTCTATTTCTTAATAACTAACATTGTGATGAACAAATGATATATTAGCATCATATGGTATCACATCTCATTTTGATTCTTTGATTACAGCCACATGTTGATTTTGGATTAAAACTACTCGGAGCTGATGCAATGTCTATTCCTGGTCTTTATAGGATTGTCCAGGTAGCATATACTATAGCACTTCCATGTCCTTTAGACACCAAAATTGACAAATCGGTCACTAATATTAGCAACTAGCGATTCAGCAATATTTTTCAAATCGGTCACAAACTCAGATAGTAGTTGATATAGAAACTGAGTCGGAAAATCAGTCTCTAGAGACAAAAATACTTCACTCACTAAATTAATCACAAAATACTAAAATTATGTGTAAAGTTTTAGCATTGATATCCTCTCACTTGTTTTCAGGAAATTATAAAAGATCAGGTTGCAAAAATGTATTTGTGGCCTAAGGCCTTAGAGGTGCAAATAATGGATCCATCAAAGTAAGTATCATTGTTTCTTCCTTTTATGAATTTATAACATTATAATTAGGTGTTAGTTAGATTGGATAACTTAACTTGTTAATTTGTCAGGGCCATGAAAAAGCCAGTTGGAATTCTTCATGTGAAGGTTCTGAAAGCAGTGAAGCTTAGAAAGAAAGATATAATGGGTGGAGCAGACCCTTATGTGAAACTTAAACTCAAAGATGATAAACTTGCTTCAAAGAAAACAACTGTGAAATACAAGAACTTGAATCCAGAATGGAATGAGGAATTTAATGTGGTGATTAAAGATCCAGAATCTCAAGACTTAATGCTTAATGTTTATGACTGGGAACAGGTAATTAGTTTCTTCACATGCAAATTTAGACTAAAGTTGGATGTAAGATTATCTATAGTAAACTTTTAGAGTGTGTTTGGATAGCTTAATTTTAAATGTTTTGGTTAAAAGTGATTCCAAAAGAGATTTTAAATGTTTTTGGTCAAATTCAAAAATTTTAAAAAGTTGAGGGACCAGTTTGCATTTTTGTAAACTTAAGGGACCAGTCTGCAAATTTGAAATTTCATCCAAACAGACCCTTAGAATGTTAATCAAGCAACTTATATTTCATTGAAAAACAGTTTCCTATAACATATTTTCAAGCATGTTACTTATTTCTTATGGTGGTTAACTAGTTTGGAAAGCATGAGAAGATGGGTATGAATGTAATTCCATTGAAAGAGCTTACACCAAATGAACCAAGATCACTTACTCTTAAATTACTCAAGACACTTGTACCTAATGATCCTGAGAATGAGAAGCCACGTGGAGATCTCGTTGTGGAAGTTATGTACAAACCTTTTAAGGATGATGAAGTAATATCTAAGAATTCAGAAGACACAGAAAAGGCTCCGGAAGGAACACCTGCTAGTGGTGGTTTGCTTTTGATTAGTATCCATGAAGCTGAAGACGTTGAAGGAAAACACCACACAAATCCGTTTGCGCGGCTTATATTTAAAGGCGAGGAAAGAAAAACCAAGGTATTATTTTATCATATCAAACAATATTATCAGATGTTCAGACATATATGATATGCATTAACCATCTAATTCTTCTATTATGTGCTGATTACGATTTGTTGACTTTTGATTTATTGCTATCCGGGTTATCAACTTGTCATCTATTTCTTAGTATGAAGAAATATCATCATTGAAATATCGTTAGAACATAATTCGAATTTTCTAAAATATGTAACTTGCTTTGTAGCGTAAATCGATCATTGATGGATAAATCAACGATCGATACCAGTTTACTTGCGTGACAAGTTACTAATATATTCAATACTAACTATTGATTTCTTCCTTTTAATATATACTTTAGAGGACTCAAATTCATTGCCGCATTCGGTGTTGTAGAGTTTGTTTGAATATGGTTTAACCTTTCTATGAGATTTAACCATTGTTTTATGGCAATTGTGCAGCATGTAAGGAAAAATAGAGATCCAAGATGGGGTGAAACATTTCAATTTACACTAGAGGAACCCCCCATCAATGAGAGGCTTTATGTTGAAGTCATAAGTGCCTCCTCAAAGTTAGGCCTGCTGCATCCAAAGGTAACACTAAAGATCAATTCATACTTGATAATTGTTCTTTTCCCATTTAGAATTTCTCGTTCCCGTAAAAAGGCCGAACGTGAGTTAACTCGTGCAGGTGTATTTTCAACGTGAGGTAACTCACGTTGGACGGGAATGAGCAAAAACAGATGGAAGAAGAGCAATTCTCTTCATACATAGTCTTATGTCTAAAATGTACTAATCTCACACAAATATATATGTCTTATGGTTTTCAAACATTATTATTAATACCTTGTTTTGAATCAGGAAACTCTTGGATATGTGCATATAAATTTATCTGATGTTGTTAGCAACAAAAGAATCAATGAGAAGTATCATCTTATTGACTCCAAAAATGGAAAGATTCAAATTGAGCTTCAGTGGAGAACCCCATAATGAATGATTGTTCAGTAGTAAATAGGATGGTGCCATTGTAAGTTTGTAATATGCATTTAACATGGAAGTTTGGAGCTTTTTTTTGTTTGAAAATGTGGTACATTTTGTTATTATATCGTTGCATTTGCAAAGTACTCATGAGAAAAGATAAAGGGAAACTTTCAATTCTATTGACATATAAATACCATGTATGCAATCTTCAAGTTCTTCATTCGCAATCATAATTTCTATGAAAACTCCAGGGTCAAATTTTAAAATAAATAAATAAATCAATCAATTCTTGGACTTAACTAAAAATATGAGAGGGTGTGCTATTTGGTAAAATAATAATAATGTGTTTTTACTCTTCAAATTACGCGAAACATATGATCAAATCTTAAATTCAATAAAAATTTATGTTTACGATGATTGCTCAATAGACCCCTAAACATTCATCTATCAAACTACGACTATTGATGGTTGTTTATGCAAAATTTCGAGCAATCCAAGCAGTCCATGAAGCAATTACCTATGTTTGATCAAGTAGGTTTGGATCCATTCATTCAAAACAAATTTATTTATAAATTACTAATAATATTCTAAGCATTATCAAATAAAAAGAAATCAAACTAAAGCAACAAAAATAGTTTTTGTAGATTCAAAATACAGCAAATAGAAACCTAAAAAAACATAATAATTCCCTAAACAAAGGAAAAAACATAATAATAATGTAATTAATAGTAAACTAGAAAACCAAAAGGCATAATAGATCCCTACTTTATTCTCTCCAATATAGTTTGTGATAACTACTATCATATCATATCATACCATAATTTATTTCTAAAAAGAGTGGGACAGGAAAAATCCACCTCTAAAGTATCTAATTGAGCTCTACCCTTTAACACATCCATCTTCTTCATAAAAACTTGTTCGATCTCTTTTTGTTTAGCTTCACGTTGTTGTATGAAGGTTTCCATCGTTTGACGTATCTTCTTAATTTCCAATATTCGACGGTTTTCTTCATCCATGGGGAGATGATTGGTGATTCCAACAAGTTCAGCCTCAGAATATTTCAACTGGCAAGACCAATATATCACCTTCCCATTCAGAAACATATGTTCATTACACAATTGATTTTCATAATCTTCCAACTTAGCCAAGGAATCAGCATCATTATCTAGATTATTAGCAAATAATTTTTCTATTGAATCAAGCCACGAACCTTCAAATGATAATTGACGTAGATCATTCACTATATAAATTCCCTCATAGTTCCATTTTTTGTCAAGTATATCTAACACTTTTTCATTCTTAAGAAAACGTAATAAATTCGCTAAACGAATATAGGCTATACCTTTTGCAACTTCTGATAAAGAAGACTCATTACGAAGATGTCTTTGATGCAAATCTTTGGATATAAATTCAGATACTAGAGATGCATCATCTTGATTCACACCATAGTTCTTGTTCAACATGTTATTTTGTTTTTCGGCCATTGCAAAAGATAATAGGATTGCATTTGCAGTCACCACGGTTTTTCGGCCATGGCAAATTCTATGGTACATCTACAAATATGAGTGTATTGGTACACCAAATCAATAAATTAATAGTTAAAAATGTTGTTTTTTGAAGAGAAAAATTGTTTTCTATCACCTATAATTAATTCTTATTTACCAAAAACGTCAACAAAATAAAATTTAATTTTTTTGAATTTTTAGTACTCATAATAGAGAATTTTGATTATTTTTTACAATAAAATGTAAAAAAAATTAGTATGATTTTTATAAACAATGAAATGATGTTTTTTCTTATGAAATGACATTTTCTAAAATATAAATATCAACAAATAACTCTTTATTCCATAAAAATAATAGTTAATTTAAAGATTTTTGAAGTAGGAGTACCGGTACACCTTAATTTGCGGGTGTACCGTAGAAGCTCCCTTTATTCTTTACTTTTCTATTTGTATTTTACATCTTTTTGTTAAAAATATTGATTTTTTTTTTTGTCAAGGAATAGAGTGATTTTTATTTTAACAAAAAGTAGTAATATTGATAAAAAAAAATGTTTTCGTAATAATTGTATTTTCATTAATAGGATCTAAAACCTACAAAAAAATATAAAAAAAAATTGAGCAAACACAATAAATAATTTTATATATAAACATTGACGGGAATATAAATTATTAAGCGACTTTTATTATTAGAAGAAATATTATTGATGAACATAAATATATAGTGAATTCTTGTCAAAAAAATATATAGTGAACTTGAAAATATATGGATTTTTTTTAAAAGATCTGGTCAATTTTTTTTTAGGCCAATAGTAAATAATATAAATAAAACGGAACTGATACAAAGATTGGGGGGCATAAGACCTGACTCATGAATAACCCAAATAAAAATACAAAGTGAAAAATCAATCCAAATGGATCAACTCTAATCCATCCTAACCAAAGTTCACTAATCAAATTATTTGAATATACCATCAAAATATTAAAAAAACAATGACGTACTTTTTATTTTCCATGTGGTACTTTTTATCAAAAT
Source organism: Medicago lupulina (assembly GCA_958299785.1). Taxonomy (NCBI): domain Eukaryota; kingdom Viridiplantae; phylum Streptophyta; class Magnoliopsida; order Fabales; family Fabaceae; genus Medicago; species Medicago lupulina. Next base: position 71,166,385 of record OY283141.1, on the reverse strand, counting down.
ATCTTTTTTTATTAATAAACTAAATAACAATAATCATTGAAAAAAATTAGAAGATATATTATTGATTAATATATTTTTTGACATAATTTATTGATCAATATACATACACACACGCACACTAGATCAAATTAGTATTAGATCAAATTTGATTTGATTAAAAATTACATCAAAACTTATTTTCCCTTTATATATAGAGTACTAGAATACTCACTCACAAAGCAATCAGATTCACTTTCTTGCACTATGAGAGTAAACAATGTCAGATGGTAATAATGTCAGATTTACTTATTTTCCCTAAGATCGCCGAAGCTCAAACTTATTTTCTTGCACTACGAGAGTAAACAATGTCAGATGGTAATAATGTTGAGGATGATGTGAAAAAACATGAACTTCATGAGAATTCTCTTAAGAAAGTGTGTGATCAAGATACAATGGAAACTCAATGCCTTCAACTCAACATGAGGAAGATGTTGTCAAGGTTGAGGATGATGCGAAGAAACATGAACTGGATGAGGACTCTCTTAACAAAGTGTGTGATCAAGATACAACTAATAAAAAATCAAAGCCCTCAACTCAACATGAAGAAGATGGTGCTAAGAAAAAGTATGGTAGGTTGCCAAAGAAGCCTCCCCTAATATCCAAGGATCGTGCTTATTTTGATTCTGCTGATTGGGCTTTGGGAAAGCAAGGAGCTCAACTTGAAGCACTCCGTCCAAAGTTGCAACCAACGCATAAGGAAGTCCAATCAAAGCGTTCAACTTATGCTCCATTAAGTGATTCTAAAAATGTTGGCGGTGATAAATGTGATGTTTCTCAAGAGTAAATTTAAATTAGGGTTAAATCAAATTTGATTGGGTTGGATATGTTTTTGTCCTTATATAAAGTAGGTGTATTTTTTATCCTTTTTTTTTAGGAAAGGTGTATTTTTTATCCTAAAATAAATTTGAAAAATCAATAATATTATAGGGATTAAAAATACATTTAACCCAATTCAATCTGATTTAAATTAAAAAATTTATTAAGGTTTTTTATATAATACCAGGGTGAAGACAATTATTGATGTTCACTTCCTTTTTTTAAGGATTTGATGTTCTCTTCTATTTGCATTACTTTTCTCAATAAAGACCAATGTTGGCCTCCATTCATGACAAAAGTTAAGCTTGTGATTGTTGATAAATTTCTATCATTTTAATATTGTTAATTTTTTTTGTACAAATTGTTATTTTTATTTTACCTACTATATTTAAATTTAATTTTGAATTTAAATTTGTTTATATTTGATTTCTTAAGATTGGTTCAAGAATTATATTAGATTTAATGTTTAAATTAATATTAGATCAAATTTGATTTGATTCGAATCTAAAATTAATATTCACTTCAATTATTTGATTATGTAAAGAAAAATACAATTGTAAAATTACACCAAATATTGATACATTCTCTTTATATATAGGTATAAATACTATGTTTTTAATTCAAATTTGAATTAAAATTAGTTTTGATTTGATTTAAAATTAAAATTGGATATCATCAAATTTGATAGTAGGATTAAATTAAACTATTTGATTACACTAATAAGTTTAAAATTGAAAACAAAAAAGCTTAAATGAAGGATAAAATTTGAATGAAAAAAATTACACGAAAATTTGGTATCCTTTAATATATAACTAGTTAGTTTTTTGTGAGTTAGTTTGACTTCTAAAAAATATATAACTAGCTCGTTTCTTCGCTTTTCTAAGATGAAGAACAAAAATTAAGTTTGAGGTTTTAAATATTGTTATACCAATTTTTATTTTGAAAAACTTTGGTATCTGGTTCTAGTCCAAGAAGTGACTAATTCGAGGGCTCCATAGGTTGCAAATAGTCTTGAAAATAATACAAATTTAGTGGCTGGCGGTTGGTTTGAATTAAGGATCAATACCATTGTTTATTTAACTAGGTTGCTTTTGCTTGAGATGTTGATCAACTTATAATTTTTTTAAAACATTTAGTGCCTTCTCAAATACGAGGTCGTATAGTAGTACACTAACATCTTAAGATAAGAATTGTTGTCCACTGTTTTGACTTTTGAGTACTGTTCTGTTGGGTTTTATTTTGTAGCCATTGGCTTTTTAGTGAGTAGAGTCAAGAAGAGAACCATTTGTACTTATTTCCAACTTCTACTTTGAATATATTGATACTTTGCTGTTCAAAAGATAGTACCATTTGTACTTACTTTCACTCTCTCTTTGGATATGTTGATACTTTGCAGTTCAAAAGAAAATCTTGTATAACCAGATAAAATTTGAAGCAAGTTAAAGTATCAGGTTTTATATGGTAGTGAATTGGGCTACGACTATACCATCACTAGATACAACATTTTGAGGTTGCATTGCATAATTGGGTAGCAAAATTAATCCATTCTTTTGCTTCATTATTTTGGTTGAACTAATTTAATATAACTAAACTTGGCTTATACCGCCAACATTAAATCAAATATTAATCAAATTTGATCTAATATTAATTTAAACATTAAATCTAATAACAATAAAATGAGATATAGCGTACATGTTTCAATAAAAGGCAAGCTAGTTGTTCACTTCAAAAGAATTTTCTCTTTTCAACAATTAAAACTTACATGAATTTTAGAAAATAATAATAGAAAATATTTTTACAAAGTCAACAATCCCTAACTTAAGAGGAAAAATGAGATATTATATCTGATGAGATTAGTCTTAGGACAAGTAAACTAGTTAGGGGGTATACTAGTAAATATGAGAGGTGCAAATATCAACCCCTTTAGATTTGGACATGTAGGAAGATTTGAAAATGAAGTCGCCCACAGGCCCATTTGCTTATTTGAAGAAACTAAGATTCTGCTCTTCCCCCAACTGATTTAGCTCGTTCCTAACTGAAATTTTCATAATGCCCCTGCATAGATAAACACAAACGTGAGTTAACCCACACAGGGGTATTTTTAAAAGTTTGGTTGAAAATGAGCAAAACGAGCTGAGAGAAGAGCATAATTCAGAAACAGGCTTGTACAACATCAATCATTTGAGAATTGTTTTTCTAACATCACAAACTTCCTAAAAACACATGGAAGTTAAAAAAACTACCTTCAGCGGTAGTTAACTACCATTGAGAAACCAATGATAGTTATTCTGACTCACTCCGGTGCATATCCCTCATCATGGGAACATTTGTGAACTTCCATGTTTATTCTACTCTTATTCAAGACACAAGAGACTTGATCCATACCAGAAATGTTTCTATGCATCATACACTTTGCGAAGGCAACTAGTGTGCCGATTTCTAGCCAAGCTTGGACCCACTTTTAATCCACATCCTGCTCATGGTTGATGTTATAGGTACCTTCTTCTTCCCTAGGGAATAATTCTTTGACTGCTGCTTCTTTTTGTTTTTGTTTTAGCTTCTGTAATCAAAACAAAACAAAAAAAACTAACTTTAAAGATTAATTCTCTCAAAGTAACAAACATTTAAGATCTATTTATACAATTAACTTCTTCTAACAAATATTTTTTCATACGCATCGATCAAAACATAACCTTACACCAATGAAATCTAAATATTTATCACTTATATCACACTACTTTTATTATTAAAATTGTGTCACTACTACTATGTTTGTAAGAATAAATGTATTAAATTTCTAACTAAATAGATACATGTATGTATGTAAGTTTATGAAGAAAGGAAAGGGGTGAAATTTCAATGAATTTGATAGATTAACACGCAAGCTCACATCACATCAAATGTGAACAAACAACTTATGAAGTCGCACGTGTTAGTGCCCAACTCAACTCTCTAACTTTACAAACCAAAGAGGAAACTCACATAAACAAGAAATCAAAATCAAAAAATAAAATCCGAATATCATTAATATTATTCTTCACTTCTTACTTAGTATTTTCTTCCTTTCCAACATCAAAATCAAAATTCAATAACAACTAAAAACGTTATTTCTTTCTTCTCATTCATTCAATTTCTTCTTTCAACATTCTTCCAAAACACACAACAATTCCAAACAAAAACCCCAAAAAAGAACATTCTAGATAAAACCTAAGACTGTCCAATTCACCTCAACTAGGGTTTCGATTTGTTTCACCGAGGTAATACTCAACAGAACATTCTTCAATTTTCTTCTTACTCTCGTACTTATTCTTAATTCATGTTTTTTTTTTTTTAAGATTCGTGTTTCTCGTAACGCATCTTAGATTTTCTCGTAACATATTAACTTCATTTAATTTTTACATTTCTATACAACAATGAATTTATTTTTTGTTCTTTTAGGGATTTTTAGTAAATTTAGGGTTTTGCAATTTTCCCCTTATTTATTGTATATGTTACTCTTGGTTCAAAATTAAGGATTGAAATTAGTTTTATTTGCTATTTTTGGTTCTGAATTTGTTCTTAATCATGATTTAGTTGTTTAATTAAATTAGGTTAAAAAAACATTTTTTTATGTTTGGGATTATGATTTTGATTCTGATTTGGCTGTTACAAACTTGCAATGATGAATTAATGTTGATGTGAATTGAAAGTTAGTAACTTTTCATTAATATTGCTTTTTTAAGTGTGACTTGATACCTGCTATTGAAGTGATTGCTAATCTTATTATTGTTCATAGATTTATTTAGGTTTAGTTAACTTTATCACTCATCAACATTCTACTTGATTTTTTCGATGTTAGGTAGTTTGTGAGTGATTGCTGAATCTGCTTAAAATATTTCCCTGAATTGGTTGTCCTTGTTGAACTAATCCTGAAAACAATTCTAGATTGTTTAGTTCTGGCGCGTAATGCTTCTTTTGGCGGTAATTAAATTTATATAAGTTGCTTTGTTTGTTTGCCTCGAGAATTCAAAACCATGTTCAAATATGAAACATTTTACATGAACTGAACTTTAGGGTCTTCCAAACTTGTGCTCATTAATTCCACTCGTGTTGATTCAAAACCTGTTTGAATCAAATTTTCGGGTGGAAGTAGAATTCTATATTCAATTGAAATAAATGTAAAACAAAGATGTTTCCATGTTGAACATTTGATTTTATTGGAAATTGCAATGATGGGGAAATCTCTGCAATTGCATACGGGGTTCAATTATTATTATATATATGCTACTTAGAACTAAGATTCTGCAGTTGGCATTCCTTCACTTTCGATTTTGTCAATATAGATTTGATATGCTTCTCTGCTGCCATTGCAATAGGCTGATTTTATGATTTTTTTTGTTCAGAATTATGTAGATTTGAGTTAGGAGTAACCACAGACCTATGTTTTCTTTTTCAATTATAGGGTTGTGAACTGTCCATACTATAAATTTGCATAATACAGTAACAAAAGTTACTTATCAATCAAACCATCACTTATATTTATCATATCAGACATATAACTGTTATTACATTTTCTTTCTGACATCTTAAGAGAACTTTATTTTCTCAAATATAAGCTGTGACTAATTTACGATTAGGTTGCAGCCAAATGCCAGTTGGTACCGTAACAAGACCGACAGAAAACTATATTTATACAATGAGCTAGAGTAGCTGATTTTAGTAAATGATTTGCATTACTGAATCTGCGAATATTTATAGTTGACAATTGTTTTCAATAAATATCCCTTTTTCTACCGCTTCAAAACAAAGAAAGGCATTGGTCATGTAGGCTTATGGACTAGGTTCCAGGGACAAGGATTTATTTGATATTTTAGACATCCTATACAATAGGAATAATTTGTTGGGTCTGGACACTGGAATACTCTTCTTTTATCTTGTTTTGTGGCCATAATACTTCACTTTGAATTTTTTGTTTCTCTTTTTTGTTCCAATGATGTCCTATGAGCCATAGCTGTAGTTGTTGTTTACCCTTTATTGTTCTCTATTGTCTAGCTATTTCTGGTGTCTAAAGACTACCAGCAATGCTATCTGTAGTTGATCTTTTGCAAAACCAGAGTGTGACTGAAAGTTTTGGTGCATATTCTTTAAATGATACTTTGCTTACTGTTACTGTAATTTGGAACTTGATTTTATGTTACAAATCTGTGTGAAGTGAATTTCCTCAATACTTTCTTAAAATGAGATTAAACTGCTTGTTGAGAATAATGTGTTAACAAGCATACTTACTTTGTTATTATATTTTTTGCAGTGCACGCTTTTGGAACTTTTTTCCTCTTAAATCCCAAATATTTATTAATACAGGAAAAAGTTCTGGCGTACCAAAAGGACAACTTTGACACATCGAGATAGCTTATGTGAAACAATATGACTCTTGAAGACTTCTTTACTTTGACTGAGATGAAAGATGGGCTCACAACCCCTTCACGAGTGCAGGAGTTGGTCTCTGTGATGAAGAAGGAGCAAGACAGTATTGTGAAGAACACTGGCGATGCAATAAGACAATGGGCTGCTGTTGCAAGCACTATTGCTGCTACAGAGAATAAAGATTGCCTTGACCTTTTTATTCAATTAGATGGACCGTGGTTCATTGATAGATGGTTAAATGATGCTCAAAAATTGGGTGGTGGTACAAATGATAGTGTCATGGAAGAGTCAATTATTGCAATGTTACAAGCAGTTGAAAAGCTATATCAAGACAGTGAGAAGCTAATTTCATCAGGGATGTGGGCCACTGTAAGTAACCTTCTTGGTCATCACAGCTCCAAGGTTCAAGATAGAGCAAGAGCACTATTTGACAAGTGGAAAGAAGTTGGAAATGGAGATGCTAAGTCTCATGATATGGATACTGGTCAAAGAAACCATATGATTGATAAGAATCTCAAGGAGGAAGGCCAGTTGTCTTCAGTGAACGGGGCTAGTAATGACAATGTCCATGTGTTGCGACTTGAAGGGGGTGAGAAGTCTATACTGAGAAGCTCAGATACTCAGATACCAGATAAGGCTGCCAATGTAAAGAAAGAGAGTTCTGACAATGCGCATCAGTCCTCTGCAAGTGTGAATTGTGAAGAGCTCAAAGAGAAATCAAACCATCTTACTACTGTTTTGACTTCTGTTCAAGAAAATGCTTCCGCAAGTGAAAGTGAATTGACATCGTCTGGGATCTGCAACTTACCTGTACCGAAACAAGGAAGTTTCAAAGATCAACCTGATGATTTACAGTTAAATGACTTATCAATGAAGGAGGAGCAAGAAGTAAATGATAATGGCCCTCCAGAGAAATTAGGAGCACCAATAAATCCTAAGCCTGAATCTGTTTCTGTTGGTGCTAGTGAAGCACAAGTTAAGCCTGTGCCTGCACCAATAGTGCCTGAATCTTCTTTGGAACATGATGTCAAAAGCAGTGAAGTTGGTATTTGTGATAAAGTAATAGTTTCTGGTAGCATGAAAACACCTGCCTCTGATAAAATGAGTGTGGTGGATGGTGCCAGAGCCACAGATTCTAGCAATCCACAACTATCTAAAGCTTCAGTGGAGGAAGAAGGCAATAGCCAAGTTTCTAATCACGGTGACGATACCTCAAATGGCTCTGATTCTTTTAAACAAAGAAAAGATCCGACAAGCCCCAACATTATTGACAAGAGTTCTGACATGGAACTTGATTATGGTATTGTTGATGCTTTAGATGTTGCTCGACAAGTTGCTGAGGAAGTTACTCAAGTTTCTGATCAAGATGATGATACCTCAAATAGTTCTGATTCCTTCAAACAGAGCAAAGTTTCCAGAAGCGCTAACATTGTTAGCAAGAATTCTGAAATTGAACTTGACTATGGCATGGTTGATGCTTTACAAGTCGCTCGACAAGTTGCCGAGGAAGTTGAGAGAGAAATCAATAACTCTTCTTCAGAGAAAAGCTCAGAAGGTGGAACGAGGCAAGCTGGCAGCCCTGAATCTGTTGGCAAAAATGATGACCTTGCATGTGCCCTACCCGAGGTGTCATCCAGACAAAGCAACTCCGCTGAAGCATGTCCTGAGGAGAAGCATATGAGTGTTTCAGATGATGTTGTAGCTGAGCCAGAATGCATCCCTGACTTGGAGTCGTCGCAGTTGACTGAAGCAGCTCAAGATCCAGGAGGTAATTCAGAGAAAAGCCTTTGCACCTTTGATCTTAATGAAGAATATGGTTCTGATGATATGAATGTTTCTGCAAATACCATATCTACAACACCGATACCTGTTGTCTCTGCTTCAAAACCTGCACAAACTTCAGGATTGCCAACAGCCCCTCTCCAGTTTGAAGGAACACTTGGATGGAAAGGGTCGGCTGCCACCAGTGCCTTTCGTCCTGCATCACCTCGTAAAAATGCTGATAATCAGAAGAATGTTTCTGCTGGTGGGAACTCTGATATTTCCAAACAAAGGCAAGATTTTCTTGATTTTGATCTGAATGTGGCTGGGGGTGAAGATGAACTGATAAAACAAATTGGTGAATCTTCAGGCTTGCCTTCTGGGCAATCATCAGTGGAACATAGCCCTAAAAGATCAAAGAGGTTTGAATTAGATTTGAATAGTATTGGTGATGATGGTGATACCCAAGCTTCAGATCAGAGGATGGAGGGGCAGCTCTTTTTTGGAAGAAACGGCTATTGGAGCCCATCACCTGCATCATCATCATCGTCAATGCAGCCGTCAGTTCGCAACATTGATTTGAATGATAGACCGTACTTTCAAACTGATTTACTGGACCAAGGGACTACCAAATCTTCTTCAAGTATTGAAGTATATGGACTTTCCAAATCAGATGCTCCTGCAATATCTATTTTGGGTGCCAAGGTGGAAGTCGGTAGAAAAGAGCCTGTTCCTCAAATTTGGTCTTTGCCAAATGGCAAGGCTGTTGAGCCTGCAATAGATCTTACAATGATGCCAGGATCTGGTGGCGTTTCAGGGATGGGCCCTGCAGTATCCTACAATCATTCAACTTTTATGGGATATAATGGACTGACATCAATGCCCCCTTTGTCTTTTTCGCCAGCCGCGTATGGATCAGGTGGTACAATTCCTTACATGGTGGACTCAAGAGGAGCTCCAGTAGTACCTCAAGTTGGGGGATCTTCCTCAAATGTCCTATCATCTTACGCTCAGCCCCCATATATTATGAGCATGGCTGGCACACAGCTTGGTTTAAACGGTGTTGGACCTTCCCGTCCCAACTTTGATCTTAACTCGGGTTTCATGATTGATGGCGGGAATAGAGATGCATTGACTGCAAGGCAGTTTTTGTTTCCTGGTCAGAGCAGAGCTATGGAAGATAGGACCCTTCAACAATCCTCAAGTTCAGGGGTTGGTGGCAAAAGAAAAGAACCAGATGGTAGCGGTTGGGAAACATATCCATTTGGCTACAAACATCAGCAACAACCTCCGTGGAAGTAGCTCTAATATATGTTTTTGTCTCTTCTGATCTGTTCATAGATATAGCCTACCAATTGAAGTTTATATCATTACCTAAACTGGTCCTGAAGAGTAGGTCAATTCATCGAAATCCCTTATTAAAAGAAGCATCAGAACCAATAAAAAGGTGGAGGGTGATGGATGTTATATGATTCATGATATTTATTGACAAAGGGGGAAAATTAGGCTCTATTTCTGTTTTTCTTTTCATGCAGTTTCATAGAAAGTCATCAGTACAGGCACATAAAGCTTGTCATATGTAGTTGTAATTTCACTTTGATGTCAAAGAAATTATAGGCATAGTATCATGTTTATCACCCATCAGTGGTACTTGAGTCCATGGCCACAATTTTAGTTGATTTTAGTGAGTTTTCATTATCAAAGCAATAACCTGTAAAGAGAAAGATTTTTGTCCAAAACTGTTCTGCTTATATAAAATACAACCTAACTTGAGACAAGTTGTTCTGAACAATTCATGATCTTAATTATGGGTTTGGTTTCATATCCAATGATTGGTTTTTGTTGTTTGTTGTTTCATGTCCAATGAATTATTACCCTCCAATTTCCCCTATTTGTGCACTACTGGTTCCATAACTAAATGAGAGGAAGTTGTCTTTCACTATTTTAAATATAAAATTTAAACTGTTTCTCTTGAAGTTTAAGCTTTTACCACTACGTTGACAACTCATAGGCCACATTTATCGCTTAATATATCAACTATAGAGTAAATTACCACTTTCATCTTTAATATCTATTTTTGTTGCAATTTAATTGATGATGACGCGTACAAACTTTGTAGCTATGATATGATTACAAATCAAACACACATGCATAATATTTATTCATGTGTTGTAGTGCCCAAAAGTAGTAGTGAACCTTCACCAACTTTCTCTCGTTTATAACCTAGCGTGCTTAAACACCACCATTTCTCCAAAATTTTCGTCTTTTCTTTTTTCATTTATATAGCAAAAATTTATTTATATTTTTTTTTTGTCGTCAAGTGGCTAAAATTCACCTTTTTCAAAATGAATAAGTTGTGTGTCCGGATTCAAACTCATCTCTGCCAACTAAACTATGTTTATGAGAACTTATTTAGATACAATTAAAAAAAATTAGTCACAGATTTACAATTAAATTTACACATTCATCTATAATAATCTTATGAATTGTAGAATTATTAAACCCAAATCACATTATGTGTAAGTAAAAGGTCAAACAATCTGTATCAGCTAGTTTTTGTTGGTGCAAGATTGAAGTTTCACTAACTGCATATATTTTTTGAAAGAATTAACCGCATCTTTTGAAACATGTTTTTATTTTTTTTACTGAACCAATTGTGATTTTTAGATTATTTTTAATCTCAGCCGTTGATTTCTATTTTCCATGTGTCATGCATCTGATTAAAGGACTGAAAAACTGGAGGAAATACCTTTTTGAACCAAATTAGTTCTGATATTCATTATTTCTTTGAATTTTATGAGACTAAAAAGGGTCAAATTAGTCGCTTTCAATTGAATGGAATTAGCCCATCACGTATATTATGGTCACTTTATTTCTCTTTCCAATATTAAAATGTACTCATTTTGATTTGGTCCCTATCTTCATATATAAAAATCAGTCTCTTTTGGTGTTCTTCTAATCTTCATTTAGACCGTACCAAATAATGTATCGCTGAAGTTATACACAAATGAAGGGAACAATATATCAAAATAAAATAAACATTGAAAAATATTAAAGTAAAATGTTCATTCACAATATTGACAAAAGTTGATAAAGAAGAAAAATGCACAACATTATCAAAAGTTAATACATCAATGTACCAAACCAACAAACAATTGTAATCATTGGCTTATAAAAAAAATCTAGACTTGTAGTGGAAGGTTCAGAAAAAGTTACACTTGAAGTAGAAACCTCTCTGATATCTAGAACAAAAATGCATCAAACCGCAATTAAACCTGGAAATTCCAGCAAGCAAACAGAAAGTGATATATATACATATTGTTTCATTATGAAACCTTAACAACAAATTAATTATCCATAGAAATCATCCTAAACCAAGATTTACAAATTATAATATTCTTAATATATCTCACTATAAACTAACTAATAGAAAGAAGAAGAAGAAGAAGAAGTATTTGGAAATCAAGAGAGCAACAACAAACCAAAACATGACCACATCGATCGATCAATCATATCTCTATCCAAAACATCTCTTGTATATCAAATATTTAGTTCATTGACGGACTAACATTCACACTTGAACTCAACATGTTTTTAGATATGAGGAAGGTGAAGAGGAAGTTTGAAGTGAAGTTGTGATGCCGGCGAGCGATCCGCCACGCCGTGCCAACAGATTCCACCTTTACAATAAGACATATTGTGTTGGGAAGTACGAGGATGTTGGTGGACAAAAACACACTTACTAATCTTCCGAGACAAATCCCACATTAAAGTTGCCACCAAAATTAAAGCCACCAACGTTGTAGACAGAGTCACCACAAACACACCACTAAATCTTCGTCCATATAAAACCTCATAAGCCTTAACAAACGATGTAACTGCCACATAGATTATTGTAAGGTTACTCGCTACTACATCACAAACACCCATATATATTGAAATTGAACAAAACAAAAAAGAACAAGGTTGTATAGTAACTTGAAATACAGAAAGAAAAGCACTCTATCTATCTAGATGTGGATTTATTGGATTTGTGTTGGGAATGTTTAGGATTTTAATATTAAATGGTAGAGTACCCAATAGCTTATAAAAATGTGAATGTGGGCCCCTCCTTTCTCTCGGTTGTCTGAAATCTCAGGGAATTGCTTACTGCATCATTCTTATCTTCTTCTTTCTTTACTTGCAAAACAAGGGAGTTTCACTTTGAGATTATCTTTGGACTCACTTTAGTCACCATTACACCTTGAGCAAATCAAGGTAAAATTTTTTTAAGTAGTTAGGGTAAAAGTTTTTTTGACGGAAGTTCAAACTTTACATATGTTACTCATTGTTTCAGTCAACAGAGTTAAATTCACAAGCACGAATTAAAATCTAGTATGATCAATGATCTAACGAATATGATAGGTATATAATTTTAAAAATTTATGAATCACATTTGTATCTACGTCAAAGTAAAAATAGAATTACATATGCATTAAATAAACTTTATGATGGAGATGTTTTAAAATTTAATATATATAAAATGGTATAAATAGTATATAACCAGATGTATGTGGATAATATTTTCTTTTTTGACTTGATATATGGATAATATATTAAAACTAATAATAAACATCAATTAAATCCAAAATTAATTCGGTCAAAACAATATATTACTAATTTATTTTCTTTATTCAAGTTTTGAATGTTTTAAATTCAAAATTAATCTAGTCAAAAGATTATATAATTGATTTTTTGTTTCATTATTTGAGTGTTGAATGTTTCAAAATTAATTGTCTCCCTTAAAAACCTCCCAAATTTAGTCTCAATTTTTTTTAACTTTTATGTAAATGTATATAAACATCTATTACTGTCTCTTTTTTATTGTAAGTGAACCGACTCAATCCTCCTTTAAGTGGATCCATTTTTTAGTGTGTTTAGAACCGGGTATGGAACTTCATTTTCACGTCAACATGGTTTTTTTCAGCAATAATTTTCCTTAACGTGACGTAGTACAAAACGTACCTCTAATTTGTATACTTATATTTTTGGAAACAAATTTGTCTGTTTATTATGTTATCCTGCTTATACTTGTCTAGTTAGTTTTCGCACCTCTAATCTGTGGGAATTGTTAACCTCTCTTATATTATATTGTCCTCACAAATAAATAATTCTTCCGGTTAATAGTTATTTTTTGTTGGCTAGATTCACAATTAGTTCATAAATTAGTTCATAATAGGATGCACTAACAAATCTTTGTGATGCCATGGAGATAATACCACGTGTCCCATAACATGATGTGTTGGACGTTTTTATTTTTATTTTTACTATTATACCGTGAATCTGTCATCCTCTATTGCCATAATTTTTCTCTCCCACAAGAAGGTGAGAGAGACATTTTTCAAGTAAACAAATCTTTTGTGTACTTTTGTCTAGTTTGGTCACGTTGAAACTGTGATATAGAGCAGGGCATGGCACACTGCTACACTTGCCGCCAAATAGCGTGATATTCATCACTATTGGCGGTGACACATAAGACAACGTTAAATCCCAATAACTTATTCACGTTCTTCCGTAATGGCTCAACATGATAATGTATTGTCTTCTAGACTACTACTAAAAAATTTGGTATCATGTTAAGTTTGTGAGAATCATATGATTGGCGTAGTTTTCAAATGTTATATTATGTAGGTTTTATAAAATAAAATTATGATAGTTCATCATAATGCTAACACTCTAATATGTATATATTTGGCATTAAGGTGGACCTTGATACGAAATACACATATTAGAGTGCAAAAATATCACATAGAGGTTATAATATTTCAATTATGTTGACATCTTTAAAAGTGTCATCTATCATTTAACATGTAATGAACTTATTAAAAGAAAATGAAAATATGAAATGCTTTCTTGGGAGATCTTAGACCAAAATTCAAGAGAAAAGAGTAACAACAACTAACTCATTAAACACCTATAAAAATAAATCTTGTTGAATAAAAGAAAACTCTAAAGACTCTCTTAATGAAAAGAATTCTTCCTTGACACAATGTGAGAACAAGCTAGACCCAATTATTGAGTCAATGGCTGCTAATGAAAAACTTATCGTACGAGACCCGTTGTTATTATAATTCTTGATGACTTGCTTTTCCAATTTAATACTAAGTAGCTATCACACATTGATAATTGTTCTTCAACGGAAAGCATCGTTTTGAGTAAAATGTTATTGCTTTTAAAATTGGCATAACAATATTTGCTGCCTTGTCTTTTCTTGGTTGGCACTATCACACTGTCTCATTCGTCTATATATTTTTCTTTCTTTGCCACATTTAATTGGTGAAGTCTTTCTTTACCACATGGATATAAACTCTCCCAATCGTAAGAAAAACTATAAACTTGTTACGGTAGGTCGGTCTAACATATTTAGAAGGTAGGTCGGTCTAACATATTTAGAAGCTTAAAACAAATTCTATAATAAGACAACACAAGGTTTATAAAGATAAAATCTAGTTTTGTTGAGTTTAAGATTTAAACTTATGTCAAAAATGATATAAGATTATTATTTTAATTTGACTAACTGTGTTGGGAAAATATCTATAACTAATTTGTCAAACACACGCTTATAAATATAAAAAAATAAAATAAAAAGAGCCTTTTTTTTTACCCAAAATTTGTAACCTTAAAATCTTAGTTTGGTTTGCTAGGTCATTGGGTCGGCTTTGTTTCATCCCGTGTATTTTGTTTATCAACATGAATTGAATTCGATCTTAAAATTTACAATCATACACATCAATCATATGTCCTAAGCCTAGAAGTATCTTCATCACTTTTATTTGAGTTAGTGTGTTTTGTAAGAAGAGTTTCTCTCATTCTGGCCAATTGAATTTTTTTCACACACAAGAGTTAGAGATCAAAATTCTTGCCACATATTTATATAAATCCCTTAGCTCTTGGTTCGATCTATCGTTGGTTCCTCATCACTTATCTCAACACATGTTTGTGGCTCATTCTATGTAGTAAATCCGGGTAGTGATATGCTTATGTCTGGTTTAAGCGTAAACAAAGGATTGTATATGTTCCCTAAAAAAAAGGATTGTATATTTAATTAGGTTTACTTTTCAAAATATAAAATAAAATAAAAACTGTACCAACTTTTTTTTGATAAAAAACTGTACCAACTTTGGATGTTGGTACGCCCCAACATTATTTTACCAACTTCCACAATTTAACTATAAACATGGGGATAAAAATGATTTTTTTGGTATTATAGAAGAAAGAAAGCAAACCAACTCTAGCAAAACTAACACATATGGGAATAGATAAACTTAACTAGATCATCATTTAGAAGAATATATATGCAGCTCACTTGGAGGCACATCTAACACATTCATCTCCGTAGAAGACAAAGACAAATAAAGGATGAAACCATGAAGATGATGGCATCAGTTCTTGCTCAAGTCCTCACAAAATCATCAATTTCTCATGAACTTCTTGCGATTGTTGTAAGATTTTCCTACTTAATTTCTTACCAAGTTTTAATTTTAATTTTTTTCGAAGGAACCAAGTTTTAATTATTTACATGTTAGGATCATTTAATATAGATAAGGATTGTTCTGCATTGGACTAGACGTCTTGATAAATTTTGTTTTACATGGAGCAATGTATGATATGATCATTGATTATAGTGAAAATAAATTCTGTTTTTATACTTTTTTGGGGGTAATTGTCACAGCTTAATTTTAACCGTATACTCCTTCTTCTTTTTTTGTTGCTAATAACCGGTATTCTCCTTTGCGCTATGTGTGTTTGCTACTACTTTGTCACAACTTATTATTTTTACTAAGTTATTATTTTCAACTAATGGAATGTATATTGTAATGTCTACGAGAAAATGACGTCATTATGTAACTAGAATATTCTCGGCCCCTCCATATATAATACATTTTTAATATTATATATATTTTTTGAAACAGCAAATTTATTTATATCAACTTAATCATACAAGACGTACAAAAGGTGAGCAGAAAAAGCACGACTGAACAACAGGCCCGATAATCCGGTAACCCGAAAACCCCAACACCCCTAAAAATACAAAACAGCAAAAGCTTCACCTGTCATCCAAACGGACACCGCAGGCAATCCACCCAAATTATCGAGACAGACGTTCCGAGGGGTTCCAGCTCCATTCATAGAACATACAGGAGGGATTTTTTAGCCGCTTTAGACTCCATTGCCAAGACAAACTTATGATTTCCCCCACTATCTCGTCTGTCTCCTATTCATGCATATACTTGGTGACTGATTGCTTCATTTTATTTATTATATATAATTTTTATAGTCCTTAAATGTGTTTAGTTAATAAACAAACACATTTGTATAACTACATAAATTAAAGTCAGCCATCTTAGTGGCGGTTGTTTTGGTGGTTGATCGTAACCGTTACTAAATGACATAACGAATTTTCAACCACTGGAAGTCATTTTTAGTTTTGAATTCAACCGATGGTAAATACAATTTTAACTGACGATAAATGCAATTTTACCACCACTAAAAACTGATTTTGTTGTTGTGAGGCAGACCTAAATATGCATGCATATCCAATAAAAATTAGGCATATTAAAATAATGTTAGATTAGTCTTAGGTCCTAGCTCAACTAGTGAAGATATCAAAATTTTTAGGTCGGACGTTGTGACCGGAGTTCGAACCCCGACTCCTCTACTTGTGCAGTGGCGGAGCCACTATGGTGTTTGGGTGGGCCGTGGCAGAAGAAATTAATAAAAAATCAATATCGTGTAATAGGTGTTGGGAAAATAACTTTTTGAGGTAAAATAACATTTTTGTAATGATAAATAGAATGGAATCTTTAAGAATGGACAAAGTTGCAACTCTCAAGCAAAATATTAGAAGAGTTGAATGGGTTTGCTCACAAATCTCAATAATAGGGATGCTTTGCCCTCTAAAATGAGAATTCATTTTATAAGAATCTGAATTCTTATTGATTATGGTGCAGTTCACATGACATTTTATATTTACAAAACAAATTCTGAACGACTGTTTGCAGTAGCTTTTAAAAGCATCTGCATAAGAGCATCCCAAAGCAAGGCCTAAATCTATATCAATTGAAGAGGAGCTGAACATATTCATATCATATGCAGCACTAGACACCAAAAGTTTAAACCAATAATAATAACCTTGAAATTTAGGCATCTCCTCCTTCGTTTGTCTAAAACATACTATCAAACTGCAGTCTTTTGAAGTTGCTGCTATCAGGTAGTCCTTTGTAATTCTCAGGCATTCCTCCAATGATGCAGAATGCAAAGACGCGTATTCATCCAATTCTTTATGCACCATGCCTTGTTGAGAAGTAATGTGTAATATGCATGAATTACTCCTTCCATGTCAACATTATCAAGCTTCTGAACATCAAGGAGCTTATCAAGGACCCCTGATTTTTGAACGGCTTCAGTAACAAGAGTAAATAAGTTCTCTGTACATTGGCCATCATCAGCTTGAATGACCGACTGAAGTTCATCTTCAAGTACTTCAGCAATAGATGCATCTGTACTTTCAGCACCACCTCCTAGCACTCCGAGTGTGAGAGAACCATTTAAAAAGACACGGAAATTGTTTTGAGGAGTAGTAAAAAGATCTTTCATAGCTTCACAAATTCTTTCCTTGGATCCAGAGAACCATCCAAAGTTAAATTTTGTAGGATGTACCCCTCTATTTTGCAATTTCAGAGCATGATGCATTTTGAATCGAATTTTCCTTCTCTTGATGGCAGTTTCTTCAGATATGCATCTTGAAGTAGGAAGAAATCCGCATTTGGGCTACTTTTTGAGGAATGGATAAGTTAAAATGTTGCACTCAAGCC
Source organism: Medicago lupulina (assembly GCA_958299785.1). Taxonomy (NCBI): domain Eukaryota; kingdom Viridiplantae; phylum Streptophyta; class Magnoliopsida; order Fabales; family Fabaceae; genus Medicago; species Medicago lupulina. Next base: position 71,148,512 of record OY283141.1, on the reverse strand, counting down.
AAAGACAAAGAGGAAGGGGAAAGGGTGAAATAGAGATATTCATTTTAAACTAATGCTATTCTTTAATGGTAAAGAAAGGAGAAAAAAAAAAACAAAGCACAATAACATGGAGAATAAGCTGGGGATAGATCCTTGACCTTGACTACCTGAAATGAAACACAAAGCTCACTACATAACTTCAATTATCTGACAAGTTAGTGTATGGTAGTCAAAAAAACATGAATGATCGGTTTAGTTCATACTAGGTTAATACTACCAAGGACAGCATTAAGCAGCTTAGTATAATTTAATATCAAATTAGATTTCACCTGATGTTAATATTCCAACTAACGGGAAGCAATAGGTAGTTATGAGTTTATATACTAACTTCTCACACATGAACAAATATATTTCATGATTTCTGAGCAAGGTATGCTACACAATACAATGCTAGTATTTAGATATTCAATTCAAATGAAAAACAGTAGAATAAAGTAAAATGATACATGTCTCAATACCATACCTTGAGGGAAGATTGAATGATCCGACATGAGAAGACCAAAATCGCATTGTGTATCAACCTGTGAAACATCAACTCGCCAAGCAGGGCGTTGAGTAGCAACATTCTTCTCAACTGTCTCAAGGAATTCCTTGGTCGCCAAAATGTGAGTCTAGAAAGTACCAAAACAGGTAAATGTGAGAGATCATAACAACAAAACCTGCTCATGAAACATCTTCCCTTCTTCTTATTCGTAAAAATAGGGCATTCACAAAAGCCATCTTTGTCAATAGAAAAATTGGCTATTTGTGTTTCTCAAGGCAAGCAGAGTGAATGAGTGATGATAACAACCATTTTGGGTTAATGAGTTTCCAATATGACTGTAAAAGCAATAACTATTCTATTAATGGGTCCCAGACATCAATCTAGAACAGGAAAAGAATGAAACAGTGACTACATGCCCCGGCATCAACATATTTGGAACCAAGCAAATGCTTCATGACATGCTTTACATATAGTTGCCCGACAATTTCCTTATCTGAAGAGGAAATAAGTTCAGGTACATCTTTCCGGATGAGGCGTTCATGTGGAGTCAGAGCAATGGTATTCCTCACTCCCTGCAATGCTGATTCCTTCCTTGGAGTCTTGTTAATGCGCATCACTTTCCCAATCCAAGTAAGATACATTTGGATATACAACATAATTAAGCGCTTATAGTAAAACGACTATCAAATAAATGCGTATGTGTAAACTATTTCTACAGCAAACGATAGAATAAAATCAAATTGTTTTGCATATAAGCGGAAGCTGTTTTAATAAGCTATCCTAAAGAGCTTAAGGGGATAAGCTGAAAACAATATTCCAAAGTATAACTTTTACCAAAATCACGATTGTTCACCATGATTCGGCAAGCATGCACCAAGTCAATCCAAATAAGCCCTAAGAACTTATTCACTAAACCATTAAATAAATAAGGTATTATGCAAATTGTATTGAAATAAGGTGAAAATAGCATTAATGAATTTTACAATCCAAATTACATGAATTCCAAATCAATTGTGAGGTCTGATCTTGGGGAGAAGAATGTTGTCATATGCCGAACCACAAAATCTGCCGTCATCAAAAACTTGTGCGTGCAGCGCTAGGTTTAGGTATGAGTGAAGAAGTTAAACATCCAGCATCAAGGGAACTAACAGTATTGGTTTGGTGGTGGCGATCCATTCATTGATTCGAAGGAAAACATTCTCATTATATAGCTGTTGGTTTCTTCGTTGGCTAGGGTCATGGACTTAACTAACATTCACATAAGATTTCTTTTTTTCGTTTTACTTTTCGCACTTTATCATCTACTCGCGTCTTCTATTCATTTTTTTCTTTTGAAAATACTCTTTGTTTAGATTCTTAAATTCAAAATAGATTGATAGGTATTTTTGGATTTTACAAACCGAAATAATACGAACTACATTTTATGTGTTGTATTTGATGTCAAAGGTCTTTTCTGACAGTCGTAGAATCTTGCAAAGCAATTGTAGGGTTTCTATGAACGCTCAGCGGTGACCATGACATCATAAACATTCCTAAAAAACTAAAAAAAGTTTAAGAAAAGGTAATAAAAGATGGAAAGTGAAAGGTGAAGAAAGAATGAAATTGTTGAAGCATTTAAAGTTATTTATAACCTGAAACCAGTCATAGACCATAACTACAATTAAAGGAAACGCTTTCCATTGTAGTAAATTGCAGCTAGTTTAATGTTTGGATCAATAACAAAAAAATTATGATTTTATTTTGTGTGATTTACTGCTAATGCTAATGAAAACAGACACATTTATAAAAAAAAAAATTGTACCAACTTTCGATGTTGGTACACCCCAAGTCCCAACATTATTTTACCATCTTCCACAATTTAATGATTAAAAATTATTATTTTTTGTACTAGAGAATGAAAGAAAGCAAACTAACTCTAGCAAAACTAACACATATGGGAATAGATAAATCTAACTATATCATCATTTAGACGAATATATATGCAGCTCACTTGGAGACTTATCTAACACATTCATCTTCGTAGAAGACAACCTAAGATGAACCAGGTGATTGAATCTAGCAACTTGCGATTCATTGGCACTTTTTCTACTTTAATTTTACTAATGAACCAAGTGTTATTCAAGAGATTAAAGATGAAGTTGATGAATTGAAAAATGAGGACAAGACAAAGGATGGAACCATGAAGATGATGGCATTAGTTCTTGCTCAAGTCCTCGCAAAATCATAAATTTCTCAAACTTCTTGCGATTATTGTAAGGTTTTCCTACTTAATTTCTTACCAAGTTTTAATTATTTACATGTTAGGATCATTTAGTAAAAGATAAGGACTGTTCTGCATTGGACTAGATGTCTTGAGAATTTTGTTTTACATGGAGCAATGTATGATCATTGATTATTATTGAAAATAAATTCTGCTCTTATACTTTTTTTCAGGGTACTTGTCACAGCTTAATTATACTCCTTTTTTTTTTTTTGCTGCTAATAACCGTATACCTTTGTGCCATGTGTATTTGCTATTCCTTTGTCACAGCTTATTATTTTTAATAAGTTATTATTTTCAACTAATGAAATATGTATTGCAATGTCTACGTAAGTTTAACTTATTAAAAAATGACGTCTATGTAACTAGAATGGTATCGACCATTCCATATATAATACAATTCAGTGGCGGTTCCAAGACCCGACGACCCCGGGCACTCGCCTGGGCTCCGGGCCAATTTTTTTGTAATTTTTTGTGTAAATTTTTATGAATTTTTTATATAAACCCCTATAAATTGGACAATTTTTTTAGATTTTTTGATTATTTGCTTGCAATTTCTTATGTAAACTCTTATAAAATGTGTTGCAAATTTTTTTGCCCAGGCTTTACAATAATCCTGGCTCCACCATTGATACAATTAATGTATTGTTTTTAATATGTTATTGTTGCATATACTTTTTAACTGTTTGCTTTATTTTATTTATCTATACTATATAAATAATAGTGGTGTAAGAATGAATAATCAAATTTTATATTTATATTTGAAATAAAAAACACGTCATCAACAATATCCATCAATTTATCCTTATACCAAATGCCAAGTATCTTCACCAAAAAAAGATGCAATTTGGATTACATATGCCTATAGATTCAAGTTACGTATTTGTCATAGCCTTCAAAGCAGCAAATATGAATTCGGGAAGGGATTATGAGATGAAGGATGGGCCACACTCTTGTGCCGATTTGATGCAAAATGAATATAAATAAAAGGGATCAAGAACCTCTCTATTTATAACTTTTTCTATTTATTGTAATTTGGAGAGAGATAGACACAAAAAAATAAGTAGTGGATCCTATTACTAAGTGTATCTCACCATCATTATTTATTTTTTGTCTATTTCGCTCCAAATTGCAACAAATTACATATCAAGAATACCTCGATATCTCATTTTTATCAATTGACTGTGTTATTAATATCGGATCACGGAAAATATCTGATTGCCAAAAATCCAATATGACAAATAACGGATAGCATAGCAGGCAAAGAGCAGAAACCGCAAAACGGTTCAAATAAATAAATTATATATAAAATAAAGCATGCTAACACACAAATAGAAGTTACATTAACATAATTTTTTTTTTACACACAAAAATGGATTATATTAACACTGCTATAGCAACCGTCTTAGCACAAGGTGTACCGAAAAGGCTACTAAAAAAGATACAAGCAGTTCACTGTAATTACAACAAGTGGTTTTCCAATGCCTAAACATGACAAAGGGTTCGACCACCACATATGATCACCAAACATAAAAACAACCTTTTTGGCTTTCATCCACCACAATGAATGATATTTTACTTTATCTAATAAATGTGCTATGAAATTTTCCTTTTGCTTAAAAAGCCTATTATTTTTTTTGTAACCCACATCGTAAGTAACCAATTTTTCATTAAAACTATTTTCATACTGAACATCCCATACAAAAGCTCTACTTTTACAAGTCAACTGAGTTAACGAAAGTGCTAACTTGGAAAATCCTTCAATAAACCTTCGGTAATAACCTGCCAAACCCAAAAAACTCCTAACTTCGGTAATCAACTTCGGAGTATCCCATTGCGATACCGCGTCAACCTTAGATAGATCTACAGCAATACCACTACCATAAATAATGTGACCAAGAAAACTCATTTCCTCTAGCCAGAATTCAAACTTTGATAACTTGGCGTATAACTTTTTCTCTTTCAGCACTTGCAAAACAACTCTCAAATGTTCGGCATGTTCCTCCTCGGACTTGGAGTATATCAGAATATCATCTATAAACACGACAACAAAACGATCTAGATAAGTATGAAAAATACGGTTCATATATTCCATAAACACACCAGGCGCATTAGTAACACCAAAAGACATCACGGTATATTCATAATGTCCGTAACGTGTCCTAAAGGCCGTCTTCTGCATATCCTCATCTTTCACCTTGATATGATGATAGCCCGATCTTACTGAACACACGTGCACCCACTAAATGATCCATCAAATCGTCGATCCTTAGAAGTGGATACCTATTCTTGATTGTTACCGTATTCAACTGCCGATAATCTATACATAACATCATGTTGCCATCTTTCTTCTTAACCAATAACATCGGCGCTCCCCAAGGTGATACACTCGGTCTTACAAACTTTTTATCAAGTAAATCCTCTAACTGCTTTTTCAACTCTGTTAATTCGGAAGCTGACATACGGTAAGGTGCCATAGAAATAGGCTTCGTTCCCGGAACAAGATCAATGGAGACTTCTACTTCCCTCTCTGTCGGCACATCAGGTATTTCATCAGGGAAAACTTTTGGAAACTCGCATAGCACTTGCAACTTATCAATCACCGCTTGATTCTCAATAGACAGGAATGCCATCAAAGAAAACATTTGTATTCCATCATGCATTAACTGCTTCAACTGCTTGGTAGTCAAGAACTCAGTTTCTCCTTCTTAGGCAGAAGAAAAACGCACCGTCTTACTAAAACAGTTAATGCAGACGTAGTTAAACTCCAACCAGTCCATACCTAGTATCACATCCATCCCACTCAACGGTAAACAGACTAAGTCCACTGTAAAATCTCTACCAAATATCGACAAAGGACACTTCAAACACACTAGAGAAGTAGTCACTGAACCCTTAGCCGAAGTTTCGACAACCATCTCCTCATTCATAAACGACATAACAAGACCCAATTTTGAAGCACAATCAACAGCAATAAAACAATGTGTAGCACCAATATCTATAATAGCAAGTAAGGGAGTACTATTAATGAAACATGCACCTCTTATCAGACGATCCTCATTTGTTGTCTGAGTACCAGCTAAAGCAAATACCTTCCCACTAGTCGGAGCCTTCTTTGGTTGCTTACACTGAGGGCTAATATGTCCTTCTTCACCACAATTAAAGCAAACTATATCATCATGCTTGCAATCCGCAATTGTATGTCCCTTCTTGCCACAACGGAAAACACCGCTTCACATCGCGATTACAAGTGTTACTCTTATGACCTTTTTCTCCACACCGGAAACAAACAATTTCAGCAGGAGTATCTCTCTTTCTAGGCTTATTCTCGTCATTCACCCTCTGTTTACCCTTATCAGCCGGAGCGCTGTAAGGCTTACCACGACTTTGTTCTTGCTTACCCTTCCGCTCATTCATAATCTTGTAATGAGCTTTGGTGTCTTCTTCATAGATTCTGCAGCTACTCACCAAATCAGAAAACTGTCGGATCTTCTGGTACCCTATTGCCCGCTTAGTCTCAGCACGCAAAGACTTTGCCATATACAAAGACTCCAACTTTGACCACATCGATGTCGCGGTCGGTTCATTCACTACTTCTCTCAAAACTTTATTCCCGAGGCACAAGACAATAACACTCCTGGCCTTGTCCACCATCTCGGTCTTCTCCGCTCGTGACATGGTGACCGGTAACGCACCTTCACCCTTCAAAGCTTTCTCACACTTTTACTTTATTAACACCGCTTTCATCTTTACCATCCATAACCCAAAATCGTTATTTCCGGTAAATTTCTCAATATCCCACTTCGAACCCATGGTACCTGATCATCCTTTGATCCTTGCCCCACGGTGGGCGTCAATTGTTGTGAATTCGTTGAAAAAATCACACCAATAAAATACTTGATGTGTAAAACTCATTAAGCATTTAAGTTCAACCAAACACATTATTGCCTTATGATATACTAAATCTTTTTTTTTCAAAGGCAAAATTTATTAATAACTAAATCCGTACGAACATGGCCGGTAAAACATAAACTACAAACAAAGGGCGCCATATATAGGTGGAATATTCAAAATGAAATGCATAAACCGTACATACCAATAAAACACAAGTCTCCAAAACCAAGTTAAGCCCCTACAAACTAACATAAACCAAAAGTTGAGCCAAAACCTCACAACTTCATCGTAAATGGCCACAAAAACAAAATCTAAACACCTATCGCCATCTACTCGCACCAAAGCTACTCCAAAAAATCATTACACCCACATAAATCCCTAACAACAACGCCCCACCTTCTCATCACCACAACTCAACCAAATTTCAGCACTCATTCGACTTCCACCACCAATTAATCCTCGGTCTGTTAAGAAGACACCAAAACAAGTAAAAAAACTTTTAAGTCAAGAAACTGACCACGATCTCAAATAAAGAACGATCGAAACGCCAAATCCCAAAATCAAATTACATTATTAAGACACCCTCAACTCCGAGAGATTTAGAGAAGACACCTTAATCAAATCTTATTGGATCATTCCACGTGGAAAGCAAAAAATATAACCAATGAATATCATCCTTGTCACATAAGCAGAAGTATCACAAACGGCAATGGTGGACTTGAAAATTCCAAGTCGTCCCTGTGGGTCCATCCATTACATAGTGACACTTAATTCACTTAACATCTCCACGTCGAAGCAACTAGATCAAACCAATTAATCAACGCCACGTTGCACTAAAACCCTCCTTCACCGTCAGATCATCCACACTGGCAAATCCAACCGCTCCCATTCTTCGTCCCAGCAAGGAAAATTCCAGTAACAAAGAGAGAGTATATATATTCAAGAAGTGAAGTAACGAAATCTTCACTCTAAACCAAACGTTCTGTTAGAACCTTCCCGAAACTGTTTACACTGTCATTGCACTGTTTACACTGTCACTGCAATGAGGAAATGGACGATTCCTTCCACTCTTCTTCTTCTCTCTATTTTCCTTCTTCTCGCAGATCAAGGTTCGTTCATTCTTCATTCTTCAATTTCGTTTCACATTTCAATTTTCCTTCATTCTTCAATTTCAATTTCGTTTACGAATCGAAAATTTGTTATGTATAATTTCTAAGCACATTTCAATGTTCGTTCATAGTTCAATTTCGTTTACGCATCGAAAATTTGCTATGTATAATTTCCACGCACATTTCAATGTTCCATTTCGTTTACGAACTGAAAATTTGTTTCGTTAGGTCAAAAATTTCAAGCGAATGCGGAAGGTAATTCCGATGAAGTGGTAGATCCACCAAAGGTGGAGGAAAAGCTCGGTGCTGTTCCTCATGGACTTTCAACCGATTCAGATGTCGTTAAGAGGTATCATTTCTCTCTGATTTGAATTTGGATCTATGTTTATATGTTTTTCTGTATTGATTTGTGATTTTGAGATTGAAATTTGTGTGAATGAAGGGAATCGGAGTCGATTTCTAAGAGATCGCTTCGCAGTAATGCGGAGAAGTTTGAGTTTCAAGCTGAAGTTTCAAGGCTTATGGATATTATCATCAATTCGCTTTACAGTAATAAGGATATTTTCCTTAGGGAACTGATTTCAAATGCTTCTGATGTAAGCTCATTCTCTTTTACCTATATGCATATATGCTCATCATGTACGTTTTGAGTTTTGAATTGGTGTGTGTTTGGTTTTACGGTGACAAAAATTGATTAGCTAAAATTGATTATGGCATAAAGTGAGTTGAATGTAGAGTAGTTTATGTTTGTATACATTGAGTCTAAAAATTGGTTTTAGAATCCAAAGTCTTACATTCTAACTTCAAGTTAGAATTGACTTTGAAGGCAAAATCAATTATATTAGAGAGGAACCAGCCAAACATATGTAAATCAATTCTACACTTTTAGAATCAATTTTGGCTCCTCTCCAAGTGGAATCAAAGATACACTTAGAAACTCCTTGCATTTATAATTTGTACATGAAGTTGAACTTGTATTGATCACAAATGAGTTCTATATTGTAGGCATTGGACAAGATTAGGTTCCTATCCCTTACTGATAAGGACATTTTGGGTGAAGGTGACAACGCCAAGCTTGAAATCCAGGTTTGTATACTTTAATTATTATTATTCTATTTTCAATTAGCTAATTAGTTGTTCTCTGTTGTTTTTTTAATGATAAGGACCAAAGAATGCTGGTATTTTAATGGGTTTATTTTTGGATTGGCTTATATGAACTTATCTATTGGCTTAACTTGTAAAACTATTTGGGATAGCTTATTTAAACCGCTTATATGTTTTCAGCTTGTTTCCGTAAGTTTTCCATGATAGCTTATGAAAACAGCTTATAGCTTATGTGAAAACATGTTGACTTTATGCTATAAGTTTAATTAATTTATTTATCTAAAAAAGGTCTATATCTTGTTACTTGCTGATGCTATAAGTTTAATTAATTTGTTTATCTAAAAAAGGTCTATATCTTGTTACTTGCTGATGCTATAAGTTTAATTAATTTGTTTATCTAAAAAAGGTCTATATCTTGTTACTTGCTGATGCAGATTAAGTTAGATAAGGAAAAGAAAATCCTATCTATTAGAGACAGAGGTATTGGTATGACAAAGGAGGATTTGGTAAAGAATTTGGGTACCATAGCAAAATCTGGAACTTCAGGTATGTATATATTTTTGGTGTCTTAGCTGAAATGTTTGCCGCTTGTAATCTGGTGTGAATGATTTTAAATGGAACTATGTTTGCTTGCAGCATTTGTTGAGAAAATGCAGACAAGTGGTGATCTCAATCTAATTGGGCAATTTGGAGTTGGTTTCTACTCTGTGTATCTTGTTGCTGACTATGTTGAAGTTATTAGCAAGCATAATGATGACAAACAGTGAGTGTTTTAGACTTGAAATTGCTTTTCTGATTGGTATGTTGTGGATGTTTTCGGAAATATTATGCCAACCTATTGATTTTGGAAATGATCTGACTTTCAGGTATGTATGGGAATCTAAAGCTGATGGAGCATTTGCAATTTCAGAAGATACATGGAATGAACCACTAGGACGTGGAACAGAGATTAAAATACACCTCAAAGAAGAGGCCAGCGAGTACGTGGAAGAGTATAAGCTCAAAGTATGCCCAAACTATCACTTTAATTATAACCAGTTGCTTGATTTTAGAATCACACATGTTCTATTTCTATTTTACTAAACATAGTTCTTATTTTTCACTCCATGGGGATCGTTTATTTAACTTAGATGTCAACAATTTGCACTTTACATGTATAGCAAGTGATACTACCTACACTTTGTTCATGCTTAAGAATATAGGTGTTCTTGAAGGTTATAAATCAAATTTGTGGTGTCTTATAGCTTCTTTAACTCTCTGGCGTGCGTGCATAAGGCATGTGTTCTTGAAGTGATTGCACGTGTTGTTGATTTCATTGAGTAGATATACAATATACAATTATAAGTAGGGGTAGTGTTTCTATGGAGTATGCATACCTTAGAAGGTAAACTCTATGGGTTAAATTAAATTATCACAGGGTGATTGGTTTACGAAACCAGCACTTGCCTAACTATGTTTCTTGAAGTTTAAAAGATGGCAGAAAAAAAGAACAAAAGAGAAATCTGTTTTAATATATATTCTTTTACATTATCTTTTTTCAATATACAATTGGTCTATTGCTAAATCTTGTTTAATAACTTCTGTTTTTCACAGGAATTGGTGAAGAGATACTCTGAATTTATTAACTTCCCTATCTATATCTGGGGAAGCAAAGAGGTTGATGTGGAGGTTCCCGCTGATGAAGACAACGAGTCTTCTGAGGAAGAGGATACAAGTATGTATAATTTAAGGATTCAGTTGGATCTTCATTTTTCAAGATTCTGTGTTTTGCTCTATATTAAAATTGATATATTAGTAGAAATTTAAGCTGTCTTTCGTACCATATTTTACTCTTCAATCAGCTGAAAGCCCCAAGGAAGAAAGTGAAGATGAAGATGCTGATAAAGACGAAGATGAAGAAAAAAAGCCTAAAACAAAGACGGTGAAGGAAACAACGTACGAGTGGGAACTCTTAAATGATGTGAAGGCTATATGGCTGAGGAATCCAAAGGAGGTTACAGAGGAAGAGTACACAAAATTCTACCACTCTCTTGCCAAGGTAATATTGCCATCACTATTTATGTGATACCCAACGGAATATATAAAGATATCCACTTCTCTCGGAGCTTGATAATATTTATACTGTGTGGGATTTGTGTTTTGCAGGATTTTAGCGATGACAAACCTTTATCATGGAGCCACTTTACTGCTGAAGGTGATGTCGAGTTCAAAGCAGTCCTTTATGTGCCACCTAAAGCACCTCAGGACTTGTACGAGAGTTATTACAATTCAAACAAATCCAACCTGAAGTTGTATGTTAGACGAGTGTTCATTTCAGATGAATTTGATGAATTGTTGCCCAAGTATTTGAGCTTTTTGAGCGTAAGTTGATTTGCTTTGTTATTTTACATGCGTATATGTTATGAAGATCAGAGTAGTTTTTCTTAACAAATGTTCTTTTTGGCATTGGGAACAGGGCCTTGTTGATTCTGACACTTTGCCATTGAATGTATCACGAGAAATGCTTCAACAACACAGTAGTCTGAAGACAATAAAAAAGAAACTTATTAGGAAAGCCCTTGATATGATCCGTAGGCTTGCTGAAGAGGACCCTGATGAGTCCACTGACAAAGAAAAGAAAGGTATGGTGTAATGACTGTTGGGTTTCATATGCAAGAATCCTAATTCTTTTTTGGTTTCTCATCCCTTTTCAAATATAAGCGAGCTGTTTCCTGAATTCCCTTCACTGACTTTGCGCTTCTACCAATTTAACTTTTGATGCAGAAGAGACATCCTCTGATGTTGATGAGAAGAAAGGTCAATACACCAGGTTCTGGAATGAGTTTGGAAAATCCATTAAACTTGGTATCATTGAGGATGCCACCAACAGAAATCGTTTATCAAAACTGCTCAGATTTGAAACGTACTACTTCTTTCCTTGTTATTTAACTCTTATAGGAGTGCCATTTCCCCATTTCATCAGTTAACAATGTGGCTGATTCTTGGAACTTATTTACAGCACCAAGTCTGAGGGTAAATTGACATCTCTTGATCAGTACATATCTAGAATGAAAGCTGGACAGAAGGATATCTTTTACATAACTGGAACCAGCAAAGAACAACTGGAAAATTCACCATTCCTTGAGCGTCTGAAGAAGAAAAACTTTGAGGTGCAATTTAGAATTGTTTTGATTTTTATGCGAAGTCTCATCTCCAGAAATTGTATTTATTTTGACATCTTCTAAGTTTATTTTCTTTTCAATATGCTACAGGTTATTTTCTTCACTGACCCAGTTGATGAATACTTGATGCAATACCTGATGGATTATGAAGATAAGAAGTTCCAAAATGTGTCCAAGGAGGGTCTGAAACTCGGGAAGGATTCTAAAGACAAGGAACTAAAGGAATCCTTCAAGGATCTAACTAAGTGGTGGAAAAATTCCCTTGCAAATGACAATGTCGATGATGTGAAGATATCCAACCGATTGGATAACACTCCTTGTGTAGTGGTGACATCAAAATTTGGTTGGAGTGCAAACATGGAGAGAATTATGCAGTCTCAAACTTTGTCAGATGCTAAAAAGCAAGCATACATGCGCGGCAAGAGGGTTCTTGAGATCAATCCTAGACACCCTATCATCAAGGAACTCCGGGAGAGAGTAGTGAAGAACCCTGAGGTACATTCTAAATTTGAACTTTTGTACATTGCCTTATTTTATGACTCATGTCTCTTTCCTTCAACATAGTTGGGCTTTTTGGTTGACTCAATTGGCTTACTTTTCAGGATGAGAGTGTGAAGCAAACGGCACAGCTGATGTACCAGACTGCACTTTTCGAAAGTGGTTTCTTGTTGAATGATCCCAAGGATTTTGCTTCTAGAATTTATGATTCAGTGAAGACTAGCTTAGACATCAGTCCTGATGCAACAGTTGAAGAGGAAGATGAGACTGAAGTTGAGGTTGAAAGTGAAACAAAAGAAGAAGCACCTGCTTCAAATGAAGCTGATGAGGTAAATGACGACAGTGATGTCAAGGACGAGTTGTAGATTTGCATGACATCCTCTTTTTTTACTCATGTTGCTGTCGGTTGCAGTTATTTCTTGGTTCAGCTTTGAGATACATCTGTAAAAGTTCCCTGTCATGAGTTTTAGTTTCCTAAGTTAAAGTTAAAGGACCCATCCGTCGGAATTTTGCCTTAGCACAGTCATTAGTTTTAACATATTGTTTAAGAAATGCTATTTCTGTTTTGCTTTCTTAATTTTTGTCAAAAATAGTGTAGCAGCAATTCCACCCACTTTATAAATGATCAACTTTTATTGCCTCCAATGGTAACCAACATTTAAAATGCATTGCAAAACCAAATTTGATAAACATTGGGTTTAATTACCCCAGCTGTAAAACATCTATCATGCTTAATTGATGAGCACAACACCGCAATACGAAAAGCAATAATGGCAGTATACATAGAATTTACTACTGTCCTCAATTTCGGCAGAGTTTTTCTCTCTAATTCTCATAAGCTTATAGTATATCTTATCCCGGATAAGACTTAAAAGATCATTTTTAGTGTGGATGTATATTTAGTAAATAAATTTATACCTGATTCACTTTGAGCTTGTCGTTTTTGTCTGTGATGGTCAAATCTCATTCATCAGTCAAACGTTTCAGTGTCTTCACTGTTTAGATTTCAAATCACTCGTTAGGCATAGGCATGGGATCATAGAGCGGATCACTGTCTTGGCGTCGTAGCCCTTATATCTTGATTCTCAATTACTCATTTAACATTGGATTGTGATTGTGATTGTGATCTTCTACAATCTTTGTTGATCACCACTGGTTTGCTTCAATTTAAAACTTCCACCTTAACCTTTATATAACTCCCAATGCAACCATTACATTATTTGATTTGATTACACTATCTACTTTGTAGTGTTCTTAAACAACCGAATGATTTCAATACCATACTACATAATTGCGAATCACAATTAGCAAGTTCTAATGACATAGTACCAACAAAGCTTGAAACACCCTTAAAGTTGGCTTCGGTGGCTATAGTATAAGTACCAATCATATTACTAGGATTCAAAACCAAGCAAAGCAAACACTACTTTTTATATTCTGCTATACCAGTCCTTAATTAAATAATGATCACAATCCATGCCTAAAAAGGTTCCTTTTGGTACCTGCTGCCTTGAGGTTTAATTGGTGAGATAAGAGACTTTTAATTTTGCATTCTTAATATTGCAAAGAGAATATTAGCATAATCAAAGTATAAATAATAAGGGGGTAAAAGTGGGACTTTGAGGACTGTTACTATCATTGGCATCTCCCCCGTTCCTGTTTCAAACCCAATTGCAGATGGAGGAGGTGGTGAATAATCTCTTGCTGATTTTTTTGTTGCATATAAACAGAAAGAAAAAAAGTATTCAAAAAGAAAAGAAAATGTCACACATAACCGTAATTCATAGCCACCAAATAAACACTCATTTGCCGATGAATTTATATTTAAAAACTATATATGAATTGCCGATGTGAATATCTCTTTTGTGGATGATTTGTAAGTACCTCTATAAACGCTCATTGAACATTGAAGCCCGAAAAAAGAGTCTATGTTTGATCAAATCAATTCCCTCAAATATACCATCTTTGAACCGGGTTCTTGTCGCAATCCATCAAAAGGAAGTGTTCTCTAGTTGGAATGATTAACCAAATCAAAGGTCCAACCCAGATTATGATACTTGATGAAGCCTTAAAAATCTCATGAGAAGCCTAGGAAGGAACAAAATGGTCTGATTATGCAGTGTTAGAGAAAATCTAATCCGGTTTGTGATGTAAAAGAAATTGCTGTGCTTGCAGACCATCGAAACAGACTCCAAATCATGTCCTTAGCCAAGGAGCCTGAAGACCAATTTCTAGCATTCTTCAGGAAAATATTTCACTAGCATATTGATGTAATAAACATGCGATCTAACAAGTTGAGAGAAACAAGACTCCTATAGCAACATAAGTTTGGAACAAAAAGAAAAATTGTTAAGATGAAAATGATTTGTGGACACATTAAACCAATCAATTATCAACACAATAAGTCAATCCAATTGAGTGAAAGTCTTGGATTTATGATGAGATAATAGGCCATGCTGATCAAGTTGAAAAAATGGGAGCCTTGTATTGTATTGTATTGTATTTGACTAGTACCTGTTCAAAGCATGAAAATCTAGAAAGTCTTGTGCTTGTTAGGCAGGCACCATCATATGTTAAGGTCATCTGTAATTTTTCAATTTTGAGGTTTTTTGAATTGTAGTGTCGAGCCATGAAATACTCCACCACCACACATGCCTGAAATTTTCATATGAACAATCATAATTTAAGTGTTCTTCTTAAATGAAACTCAAGTAAATAAATGTACAATAGAATCTCTTTAAATTAATTCTCGATAAATTAATAAATTATCTAAAATAATAAATTTGTCCGGTTCCGACTCGGGCCAATGTAAAAAAATTGAAAAACTCGATAAAATAATAAGATAATAATTTTTCGGGAGACCCCTTTATAATTTTCGGTCCCAAGAAAATAATAAATTAATAATTCATAGAAACTGAAAAAATATATTACACTCTATTGAAATATGATTCAATAGTTGTTTGTACTTCAAAAGTCATTATTGATTTCCAATGCATATGAACACAATAGTTACTAATTTACGTTGAGTCCCAAGATTCGTTGCAACGTAATTCTAAGAAGCATAAACTAATTTGCCTTTTTGCTTGGTATGTACAATATAATTACTTAAAAACTCTTTAAATTAATAATTATTAATTTATCGATAAATTAATAACTCTCTAAATTAATAAATTTCTCGAGTCTTGATATTATTAATTTATAGAGTTTTAACGGTAACTCTTCAAAGCAAGGTTAAGTTGGAACTTGGAGGAAAGGAAATGGAGATGTAGCTTATGAGAGCCTTGATTATTTGTGTGTCATTGATATTATTTTTGAAGGGGAATGTGTGATTGATAATTTTTTTTTTTTAAGTTCACTAAACAATGAATAATATCATAGAGCAAAATAATCCTATCCTATGCATAATTAGCAACTATAAATATATCTCATAAACTCGGAATGTTTTTTGTTTAGTGGCAAACATAGGTCTTAGATCCAAAATTTCAGATTCTAGTCTCTAGAGATCTTCCTTATTTTGAAATGAGGCACCGTCCCATAAAAAAAAATTATTTTAACTTTCATCATATAACTACCAATAAAATCTCATACAAAACATAAAAATATTTTATGAACAATATTGAAAATAGATGGCATCTCTTGCATGACAAGGATTATAAACGTTGAAATATGAGTTCAATTTTTTTTTTTTGGTACAAGTTTTAAAATGTTTATTTACAGGATAAACAAAATACATGAAAGAGAGGAGGAAATCAATTTTCATAGTAAATTTGTCTTATAAAATAAATACTATTAACCAATCAACTAAAGTTGTAGTATGCTACTAAAACTAATAATATAAATAATATATGTGCAAAATAAGTATCAACAAGTCAGGATGGCCGAGTGGTCTAAGGCGCCAGACTCAAGTTCTGGTCTTCGAGAGAGGGCGTGGGTTCAAATCCCACTTCTGACATTTTCTTTTTGTTTAATTTCTCCTAAATTATTAGCCTACCTAGATTTCAACTTTTCTTGTGCCAAACAACCTTTGACCCAATAAAACTTCTTAAATTTTGACTCGTACAAATTCTAAACTGTTTTATTTTTTCCTTCAAAGCTTGAAGAATTGCATTAAGATATGATATATATACATTGTCGTCAAGTACCTAAAGTTTATGCCTTACTTACATAAAATCACTTCTAAATAGTTTTGGTTAATGTAACTTAATGTCATTCCCCCAAACATCAACGTCAGACCCGTTCTAAAACAGGACGAAAATGACAGAAAACAACCAACTCAATTTCACCTATAAACTAATGGAATTAATCCAAATCATACCTAAATTTTGTATTAAACGTTTGGAAATGGGGCATATTGTGAAGTTTGAAGTGTGCACTCATATTGACCAAAATAGAAGAAGTGTGCACTCATATTGACCAAAATAGAAGAAGTGTGCACTTCACATCACTAAATTAAACCAATGGCATGGCAAATCACACCATTCGCATAAGACACAATAAAAGCTATGGTGAGCACTCTCCCTATTCCCATAAGACTTTAAGGGTGAGATGAGATGAGTGACCGTCTAAGATCTTGGAGGGCACTGTTGAATATTTATTTTTTTACTATAAATATCATAGTTGAAAAATACCATACGGAATTGTCATTTCATTTTCAATTGTTTGAACCAAATATCCTCTCATGCTGAAGTGATTAATTTTTTGAGTCGGATAAGATTGCAATAAAAAGATTCAACGCTTGCATTTTTAAACTGAATTTAAACTTGTTTTACTTAATTAAATTAAAAGAGACCTCTTAACATCTTATCGAAGTATTTTTAACTGCCACATTTCCAATTTGAATACTATGTGAACCTTGATGGCAGTCGACAAATATAAATATTCAACCATAAACAATATTTTAATTCTTTTAAGAAATTGAATACAATATTTTTATTGAAAAAAATTAATTCAAACCGAATGTTTCATTTAATATCGAATTGCTAAAAATTTCATGTTTGAATTGTACATGAATCAATTTTTAATTAAACTTTACTTACTTCATTATACTTATTTCCGTGATAATTAGAGTTAAGAAGAAAAAAAAATACAGCTGTTATGGTATGATAAGATATGGAAGACCCCACCGGCACAAGGCATGGAATATTGCACTAGATTTTATGATAAAAAATGTGTGATTATGATAAAATTGTTGGATGACACCATGGACTGGTGAAATAATATCATTAATTAAATATGTGGCGAGAAGCACACCACTCCTTATTAGGCTTAAGGATGTTAAATATCACTATTGCAATTAGAAAGGTCCCATAGTAGATTGATATGAGGATGACCATAATTTCTCTTTGATTAAATATAGGTTTTTTTTTTTTTTATATAGACGAGATTGCAAAATCATCATAAACTCACACACAGTGGCGTAGCCAGGACCCTAGGTTAGGAGGTTCAAACTTTTGGATACCTGAATGTATAATTAAGTGCCGTATTGAGTTTCGATGTATTGAAATTGCAAATACATTCACGTGTCTTTTTTTTTATTAGTTTTTATCTTTGAATTTATTTTAGATCATCAATTTAATACTCATATATGTTTTTTCGTTGATCAATTTAGTACTTAAAATTAGGGGTATTCGCGGTGTGGTTTGGTCAAGTTGACTTTTAAAATAAAATTTGAACCAAACCAATGTGGTTTGAGTTGGACCAGTTGGTGCAGTTTTTTCTGACACAATACAATTTTTTGTTTTCAACTTTAAAATCGAGTTAAAAAGTTAAAACACAACATATTTTCAACAATATTTTTAATTTCATCAACATTAAATTTTATTTTCACCAAAAAAAAACATATACCAAATAAAAAATATGGACAAAAAGTACTTCTATTAAGTAAGAAATGTAAAAGACTAAGATTTTATCATTCTCTAAAATGTTAACTATCACAAAAATACATTTTGGAAATTTAAAACAAAGAAGATGAGAGTTCTTGCAATATTTGGTGCAAGACTTAATTTTGAGGGGGTTCAAGACAAAAAAAAAATTAAAAAATTAGGTGTGATTTGAAAAGTTGAGGAGGTTCATATGAACCCCCTAGCCACAATGTGGCTCCGCCAGTGCTCACACACACAAAATAAAGATACCGAAGTTCGAACCAATCATGACGTCTGGACAGAGAGAATTGCAGAGCGAAGCATGGTGCTATAAATTCTAGCAATGTTTCTTTTTACCCCACATTTAGTGTGTGTTTGGTTCAGCTTTGAATAGAATTGATTCTGTCAGAATTGATTATGATAAAATTGATTCTAATAAAATTAATTTTGAGAGAATTGATTTATGTTTGGATACAATGATGTAGAATTGATTAAACAAACTGAATGTTGTTTGGATAGTTTTGATCAAAATTGCTTTTGAATGTATAATTACTAAATTGGACATAGCTAAATACAATTAAATGAACGTAGTTAAATGTATATGTAAATCAATACTAAATGTAGATATATTATTTAATTTAATAAATAATTTTTTTATATATTAATTTAAAATATAATAAATACGATCATTAAACTACTATCACTAGTTAAATAACGGTCAGAAACGAAAATCACAAGAAAATTAGCGTTCATACTACTGGACTATACGACTCGTTTTATTTAACACGACTGCCTAACAAAAATTGTAGACGCAACAAAAATTCATGTTGGGCAATACATAATTTGTGAAAGGCGAAAGAAGGAAATAAAAATTGATGAAGGGCAATGTTGGAAAGTAATGAGCTCTAATAACCAAAGTATAAAATTAAATGTAGAATTGATTCTACCAAACTCAAAAGCTAGGATTCCTAGCTTCAAAGAGAATTGCTTTTGGAGAAGAGAATTGCTTTTGAAAAGCCAAAACAAACATGTATGAAATTGCTTTTTTCACTTTTGAGGATGTAGAAGTGCTTCTAGGCTAACCAAAAGCTAAACCAAACAAGCACTTAGTGAAGGTGCTCCATATTACACCATTGAACACATGTACCACAATTACAAACATGAAACATTTACATATTGAGGTATGAATATGCAAGATTGAATGCAAAGAAGGTAGACAATAATAATATACACGAACATCCATTTCCTTGTTGTAGCCAAATATTACATTCTCCAACCAATAAATGAATCCCACCCCCTCAATACAAAGAATTCAATAATAGTATGCCTAGTGATCTATACCATGGGAAATTTTTTATTATAACCAGAATAATTTTAGCAGTAGAAAAGTCAATTTCCCTAACTACATTGTCACCTATATTGCTACATGTATAAATAATAAATAAATAAATAAATGTGGTAGCGTGGCCTTCTGCCAAAGGATTTTTAAGACAAAATGTCAAGGGATGTAGGACCTTTCCCTTGAAATAAGTCATGTCCTAGTCAATAAGGCCAAATCCATGAGCCATACTTAACTCACACATGGTTCATGTCATGCTAATAAGTCAAACTAATTTTAAAGAGGGTCCCACATTTGAACCAATAAACGTGAATGTGTGGTCATATTGGATGATTATGGTCCTAACTACACTAGAAAATGCCCTAAGAATGAAGAACTCATTAGATGAGTTGGCACAACCGCCAAAGGACCATAGTGATGCTAATAATGCACGCAATAGTTTGTGATTGGAGCACATGGGTGCACATGGCTTGTGAAATTTCACTTTGATCAATACCACCTTCATACACCATTGTATTGTCATTGTTAAGCTGAGGTGAGGCAGAGTTAGAAGAACTTTCTTGTTTTGTATCTTGCCCTTGTGTTGCCTTTTGACTGAAAATACAATAGAAAATTTATAAAAAATCTAAAAAATAAAAATGCAACAATAGACATAACAATGTAATTTTCCTAACGGTCGTAAAGTTCATCACACTTTTTGGTAACTTATTTTGATGTTGACATATTACCAACAGTGTTGTGTAACGATAACCCTTGGCATGTGTGCCATTCATATTTTGCGAATCCAATGTACATCAATTAATATTATTTGGTTCTAGATATGGTCCCTAGTACCTGACCAAGGAGACCGATCACATTGGATATTTTGGATTTGGTGATATTCATAACTATTTCTGCCGGCCATTATGTTGCTTCACCTACTAAGATTGCTTGCAATTGCAAACATGGTCTCCTTTTTCATCAATTTCTATTGAAATTGATTACTCACCAATCATCAATTTTTTTCAACCCTCCGATTCATAGGGAAATATACCTTAAATAATCTGGAGTTCGATCGTTAAGTAAAATATATATGATAAAAAATTGTTTCATTCATTAATCAAAATTGAAATCATCCGAATAATCATTCACTTGACAGAACTCATTAATCAAGTAGAATCAATCAAACTCACAACTATTGAATCATCATATTGGTTAAGATTTACCGGTAAGGTTATATTCTATAGGTACATAATGGTAAATTTTGTACCGTTAATATTTCGAGGAGAAGTAAAAATAAAGTAACTAACCTTGTGGTAGGAGAAGAGCAAAATGTGATAGTATAATCTACTGCATTTGCACAAGTGAAAGTGCTGGTCTTATCATCATAAGCATAGCTATATGCACGTGGGCAAGCGTTCTTAAACAATTGAGAATAAGTAGAAGGTTTGCAAGTGTCTGGTGTCCCATACGCGCCGCTGCAACAATACTCCGGTGAATTAAAAGCTTCGCACGCGCTCTTACATGCGACACCGTCTTTTCCATCCACACTCATCACTCTAAGCTCCGATGGACACGCGCCGTTGAGATCACTGATACATCCTGTAGTAGTACAATTATCGCCTGAGCCGCCCTGAGGGGCGACTAGCATAGGCACATTGTAACCGTCAACAAGACTAACATCGAAGAAGTCAAGACCACCAGAACCGTCTAATGTGAATTCAGCTAAAGTTGCCGGTGGTGTGGCTCCGTTGCCAGAACATTCAACCTTGCCGGAGCCACAATCACCGGTGCCACAGGAGAATTTTCCATCAGTGTCTTGGGAGCAAAGAGTTCTTCCCCAGAAACGGCCACCCCATGAGGCTGGTGCAGCGACGGTGGTGGTTTCGCCGGTTTGGAGAACAAAGCCTGTGGTTGGAAGTGTTGGGACCCCAGCATTTGAAAGAATCCCTGGCCACACTGTGTAGTCACATTTGTTAACAAATGTAAATGTTGTTGAAATTACACCTGCATGATATATTCACAAAATTAATTAGATTAAATCATACTCTCGTATTAAATATAAGAGACAATTTGGTCAACAAAAAATATCGAAACATTATAAACTATCAAATATTTGTTTTTGGTAATTTGGTTTGATTAAATTGTAAAATTACCAGTAATTGATAAATGAAGTGCTAATAAGAATGAAAAAATTGATAATGCTTGGTGGTGGTGATCCATATGTATATGTTGAAGCTATCTAGCTAAGCCTCAAAAGCTTATGCTTAATATGAAGAATGTGAATAGGGGTAAGATATGAGAAAAAGAAATGGGAGAATAAGTTATGAAAGTTTTTTGTTTGTATAAAAGGGGAGAGAGTTATGAGATTTGATGAAATGAGGAGCATAAAGGTATTTATAGAGAAAGTTAGAAGTGAAAGGGAATAGGAATACTTTATAGGACACGTTGGTTATAACGTGGTTTTTTCATTTGGGAGACAGCATCTGACCAAAGTAACGTTCAACGTTACTTTTGCTTTTTTTTCTTTCACAAAATGACAATTCTTGTATAGGGGAGCCCAATCATGAAATTGGGAGTGTACTATAAGAATTCTGTCCCAAAAGAAATAAAATTAAGTTAAATTATGCAAGTAACGTCTTATAATCTCATTCAATTTCCTATAAAAAATAACGATTATAATATTAAGTTTTTTTTCTCTAAGAATAAATTTATAAATTGAGTAAAAATTATTGCATTGGTCTATTATCACCGAACATTATTAACTATTTACTAAATTGTCATGCAAGTTTGAATGAAATTCTAGTACTAATTTCAGCAACCTCAACTCATTTTTCCGTAGATAATTATAAACATAAAAATCAAGTGAATGAAATGTTGAATTTAAAACACAACTTAATTTCAAGAAAATTGTTATTCTTGAAAATTCATATTCATTGTATAGTTTTAAATACTTTTTTGCAAATGTTTATCAACAAATTTAGTCAAATTGAATCAACGTGTAAAGAACAAAAGTGTGCTTAAATTTCAACTGAATTTGTTATGTCTGCTGGCTTCCTTGAATCTTAGCAGCAACTTGTTTACTACTACTGTTGTTGCTTAGTTGCCAGCAAGTGTAGCCTTTTCTGGGGAGATATATATACCAAATGGATAAGAAAAAGAGAGTCTTATTTGGCAACTTATGCAATTTTGACACGATTTGGACCATATTGATATAGTTAGATATGCTCTATATCATATCATATCATATCATCCATTATTAACATTATTATTTTATGTTTAGTGTTAGACCATAATATTAGTAAATAGGAACTTATTTTATGTATTTTTGTGTTAGACTTGAAACTCCACTTTTGACATCTTTTCACAATTGTATAATGTATTATTGGTCTAGCAGTTGAGTCTACTGTTCAAGTTAGCTTCAATTTCCCACTTTCTGGTTGGAAAAATTCAAAATATTCTTGCTGCAATTAAATTAAAATTTTCATAGAAATTAGGTAGGTTCTCTGAAAATTAGTCACACAGGAAAAATTGGTAGTTTATCTACGACTACTATAGATCATAAGCCGCCACCTTTTTTATAGGCTTGATTTGATTGGGGTATTGATTCCCTTTCTTCTCATTTTACCATTTTAAGCACGCAACTTAAGCTAATAATAATAATAATAATAATTAAGAGCATGTTCAATTAGCCTTGGGATTGTTCTATCAGCATAATTGTCACTGTTCTAACTTTGACTGCAAGAAGCCTCTAATTGTCTTATGACTCTTCAAAATACAAGCATGAATCTAATTATTTGAGAATACAAGTGCAATTGTTTCAAGTGGCTTGGTGAAAAAGTCGGCCAACATGTTTGAAGAGACGAGTTTGAAGTTTTTCAAGAACTATATGACAATCAATATCTATATATTTGGTTCATTCATGGAAAATAGGATTCGAGACAATGTGTCTAATGGATTGATTGTCACAATATAACGATGTCATAGTAGAGAAAGGGATGTGAAAATCATGTAACAAGAATAGCCCATGCAGTTCACAAGTGGTTGAGGAAAGGGCCCTATATTTAATCTATTGATGAATGTTATAAAATGATGTTCTTCTTAGACTTCCAAGAGATGAAGGATGATTCAAGGACTATACAAAAACAGATTACTGATTTTCTTGTTTCAAGACTTAAAAGGACATCTCCTGGCCCAGCAGTAATAATATCATCAACATATATACACTGCTAGAGCTTTTATTAATGTGTTTATGATAAATGTTTGATCATAGTTAGAATAAAAAATATCAAAGAAGATAACTGGTTGGTTGATTCGACTTACAAGTTGTATTATATTCAAGGGGAAGAGACATATAAACCTTTTCAAGGAGATCACAATGAGAAAAAACATTATCCATGTCGAATTGTTTTAAGAGATCACTAGTAAGAAAAATAGAAGGAAGTAAAAATGCAGAGGTATTCTCTCTATTCCTAACCTAGTAACACTTATTCGTTAGTTTTAGTATTCGAGTCAAAGTGGTTATATAAACACCCTAGATTCCACAAACAGGCTTGTTTGTCCCTTTTCTTCAAGAACTGTGGAAATTCATCATCATGGCATTCTTACATGGTGGACAATCTCAAGATGCCAAACAATGAGAAAACTTTCAATATATTTCA
This sequence comes from Medicago lupulina, assembly GCA_958299785.1. Classification (NCBI taxonomy): domain Eukaryota; kingdom Viridiplantae; phylum Streptophyta; class Magnoliopsida; order Fabales; family Fabaceae; genus Medicago; species Medicago lupulina. The sequence goes on along the minus strand of OY283141.1, from coordinate 71,124,123 downwards.
ACCAACTATGCCAGAAATTGTAGGGTGCTCAATAAAAAAGTATCAAAGTTGATGCTTTGCTTGCTCAAGTGCAATGTAAACTTTCTAAGTATCATTGAAGGCTCTAATTATTTGAGAATACAATTGCATTTGTTTCAATTAATTGAAAGAGAACTACAAGGATGGCTTTATGTAGAGCCAAAGCAGAAAATTTGAATGGCCTTACAACAGAACTGGGAACAAGTAACAGTAAAAACAGAAAATGATTACTAATTAATTAATAGATAACAAAACATCAACTAACTAACTAATGTATGAACTAATAGTCCCCCTCAAGTTAGAGATTATTATTTAAGTCACCTAGCTTGGCAAGGAGATTGCTGAAAGCTGCTCCTTCGAGAGTTATAAACTAGAATACTTGGAATACCACCATCATCAATCATCTTATCATATATATTCTTTGCATCTTCAATTGTACCTTCCTTGCATTTTTGTACAATAGTCATGCTTCTGTCAACAGCTCTAGGGAATAATTTTCCCATCTTCGATAGAAACTCAGATGCCTCGTTGAAACGATTTTGCTTAAATAGACCATATATTATGCTATTGTAAGGACTAATGTGCCCTTTAGAGCCTTCTTTAGTTTCCTCCATTAACTCCAAAATTGAAAAACCATCTTCAATTCTTCCTTCTGAACACAAACCTCTAATCATCGTGTCGAAAGTAACAAAGTTCCGGTTGATCCCATCTGTCTTCATATCATTAAAAAGATCAAGAGCAGAATCCAACATTCTAGACTCACAAAACCCATTTATCAGTATATTATAAGTATCCACATTTGGAAGATAACCTTTATTCTCCATCTGCTTCAGGAAATGAAGTCCAACTTTCACTTTTCCCACTCCACAAAACCCCTTTATCAATGTATTGTAAGCCACAGCATCAAGTGAACCCCCCAAGCTCTCAACTCTCTCCAAAACCTCAGCAGCCTCGGTTACATGGCCTGCGTTGGATAGAATCTCGACCACCTTAGTTACAGTAACAACATCAGGTACAAGACTCAATGCAAAGCACTTCTCAAGCAAAACAAGAGCTTGAACCAAATTCTCTTCCTTACAATATGCAGATATCAAAATATTAAACGTAACCTCATTCGGGTCCACCATCTCATTTATCAAGCTCCTATCCCTACCCATCTTTCCATTCCTACAAAGTGCATGAAGCAAAGTATTATAAATGACAGTATTTGGTGTAACACCACTATTCTTAATAAGCTGCAAAAGCTTAAAACCTTCACCAATCCTATTCGTCAAACAAAGTCCCTTCATCAAAATTCCAAAAGTATAATCATCACCACAAACACCACTCTCCATCATACTCTTTCTATAAAACTCTCTAGCCTTATCAATATCCTCTTTCACAAGAACATCCAAAATCGAGTTAAAAATCTTCAAAGACGGCGTACCATGAAACTTGTACACCAAGTCAAGAACTGTGATGACCCGCCTGGTCATTCCAGTCGGGACAGTCCCCGGACAATTGTTATGAAGATATTTTCACCCGGGTTAGCTCCTATTGAGTTAGGGATTTCGTTGAGCAATTGCTTGACGGTATCAAAACGACGAAAAATGCAGAGTTTGTGGATTAATGTACGGTATATGGATTGTGAATGGGTGAACTTGAAGTGCTTCGGAAGCGGTTTTTTGGTGGAGGATTAGCTGGCAAAGGTGGTCATGTGTTGGTGGCAAAGATGATGATGAAGAGTAATGTGCATGGAAATGTGAATGTGAATGATACTTGAGAACACAAGCGTAAGGGCGTGACAGGATTGTAGAATGTTGTAATAGTTTCATATCATACCATCCATTATTATTAGTTTATGTTTAGTGCTAGACCATAGTATTTTTAGTATATCATTATTACCATAGTATTAGTAAATACAAACTTCTGTATTTTTGTGTTAGACTTGCAAACACTACTTTTGACATTTTTCACAATTGTGTAATGTATTCATGTGTTGGTCAAATTAGCCTCAATTTCCCACTTTCTTGTTGGAAAAATTCAAACTATTCTTCCACTGCAATTAATTAAAATTTTCATAGAAACTAGGTAGTTTCTCTAAAAATTAGTCACACAAGAAAACAACCACTGATTGTCCTATTACTTTCTGATGTCCTAATACCACTGATATGTATAAATGAGTAATTCAACTTATGAAAATAATAATAATAGTGTGGCATTTGAATTATAATTATCTACTAACTATAGACTTTATTTGATTGGGGTATTTTTATATAATACAGTTATATTATATGGTTCTAACTTTGACTGCAAGCAAGCAGCCTCCAATTTGCTTATGACTCTTCAAAATACATGAATTGTATGTAACTAGTCTAATTATTGGAGAAAAATCAATAGTAGAATAGACGTGCATTTGTTTCAATTAATTATGCAGAGCCAAATCAGAAAAATTGAATGGCCTTATACAGAATTGGGAACATGTAACAGTGAAAACAGAAAATGATAACTAACAAATTAATAGATCAACATTAGTTTGCCAAAGGCTACTTGATGTCTTGAATCAAAATAACATAAATATTTATGGTATCTGAGTTGGCTCTTTGAAAACGTGGAAAGTTGACTTACATAAAAGCTTGCTTGCTAATAGGATGATAAGATCAACAACAGTTGACTTACCTCCTACTACCCAAAATGAAAAATATTTCCCTTGTTAGTACCGGGGGTGGTTCATACCTTTTATGATCAAATAATTGAAAGTGGCGTTACGCAAGAGACTTTAACATTAACACATCTAGAGCTAAAGTTGCGGAGTTGATTAATTATACTCCTAGAGACTTACCCTGCAACGAAGGAACAAGATTTCCTTATCTTCGTAATGGCACAAGCACAATCCTCAAGCTTTATAGAGTTCCTCCTCACGTTCAGGCAGCCCTTAACAGATTACGCTGTGTGGCTAACCAGGGTAGATCTAGGGAGGTTGAGTTAGCCAGACGCGGTAGGGGTAATGCGCCAAATCCTGATATTGTTCGTCGCCATCAAGAGAATCTGAGAGAGGATTCTTTGAGTTATGCTCAGACTTTTAATGAAATTCAAGATGCTGTGTTGAGTGTTCACACTAGGACATCTTTTGAAAATCAGTTTGGGTTGGTTTGGACTCCTATACCTGCTGCTGCTGCCCCAACAACGTAGAAGAAGGTGATGGAGGCGCTGGTAAATCTTAACAATATGTTTTTAACTCTTGTGATTTGTGAAGACTGTTTGTGCTAGTTCATTTGATTGCTCAAATCTGCAAATTTCTATTGCTAATAAGTTAGTCATATCATGTAATTGATGGATCTATTGTTGAACATATCAGTTTTTGTTGTTGAATTACTTCTCTTATCTAGTCGCATTCTTAGTTTTAAAGCTGTTGCCCTATTGTTAAGTTAGAAATTGGTCCACTATGCTAATAACTACTAGGCTTAGTTGCAATTTTACTTCCCCTATCTTACAATTTGACAATTTTGGTCCTTCCATCATACTTTTGAACTAAAAAAGTGATTTTATATGTTTTAAATGATGTGGTATATGATCTGATGATCAAGAAAGACCAGCATTCAGGAAATTGTAAGCAAATTCCTTGAAAAGTTTCATTTAAAACATGTCGTATCACCATATTTTAGACCAAGTATTTGATCGAGAGGCCAACTATGTCAAATTTATAAATAGGGAAACCAATTCTTCAAAATGGTAAAATAGGAGGATCGAAACTGCAATTAAATCTAAATATTATTCAGATGACAATATCTTGACTAAAAACACACCCTTTATCTTCTTACACAATCAAGGGAATGAAGCGCATCAGATTGTCTTTAACACATATTATTATGAATATTAATAAGATTAGAAATTACCAAATAAGATTTTGGTGGTAATTGAAACAATAAGTAAGCAATTAACACCACTAATCAACTGATCGTATCCGAAACACTTTAGTTTAAAGGAAATGTAGTGCTACCTTAGAGATAGCAGACAAATGTCAAAATGCTGCTCCTGTTAGTTTTGATGAGCACCACGAAGTTACGTGCAAAGGCATTCTCTCAAGTCCTACTTAGTAACACTTATTAGTTAGTTTTAGCATTTGAGTCCAAGTTGTTATATAAACAAATATGATTGAATTTTGAGTTAGGAAATTTTAAAATGCATCCATGGCATATGGGTTAAAGAGTTGAGCATAAGGGGTATTTTGAGATTCCAATAGGCTTGAATCAGATAAGAATTGTTCTCGTCTTTAGTAATAATGCTGCCATGGCTCTTCCTTCGATTTTGTTAAGCATATGGACAAGGTGTGATTAATCCCTCTGGTATAGTATTATATTACACATGAGTGTCTGCTTGAACCTGTATTTTCTCTTTCGCATATCTATTCATTTCAAGTGGTCTATTTGTGCATAGAAAAGGGTTGTGCAGCAACTAATTATTCACTAGTGGCTAGTGCATAATAGTTGTAATGTAATTGGTTTTGGCAATGAGAAAGGCAACAACAGTAATTGCATGTAATGTTGAGTCGAGTTCAGGTGGTTTTGCTTGAGTTTTGAGCTACAAAAGGATACATTTGAAGAGACGAGTACAGGATGCATCGTACTACGATTTGTAGCATCGTACTACGATGTTTGGACGTTTTCATTTGCCTGAGTGCGGAAAAAATCGTAGTACGATCGGCCAGCATCGTACTACGATGAGAGGGAGCGTTTGAGGTATCGTACTACGATTTATGGCATCGTAGTACGATTTGTGCGTGACCTGATTTTTCCCTATAAAAGCCAAACGGATTTCTGAGGCAAGGGTTCGAAATTTTGGAAAAAAGAGGAGATTTTTGGAGCTGGATCACTGAGCAAAAGGTGGGAGACCATCAAAACTCATAGCCGGTTATTAACTTCATGTAATGAATTCTTCTTTATCATTAGTTATTTATGCTTTAGCTATGAGCAACTAAATTCTCTGTGATTAGGTCAAGAGATGATTCTGTACTAATTCATGTGATGTAACCTGAAACTCTACTTTTATGAATGTCAATCTAGTTTATTCAGTATATCGTATTATTAATACTTTAATAATTCTGACCCAATATGATTGATTCAAGAGCTTATGTGACTATTGACACTAGCATATAAATCGGATGTAGTTATACTGTTCAATTCAACAGACAATTTAGGAATAAATAGTTGTTGGAGTGTGACAATTGAATTAACAGACTCATTGACCTTTGATGATTATAGGTTCACCTAAGGAATTAGGGAATTATAATTAAATAAGAGGACTTAGGATCAAGGGATTGACCTAGGTTAATTTGTTAATTCGTCGTAAACTTCATGACATTCGTGGATTTAAGAAACAGGTTACTAATGAATAATGTGCAGATGACTCGATTGATCTAGTCATTTCTCCTATATTATTTCAAAAACCAACGTTACTTTCATCATTTCAGTTACGATTGAACTCCGATCCTATTGCCAAAGGCACCCCCATATTTATTATATCTTAATGTTAATGTTCTTGTTAAGTTGGTATCAAAACAGTCTCTGAGGAAACGAATTATTTTATTACGCGATTTAGATTAGTACACTTGCTAATTTACTATCAGGCAACAACAGTCAACAAATTTCATCCGGCTTGGTTGTTTGCCGTTGTTGTATTTATTCTGTTGATGTTTTTCTAAAATTGTAAGACTATTGGCACATGTGCATCTCATTAATCATATTTTTTTCTCTTGCAATTTTTTTTAGAGACCATTTTATGTCTATAAAAATGATTATGCAATAGCTGTTTTATTTCAGCTCTTCCTTTGATTTTGTTAGGCATGTGGAAAAGGTGAGACTAATCTCTCAGGTATAGTATTAATATCCGGGAACTTCTATCGTACATCCATAAATTAAGGTGTACCGGTACTCTTTTTAAAAAAAATTATGAATTAAATATCATATTGTATGAAAAAAATAGTTGTTTGTTGACATTTATATTTTAGAAAATATCATTTCATAAGAAAAAACATCAGTTCATTTTTTATAAAAATTATACTAATTTTTTTTACATTTTATTGTAAAAAATAATCAAAATTCTCTATTATGTGTAATAAAAATTCAGAAAAAATAAATTTTATTGCGTTGACATTTTTGATAAATAAGATTTAGTTATTATAATTATAAGTGATAGAAAATAATTTTTTCTATAAGTCCTAGCTCAACTGACAAAATGCCGAAATTGTTAGGCCGGATGCCATGACCGGGGTTCGAACCCCGGTACCTCCACTTGTGTGTGTGAGTTTATAATGGCTTTGCCATTTCGTCTATCTATCAAAAAAAATAATAATTTTTTCTACAAAAAATAAACTCATTTAAATATTAATTTAGGGATTTGGTGTACCAATACACTCAATTTTTTTGATGTACCATAGAATTTGCCTCAATATCCTATCACCCTGTTTGAGAGCAATTTTTGTGTCCTCTCATTTAAGTGGAGTATACCAGACTATGTTGTTTATTCATATTGTAAATTGGAGTATACCAATCTTTTTCTTCTTTTCTCTTTTATCTTGGTCACACTATATGTATTGTTGCCGAGTATACGTGGCACCCTATGTTTGGTCTGTTTCCTCACATTTCGTGACGTTTTAATTTCAACCCATGTTACATTGCCTCAAAACATGCACCCGTGAAGATTTCCGCTTTGTTTGTGGCACTTTAAACATGGAACACAAGCAAAATGTTGAATTTTCAAGTTCCATGCGTTTTTGACCGGTTCTGACACTCCAACTATATGTCCATGGACTCAAGAAAGATTTGCCTATCTTGTATCTGTTTGTTTTTGGCTAATAATTTTCAGAGTGCTTGTGGAATTCTTACTAGTATATTTGCTACAAGTCTTAAACATGATTAACTGCAAAAGCTTCTTTTACAATGTAGTGCTTTACTTTATCTTCATCTTATGAGTCCAAAAGCTTATTGTATCAGAACAGCAAAAGCTAGTCTGATTATATATAACTAGAGGGAAAGGGATCCTCTTCCGTGGCTTTTCCACGGTTGTGAAGATTTCAACCAAAAAAATTTCTAGCCCGAAGCAATATGGGGGGCTAGGCATATATTCTATCAGCAAGAGAAGCAAATACAAGCCTTTTGGGAAAACTTGTTTGGAGTCTTGTCCAGAACGATGACAAGCTTTGGGTAAACCTTCTTTCCAGTAATTACTCTTGTGGTTCAGACTTCCTTTTCAACTCTTCGGTGCATCGCAGCAGCTCCCCGGTCTGGTCATCTATAATCCGTGCAAAAGATGTTATGAAGAATGGTTACACTTGGAGAGCAGGTTCAGGCAACTCTTCCTTTTGGTATAGTAATTGGAGTACTCATGGTATTCTTTCTTCTCAGGTTCCGTTTGTTGACATACACGACATACAACTCTCTGTTCATGATGTTATCACCAATGATGGTCACCATACTCAGCGCCTCTACACCAGTCTCCCTCCAGATTTAAAAGACACCATCAATAACACCCGGATTCTTTTCAACCCTTCAATTAAAGATGTTTTCATGTGGCCGCATAACAAAAACGACATTTATTCAAACAAAAGTGGATATAATTGGTTGCTTTCTAGTCATGCTGCTGTAAATCATCAAACTGTCTCTTGGAACTGGATTTGGAGATTGAAAGCCCCGGAAAAAATCAAATTTCTAATTTGGTTAGCTTGCCATGAAGCTGTTCCCACTTTATATTTACTGAACCACAGGAATACGGTAGCTTCTTCGCCTTTGTGCACAAGATGTGGAGACCAAGATGAAACCTTTTTCCATTGCATCAGGGACTGTCAATTTTCTATGGAAATCTGGAAAAAAATTGGTTTTACTTCCCAACATTTCTTCTCTTCCACTTCGGCGCAGGTTTGGTTAAAGGAGGGTACTAATTCCTCTAAATCTATCCTCTTTCTGTCCGGTTTATGGTGGATTTGGAGACATCGCAATCTTGTCCAATGCCTACAATATAGAACTCATTTGTGATCAATACAAGTTCAACTTCATGTACAAATTATAAATGCAAGGAGTTTCTAAGTGTATGTTTGATTCCACTTCGAGAGGAGCCAAAATTGATTCTAAAAGTGTAGAATTGATTTACATATGTTTGGTTGGTTCCTCTCTAATATAATTGATTTTGCCTTCAAAGTCAATTCTAACTTGAAGTTAGAATGTAAAACTTTGGACTCTAAAACCAATTTTTAGACTCAATGTATACAAACATAAACTATTTTTAATCTCATCAATTATACACCTTAATGTCTGTTTAAAGTTGATTTAATGGATCGGAATCAATTTGTTATACAAATTCTGCCGTTTTTTTTCAGCAAAAATTGAATTTGGTACCATGAGTATGAGATATTATACAACTACAGTACAACACATCGAATGAAATGGTCCCCTCACATAACATCTCCAATCCCAACACTGTAGCCACGCGCCTCCAGGAATGGTTGTCAAAACATCACGCGCGCGTGAGCAACACAGGTCACCCACCCCACGCTGCATCTCAGAGGATAACACCTCACGACATCCTGCAGACAGACACACTTGTCACCTACACAACCTTAACCAATAAGAATAGAATAGAAAATGGATTTAAGTACAAAACCATAAGCGGTCTCCTACACGCTTTACCAAATCATCTTATATCTATGATCTATCTATCTAAAAACCTAAAGGGGAAAGCTCCAAAGTAATGAACCAAAAGATAATCAAAATGAACAATGCGGGACGCATGAACATATTTTTTATGTGGCAAAAATGTTATGGCTTGGTTAAAAATTGACAGATATATTGTTGGAAAAAGTTGGGTATGACTTCTTATTATAATAGAATTTGATTTTGATACATTTACTTAAAAACGGAACATACAAAAAATAAATTTGATCATAACAATTGGACTTGCATCCCATCTGCTATATATGCAGAATCCCTCTCTTTCTCATCTACATATCATGCAACTAAAGTAAAACTAAAAACCATCCATAAACACTACACATATCAGAAGCCATACAGCAAACCTAAACACTCTCCTCAAAAAACATGAAACCTCAAAAAACTATGATCATCTTGGCATTTACCGCTTTCATTACACTCATTTCTGGTTCCTCAAATGAATTTCGTCCATGTCTTATAAATGGCAATATTCCAGCTAAATTTCACTCCTCAAAGACGATGTACTTCAACATGAGTCTAGATCAAATTCCAAAATCTGTGGATTGGAGAGCAAGAGGAGCTGTCACCACTCACCGCATTCCCCTTGCTCTTTAACAGAGGTGACAGCTCCTCTTGCTCTCCAATCCACAGATTTTGGAATTTGATCTAGACTCATGTTGAAGTACATCGTCTTTGAGGAGTGAAATTTAGCTGGAATATTGCCATTTATAAGACATGGACGAAATTCATTTGAGGAACCAGACATGGACGAAAAATGTCAAAATGCTGCTCCTGTTAGTTTTGATGAGCACCACGAAGTTACATGCAAAGGCATTCTCTCAAGTCCTACTTAGTAACACTTATTAGTTAGTTTTAGCATTTGAGTCCAAGTTGTTATATAAACAAAATATATTTGAATTTTGAGTTATGAAATTTTAAAATGCATCCATGGCATATGGGTTGAAGAGTTGAGCATAAGGGGTATTTTGAGATTCCAATAGGCTTGAATCAGATAAGAATTGTTCTCGTCTTTAGTAATAATGCTGCCATGGCTCTTCCTTCGATTTTGTTAAGCATATGGACAAGGTGTGATTAATCCCTCTGGTATAGTATTATATTACACATGAGTGTCTGCTTGAACCTGTATTTTCTCTTTCGCATATCTATTCATTTCAAGTGGTCTATTTGTGCATAGAAAAGGGTTGTGCAGCAACTAATTATTCACTAGTGGCTAGTGCATAATAGTTGTAATGTAATTGGTTTTGGCAATGAGAAAGGCAACAACAGTCAACAAATTTCATCCGGCTTGGTTGTTTGCCGTTGTTGTATTTATTCTGTTGATGTTTTTCTAAAATTGTAAGACTATTGGCACATGTGCATCTCATTAATCATATTTTTTTCTCTTGCAATTTTTTTTAGAGACCATTTTATGTCTATAAAAATGATTATGCAATAGCTGTTTTATTTCAGCTCTTCCTTTGATTTTGTTAGGCATGTGGAAAAGGTGAGACTAATCTCTCAGCTATAGTATTAATATCCGGGAACTTCTACGGTACATCCATAAATTAAGGTGTATCGGTACTTTTTTTAAAAAAAATTATGAATTAAATATCATGTTGTATGAAAAAAATAGTTGTTTGTTGACATTTATATTTTAGAAAATATCATTTCATAAGAAAAAACATCAGTTCATTTTTTATAAAAATTATACTAATTTTTTTTACATTTTATTGTAAAAAATAATCAAAATTCTCTATCATGTGTAATAAAAATTCAGAAAAAATAAATTTTATTGCGTTGATATTTTTGATAAATAAGATTTAGTTATTATAATTATAAGTGATAGAAAATAATTTTTTCTAGAAGTCCTAGCTCAACTGACAAAATGCCGAAATTGTTAGGCCGGATGCCATGACCGGGGTTCGAACCCCGGTACCTCCACTTGTGTGTGTGAGTTTATAATGGCTTTGCCATTTCGTCTATCTATCAAAAAAAAAAAAAAATTCTACAAAAAATAAACTCATTTAAATATTAATTTAGGGATTTGGTGTACCAATACACTCAAATTTTTTGATGTACCATAGAATTTGCCTCAATATCCTATCACCCTGTTTGAGAGCAATTTTTGTGTCCTCTCATTTAAGTGGAGTATACCAGACTATGTTGTTTATTCATATTGTAAATTGGAGTATACCAATCTTTTTCTTCTTTTCTCTTTTATCTTGGTCACACTATATGTATTGTTGCCGAGTATACGTGGCACCCTACGTTTGGTCTGTTTCCTCACATTTCGTGACGTTTTAATTTCAACCCATGTTACATTGCCTCAAAACATGCACCCGTGAAGATTGCCGCTTTGTTTGTGGCACTTTAAACATGGAACACAAGCAAAATGTTGAATTTTCAAGTTCCATGCGTTTTTGACCGGATCTGACACTCCAACTATCTGTCCATGGACTCAAGAAAGATTTGCCTATCTTGTATCTGTTTGTTTTTGGCTAATAATTTTCAGAGTGCTTGTGGAATTCTTACTAGTATATTTGCTACAAGTCTTAAACATGATTAACTGCAAAAGCTTCTTTTACAATGTAGTGCTTTACTTTCTCTTCATCTTATGAGTCCAAAAGCTTATTGTATCAGAACAGCAAAAGCTAGTCTGATTATATATAACTAGAGGGAAAGGGATCCTCTTCCGTGGCTTTTCCACGGTTGTGAAGATTTCAACCAAAAAGTTAAAAATGATCACTTCATCGAATTTAACTTTTCAACCCTTGTATTGAGCATCACTACTTCGACACATCTTTAAGTCCCCATAGAAGTGTCTAAGGAGTGTAAAAGTGTGTTGAAGCTTAGAAATATATTTAAAAAAAATTGGGACACTTGTCTGACACATGTCGTACGGGTGTCGGACATCGGACACGCTTAATGTAAGAGGTGTCTGTTTTTCAGAGATGCATACAAAAATAAGCTGTGGATCCCTTAAGCTTAAGTCTCATTCATTCATACTGAATACACCATCCAAGAAAGGTTAGAAAGTATACAAGAGCATTGACTTCTGTAAGACATCTTCAAACAAAAAAAGACAATGGCTAGAGGTACACTATTTAACTGCTTTTTTGCTTCTGCTACTACATAAGTGAAGTTTAGATCATTTGGAAGGAAAATTAGAAGACAGTAAAGTAAACAATAAATGATAAAACCTTGCACTGCTCCAATCTCATGGAAAATGAAGAAACTAGTGACAATTTCTAGATCTTTAAGTGAAGCTGAATATCATGCAATGGCTCATGCTACAAGTGAAATACTTTGGCCACGCAATCTGTAAAAAAAAAATTTGTAAAAAAAAATTTGAATTTAACTCTGTAAAAATTAACAGAGTTAAATTCAATTAATTATATATAAATTTGTAAAAAAAAAATTAAAATTATATTTTACTTTTTGCGAGTCATTTTTTTCTGTCTTTTTTTATGAAATTCTTTTACATGTTTTCTCATCACTTACTTGATATTATATGAACCAATAAACCTATATTTTTTCTCCTAAAAAAAGCCTACATTTTTTCAAACTTTTTATGGGACCTTTTTTTTTCACTTTTCAAACCTAAAACATAAGTGTATTTAAAATGATTTGTTATAAGTAAAAGGAAGTAAATTCACACGGCTAATACAAAATGAGGTCACGTTAGTGACGAAAACATATCTCTCTCTCTTTTTTTTTCAAGAAAATATCTGTTTTATTAATATTTTAATATATACTTATTTATAAGATAAATTTAAATTTTAATATATACTTTATTAATTAAAAAATACACCACAATCCTCCTTTCAAAAAAAAAATAAAATACACCACGATCCTAAAAATTCATTTTCATTAAGACTAACCTTATAAACACATTTGTAAATGTAGACATTACTACATCCAAACCATTCAATTTTTAAATAGTAAATCTAAGGTTAAAAGTATGTTTGTGTATGGGTACACAAATTTAACAATTTATGCACCCTAAAAGTCACCGTATCGGACACATATAAATTAATCAACCAAATCATGTATGAATATCACAGATTTTCCTCTTCAAGATCACTTGGGAATAGGTACAACAATTTCTAAAATTATATATCAATTTTATTGGCCTCACGTGAATAATGAATACATATAAAGTACACCACATAATATACAAGTTACTTTTCATGATATGTCAAAGTCTATTGTTTCATATTGAGACAAGGTAATGTCTAGTATCATTTGTTTATGTAACAAAGTACCACTCTCACTTCGTATCAACTATCAACAAAAATAAATGTACCACTCTAACTATGAGTACTGCCTATCACCATTTAAACGTAATTTATACCCTTGCTTTTGATATATTTCAGTATAAGTATTTCCTTTCACTTAAATATATTATTGAATTATAGAGATTGCATTTGAGGAGAACTGTTAAGAGTCAAATTTTTAAAAATAAAAGACATAAATATGAAGCTGTATTTTAGCATTTTAAAAATTCCACACGTCATTTTGATATTAAAGAAAGCAGTATGCTATGAAGGTGTGACATGTGTGGTTGGCTTGCACAGCACAGATATTTTGTCCAAATTCAAAAGGTCAACCTTTTCTTTTTGTTGTTTTCTTCTGAAAATACCTGTTATAGACGACCATGTTTAATAAATAATTTTTTAAAAATTGCCTTTGATTAAATAGTAATCAATTGAAATTCGAAAGCATTTAACTAATTTGCAATCTTCATCCGGTAGTTTTATTTTTTTTTCTTTTTGTCATATGTTCTCTATACTAAAGATAATCTTTAAAGGAAAAAAATTTTCTATTTAAAACGTGTATAACAATATTCTTTCGACATACAATTGAATATTGATTTATGATGGTATATGAGTCTAACTCTTTCCACCAACCACACTTGTTCATGTAGTTGTATCTATTAAGTCTTTTTAATTTTATACAACTTTCGAAATACATAAATTTATGTTTCATCTTTTGATAATTGAACATTGGTTCGTGATGTTGTGAGAGTATGTCTAACTCTCTAAATGAAATAAGCTTGCACAGATACAATTGATTGTTCAATGTGAACAATACTATTACTTTTGGTCAAAATTCGATTGTTGATTCGTCATATTGTGGAAGATTAACTATTTCCATTAGTGGCCGAAGACATACCAATTGGTATCACAACTGTGCACTTTCAACTCAAGTTGCAATCAATTTTTTATAATATAAAAATTATAAAAAAATTCTATTAATTTCTAAGTAATTTAATGAACTGTATTAAAAAATTAAATTTTATTCGGTAATTGGCATGCTGCACTGCACGCATATTATACGGGGGAAAATGATTCATGAACACCCTTTTATTCATACACCCCATTATACACCTTATGTATTAGGGATATTTTGGTAAATTATTCTCACAACCACACTTTCTCTTTTATTGTGTAGGGTCCAAGTTGCCACGTGTCAGAATTCTGTGTGGATGTAAAGGGTGTATTGCCACATGGGGGTGTCCATGTATCACCACTCTATACGGGAACAAGTTTATGGAAGAATGAATGTACACTCCCATTTTACGAGTAGAAGTCCTCCTCTAATATATCTAATCAATTTCGGCAGTATTCTTCAAGTCCAACATGGATCAACATTTTTAATTAATAAAAGTATATAAGAATGTGCTAAAACTTAAAAAATTGATATCACAATTCCATTAATTTTGTTGTTGTTAAAAGAGTTTAGTGATCAGAAATTCATCATATGCTAAGTAATCTATTAACTAAAAATTCACCTTTCAAATATAAATATATGGAATGTTTGGGATTCGAACATCGACCCCTATATATACAATGTAATGTTCCTGAACTAAACTCGTAGGATTCGATATCATTATTTTATTTTTTTAGGGGTGATATCATATTTTGATTACCTCACTTAAATTATATTGAATAAATATGTGTATCATGTGTAGCAAACATGAAATGAATGTATCATGTGTAGCAAACATGAAATGAAAATGGTAAGAGTCTAAGTATGAGAAAAAAAGCATAGCCTAAAACAAACAAACAAACAAACAAAGGAATGGGTCCATGGAAGAAGGCGGCACCAGAATTTCGTCACACCATTTTCACGTTTTTCTGTTTCATTTACTTAGTCCAAGTCAGTGGCATATGTATTATTAAACAGTCGTCGTCGTTTCCTTTAATTTACATTGTCGTTTTGGTAATCTAGTCAATTAACACAACGTCGTCGTGCTTCTTGCCACGAAACTTCTATCTATACCCTTCAATTCCATTTGCGCGTCTCTTTTTTAATTTCAAGCTTACTTTTATAATTAATATTTAGATTTCAAATTTAGTCCTTATAGGGACAAATTAGATGTTAATTTGTCTCCAATGAAAATGTTATACTACTTTGAGTTTATTTTTATTGAAGACTAAATTGGATTTTCAAAAAATTGTGAATGATTAAATTAAAGTTTCATCATAAATTTAAAAATCTTGAATGAATATTATGACTCTTAAAATGTTTGTATGTGGTAATCAATTCATCTAAATTTGATACCATTTTTTATGAACTCATTTCAGATTTTAGCTGTCTTTGTTTGTATTCATCGCAAACTGTGTGAGACACACCAAACGATTCTCTTTTCACAATCAACACAATATAAAGTACATTAGATGGACTCTCCCCTTTATTAATATTTTCTCCATCCGCAAGAGTCAAAGATTTGACCACTTGTTTAAATGGTCAAGTCCCTTTCCACTTAAACGAATTCATGTTTTTTCTTTCAATAATAATAAGTTAATATATTCCGAATATTCAACCGATCGAATATCCTTCGTATGCTTGTCATTCCCATTTAGTCAAACTCATTCGTAATTTCCCAGCCACTCCCATCCTTTCTTTTATTTATTTATCTCGTCCAATTAATGTGACTCCTATTTGAAATATAATCCTCGTGTTCAATAATTCTTAACTAAATTTCCGTTTTGGACTTTGATACTACTCTCTTCTAAATAAACACTAAGCAGGTACACACATACATACATGCTCCTAACTCCTGCAACATTTTTTTGGTCTCAATTCATATCATGTCATAAGATATGCATGTCAACGTGTTATTTCTTTCATTTCAAAACCAATTCAGTTGATCTTTATTCTTCATTTAGACTTAAAATTGTTATAAAGTTACTCTATAATATATATTTTACGAATTTGTGCAGGTTTTGAATATTTTAACAAAAATGGGATCGGTTTGTTCAGCTGGTAAGGCAGAGAAAAATAAACATGATGAGATGGAAGTGTCTGTGGGAAAACTTAATAAGTTAAAGAGCTTTGTAAACAGAAATGGAAATTGTTATTCAAACTCAAAGGTTAGTACTGATCGTCGTAAAAACCAGAAGAAGCAAAATTCTGGATTATTTTCGAGGGAGTTCAAACTAGTCGAGGATACCACCAATCTCAATATAACAGGGAAAAAACAGGTAATTCCCTCTCTGTTGATTGATTGTACTATTAACTTGGTTGTGCTGTGACTGTTAGTTAGTACTACCCCGGTCTTAAGTAGAAGCAAAATAAAGTCAAACAAAGTTGTTATATCTCGTTAAAATGTTGAGGACGGAGGGAGTATATGCAAATTATTCTCCTGAAATGAAAAACACAGCAAGAATTTATTTACTATATGTCATATCCGTGGTCTAATGAACAAGTTACACTATAAAAGTGATTGAATATAATAATATGTGCTACATAGGTTTAAAGAAATTCTAGTAATATCATACTTCACATGATAGTTAAATATGATTGGAACTTGGAAGTCTGTGTAGAAAGTATTTAGATGGTGTATGCTTATTTGTTTCACTTGTAAGTGGTATAATAATATTGCATTAAGAATGAAATTCTGAGGTAATCAGAAACAATCTTGTAATGGATAAAGTGTTGCTTTAAAATTTAATGATTTTGTCTCTATAACTCTATTCTGATACACCAAGAAGTCTTGCAATATTTGAGAATCGAAACTAAGGACCATTAACAAACACGTATTCCCCTCAACCCACTGAAGTGTTTTTCAAATAAGTACAAAACTATGAGGGCTCACACAAGATTCAAAACGGACAATACTTCAGAAATGTGGTGCAGCCGACTTGAGATCGGAATATAGGCACTCTCTGTGTGAAGGAGTGTCCAAGCCACATACGAGTGCTGACAAACCCTTTAGTCCCTTAGCCTCGACTAGTGACAACTATTCCATTACTCCAAAAAGTGACACATAGCTTCCAAATTTAGGCTAAGGGTGGTTTATAACCACCTATGAGACGCCTTTTAACAAAGGACAAAGCCATGAGAGTTTACACTAGACGCTTTACCCAAAGAGGACAATAGTTCATGCAAAAAAGAAGTTGCAGCGGACTAATGATTACCCTGCGTCTGCAGTTTATATTTACTGCAAACTGTATAGTTAAAGTCAGTTAGTTGCTTCTTTAATCTTTTATTTGAGTTTCTTAAATGACCTCTCACATTCAGTAATTGGAATTTCTGTAATGTTTCACATTTTGATTTATGCTGTCTTTCTTTTATAGGCCTCCCAAAGAGCGTCTTTTCTGGGAAGAGCTGGTGAAAAAGCAGTGGAAGTTCTCGACACACTAGGAAGTAGCATCCCCAAATTAAGCATCAGTGATGGTTTTATCACTGGCATGGTTCCTAGCAAGAATAAAATATCCATGTTGGCATTTGAAGTAGCCAATACAATTACTAGAGGTTCAATTTTGTTTCATTCGTTGTCGGAAGAAAACATTCAGTTACTTAAAAATGAGATTTTACAATCAGAAGGATTGAAAAATCTGGTTTCTACTGATACAAAGGAGTTGATAAGTTTTGTTGAGGCCGATAAAAGGTTTTCACTTGTTCATAACATCAGAAGTTTTTTAATGAGGCTTCAAAATCCTATTATGGATTTATATTTTGTTTTCTCTTATGTTCATTATCTTTTAATTTTTGGTTAATTTGCAGGGAAGAATTTAATGCTTTCTCCCGAGAAGTAGCTAGATTTGGAAATATTTGTAAAGATCCTCAGTGGCATAACCTTGATCGATATTTCTCACGGTGAGTTTGGTTGATTTTACATGCTGGCATAGGACAAGACTATATAGTATATCATTCTGAAAGAAATAAAAAAAAATATCACAATCATTTTGGATTATATTTTTATATCACATAAACAATTTCAGATTAGATTTCGATGCCTTGAGCAACAAACAACCTAGGGTAGAAGCAGAAAAGACAGTGCAGGACTTGTCCTCTCTAGCTCAGAATACTGCTGTAAGCAACTTGTAATTTTAAATGTTCTCTGGACTGTGATTTATCTCGTTGGTTAATTGATTCTAAGGAAAGATCAAAAACATTATGTCAATATTTTGGTTAACTACATATCTTGCATTGCATGTATGCTGCTTGGTATATTTTTTTCTTATACAATACCTTGCAGTATAAAAAATATTCATTTTTGTAGCATACCAGAAAGAATTTATTCATATTTGGCAAGCGTTTTTAAGCTATTATCAATGTTGTTTAGATTACTAATGTTTCCTACTTCTGATCGGATTAAAGTTCTGTTTTTTCCTGTTAATTTTTTTAGTTACTTCTTTAAATAAGTATTGTTATTTCCTCCATGTAGGAATTATACCATGAGTTGAATGCATTGGACCGATTCCAACAAGATTATAACCAAAAGGTTAAGGAGTTGGAGTCCTTAAATCTTCCTCTCAACGGTTAGAAACTTCTATAAAATAGTAGTAACTCTCAATATCAATGATTGATGTAGTTTTTTAGAATTTGCTGAAATTTTCAGTTTTCTTATTATTGTAGGGGAATGTCTCGCAGCTTTTCATAGCGAGCTTAAGCATCAAAGGAAGCTTGTGAAGAGCTTACAAAGGAAGTCCCTTTGGTCAAAACATTTGGAGGAGGTATATCAATAGGATTAAGGATTCTAATAACAAATTTAAAAGTTTGCATGAAGGAAAAGTTCATAATCTGAATATATCATTGTTGAATAAGTGTTCTGTAGAATTTCAGTATTTTGGCATATTTTACAATAGTGGACTTATTCTGCATATCTACCTGCTACAGATCGTTGAAAAGCTTGTTGAAGTTGCCACACATACACATCAAGCAATTTTTGACTTCCTTGGAAAAAATGGTATGGGAACATATCATACATGAATTCTAGAAAATAGGTGATTCTGATTATTAATCTACAAAAAAAATGATGTAATTGTGTTGTGGACTTTTAGCAGGTACAATCGCAGTCAAAAATCGTAATGGACCTGAAAGACTAGGCGAAGCTGGTCTTGCACTGCACTATGCTAACATTATCAATCAGATAAATGTGATTGTAAGTCTGTAATTTGTAATATGCTAATCTGTTTAGTAGAGACTACAAAGTAAGGTTTCAAATAAGAATCACATTTCAGTCGCGTGTGTGTATGATATTTAATGTTGCAGAAAATTGCGATAAAATGTGATTATATAAGCATAAAAGTATTGATGTTACGGTCTAGATCGCAATCCGAAACTTTTTTAAAACCCTAGCGCATAGTAGTGACTTTGCAGGTAGTAGTTTACCTCTTTATTTAGTTTCTTTGTATAAATAAAATGTTGGTTTCTAACTTTATATCAGGCAGCACGCCCAACCATTCTTCCTCCAAATATGAGGGACACATTGTATAGAGGTTTGCCCAATAATATCAAGAATGCCCTTCCTTCCCGGCTGCAAAACGACGATGTCATGAAAGAGGTAAATATCACTTCTGACCATGTTACCTAAAAAAAGTTGAAATTTCAACCGAACTTTATAGATAGAAAAAAGCAAATCCATCTCTAATTTTATCGCTAAGTGTTAAAGATGCTAAATTTAGCGACCAATTTTATATTTTAGTACTACTTGGAATATGCTAATTGGAAATTTTGTGTAGCTCTCCATTGCTGAAGTCAAAGCTGAAATGGATAAGATTCTCCAGTGGCTTACTCCATTTGCCACAAATACGACCAAGTAAGATAATGTTATTTTTCTTGGCCCATGCTAGCTCAGTTGCCTTGTTTTGTTGTTTGAATTGAAAATTAGGAATTTGACTTTTCTGTAAACGAGGTCAGTGTCTATTTGCAAAGTATGTATCCTCTAAGTTATATGTTACTCAACATATTAACTTTTTGATCCAATATAAGACTTCTAACTCACACTTTAATCACCGACGAAATGACACATACACTCTTTTTATTTTATAAGACACTGACCTCCTTTCTATCACACACATCTCCATCTATTTGTTAAAATATATGAGATGTATGATGCATTTGTTATCTAAATAGACATGTAGTATGTGTAACTTTCACAGCAAGAAACCGTAATGAGTGTTTGTCTGAAAAATCAAAGGGGATATATCATTTATGCTAATGCAATTTACCCTTTTTATTATAATTAAAAACAAAATAAATGGAAACAGCAGCACATTATTTCCCACTTTTTCTTCAAAATTGATACCTTATAAATTACTTATTCAATATTTCTTATCCATGTATGTTGCAGAGCACACCAAGGTTTTGGATGGGTTGGCGAATGGGCAAATGCAAGGTAGGTTGGTTAGTTTAGTGCATCTTTAAATTGATGGTGCATTTGGCGAAATTACAGTAGCACCGTGATTTTGTTTAATCCAAACATGCACTCGTCGTACTTGTTTTATACGACAATTACACTTGGGATTTAGTTTGATTATTACTAACTTTTGATGTGGGTTTTGCAGTAATGAGTTCGGAGAAATGACAGCGGGCAAAGAAAGCAACCATATTCGTCTTCACACACTTCATTATGCCGAAAAACAAAAGATAGATTTTCACATCCTCGAACTATTGGTTTGGCTTCACCAATTGGTTACCTTTGTAAGATACAAACACAATACCACAAGACCAATGTCCAGTACACGAACTCCGTCTCCAAACAAGGGACTTCATTTTCAGTCAAAGATGTTGCAATTCATATCATTGAGTAAGTTGTCTGAAGAAGATAGAAGGTTGTTGGAAGAGGTAACTACAAGGAAATGGATTCCAGGAATTAGCAAAAGTGAAAACCTGGCTGGGACAAACAAAAAGGAAACCGTGGTGTGGCATTTTAGCAACAGTGTTGGGAGTTCACCATCTAAGTGGTTCTTTGCTACAAAATTGAACTTGGATGTTATGGATGGCCTATAACCGTGGTGTCTCAATTGTTTTATTGTATGAAAGTACTACTCAAGTTGAAGAGATTTTTTTTATCAGAAATCTGTAAGTTTGACGATGTTGTGTGAAACAAAGTGTTACGCGGTTAAGAAGTAACACGAGAATAAAATAAGACTAGACTAGACATGATATAACTAAAAAGGATAATATTAGAGAGTTTGGGTAACATCTATAGTAGAAAAGATGTTGGAAAATATATTTAAGTGGTTTGTGCATGTTGAGAGAAGACATGCAGATTGTATAGTAAGAAGAATAATCATATGGAGGATAATAAGATCACTAGAGGTAGTTGAAAACATAAAAAAAAAAAAAAAAATTATAAGAGAAACTATTAAGAAAGATTTAGAAAGTAACAAGTTAGATCATATATGATTTATGATTGAACATTATGACGTAATTTAATTCATTTGTCGACTCAACTTATTGTTCATGACAAATGAAAGTGTTAGATGTTGATCACCTAAATTAATCAATTAGGATTTTTTAATGAAGGACTAGACGAATGGCATCACATAACATTAACTTATTAATTTTTGTCTTTGGATTGAGGGTTTAGGAGTGGAAGGGAGGAGATGGTTCACTTTTAATTTTTAAAGGGTTAATACCTCTTTTCGTCTCTCTAATATGAGCAAATTCTAATTTTGGTCCCTGTAAAAAAAAAATTAGATTCTATCCCTACAATTTAAAATTCTTCCACTATTGGTCCCTCCCTTAACCTTGTCAGCAGAATCTGCTGACATGTCATGCTGACTGGGTAATTTATTTTATTTTTTAGTTTTTTTTAAATAGAATCATATGCCACATAGATTAAGTTGTTTGTTTTATTTAAAAATTAAAGTGTGCTCACATCAGTAGTGTGTACATAAACTTCTATCCCAAATTACTATGTGATATGCAAACCATGAGACTGAATACATGACTATCCATTACCATTTGGCAGTAAAGGGTTCACCTTTATATGCTGAAAAAGGTTTCCATCTAGTTATTTTGATTTTAATCTTAGTGATTTTAAGTTGTTCACAGACTCTATATGTTTGATTCTTTCTTTAAAAAAAAAAAAAAAAGACTCTATGTTTGATTGAAATCATACTTTTGTATGCAAGTTGCCTGGATTAAAATACATGGTGAAAATGTTAATTTACTAGTGAAAATAGTAAATTCTAGTTTCATTGAAAGTATGTTATGTGAGGAGTTACCCACCATGGGTCTTTTTGCATTGATTTATTTGGATTTATCTACTAGTATAAATACTTGAAAGATTATTTGAGAGGGTTTATGAAAACATCATATGACGTCCATAAACTGTTTTCAACTTATCTATATAAGCTTTTATGAAAATAGTTTAACTATTTTATCTTTTGTTATCGAAATAACTTATATAATATACTATAAGCGCTTAACCAAGCTCTTATCATAGTAGGGTGTCATTCCAATTTCCGTAATTTATAGTGTATTTCCTATGGCAAATGTCAATCCAAATAGCATGCAACAAAAGCATTGAAAGATGTTTTTTTTTAAAAATACGGTATAGTAATGCCAAGTATATATAAAAAAGAAGTATTGTTTAGTATTTGAAATAGAGTCACAATTATTTGCCGCAGATTAAATATTGTTTAATCAATTTCAAAGAAACTAACTTAAACTGTTGAATTACTTTCTCAGTCTTCCAGCAGCAGAAAGTCATTATGAGTTATGACCAACAAGTATGGCATACATGACTTAAACTTGATTTCTGTGAATGCAGACACATACTTTTGTGCTTTGTATATTCAACAAAAGTAATTATTTTCCTTTCACAATAGAAAATTTACAACAAATCTGGGTGGTATCGCTTGTCCTGATGGTAAAACAAGGTCACCACTAGCCCATCCATTCACGAAACTTATGCTATCGAATCTAAACCACTAGTATTGTTTAATTTCTTAATGTGACACTCAATATGAGACAGAGTGGAAACTTGAGAAGATCTTTTATTGATGTATGCTTATCGAACTTCGCTATAAAATGGGCAGCAGGGATTCAAGCTTGCAAAGGGCAAGTCAAATAATTATGTCCATATATTTCTTAGAAAGTATGTAGCTATGTTGAAACTGATCTGAATACTTTATGCTTTAAAGTGTCATGACATCAATCTTCTTTTATAAGAAGTGTTGATTATCGTATATCTGAGAAAAGTTTGAAGCACCTGTTAAACATAAATATGTATAAAGCATGCCTGCAGATTGACAAAGAATGCAGGTGAGGGGAAATTTGTGTTACAGTTTGTCTCTCCTTTTCAATTTCATCCTTTCATCTTCATTACAAGTTACAACAGACAGAATTTCATTGCAATGATTTATACAGTGGATTAGAATTTATGGAGTTTGAAGACCTTGTAATGTTGATAACAGAAAGTGAATGGAAAATTTCTAATAGCTAAATTATAGGGAAAACTACTAACAAACTCTATCTCTAATCACATTATGTAGCAAACTTAGAGATAGAGGTAGATAACAGAAAAATAAAAATTAGTCATGTTTCAACAAACTCTATCTCTAATCATATTCTCTAATACTCCCCCTCAAGTTGGAGGGGGAGGGTTATGAACACCCAACTTGACCATAAGTTCATGAAATGCCAGCTCCAAAGTTTTTCCCATAAGGGTTATGAACACCCAAATGTCAGCTTGTTGTTGCTTGTTTGGCAAGTAAGTTGTGGTTATGGCCCCTGAATGTATATGCTCCCTGATGAAATGACAATCAACTTCAATGTGTTCAGTTCTTTCGTGGAATTGGGTTTGCAGTAAAATGAAGAGCTGTTTGATTATCACAATGCAAAAGTGTGGATTTAGTGCAAGGGACTTGAAGACTTGCTAACAGATTGCGTGGCCAAAGTATTTCACTTGTAGCATGAGCCATTGCATGATATTCAGCTTCACTTAAAGATCTAGAAATTGTCACTAGTTTCTTCATTTTCCATGAGATTGGAGCAGTGCAAGGTTTTATCATTTATTGTTTACTTGACTGTCTTCTAATTTTCCTTCCAAATGATCTAAACTTCACTTATCTAGTAGCAGAAGCAAAAAAGCAGTTAAATAGTGTACCTCTAGCCATTGTCTTTTTTTGTTTGAAGATGTCTTACAGAAGTCAATGCTCTTGTATACTTTCTAACCTTTCTTGGATGGTGTATTCAGTATGAATGAATGAGACTTAAGCTTAAGGGATCCACAGCTTATTTTTGTATGCATCTCTAAAAAACATACACCTCTTACATTAAGCGTGTCCGATGTCCGACACCCGTACGACATGTGTCAGACAAGTGTCCCAATTTTTTTTAAATATATTTCTAAGCTTCAACACACTTTTACACTCCTTAGACACTTCTATGGGGACTTAAAGATGTGTCGAAGTAGTGATGTTCAATACAAGGGTTGAAAAGTTAAATTCGATGAAGTGATCATTTTTAACTTTTTGGTTGAAATCTTCACAACCGTGGAAAAGCCACGGAAGAGGATCCCTTTCCCTCTAGTTATATATAATCAGACTAGCTTTTGCTGTTCTGATACAATAAGCTTTTGGACTCATAAGATGAAGAGAAAGTAAAGCACTACATTGTAAAAGAAGCTTTTGCAGTTAATCATGTTTAAGACTTGTAGCAAATTAGATTTCATTTGATTGTGGTTGCAAAGCTTTGTTGTGTAAAGCATAGTTTTTCTTTATATGGTGGATTCTCTCGTTTGCAATTTCCATGGTAGTCAGAACACCCATTTTTTATTTTTATGCAAACCATGGATAAACAATAGGGTAGCAAAATAATGGAATTGGATTCTCTACTGTGTTACAGAGCTCAGCCGTTTGATCTAGATCAATGGGTGTAATTGATGTTGCTAAATAGTAGACTTTGAAACAATTCCACGGGAAGCATTATGGAAAAAGGGATGTTGCTACCAATTCTCTCATACCAAATACAAAAAATATTCCATCAACAAATGAAATACTCTATTACTTGCCTAATGTTTCGACACCGCATTGCAAATGTTTGGAATGAATTTATTGTTTATTAATGGATATGTGATTTTGTTGAATAGAAGGCTTTTGGCATCGAGTTTCAAATTGAAGGGTTGTGTTTACTTTGTGTTTATTCACGTATGTAAACACAAGTTAAATTACAACAGGTGGGCTGCTCGGTGAAATATACTAGTAAGAATTTCACAAGCACTCTGAATAACACTTACATGAAAAATATACTGCTCAAGATAATGAAATGAATTGTCTCTCCCCACTGCTCTCTAGTTGTCTCCTTTTATAGGCCTCACTTTCTTGACCTAACGGGTCTTTCTTTGGATATCCGGGCCCATTAACCCTGAGGTCCATATGGCTCATCTGTACCAGACGCGTGGAGCTGATCAAGTTTCCCTGCACTGCTCGTCCGTACAGGGCGCGTGGGGTCAAGGGTACACAGCTCACGTCATTTGTTCGTGCAGGACGCGTGGCACATTATGAGATGCTCTCAGGAAGAACACAATGTTACTTGGACAACGACTTGAGAGAGAACTAGCGACGTTGATGGCAGAGCTCTCTTGACTTGGACAATCAGACGGAGCTAAACAGGTAGAGCTCACGTGACCTGAACGCTCAAGCTGAGCTAAGCAGGTGGAACTCACGTGACCTGAACGATCAAGCTGAGTTGTACATGTTGAATAGTCAATGAATATGAGAGTCCACGTGGTATGGTCCTCGATACCAGTCCACAGTCCACCAAACGTCAAGCCTGTCAAGGCGTAGACGTTTGTTTTGTATAAGGTCGACCTGAACCAATCCAATATTAATTTATTTATAAGTAGTCTTTGTGAAGTTAATTTTTGTTTGTAGAGGTTCAAGAGTATCTCTAGTTTACATCTTCAACATCAAAAGATTGAAGTTTAAAAATAAACTGATGATTTAGAAATGTTGATTGATAGAGGGGAAGTTTGGGAGGAGTTAAGGGAAGTATGGAATAAAATAGGCGTACAATATTGATTTTTTTTTTTTTGTTTGTAGACAAAACTCAAACATTCAATGAGAGTTCTGAGTTTTTTTTTTTTTTTGGTTACAAAGCTAAGAAAGGAAAAAAGAAAAACAAAAAAAGGAAAAAGAAGGATCTAACACCTTAAGAAAAGCGTTCCTAATTCATCCGAATGCAGCAACGGAAGCTGCCCATGAGGAGGGGAGGAGTGAATTTCCAAATCAATTTCATTCGATGCTCCTAACTTGGCCATGAAATCGGCGCGCTGGTTTCCTTCTCTAAGGGAATGATGGAGAGAATAGTTCCTTGAGATAATAATATCTTTGATGTTCTGAATGAGCACTGCATAAACATGATAATGATTTGAAACTTCATTGATGAGATTAACGGTAATAAGAGAATCTGTGTAGCAAGCCAAAACCACTTGATTCATACTGATTGCTAGAAGGAGGCCTTGGTAGAGAGCCATGAGTTCAACATACATAATATCCTGAGAGTGATGTATTCGGCCTGAAAATCCAGATATAAAGCTGCCGGTTGGGGTCCTAAAAACGCCGCCAAAACCTGCTCTGTTGGTGTCCATATTACAGCTGTCATCCACATTCAATATTGTACAAAGGTGATTGTCGTTGTTCCGACGCGTATAGCGGTCCGGATGCAAGACTGGTGCTGAGATGATGGTTGAACTTTTGATGGATTCTGCCATGCTAAACACATTGCTGCACAACTGTGTTATAGACAATGTTTTATTACCAATACACATAAGATTGCGGTGTCTCCAAATCCACCATAAACCGGACAGAAAGAGGATAGATTTAGTACCCTCCTTTAACCAAACCTGCGCCGAAGTGGAAGAGAAGAAATGTTGGGAAGTAAAACCAATTTTTTTCCAGATTTCCATAGAAAATTGACAATCCCTGATGCAATGGAAAAAGGTTTCATCTTGGTCTCCACATCTTGTGCACAAAGGCGAAGCTACCATATTCCTGTGGTTCAGTAAATATAAAGTGGGAACAGCTTCATGGCAAAGCTAACCAAATTAGAAATTTGATTTTTTCCGGGGCTTTCAATCTCCAAATCCAGTTCCAAGAGACAGTTTGATGATTTACAGCAGCATGACTAGAAAGCAACCAATTATATCCAATTTTGTTTGAATAAATGTTGTTTTTGTTATGCGGCCCCATGAAAACATCTTTAATTGAAGGGTTGAAAAGAATCCGGGTGTTGTTGATGGTGTCTTCTAAATCTGGAGGGAGACTGGTGTAGAGGCGCTGAGTATGGTGACCATCATTGGTGATAACATCATGAACAGAGAGTTGTATGTTGTGTATGTCAACAAACGGAACCTGAGAAGAAAGAATACCATGAGTACTCCAATTACTATACCAAAAGGAAGAGTTGCATGAACCTGCTCTCCAAGTGTAACCATTCTTCATAACATCTTTTGCACGGATTATAGATGACCAGACCGGGGAGCTGCTGCGATGCACCGAAGAGTTGAAAAGGAAGTCTGAACCACAAGAGTAATTACTGGAAAGAAGGTTTACCCAAAGCTTGTCATCGTTCTGGACAAGACTCCAAACAAGTTTTCCCAAAAGGCTTGTATTTGCTTCTCTTGCTGATAGAATGCCTAGCCCCCCATATTGCTTCGGGCTAGAATTTTTTTTCCAATTAACTAGATGCACACCTTTGTTACTGTTACCTCCCCAAACAAAATTGCGGGTGGTTTGATCAATAGTGTCGCAAATATTTTGAGGGAGCCAATTAATCTGCATATAGTAAGTTGGAATGGAAGATAAAACTGATGTAGCAAGAGTCCGCCTACCTGCTTTGTTAAGTAATTTGCGCTTCCATGAGGCCAACCTTTGGTGCATTTTATCTATGATGAAAGAAAAATCGCTTCTCTTTGGTCTTCCTTTGAGAATAGGGAATCCAAGATATTTATCAAGAGATGCAGTGCTTTGGATTCCGGAAATTGAGGTGAGCTTGTGAATTTTAGCTTGAGGAGTACCGGAAGAGAAGAAGGCTCGGGATTTGAAGAAATTAATCTTAAGACCTGGGGCCTTGCTGAAATCTTCAAACAATTCTGATACCACTTTGAATTGAGAACATTTTGCCTTGGTGAATAGAAGAACGTCATCGGAATGAGAGTTCTAAGTTTGAATACGAATAAATTTCAAACCTAACAATAAGTAATTTATTTCATACTTTTATTTGCTAATAAAATTGCCCTACAATTCATATTATAAAACAGCAATAACAAATAACTACAGTAGTAAGCTTAAACATTTGAATGAATGAATAACTTTAACTCAACATGATATAAACTTGAGTTATGTAATAGCAGAAGCAATTGAAAGTAAAACGAAGGAATGCTTATTATTAATAACTAGATAGCAAGGGTGAAGCATGTGACTAACAAGCAACACGTATGTTTATTGAAGTTTGAATAGAAAACAGAAACACTTAATAATCGAATCGACCAAACAAAGCAATCATTTAGCGTAGCTAACCACGGGAGTGGAGAGAAGAGGTCTGATCTTGGGGAGAAGAATCTTGTTTTTAATGTGGTCATATGCCGGAGCACACGGGTCGGAGTAAACGCTGGCGTCCTTAAAAACTTGTGCGTGCAGTGCTAGGTTTAGGGTGTGTAAATAACATTGGAGTAGAGTTGGTGTTGGTGGTTTGAATGAATCAGAACTTAGACATCCACCGTCTGCTACTCGTGGTTGTGGGATCACATGGACGTCGTCTGTTGCGGCGGTTGCTACTATGGCATCGGCGATCATGAAGAATCCCACTAACAATATTGGTATGGCGGTGGCGATGACCAAGAAGATAATTAACCACACGACACGCCATTGATGCCGAAGCCGATCCCGACCCATGGATTGATTCATTGATAGGAAGGAAAACAGAAAGAAAGTGAATCAATCAATCGAAAAGATGAAGAAGACAGATTGGATTCTGATAATACAAATAACATTTCTTAGCGGAATATAAAATGATTGCCCAGCCCAACTTTCAATTTGCATGGACTTAACTAATATTAAAAAACAAATAACATTTCTTTTTTGGTTTTACTTTTCCTACTTTATCATTTACTCGTGCGCCTTATTTTTTATTTTTTTTTTGAAAATACTCTTTGTTCATATAGTAAAATTCTAAACATATTATTAGGTATTTTTGGATTTTACAATCCGAAATAATATGAACTACATTTTCTGTGTTGTCTTTGATGTCAAAAGTTTATGATGATCGTCGTAAAATCCCCGCATAAATGGAACGTGTAGGTATGATTTGATATTGTAATTTACTGTACGCATCATTGTTGCTCAATAACTAAAACCAACAAATTGTAAATAATAAAGTAGATTCTTCCAATGAGGACATTGTTGCTCATTGATGCTAGATTCTTTCAATGAGGACTTTGTTGCTAAATACAAATTAATAAGCAATAGTTTAAGGACATAATAAGAAACTTAATATAAAAGTACTAAACCTCGAGACTGGGAAAATAAGAGTAACTATCAGTAATGCCACAATTACCTACTGGTCCATTTCCCCTTAGCAGTTTCGCATAGCCTAAGTCCCCCCATCCTTCACCCCAAGAATTTTTTATTATCCAATATTTCCTCCCATCGCTATTTACCCCGTAACCCACTATAGCAACACTATGGTTCGTTTTGTTTCCACATGATCCTTCAAAAATCCCAAATTTGAAAAGTCCTTACCAGCAGCGACTCTAGCTGCTACTGGTTGGCGGGCCACAACTTGTAGTAGCTTATATTGAATCAAACCCATCAAATCCTGCTGATGGTATAATATCATTACGACATTGTTCCTGAAATGCTTTATACGGATAATCAACTTCGCTTGGAACACCGCCAGAGTGTTGCATTGTTTCAAAATAAATAGCAGTAAGAATAGAGCCATTATTACACCCGTTGCTTCGCAGATCACAGTCTATGACGTGTTGAGCTGAAAGCGAGATCAAATTTCCCGTTCTAATCTGCCACAAGCCAAAGGGATGATCAAATTTCCCGTTCTAATCTGCCGTGCTTCGGAATTGATTTTGTGTTATTGAAAGTTGAGAAAGTTTTCAGTAACTATAATTTGGATGATAAATGATGAAACATTTGGTTTTTTAGGCTTTGCAGGGGAACAATACATTTGTTCTTTACTTGATTTGTATTTGAATTGGGGTGTGCCAGCTGAGGCAATGAAAGTCAGTCACTTGGATGAGTGAAACGTATGGTAGAGGAGTACCGGAAGCCGGTGGTCCGTCTTGGTGGCGTGACACTGACGATTTCTCAGGTGGCTGCCATTGCTGCACATGACCATGGTGTGCAGATGGAGCTGTCAGAATCTGCTAGGGCTGGAGTTAAGGCCAGCAGTGACTGGGTGATGGAGAGCATGAACAAAGGCACAGACAGTTATGGTGTCACCACCGAGTTCGGCGCCACCTCACACTGCCGTACCAAACAAGGTGGTGCTTTGCAGAAAGAACTCATGAGGTATTATTCTTCAATTGCACATCTAATAGCTATGTCCTTATAAGTAATTTTTTCATGGATTTCATATAATAAAATGTATTGTTCAGCTGATTTAAAGTTTTAATTATAATAATCACTTAAAAAAAATAAAAATACGCATCAGCTCCATTAAAAGATAGTATATATCCATGAAATGATGCAAAGCTTTTTTGGTAGAACTCAACATTTTAATATTTCCAGAAATCTAAAACTTTTACCTATTATCACTATACGCACCGTCTGGAACTTCCTTGCGACTGCAACTGCAGGTGACAAAATGCAAATAAAAAGATAAATGCTTAAGACTTGCATAGGTGTTTTTTTTTTTTAATAATATAATAGTGTCACTTTCTATAACATTTCAAAAATCATTTTTTGGTTCAGCAGGGATGACAACATTGACGCTTGAGCAGGGATGGTAACCTTTCTGCATTGAAAATGAGTTTCAATCCGGTGACACAATACGATTCAAGCTTTTCTATGGACCTTTCAGCCACTACATTCACGTTTTCAAAATCAATGATTAAGTCATGATGTTGTGAATGCTTATGTTTTGTTATAACTAGGAACCCTGTAGTATGTTTGCTTGCTTTTCGCATTAATGAACAATGCTTCTATTTTGTTAATTCCCTTAACTTGCTCATCTTTGAGCAATGCTTTTGTTCTGCTATGCTATTTCCCTTAATTGGTTTAGTAATGCTATTCTACTTGCTATTCTCTCCTTCTTGGTTTATAAGCCTGTGAATTTGACAGTTTACCGTTTTAGTAGCAAGTCAAATTCAAATATAATAAGTTTCAGCAATAAACAATTTATTCTAAATATAACTCATTCAAACATATAACAAAGAATTTCAAAAACGCAATATTCAACTCGTGCGAAGCATGAGTTTGTAACTAGTTTTCGTTGATAAGGATACTTGGCCTCCGTAGTAAGATCTTTATTCCCCTTGAGGCATATACAAATGTCGTGCTCGCTAGACCACCTTTACACCCATGGCTTTGGGTGTCACAATCTATGAACGTTTGTGGAGATAATTGCTTCAGTTGACCACCATTTATATAGTTAACACTTTCAATATCTTTCATTGGTTTACCTAAAAAAATTGATAGGAAGGTGGTTCTTATTGCATCAAATAAATTCAACGTAAGATAAAAGCACTTGAATATCATAAACCTTTTTTTAGTAATGTAAATTAAACCTTATCTACATGTGTGACATTTCCTCAAAACATCTGTGAAGAGAGATGCTTTGGTTAGTGGCACTTTAAACATGGAACATGAGTAAAATGTTGAATTTTCAAGGTCCAGTGCTTTTGACTAGTTTTGACAGTCTAACTATCAACGTGAACTTTAGTGGACTCAAAAAGATTCGCCTACCTCGTATTTATCTATCTTTGATTCAACTAACCCTCATTCGTTTAAACCTTAACCTGGATGCTTTACGTTTTCGAGCTCTTCTCATTATCTTTCGCCTCTTTGTGCTGACTTTAGTGGTGGAAATGTCTCCCCTAATATTGGTGACACCAACACCACAAAGGTGAGGAGCCAAATTCTATCGATAGTTCAAAAGAGGATTGATTTTTTTTCTTTCTTTCTTGGGATGACTGCATTTTAAAGATCTAAAGTTTATTTAAAGAACACTTTTTCAAATGGTGATTTTTTTAAAGCTTATTTAAAGAACACTTTTTCAAATGGTATTTTTTATTTTTATTTTTTTTATATAGATGAATTATATGATGGAATTTTTGACTATATTATATCTCTTGATTTGTTAGTGAATAGGAAGCAATTGTATATTGTAAAAAAAAACTACTACACCATCTATCTTTTTTCGTTGACCACCCATATAGTATATGCAAAGCATAAATAAATAAATAAACAAGAAACACAAAAATAAATAAAAGCAATTAATTATTTATTTTTCCATAACAAAGCAAAACCAATGAATCATTGTTTTGAGTTTATTTTGTAGATCAGGAACACGATCTTCTTTCATTGAAAATATTCTTCGTCGTCGTCATCGTCGACACATGATACAAACGACTCTTCTTGAGTTTGATCAGAAAATTGATTTATGCCAATTGTGTGACTGTGATTACCTGTGAAATTCAATTGAGAGAAAGAGAAAGATATTTAAAATACTACATAGAATTATTGAATTGAAAATGAAAACTGGATGGTTAAAAAATTACCTTTGTTAAACTCCTCAACATGTTCCAATTTCTTCTTGAATATTTCTCGACGTTTCTTCATCTCATCGCTGCTTGAATATGTCCGATTATACTTGAGCATCCAATCATGAAACAACTTATCAACGGATTCTTCTGAAAGTGTTTTTGTTGGAGACTCATCAACAGATGAACAAGCATATGCCAAAAAGAAGATCATCATGAAAACAACTGTAATGAACTTCATTTTTTCTTTACCAGGTAGATAGATAGTTTATGAGCATCTGCTGCAAACAAGCACACTCTATGTATACTAATCAGAATATGGGATTGGGACCCGGCCCAACCCACTACTTAATTTTTTCAATTTTTGGTTTTACTTTTACATGACCAAATTTAACGTAAAAGAGAAAGAAAAAAAAAAAACAATTTAATAATTTTTTTAGGGTTAATTATATTTTAGGTTCCTATAAATAGGTGTGTTTCCAACATTAGTCCCTACTTAAATTTTATTAAATTTTTGGTCCCCAACGTTTTTTTCCGTTAGCAAAATAGGTCATCGTTGTTAATTGTTGTTGATTGAGCAAACGGTGAAGCACACGTGGATGTCACATCTGACTTTTTTTGTTCGGTTGACTTTGCTTTTAGTCCCTATAAAACTGACGCATTTTAAGTTTAGTCCGTACTTAATTTTAATAGTTATTTTAATCCTTACAAAAATACTATGCATTCAGTATTAGTCCCTGCTCAATTCAAATTTGGCAGCTGTTGTTAGATGTGATCCTATATGAATGAAGGAAGTAGTTGAAAATTATAGGTTGTTTCAATTTGAAGTATGCTGACGTTTTTATATCATTCATTTATTTCATTCATTTTTTAAATTTATTTTTAAATTTTTCATATCTAAGTTGCAGATCTTCAAACCAACAACGATGGTTTGAATAATTTGTGTTTATTCGAGATTCATATGCTTCTTCAACTAAAGGGAAGGTCACTTCATGAATTCAATTATATGTCATTATCAAACATTGATGACACATGCCGACCTTCACGAACAAATTTATTGT
The DNA here is from genome assembly GCA_958299785.1 of Medicago lupulina. Taxonomy (NCBI): domain Eukaryota; kingdom Viridiplantae; phylum Streptophyta; class Magnoliopsida; order Fabales; family Fabaceae; genus Medicago; species Medicago lupulina. Next base: position 71,090,398 of record OY283141.1, on the reverse strand, counting down.
TGACGCGCTAAATTATGAAAGGGTTTAACTGATAAAAGCATATGTTGATATATTATTGATGTTCACCAATGAACAAAGGATTGTATATGATTACACCATATAGTATGTTCTTTCCGGTAATAGTGGTTTGAATGTTTTAAATGTATGCGGTTACAATCCTTGTTGAGATTATCGACTTATCAATGTTAACTAAGAAAAAATTGTCAAAAAACGTTAACCATGAAAAAGGATAGTTCTAGGGAATAATACTTTGTCAAGTAAAATTATTAATTTGGGATGAGACACCAGTGATGTACTGATAATTTTTGAAGCAGTTGGTCGATCAAAGCCTGTCATCATCATAAATATAGATCCTCACAATAACTATATATTGAATCATTACAAAGGATCAAGAGAAGATATATATAGTTGTTTCTTCAATCAATTCACTCATTCTATTGGAAAATTGTTTTGTGTTGATGCTAACTTTGAATATGAAATTTGCGGCATCTTTCTTACCAACAAAGCAAGAGAAAATTGCAAATTTTGACAAATGAATACTTTCTAAAGAAACCCACTTCCGCCCACCTTTTCTGTCGGTATCACACCAAACTGAAAAGAAGCTAAAGAAAATGTCTTTGGAGGGGGGAAACACACAAGTATTGACACACTAATTCAAACGCTTTGATAAAAGGATAAGAGTTCAGATGTAGCTGTGACGGGCATAACGCCAACCTTTGAAACAAACTGATTTGAATGGGCGAGAACGGCAGTCGAAACCCTATCTCTTTGAAAACTGTCTCAAACATGGGAATACGGTCAACAATATACTTTGAGCATATCCGGTCTGAAGTGTTCGGGAAACTCACTTCCCAATCTTCTTTCCTTCCCACGGAAAGGTGCGGGATTTCCGCCGCACCATCGAAGGAAAACAAGGATATCACGTCCAAAGGCTCTTTCCAAACCCAGGAAATGTCGTGCAGAACGGCCTCATTCTTATTAGTTTTACCTATCATGAACCAAACCTGAAAGGAAAGCACGGAAAGGGTGAACCCAAAGTGATCAGACACCACTTTCCCTTTGCACATCAGATTTTTCATGACAACAGGAAACCCTAGACCCTAAAATCGGGAAGATGAAGAGGATCATGACAAACCACCACTTAACGGCGACGAATCAAAACCCTAAAGAGGATAAAACTTGTCACCAGTGATATCTCCCCTTCAAAAAACTCAAAAGCACAACTTTCAACAGAGTCCTAAGTTATAATACTCCTCGGATGCAGTGGAAACCACCAAACGACGGTGGAAACCACCGTAACAGAGTAACCCTAGGACATACATGCAAGATTACAGTTTTTAAAGCAAAAACCACAGTGATCAAATTTTAAAAACAGAAGGGAAATGAAGGTAGTGATGAACATGTGGTAGTAGTGAAAAACTGAAAGTGTTGATGAAGAGTTGAAGGACCAAACTGCACTGACAATCTCAGGAAACTCTAGAAACTTTGGAGTTGCTAAAAAACGAAGAAATGTAAAGAGTTCCAAACATACGTTTGAACTTATTTATACTCTCTTCGCAACCCTCTAGAAACACGCGAGCTTGATCCAGTGCATTCCTTCACATAAGACTCCTCATTAATGAAACGAAGCAACGATCCAGATCATTTCAACTAACACATCCAACGGTTCTCATCTAATTCATTTGATTCCCAAATGTCAGGATTAAACTAACGGTTCTGATAATGTCTTGGAAACACAAACCGGGACGCCATCAAAAGGTGTTAGGTAATCGAGTACTATCATAGCCTTTACACGTGGCAGCAAGAAACCAAAGGTCATGTCCCCTCAGTCTCACCCTTGAAAACAAGAGCATTAATTACTGAGTGACAAATGACCAACTCTCTGACGAGGGAATCTTTCTCACTTCTGAATCACCTGAGCGGGCATAGACGAGCTGAACATTTGCTCGTTTGATGACGATTGAAACGCCAAATGGTGAACACATGAAAAAGGTTAGCGGACGCAAGTCATGCGCACGGCCACGCTATCTATATCATCAACATAGCCACCAAGATATCGAGTCCTGAGCAAAGCTCGTCTGTGCAAGCCAACTTGGATCGCTCCCGGTAGAATTTATGTGGCATTCCTCCGAAAGCTGTCTGTTTTCCCTGCGATCACACCATTTCAATAAATCTCACCAAGCGAGCATACCATCATACTACCCTCTTTGGGATAACATTCCGACACTTCATGAGACCTCTACGAGCAGTTCCTCCGCTCGATCTTAAGTCATCACTCTTTATCAAGAGCCTCGACTTGGGGGCTACTGTTTTGGACTAGTCAAAGACCTAGGGCCAATTTCTTGAGCCTAATAACAAATCAAGCCCAAATGCTACATTTGACAAATTACTCGTAACATATCCCCCTATCCGTGTTGGGGTGCCCGGAGCATTGAGACCTGTTCAAATGAACGATAACGTTTATTTACCCACGTTCCCGCGACTATCTCACTGATAGTTACACTTCTCCTGATTTCGTAACTGCTGGATACACGTGTGTCTTACAACGGCTCTGCATTCACCCACCTCTATAAATAGGAGGCTCCTTGCAGCCTCCAAGCTAGAATCTCTTTTCACTCTGAAACCCCCCATTCTGAACCTCTACTGACTTGAGTGTCGAAGTGTCTGTAAATACACACCCACATTCGGCCCAACGCTCACTGAAGTACATTCACCACCGTGAACCACCACATTAAACAAAGCTCTGGCAACCACCTTCTGATCAGGTACGATAAAAAAAACAAATATAATAAAAATATATTTTTTTTGACAAGATAGGAAAAGTATCTTAAAATGTATATTGTCAAACTCTTAAAAATGTAAAAAAATATACTATTATTATTATTATTATTATTATTATTATTATTATTATTATTATTATTATTATTATTATTATAACGCGATACACATCATTTGATACACTGAGGGAGTATACAAATCAAATTATATCAAATTAATAGCTATGGTGTTATTTTGTAAAAAAAATAGCTATGGTATTATATTTTTTATAAAGCATAGGGTATTATATTATAATGGAGTTGTTATTAACAACAACAAAAAATTAAATGGAGCGGTGATATCATTTCTTTTTTTTTTTTCTTAAGTTTTAGCACATCATTATACACTCTTATTAATTAATTTTTTTTGTAGGGATATTAATTAAAAATGTTGAGCCATAGTGGTTTTGAAAATGACGGCTGAAGTTGATAGAATGTAAAATAGGAGGGCTTTTACTAACCTTTTCCAATTTTTAAGAGATCTCTAATCCTTGGTAAAAGGTACATTCTCAATTTTACTTAAAATATCTAGGCACTCATGCTGGGCCAGGAGATGTCCTTTTAAGGTATTGTTCGTTTTAGATGTAAGTTCTGAAACAAAAAAATCAGTAATCTATTTTTGTATAGTCCTTGAATCATCATTCATCTCTTGGAAGTCTAAGAAGCACATCATTTTATAACATTCATCATTAGATTAAATATAGGGCCCTTTCCTCAACCACTTGTGAACTGCAGGGGCTATTCTTGTTACATGATTTTCACATCCCTTTCTCTACTATGACATCCTTATATTGTGACAATCAATCCGTTAGGTACATTGCTTCGAATCCCTTTCATCATTATTGATTGTCATATAGTGCTTGAAAAACTTCAAACTCGTCTCTTCAAACTTCTTATGATCTTATCTTTGGGTCCTTATAGTTTGCACCACTTGAATTATAGGTCCAAGTTGGACCACTTTTTTCTATCATTGGATTAAACCATCCACCAAATCTTATCATGGTTCACTCACACCAAATCTAATTCATAAACTTTATCTCTCTCATCGTACTCTCTACTCCTCTCTTTATGAGAATATGAGGCCATAGAAATAAGAAGAGCTTCATCTATCCCTGCCATGGATCCATGAAACCTTCTCAATGTCTCTCAAATATTGTCTACAGTGTTCTGTCAAAAAAAGTTTCTACACTAAATTAAGACATGACCATAAGAACAAATAATGGTTTGATTTCTTGTTAATTGAACCCATTTAAATTAGTAGGCTTAAATATTGCATCTGTCTCTGCAAAAAATTGTGTCTTTTAAAAATACCCCTAGACCCATTTAAGCCAAGCCATGTCACCAAAATGACTATGTGGCGCACGCTGACTGTGCAGTTGTGCTCACGTAGCATATGACGTGGCATTTTAAAATTAAAAAACTGATTTTAAATTTTTGAAAAATCTTTTATATTTTAAAAAATAAAAACAATAATTTAAAATAACAAAAACATATTTTAATTAAATTAAAAATATGGAAATTAATTTTCCAAAATTTTAAAAAATCAAAAAATACTTTTTGAAATAAAATTTTTCCAACAATTTTAAATGTTAATTTTCGAATTTATATTTTGTAAATTACGAAAATTAATTTATATTTTTAATTTAAAAAGACAAATAAAAAAATTCATTTTTTTTCTAATTTTTGGAAAATATATTTTCTTTTCGATTTTTTTAATTCTGAATTTTTTTCCAGATTTTTGAAAATGTATTTTTAATTTTGTTAAAAAATTAATGAATTCTTTTTAATTTTGAAAGAAAAATCTGAAGATAAATTTTTTAAAAAATGTTATTTAAATTTTTGTTTTTTTTAATTTTCGAAAAAAATAAAAAAAAACTTTTATTTTAATTTCGAATTTGTTTTTATAATTTTCGGAAAATGTTTTCTAATTTTTTTCCTTTTTAATTTGGAAAATTTAAATCCATATTTTTTTATTAAAAAAATAAGCTGATTCTTTTTATTAATTTTAATTTTTTTTCTAATTTTTTATTTCAAAAATTAATTTCCAAATATTTTAAATTGTTTTCACATTTGTAAATTAATTTAAATGCCACGTCAGATGCCACCCTGACACAACTGCACAGCCAGCGTACGCCACATAGGCATCTTGGTGACATGGCTTGGCTTAAATGGGCCCAAGGGTATTTTTAAAAGACATAATTTTTTCCAGGGACTGATTTCTGAAGAAAAAAAATTACAAGGACCAAAACTTAAACGGGTCATATATACAGGGACGGGTGCAATATTTAAGCCAAATTTGTATTGAACATATGATTGTTTGAATTTTCTAATTGTAATAATTTTCTCAAGGGAAAATTATAATTGGGTTTAATTAATAACAATAAAAATTGAAACCCTTTCATCCCCTTCATACTCGTAATTCTTGTCATCTTGGAATTTGAAACTTTCAAAGAAGCTATAAATATCATCAATGGAAGAAACATATTCACCTTCAGCTATGAATGAAATTTTGATGTATGTGAATAAAGGAGGAAGAAGAGAGGGAAACTTTTGTTGTGCATGAATTTTATTTATTCAATTCTAGCCCGTCTTTGCTTTTTTAGAGAGAGGAAGTGCAATTACATTTGGTGCAGGTTAACCATGATAAGATTTGGTGGAATGGTTTAATCTAATGGTAGAAAAAAGTGGTCTAAGTTGGACCTATAGTTCAAGTGGTGCAAACTAAAATGACCCCTTATCTTTTCCTCCAACATGTTGGCCAACTTTTTCACCAAGCCACTAGAAGGAGGAGCTTTCAGAAATCTTCTCACCAAGCTAAGTGATTTTAATACACACTCAATAGCTTGAGCGCACTCTAATTTAACCAAACACTATTAATTTAATCAGCTAGCTTAAAATCTACGTATTCATGTAAGTTAATCCGTTGTTAAGACAAAATTAATTCTAACCAAACATATCAAAATCAGTTCTACAAATCTAGAGTCAATTTTGCCTCCTTGAAAAGTGAAACCAAACTACACTAATAACATTGAATATTAAATTTGAAAGGTCAATGAATAGAAAAATAAAATTTTTTAGGAAGCCCAGAAATTGTTTGAGAAAAATTTGAGGTAATAAGAAACAATCTTGTAATGGATAAAGGGTTGCTTTAAAACTTAATGATTTTGTCTCTATAACTCTATTCCGATACACCAAAAAAGTCCTCTATTATTTGAGAATCGAAACTAAGGACGATTAACAAACACGTACTCTCCTCATCCCACCGAAATGTCTTTGAACTAAGTACAAAACCGTGAGGACTCCCACAAGATTCAAAACAGATAATACTTCAGAAATGTGGTGCATTCGACTTGAGGTCGGAATATGGGCACTGTCTGTAAGAACGAGGGTCTAAGCCACATATGAGCGCTAACAAACTCTTTAGTCCCTAAGCCTCGAGTGACAACTATTCCATTACACCAAAAAGTGACACATAACTTCCAAATTTAGGCTTAGGGTGGTTAATAACCACCTACGAGGCGCCTTTTAACTAAGGACAAAACAATGAGAGTTTATGCCAGACGCTTTACCCGAAGCAGATAATAAAGAAGTTGCAGCGGGCTTGAAGTCGGGGCAAACTCTAACTTCAAGTAGGCAATCAACTGTTTCTTCCCCTAATATGACTAGTAACCCCCCTGCTGCATCCGTAGATTATATTTACTGCAAACATTCAGTTACTTGAAAATGAGATTTTACAATCGGAAGGATTGAAAAATTTGGTTTCTACTGATACAAAGAAGTTAATAAGTTTTGTTGAGGGTGATAAAAGGTTCTCCATTGTTCATAGCATCATAAGCTTGTTTTTCAAAATCCTAAGGATGTATATTTTATTGGAAAATGCTACTTCTCTAGAAAAATATCTTCAAGAATTTTTCAAGACACTGTTGGCAAGTTTTAATTGCTTGATTTATTTGTTTACTTTCTATTTTTTAGCCACATCTTCTTGAATTGTGGCAAATAGTGCATTGTGATTGGCTACTCTTTATTCTTGAAGAATTCTTGATGTTATTTTTCTAGAGATATAACATTGCTCTATTTTATTTTCTCGTATGGTCATTATCTTTGACTTTTTGGTTAAATTTGCAGGGAAGAATTTAATGTTTTCTCCCGAGAAGTAGCTAGATTTGGAAATATTTGTAAAGATCCCCAGTGGCATAACCTTGATCGATATTTCTCACGGTGAGTTTGGTTCTAGCATAGGACCAGGGCCGTCTTAATAGATTCATAGGCCCCGTTTTAGTTTTATAAGGGATGAAAAAAATTGAAATTATGGAACCCAAAAAAATAAATAAGTCATTTTAAAAAAAAAATATTAAAAATTAATCTTTGGAGGGATTTGAGCACATGACATTTCACTCAACAAAAGCTACCCACACCAATGAAGCACACTGAGCAAATTGATATTATTTGCTTATAATAGATATATAGCCATTATTTAGTGTCTTAAATTTTAAAAAATATATTTTGGGCCCAAAAAATTGGAGGCCCAATGCCGTAGCCCAGCCTCGACAGCCTATGGGCCGGCCCTGCATAGGACAAGACTATATTGTATATCATTCTGAAAGAAATAAAAAAATTATCATAAACATTTCGGATCATATTTTTATATCACATAAACAATTTCAGATTAGATTTCGATGCCTTGAGCAACAAACAACCTAGGGTAGAGGCAGAAAAGACGGTGCAGAACTGGTCCTCTCTAGCTCAGAGTACTGCTGTGGTTTATCTCCTTGGTTAATTGATTCTAAGGAAAGAGCAAAAACATTATGTCAATATTTTAGTTATCTACATATCTTCAAAAACAAATTTATTCATATTTGGCAAGAGTTTTTATGCTATTATCAATGTTGTTTAGATTACTAATGTTTCATACTTCTGATGGGGTTAATTTTTTTTTTTTTTTTCTGTTAATTTTTTTAGTTTCTTCTTTAAATAAGTATTGTTATTTTCTCCATGTAGGAATTATACCATGAGTTGAATGCATTGGACCTTTTCCAACAAGATTATAACCAAAAGGTTAAGGAGTTGGAGTCCTTAAATCTTCATCTCAATGGTTAGAAACTTTCTATAAAATAGGTTCACATAAAAAAAGTTGTAACTCTCAATATCAATTATTAATGTAGTCTTTTAGAATTTTCTAAAAAAAAAAGAAGATGTATGATTTGTTTATATTAATATTATTTAATATATTATTTGCACATGAAATTTGACTTGTCCTCCAAAAAATGAAACTTGATTTATTGGCTATTAATTTTTTTTTTCAAGTAATAATCTATATAAGCTAGAAAAATAGAAGAATTTGACGTGTAACCTATATAATCCTCCTATATTATTATTGTTTGGTTTAAGTTGCAAAAGGGAAAATACACTAGTTGCAAAATTTTAAAAAGTTTTTTGCTTACCTTAATTTGTGGTGCAATTAATATTTATTCTAGTGCTACTTAACAAAAATATCAAATTAATCACATATTGATTGAATTGAGTTATGAATTCAACATAACGATTCTTTTAAAGTAAAGGGTAAAAATGGAAGAAAGAAAATTATAACTCATTATGTTCCATCAATTTTCTAAACAATGGAGTGAAAAATTAGATTCATTTCATCGTTTGATATCCAAACAATGAAATGAAATCTTTGTTCCACTCTGTTTCGTTCCGCTCCGTTAGTTTTATGTTATCCAAACAGAGCCTAACTAAAAAAACGTCAAGATGTTAATGATTTTTCTCGATCACTTTGAGCTTCAACTGTGACTATTGAAGGGTGCATAATAGAGGCACCATTAACATCACGGAAGTGATGCTTTGAAACACGAGTAACTCAACAACGATCCTTCATCATTCATCCCTTTGTTTGCTTCATGTTTTTTCTTTTCTTCCTGACTTTGGTTTTTTCCAATTTCACATTTACAAAATGTCTCAACAAAGATTAAATGAATTGTCTTTATTATCGATTGAAAAATAAATGCTAAATGAATTGATTATGATAATTTAATAAATCATTTTACATCTCAAAAGGCACAAAAAATAAATTTAAACAAAATAAGAACATAATATTATTAATATTATTTTTTCTAAGTAAAAAAAACCTCATTTTAGAGTTTGCTTTATGCCTCATCTAGTGTTCGGTTGGCCCTGGTTAGGCTGAAAAGGTGCGCATCTACAAGTAACTTAAGTCTTGGTTAAGTTTTTATTTTTAATTTTATGGGCATGCTTCTAGGGCAGATCCCACTTACTGAGATAAGGTTTGGTTGTTGTTGGCCATGCTTCTATGCGTAGACGTTTGTTGTTCATAAAGTAGACATGTATCAGTCCACAGTCCACCAAGCGTCAAGCCTGTCAAAGAGTAGACGTTTGTTCTTCTTATGGTCGACATGTATTAGTCCACAGTTCACCAAACGTCAAGCCTGTCAAGAAGTAGACATTTGTTCTTGATAAAGTAGATCAGTATCAGCCCACCAAGCGTCAAACCTGTCAAGGAATAGACATTTGTTCTTCATATGGTCAACATGTATCAGTCCACAGTTCACCAAGCGTCAAGCCTGTCAAGGAATAGACATTTGTTCTTCACAAAGTCGGCCTATTCTAGTCCATATAAAGCAGTGTGTTTAAGTAACCAATCTAATTCCATTGCCCGCTTGGCCTTTACCGTCACCATGGCTAGATCCACCACTCTTTTCACCTTCTCCATGATATCATAGCGTAAAACCTTGATAAATTTTTAATGTCCCAAACATGAACTTTGCTTATGTAAGTTGAGTACACCTGTGATGTAATATTTTTACATGTCATTTACCTAACTATACGTGAGTATAATAGGATCGTATCCACAGAGAGTTGTGTATATCATAAGCATTTAAACGCCATTTATCATGTTAAGGGTTTGGGTATAATTTGTTTGTTTGTGTAAAACTATTTTCTATTCGACATAAAAGTAAAATGAGAGGAGATAGGGCTATTTCGCTTGTGGTTAGAAACATCAACCAAGCGTAACAGCTGCAATCTCTCGATCGATTAACGGATTCTAGCTTTTTAAACGATATTATCACAATCACTCGACAATATCATTCGTGTCCAAATGACATCGTTATTTCTAAGGGATCGTTTAAACATCGATTTCCCAAACATTTAAACGATCACAAATTCGATTGGATAGTTTAATCGACGATTTCCCAATCGATTAAATTACCCAAAAGCATTAAGTTCTTGATTAAAAGTGATTATCAAATATTAACATCCATGTCTAGAGTGATAACTTAAGATAGATTGTTATTCTATTTCTAGATTCAAAAGTATGTGTCCATATCATTTTGAATCTCAATAAAACATTAAATGCAAGAATAACAACAATATTGAATAAATAAGCTAGAACCATATATTAAAAGATCAAGAAATTACATAATAGCTTGTTTGAATACCTCAAAACCACAAGGGTAGATGTAGCTACATATGTCTATGATAGCTTTGCAAAGGATGAAGAAAAGATGAAGATTCCATGCCTAGATCAAGATGTCTCATTAAATCTAGGGTTGAATCTACTCTTAACTACCTTGCTTTGTGTTTCTCTCTCTAGAAATGCCCTATTTCTCTCTCTAAAAACCAGAAAATGTAAAGAAAACCATGAAAGTCCCTTTGGAAAGAGAGGAGAAAGCTATTTATATGGGGCATAATTCGTGCTGCACGCTTAAGCGTGCATTGGTCGCTTAAGCGTGCCACCAAAATATCCACTTGAGAGCTGCCACATGTGCCTTATCCAACTGCAGCTAACGAACTTCGCTTGAGTGTGTGGACAGCGAGCAAGAAGCGTGCAAAAAGGGATGCTCTCTGGAACTATCACGCTTAAGCGAGCTGAGGTCGCTTAAGCGTGCAGCTTGAACTTTGGGGAAGCGTCCCAAAAGCGTCCTGATAGCGTGCAGAAAGGTTGCTCTCTGGAACTTGCACGCTTAAGCGAGCTGCCTTCGCTTAAGCGTGCTGCTTGAACCATTGAAGCGTGCTGGAAGCGTACCAATAGCGTGCAAACCAGTTCCTTACTGGAACTTGCACGCTTAAGCGAGCGGTGGTCGCTTAAGCGTGCTGGACTTTGTTCGGTGGCTTCTTTCTTGGTCCTTGCTTGTCATTTCCTGCATAAATTGGGTAGGATCAGGCATGTAAAGCATGAATGGTAAAATTACAATAAATGATTGCTTTTCCTTAGATAACTTGCAGAACAAGTCACTAAAATGCCTATTTTAACACATGAAATATGTTACTTTTGAGCACTTATCAACCTGCTTTGCTCATACACACTTAAACTCGTCCCAAATAAATCATGTGATAACTAAAGTTCACAACAAATATGAAATCGCATCTCTACTATATTGAGTTTGATATTTTATCTTCATGTCCAGCTCGGCAGCCCTGCACTTCCTCATTGTTTAGCACCTCAGCAGTAGGCATGGCAACAAAACCCATATTCGTGGTTATCCACTCGAATCAAATCCAATTTGATGGGTTTTCCCCATTTTGACTGGGTTTGAGTATGGGTTTGAGTTTTCTCCGATTTCAAAACACGGGTATGGGACAGGTAACGGGTATATAGGTACCCACCTTGAACCCATACCCAAATCCGTCCCAAATGCAAAAAATTACTTTTATGTTGATATGCGATGTTATTTGTTTGATAATTGTCGTGTTATAAAAACTACTATTGATATTTAAAGGAGAAACTAAATCAATCGGTCTAACAAATGTTTAAGTGAGCATATTACTGGATAATGCATTACAACATTTCTCCAAAGGTTGCAAAAAAACTTCTATTTTTATTAAAAAAAATATTGAATACGGGGACGAGGATGGGACAAGGATACCCGAACCCGTCGAGGATGGGGATGGGGTTCACTTTCTCATCCACGTTGGGTATGGGTAGGGTAACAGATAAGTAAATGAGAATCGGATATGGGGACGAGGAATGTTAAACCTGTCCCCACCCCGCCCCATTGCTATGCCTACTCAGCAGCTATGCACTTCTCATTTGCTAGACAACTCGACACTCTTCATCTACTCGACAGTTATACACCTCGACACTCTTTTGTCATTGCACTCTCCCAAGTAACACAATTGTTTCCAAGCATATCGAGAAACTCCTTTTCCTCAAATGGTAATAAGCGTAGACGATTGCTCTTTAGACAACTAACAATTGCTCACAAATACCTCTTGAACGACACTTAATTACCATTTACTTGATTATTGATATCAACGTTAACTTAATATCAAGAAAAATTCAAACACATAATATGAAGAAAAAATAGTCATAGTTTGTTGTGTTTGATTTGGATTTCTTAAAATGCCAACTAAGGGTAGCACTTGAGTGACATAGAATTGAGTGACATTGATGCTATCCAAGTTATATATAGTGACCTCAAAGTGGAAATTTGACTGACTATTACAAAGTCATTAAAAATTCAGAGTGACATCATTTTGTCGATATCCATTTTTTAGATTGTTTAAGAAAATTAATCTCGGATTTGAATTGTCTCTATTGAAAATCCTTTGAAGTTCTCTCCATTTTTAATCTCCACCCTTAAAATACAACAACCACTTTTTTTTATAATTTAATTATCACTTTCTCTCCTAATGGTTGAGATTAATCTCTTACTTTTACGTGATAATTCAATTAATTGAAATGATGTAAGCAACAAATTGAGGTTATTTGGAATGGTCCACACAAAATCAAATATTTATCAGAGTATCAATTCAACTAGCCAAGAATGGTAGACATACTTTTTTCTCAAAAGGCTTATAACGGGAAACTATTTCTATTATAAATGTATTAATGTACCCACATGCAAGTGAGAGTGACTAGCTTCATATATATGTAAAGGTTATGCGTACAATAATTTTTTGGTTGACTATTGTGAAAAGGAATTTATAATGTATGAATAAATATTGATCATAATTAAAAAGAACTTATTTCTCATTTCTCATATTTTTTTTAAAAATAACTTTAACCATTCAAAATTTATAGCAAAATGTGAGTCATTTTAACCACTAATGAAAGAAAAATAAAAATCAAGAGTGCAACTAATTTCAGTATGATTTAGGTCTATAAAAGGGGTATTAATGTAATCTACATAAGCTAGAAAAATAGAAGAATTTTACGTGTAATCTATATAACCCTTCTATATTATTATTGGTTGGTTTAAGCTGCGAAAGGGAAAATACACTAGTTGCAAATTACGAAGAACCAAAATTTAAAAAAGTTTTGTGCTTACCTTAATTTGTGGTGCTATTAATATTTATTCTGGTGCTACTTATGACAAATATCAAAATAATCATAATTGAGTTATGAATTCAACATGGTGATTCTTTTAAAGTAAAGGGTAAAAATGGAAGGAAAAAAATATAACTCATTCCGTTCCGTCCATTTTCTAAACAATGGAGTGGGAAATTAGTTTTATTTCATCGTTTAATATCCAAACAATGGAATGAAATCTTTGTTTCACTCTGTTTCGTTCCGTTCCGTTAGTTTTATGTTTACAAATAGAGCCTAACTAAAAAAACTTTGAGATGTTAATGATGTTTCTGGATCACTTTGAGCTTCAACTATGATAATTGAAGGATGCATAATAGAGGCACCATTAACATCACGAAAGTGATGCTTTGAAACACGAGTAACTCAACAACGGCTCCTTCAACATTCATCCATTTGTTTGCTTCATGTTTTTTCTTTTCTTCCTAACTTTGGTTTTTTCAATTTCAAATTTACAATGTCTCAATAAAGATTAAATGAATAGTCTTTATTATCAATAGAAAATAAATGCTAAATGAATTGATTATGATTATTTAATAAATCATTTTATATCTCAAATGGCTCAAAAAATAAAATTTAAACAAAATAAGAACATAACATTATTAATATTTTTTTTAAAGTAAAAATTTTTAGAGTTCGCTTTAGGTCTCATTTAATGTTCGGCCGGCCCTGGTTAGGTTGAAAAGGTGCGCATCTACAAGTAACCTATGTCATGGTTAAGTTTTTATTTTTATTTCTATGAACATGTTTCTAGGTCCAATCTTACATAGTGGGATAAAATTTGATTGTTGTTGCCCATGCTTCTAAGTTTTATATGTAAACTACAATTTTCATGGCTTGTAAAATCTTATTTTCCCATATTTTTTGTGGACATCATCATATACATATATGTTAAAATTTGTGGACATGTCGGTTCATGGAAAAGCAACATTGAAAGATGATGACAAGCTACTGTCTATGGAGTTAAGGTGCCACAAATGTAAAAGTGCACATGCAAAACATATTAGTGGCTGTCAAGCACCCTTTCCTGCTTAGCTACTTGAAAACGGGCGTTTTGGTTGGGGCTTGCACCAAGTAAGTGCTAATCTATAAAAGGAAAAGAACAGATATATACTTAAACTACATACATCTTTTTTTAATTCAATAAATGAATTTTTTTTTATAAATGATGTAGGCGAAAAATTAAAAAAGAGACGCATGATGGAATTGGAAGCTTCGTGGCAAGAAGCATGACCCCTGTTGACTCAAATAGAGAGGAAACGACGACCGTAAATGTCGTTTAAAGAGTAAAACGACACTGTAAATAAAAGGAAACGACGACCGTTTAATGTCGTTGTCTTGGACTAAGCAAACGAAAGAGAAATAGAGAATATATGAGAAATCAAAAGTCGCCTTCTCAAATTACTAATTTCAGCAATAAACTTGTTCCCATGTAATATGCGTGTCAGCTAATTGTTGAATAAAATGTATTTTTTTTAATAAATAGTTAATTAAATTACTTAGAAAGTAATAGGATTATTTGTTTTAACTTTTTAGTATAAAAATTGCTTGCAACTTGAGTAGAAAATGCACACAGTTGTGATACTAATTGGTATATATCTTTATGTCTATTAAAAAAATATTAATATTGACGCTCTCACAACTTACAGAAAAACTTAGTCTTTTAAAATATAATGAATCCACATTCGAATTTTGATTGAAAGTAATGTTCACATTTAACGTTCGACAATATATCTAGTAAGATGAAACATAAATTAATGTATTTCTATAAGTGTATAAAATTAAAAAAACTTAATAGATACAACTACGTGAATGAGCGGTTGGTGCAAAGAATTAGACTCTCACAAAATCATAAACTAATGTTCAGTTGTATGTCGAAAGAAATATTGTGTTATATTCAACGGAGAAAAAGAAAAAGAGAAAACTACTCGATGAACACATATAAATTAGTTAAATGTTTTCAATCGATCGATCATTACGTAATCAAACACAATTTTTTCCTTTTCTTCTAATACTTTGATGTAAATTCAATTTAAAACTTAATTTTAGCCAAACTACTTGTTAATTAGGTACATATTTATTTTAATTTTATTAATTAAAAATTTAAAACAAATAATCCATCTTATACATTTGACAACTTGGTTGGGTAATGTTATTGAATCTTCTTTAGTTGGTAGATAAGAATTTACCATCTAAGAGATATGTATTTTAAGGTAAGCAGTATATAAATGGGTAATGTTAATGCATTGGTAATTCTACAAATTTGATGAAAAAGACGTGCAACTTATTCTTCAAATTTTAAAGTCATGGACCCACCCCCCCCCCCACCCCCCCCCCACCCCCCCCCCCCCCCCCCCCCCCCCATATTCTCTCATTTAAAATGCAACGTATACATTTTAATTTTATTAATTAAAAATTTAAAACAAATAATCCATCTTATACATTTTAGTTGGTAGATAAGAATTTACCATCTAAGAGATATGTATTAAGGTAAAAAAAATGTATATAAATAGGTAATGTTAATGCATTGATAATTCTTCAAATTTGATGAAAAAGAATATATACAAGTATTCACATGAAAAAGACGAGCCACATATACTCTCATTAGTGTATATATATAGGTGCAGCAGCTCTCATTTCTCTTCACATCCTCTACACTACCTATCAACTTGATTTAACAAAAAATGAAGCTTATTATGGTGATCATGATCTTCTTGGTCTTGGCATTTGTTTGTTCTTCCGAGTCTCCAACAAAAACAACACTCTCTTCTCAATCACAATCCTCTCCATCAAAACCATCCATCGATTTATTGTTTCAAGAATGGGTTTTGAAGTATAATAAGACGTACTCAACCAGTGACAATGAGATGATCAAAAGGAAAGAGATCTTCAAGAGGAATTATCTACACATTCAAAGGTTTAATAGTCAAGGTAACTTAAAAACTGTTCTACTTTTTTGTCAAATAAACAATAAATTTTATTCACTTATTTTATTAACATTTTTTGAGGAATTCACTTATTTTATTAACGTATTTTGTAACTTTTTTTTTTTGACAAAACTTATTTTGTAACTTGAAAACTGTTCTTAGTAACTTTTTTTTGGCATATGCTAAATGGCGTGATATGCTTTTCGTCGAATTGCACGAGCATTAAATTTTATTCACTTATTTTCCTTGGTTTTTGATTTTCATTGTGCTTATTGAGTTATATTAATTTTATTAGAGACTGGAAATATATTACATATATTACCATTTCTTTAATTTCATCACAAAAAGTTTTTTTTCCTCTAAAAAAAGTTATAATCATTTCTTTTAGATTACCATGTTATTTGTACGTAGTTTTCAGCGTTGTTTATTTATAGGACACATAAGAGAGATTCTTCCTTCTCAATCAAATTTTTTTTCTTACACAAAAAATAGTCTCAGGATATATTAATTAAATAAAATAAAAGATTAAATATGTTTTTGATCTTTATAGTTATTCAAACTTTTTGTTTGACTTCTTTAAAAAAAATCCGACTTTTAGTCCACCAAACTTTTGGTCTCCGTCTTTAAGTCAATTCATACTTAGTCTAATATAGAATTCTCTTATGTGGAAGTTTAATTTTTATAACAATGGATGAATTAAATATGAAATTTTAGGTTTTTTGGGAGAATTTTTTAAAATATTTTAAAAATTTGAAGGGTATACATGATCTAAAAGTAAAGATCAAAAGTGTGGACCAAAATTATTTGAAGGACTAAAAATCGATAAAAATATTAAGGGAACTAAAATGAAAAGGTTAGAGATTTATATGGACAAAAAAATATATTTAATCTTAAAATAAAAACACTATACAAGATTTTTTTTTTTTTTTAATATGTTCTTCCTAAAATATGTTATGAAAAGACAATTTATTTTTATGGTCCTACCAACATAAGTTAGCGTAAATGCTAGTAATGAGTTGGGAAATAAGCCATAAATAGACTTTGCCAAATCATTCGGATCCAACTAAGTAAGCATTCGCACATATTAACATTATTCTTATTTTGATTTTGATGACTTACACAGGTAACAACAGTTACAGATTAGGCATAAACAAATTTGCCGATTTGAACGAGGAGGATATGACTAGTTGCGAAGTAAATGTTCCGAGTGAAGTATTGGCATCAGAGAGCAGAATTTCATTCAATCAGTCTGATGAAGTATATATACCAGATTATCTTGACTGGAGAGAAGCCAATGCAATTACTCCGGTTCGAGACCAAGGAACATGTGGTTCCTGTTGGGCCATTGCTGCAACTGCGGCAATTGAAAGCGTTAACTTTATACGTGGTTTTGGTGAGTTGAAGCAGTTGTCTCCACAAACTTTCGTAGATTGCGATACCCACAGCAACGGGTGCAAAGGTGGATCAGTTAGCTCGGCATTTGTATATGCCTCCAGATGGAACAAAGGTCTTACCACGGAGGCCGAGTATCCTTATCAAGGAAAACAACAACCCTGTAATCTACCCATCAACAAAACTACCGTAGATATAGATGGCTATGCTGTTCTGTCTACCTATGAAAGTTCTGTGAGAGTAGCTGTAACACGCCGACCAGTAGTTGCTACAATTTACATTGGTAATGACTTTAAAGCTTACATAAATGGGATTTATCAAGGACCTTGTGGTGACATAGGGCATACTGTTTTAATAGTGGGATTTGGTGAAAGTGATGGAGTATTATATTGGTTGATAAAGAACTCCTGGGGTGAAAATTGGGGAGAAGCCGGCTATATGAGGCTGATAAGGGAACTTGGTACTATAGGCCATTGTGGCCTTCTTACTCGTCCCATCTTTCCCATCGCAGATATGATCTAGGTATAGGATTGAGATTCCTCAAATCCACTTTTATATTGTAGTAAATAAGGGAAGGGACCATGCTTGAACCATGTTGTTTGTTAAAATATAAAAGATATTTATATTTTAATTATGATTATCTTGTTTTTTGCGTGCGAGTATTCTACCAAAGTATATACTACTAGTTGCACACTACATCCATCCACATCATTAAAAAGAACAAACATCCAGCAGCAATACTCAGTGCTCTAGTATACTATCAATTGCATATAAAAAATGTTAGTATGAATATATAATTAATCAATATATGGACTGTTATACATATTGCATAATCGAATCAAATTTATCTATTATGAATTGGTATATCCTTTGAGGTGCTAAGTTAATCCTTGGCACCCTTTTAGATATCCAAACACATCAACTTAAACAAATTTAATGGACTCTTCTTTTTTCTAATGAATCATTAAGTGTAGACAATACAGCCTGACTTAATAGAAAAATATAGACAAATACATTACACATCAACTTAAACAGGACAGCCAGCAAAAAATTAAGACATAACATAACTGTCTCAGTACATCCCAGAAGAAACATAACTATTACCAGAACAAACATCATAGAGTCGAGAAAAATGTATATGTAGAGAGCCTAGGTCATGACTCACAAAATAGGCCATTACTAAGCAGTCCCACAAGGTAGCTCGACTACATGACTGCGTGTAAGAGTTTTTCAGTCTGATCTTTGGGAATCCCCATCACACTATCAGTAAATATATCACCACAGAAATCATCTACCATCTTTTGAAACTAGGAAGTAAAAATAATGAGAGCAATCTTATCCCACCACCAAGAAAGCAGCTAGAAATATCACTCGCACTAAACTTGTGCAGCAGGCCATCAACATATTTACACCAACGGCTTGATATTAATTTAGGAAAACACAGAAGTTTCACTAAGATTCGAAGATAATCAACATGCAAACATCCCATATTATCATAAATGAAATGGCTTTCGTTCAGTTTGAGTGGTAAAGAAACCCCATCGGCCACCACAATCTCTAGCCCTAAACTTTAGTCAATTATATTCTTTTTTTAAAAATATAAATTCTAAGTGGTGAACAACAGAAAACTGCCATTTAATGGATTCACAAGACCAGATCTCGATATTAGATGGCAACATCTATAAACGTAACAATCAGGGTTTAGACAGAAATATATAGTCCAAGGTCATGGCAACCTGCCTCCTAGGTTTATGATTAAGATGCACGAAAACTTCCGAGTACGAAAGAGGAGTCAACAACCACTTCTTTGACATATGGAAATATTAAACAGCCCTCCAGCAACGTTAAGAGTAATTCCTTCATCAACCTAAACAAGAAGAAAGGGGTAGAAAAGCATTTCAACCACTTACTCAGCAACAGAAGAGAGTTCATATTATAAACATTGTCGATTCAAGAAACCAAATCGATTAAAAAGAAACAACACAAACCAGCTTCTCAATTTTTTCATCAGGTATTTCACTGAAATAGATGTATGCGTATTTGAATTGAAAATTCCAAAGTTCAAAAGTGGTTCCACTTTCAGAAAAATGATTTAGAGACTATTTAAAAGATGAGATAAATGAATATTCACTAGATTTGACAAGGTGAAAAATTTGATATTCATTATCTTTTTTGGAAGAAGCCACAATCACCTACACTCACAAAGGGAGCCTCTTAAGTAGTTAAAGTGCGGGTATCATTTGTAGCGAGAGAGTGTCTCTTGAGAGTGAGTGTTTATCATTCTCTGTAGGTCTTAAGTGAGGTACTCTGATTGGGAAGGTACTAAGGTGATAATACAACTTGGAGTGCGGGTGATTATTTGTAGCGAGAGTGTCTCTTGAGCTATGAAGCACGGATACAGACACACGGACACGACACGGCAACACTGCTAATAATTTGAGTAAATCACATACTTCAGTCTAATTATATGTGTCGGACACATGTCCGACACCGGGTCATGTCTAATATGAGGAATGTTCGTGTTTCATAGCTCTTGAGTAGTAAAAAAACTCGTTAGAGAATGTGTTTTTTGTAATTTTGATACATTTGGGGACTATATAGTACATCACCTAACATAGAGCCTATTTGGATTGACTTATTTTATCTTATCTAGTGACATAGTTTTTGCGAGACTGTTTGGGAGAAATAATGAAAACAACTTATGACGTTGTTTATACATAATGTTCTCCAAGATAGCTTATGAAAGCAATTTATAGGTTATACGAAAAAAATTAAATTTATTTTATTTTTGCTATAGAAATAGCTTATACATAAGCATTTATGCAAATAAGTTGTTTATCCAAACAGTGCCCTAATCAAGGACCAAAATGACGTCTTACTCTAATAATAAAATGCAAACCTTGGCTTCGGCAAAAAGAGCGAGTTAACACTTAACACAGATGGTAAACATAACTAGTTCAACGATGATGGAAAAAATGGAAACCCTAGATTGAAAGAAAGAAAGAAGCGATACCTTGTAAGAAGAAGTTTTGGTTACCATTGGAGATGGAAATGGCTGATGAGAACTTAAATTTGAATGAAATCTTTGTGCTTGTGTGGTGTGCTGCGAGTAACACTTGTGCTTTGTTTGGTTTCAAAAATCAAACTAGAGCTAATATTGTGCCTATGTGGCACATCTAAAAAAACTTCTCACATTATTAGCAACTTGGCTTTTTATCTTATTATGTATCTTTAAAGAATTAAACCAAATAAATCACAAACTCATGAGTTTTTCTAACTATATGCTTTTGTGATACATAACAATTCCATTTAATATCTACTAAAAAATTTCTAAATAAAATGCTTAAACTTCTTAAAGCTCCTTTCACTTATAAGAAGAAAAAAAAACGCAGACAATCTTAAGTAGGCATGAAAACCAAATTTTTTTTAGTTATTACTCTAATTAAATTCCACTTATGTTCACATGCCAAAAAACGTATGAGTACCTTTCATAGTTAACTTCCACCTTTTCTAGCATTAAAAATGAGTATGGTGCTCTTATAAGTTCCATGCATATAAGTTGGAGAAATGTGAAAATGAATGTGAAAAAAAATCTTGCCCTGCGTTTATTATTTTTATGCTTTTCTAAAGGTCAGTTGGTTCCCTTCTTCCTTCACTTTTTTTGTTCATTAATTTACTTTTTCTGTTCCTGTAAGTGGTGGATATATATGTTTTTTTATGTGGAATATATATATATATATATATATATATATATATATATATATATATATATATGACTTTAAGATTGTCTAGAAATATTGTATTGGCAAGATTGTGTCAGTATATAAGCAACACTAATCTCAAATTCCTTTTATACTTATCATGTTGCATTTTGATAATTTGCTTCATAATCTCTTGACTTAAATTGATCAAACAATTTAGCCCTACTTTTTTCATAGATATAATAGTTGTTACTCTATTTTAACTTTCTATTTTTTTTTCTTTTATTCCTTAATGTGGATATGACAACATTAAGGAATTCTAAATTTATGAATTAATTTGGATTTTATTTTTCCATGTAAATCAAGAGAAGAGGATAAACGAGACTTCTATTTTTAGTTTTGTCGCATCCTTACTACTCAGAAGTCAATGAGAAATGGCAGCTCATGTAAATATATGTTTTTAATCATAACTATTATTTGCAAAATAAATAAATAAATATATTTAACTTGTATTCTGTTAAACCAAAAACTATTCTTACATTGTGAATTACTTTAGACGTTGAAAGTGAGCAACTAAACCCTATTCTTATATAGATATTGATGTATGATTTGTACTCTATTTCATTTAGGGCAATAGACGACCAAGCTAGCTCTTCAAAGTAATGGTTTTCCCTTCAAAATGATTTTGAATTTTGAGGTGGCTTGACTATATTCATCTATGTTTCAAAGTTACTCCCATTAAGTTCGAACTTTACGTTCTTTCTGTTTTACATGTATTTTTGTTGCACCTACAATAATTAGTTTTTCAATTGGAACTCTTGCTTGGATTGAGTGTCGTAAATATCTTAGTCATGAGATTATTGTCCATTGAACCGAATGAATTGATATAGTCAATAATTCTTTGTAAGTTATCTGATGAAGCAAATTGTAGGAGCTATATTAAGTGAAAATTTCCTTCTTGATAGTAGGAATAAAAAATGGTACTCCAATCAATAAATAAAGTAAAAAAAAGATCAAAATTGCAATGCTGATTGTGATTTTTATATTTGGACATGATTCGTGCAATTAAACATACTCTTATTATATCCTTTGAATATAATCCTTTTGGCCTTTTAAACTTCGTACCATTGTTCCCTAAAAAAAACGTCATACCATTGTTTCGATTATATGCACCAGTGTTCCCTAAAAAAACGTCATACCATTGTTTCGATTATATGCTTACGTTGTTTGTTGTCTCGAATATGTCTTTTGAATTTAGGAAGCTTAAATTTTTCTTAAGCTACAATCATGATGTAGTGACATCTTTAGAATAACTTCTCTAACATCTTTAGAAAAAATTATCACTCTCTTTAATATTATCTAATTTTAATTTAGAATTGTGATTATTTGGAACTGTTTGAAAAACTTTTCACCCACTCTTATACTATATAATATTGAGTAGTACTAATTAAAAGCAATCTTATCTTAAAATAATAATTTTATTTCAAAAAAAACATAATAATAAAATCTATATATATATATATATATATATATATATATATATATATATATTTGAAAACATAAACTTTATCATGAAAAACAAGGAAAGTCAAACCATTGACTAAAAAAATCTAAATTAATAAAAGTCGGAGTAGCATTCCACATAGCGGAGGTTTGTTTGTAAACTTCAAAAGGCGTTCATTTATCAACCAAAAAACTTGCTATTTTAATAAATATGAGAGACCTTAAATAATAATATCACTACATAATTTTGAAGGACATCATAAAAAAATAAAAAATAAAAATAAAATCATCGAAGATTAATCATATGGTAATCGGAGCTTATTTCAACTTTTCTTATAAACGATATTGACAATAAAAATGAATGCACTATTGTGATCCCTAAAAAACAACACTCTAATATCACTACACTATTAGGATAAACTATGATATATGTATTTAAAATTATAAAATATCATAAGATCCACCAAAAACTATATTCATTGTCCTTAAAATATTTACATAAACTTATTATATAAATCAATACAAATTCTCATATTTTTAAACAACACTCATATTTTAATATAAATTAATATTAAACATAATAATATCACTACGTTTCAAAATATTATAAATCATTAAATTTTATATGATTATACAATTTTTATTTTCTCATTTGTAAAAATATTCCAAACACTAATTTAATTAAACCTTCCCTAAAAAAAACTAATTTAATTAAACTCTTGCAACGCACGGGTTATATACCTAGTATAAAGTAAATGAGCAAATAGTCACTTTAGTCCCTGACTCTGCACCTCGCTGTCACATAGGTCCCTGACTCAGGATTAAATACAAACAAGTCCCTGACTCTACACTTCCGTTATCACTTTGGTCCCTGCCGTTAAAAAAATCTGTTAAGTGATGATGTGGCACGCTGACAAAGAGTATGACGTGTCACAGGGACTAAAGTGAAAGTAAAAAATGGTCACTTTGGTCCCTGAATTGAAAATCAATATCCTCAATTTAGTGTTAGATCCCTGACTGTGTATACTTACTTTCAGTTAGGTCTCTGAATCGAAAATCAATATCCTCAATTTACTGTTAGATCTCTGACTGTGTATAAATATTGTCAGTTC
Organism: Medicago lupulina; assembly: GCA_958299785.1. Taxonomy (NCBI): domain Eukaryota; kingdom Viridiplantae; phylum Streptophyta; class Magnoliopsida; order Fabales; family Fabaceae; genus Medicago; species Medicago lupulina. The sequence goes on along the minus strand of OY283141.1, from coordinate 71,066,623 downwards.
CTGAATCGAAAATCAATATCATCAACTTACTGTTAGGTCCCTGACTATGTATACTTACTGTCAGTTAGGTCCCTAACAGTAAAAACGAAATTTCACTAAGATCCTTGACAAGTTGTTAGTTTAACATGCTACTTGAGAATAACACATGTAATCCATAACAAAATAACACATGAAATTATGAACATATATTTTTAAAAGAAATATCTCACATCTCATTAATCATATCTCATATCTCAGCAATCTCATGATCATGAAGTCAATACACATCTATTTATAATCATTTGAACATTGAATCTACATGTCAGAATTGTCTATAATATACATAATTGTCTACAATGCAACCAATAAGCATTAGTGAATGATTAAGACCTCTAAACCTGCATACAAACTTAAATCATGATAGAATAGATAAACAAGGTAGTTCTCCAATTAGGAGCATAACTTTGAAGGTGAGAAAAACACAAGAAGGGAGGGTTGAATTGTGTTAGCTTTTTCTTCGTTTTCTCTTAAGCTGAAATACACAGTCCAGAAGCAGTTCAAGAATAGCTTCTGAAGTGATGTTCAGAACAAGGTTGCAGCGGATAAAACAGAGAGAGAGAATGAGAGAGAAGAAAGACACAAAGCAATTATACAGGTTCCTTCCACAAACCGGAAGTAGTCTTGTCCCCCTTGCACTTCAGGGACTTAACTAACAGTATAAGTATACACAGTCAGGGACCGAACAGTAAGTTGATGATATTGATTTTCGATTTAGGGATCTAACTGACAGTAAGTACACACAGTCAATGATCTAACAGTAAATTGAGGATATTGATTTTTGATTCAGGGACCAAAGTGACCATTTTTTACTTTCACTTTAGTCCCTGTGACACGTCATACTCCTTGTCAGCGTACCACATCATCACTTAACATATTTTTTTAACGGCAGGGGCTAAAGTGATAACGGAAGTGTAGAGTCAGGGACTTGCTTGTATTTAATCCTGAGTCAGGGACCTATGTGACAGCGAGGTGCAGAGCCAGGGACTAAAGTGACTATTTGCTCTAAAGTAAATAGAATGAAAGAATAAGAGTTTTAGGAGGGGCTCCTTTTGTTATTACGCTTAATTAACAGGAAAAAAAACAATATTTATTTAAAGAAGGAACTACAAAATTTAACAGGAAAAAGCAGAACTTCAACCCCATCAGAAGCAGGAAAAATTAGTAATCAAAACACTTACCAAATGTGAATAAATTTGTTCTGGTATGCGACAAAAATGAATATTTTTGAACTGTAATGAATAAAATACCAAGCAGCATACATGCAATGAATCAATTAACCAAAATGATGACAATGTTTTTGCCTTTTCCATAGAATCAATTAACCAAGGAGATAAACCACCGAAGCAAAACTTTATTTAAAATTACAATTTGCTTACAGCAGTATTCTGAGCTAGAGAGGACAAGTCCTGCACTGTCTTTTCTACTTCTACCCTAGGTTGTTTGTTGCTTAAGGCATCGAAATCTAATCTGAAATTGTTTATGTGATATAAAAATATAATCCAAAATGTTTATAATTTTTTTTTTATTTCTTTCAAAATGATATACTATATAATCTTGTCATATGCTAGCATGTAAAATCAAACAAACTCATCTTGAGAAATATCGATCAAGGTTATGCCACTGAATGAAACAAAATTGAACCTCTAGTAATTGTATTGGCTACTTCAAATGCCAATATAGATATTTTATTCTTTCTACGAACCATGCCAGTGATAAAACCATCACTGATGCTAATCTGACTTTAACGATACAGTTTGAAGTAAATATAAACTGCAGATGCAGGGGAATCACTAGTCCGCTGCAACTTCTTTTTTTCCTGAGGTATTGTCCACTTTGAGGTGTTGTGTATGCTTAGTTTGAAGTAAATATAAATTTTGTTAAGAATTATTGAACACAAGGATTATATTTCAAATAGGAGTCAGTCACATCAATTAGACGAGATAAATATAAATATCGAATGAGTTTGACTAAATTGTAGGGTACTCATTAAAAAGTATCGAAGTTGATGCTTTGGTTGATTATGAAAATCCAACTTTAGTCCATCTATGTTTTCTTTGCATGATTATGAAAACTCAATCTATGAAGCAGACCTTCAATGCAAAAGATCAATATGTATGCTCATACCAATCCTCGTTTTTATATGAATACATAATTTGTTAAACTTGCAAATTAACTTCTTACCTTTTTTTAGAAAAAAAAACGTTCCTTGTTCAAATAAAAGAGAAGAGACTTGTGATAGAAGGAAGTGAAGATTTTCATGAAATGGGGAGGAACTGATTTTGTTGGATGCTACTTTTATTTTATTATAAACATGTTTTAGGCCATATACCAAGAGCAAAATTTTCAATTGGATACAATTGGATGCCAATAGCAAATGTTGAACAATTCTGCTATTTACCCAAATGGTTTCGCTCATTCCCAAGTGAAATGATTAAAATATTCCTACGCATGTTAACTCACGCTAGTATAAATAGCAACGTGAGTTAACTCACGATGTGATAAGTCACGTTGATAGACTTTTAGCAAGTGCACTAAAAATACATCGAAGTAATAAAAATAAGTTCGTATCCACGAGGACTGTGTTAATCTCAATTTGGCAATAAAGTAAATATTTAGGATTTATAAATTATTTTATAAAAGTATATTTGATTTGATTGAATAAAATTAAATAACAGAAAATATAGATTCAGTTAGAAAATATAAATTCGTTTAGAAAATATAGATTCAGTTAGAAAATATAGATTCTTTAGAAAATATATATTCGGTTAAAAAATAAAGATTTGATTAGAAAATATGCACCTCTAATGTTCCCCTAATTGGTATACTGCACTCTATTCTTATGAATGACTCTCTAGTCTCACGATAGTTAACAAATTAGTCCTCATCAATCCCTTGAGTTAGGACCCTCTTCTTAAACTACAACCCCTAATTCCTTAGGTGGTCTAATAATCTTCGAAGGATTAAGCACGTTAACCTAATATCATTAACAAACGATTATTCATTCCTAGACTAACCATGTTTATTAGAACAATTCAATGAGGTCTAAGTTGAAAGCTAGGGTCAGTAGTCATTCATTCTCACTAAATCATGTTTATATTTGATCAGGATATAAAAAGCATTAAGAACAATTGAATTGAATAAAAACTAGATTGTCATTCACAAATAATATAGTTTCACCACAGCAACATGGATCAATTAGGGTTACACAGAATCATCTCAGACCTAATCTGTAAGAGATTTAGTTACTCATAATTGAGTTTACAAATAACATAATCAATGAAAGAATTAAAACATACATAAACTGATAAAAGGATGAAGAAATCGCCCTCCTAGCCGTCTCTGGATGTCAAAATCGCACTTTGCTCTCCAAGATTTGTAACCCTTGTTTTCAGAATAGTCTTCAGCTTAAATAGGCAACAGCTGCTCCTAAAATCGTGGCACAATTTAAGTAAATCATGACACGTTTCTGTCTTCTGTAACAAACCACCCAAATTAGGGTTTCCATAATCGTGTCACGTTTTGGCCATCGTGACACATTTTCCTCAATGTCGAAGCCATGTTTTTGGTCTCATCAAATCGTGTCACGTTTTTACCAAATCGTGACACGTTTTTCCCCTTAGTATTTTCTCTAGTTTTCCTGCTTTTCTTACTGCGTGATTAAATGACTGCAGTGAATCCAGATCCTCACACAGATAGTTGGAGTGTTGGAACCAGTAAAAACGGGATCTGGATTCACTGCAGTCATTTAATCACGCAGTCACTGCAGTCATTCAAATATCAACCATAAGATGGATCTTGCGCTCTATCATTCATCCTAGTCCTTTTGCTCTCTGTTCGCTTTGGTTCTCACATGGTAGCTGTGTTCCACGATCCACCCTACTATAACTTCCACTGATCATGAAGTTGTGGCCATTGTTACCCAATATCACTCTTTAAAACTCCAACATAGTTACACAGAGTATAGAAAGAGATAGCTGATGGGATTTTTAATTAAGTTGTCTTTGATGGCTGGTTTTATGAAAGAAGTAAGCGGTGTTTACATGGCTGATGATTGGGAATTTTTAATTAAGTTGTTGGTGATGATTGGGTTCATTCTTTGAACCCTAAAAAAATTGAATTAAGCAATAATCAATTATCGAGTAAATTTGGGTTATAGCAGCTCCATCTGCCTTGTGAACACTTTGAGCTTCCATGGCTGTCTGTGGTAGTTGTTGGAAAAATCAAATTGATGGAGGGCAAAAAGAAGGGTATTGGGTGAAGATGGCCAAGGAATCTACAGTGGGTGGTGAGGGTTAAGAATTTGATTCTGTACGTGTTGCTAGAAAGGACGACATTGAATAACAGCCCTTGGATGAATCGAACAGTCTAATTTTAGCCAACTGCAGCAACTGCATGATTACGCGACTGCTGTGAATCCAAATCCTCTGTGTGAACCTTAGTGGACTCAAGAAATATTTGCCTATCTCGTATTCGTTTGTTTTTGGCTGATAATTTTTTTGGTGTATACACCTCCTTAATCTCTTGTCATAGTTCACAATTAGTGTTTCAAGCTCTTCTCGTGGTCTTTCGCCTCTGTGCCAAATTTTATCAATAGTTCAAAAGAGGATTGATCTTATTTTTTCTTTTCTGGAGATTAGTGCATTTTAAAGATCTAAATCTTATTTAAAGAACACTTTTTCCAAATGGTAATTTTTTAGATGAATGATACGATGGAACTTTTGACTGCGTTATATCTCTTGATTTGTTAGTAAATAGGTAGCAATTGTATATTGTAAATATATATATATATATATATATATATATATATATATATATATATGCAAAACATAAATAAATAAATAAGAAACACAAATAAATAAAAGGAATTAATTATTTTTTTCCATAACAAAACAAAACCAATGAATCATTGTTTTGAGTTTATTTTGTAGATCAGGAACACGCTATATGACAATCTTCTTTCATTGAAAATAACTTTAATTCGTCCTCGTCTTCCTCTATGACACATGATACAAACGACTCTTCTTCAGTTTCATCAGAAAATTCATTTATGCCAACTGTGTGACTGTGATTACCTGTGAAATTCATTTCATATAAAAATAAAGATATTTAAAATACTACATAGAACTCATCATCTCATTGATTATTGAATTGAAAATGAAAACTGGATGGTTAAAAAATTACCTTTGTTAAACTCCTTAACATGTTCCAATTCCTTCTTGAATATTTCTCTACGTTTCTTCATCTCGTCACTGCTTGAATATGTCCGATTATACTCCAACATCCAATCATGAAACAATTTATCAACGGATGCTTCTGAAAGTGTTGGATATGATTCAAAATTAGAGAGTGTTATTGTTGGAGACTCATCAACAGAAGAACAAGCATATGCCAAAAAGAAGATCATCATCATGAAAACTGTAATAAGCTTCATTTTTTTTAGTTGAAGAGGATGTCAAGAGAGATGAGCAGCTGCCGCACACTATATACCAATGAGAATATGGAATTAGGGTTATCTCTATCTCTATAATAAACAAATGTTTTAGCATCAAATTAAAAGTACACATGTCATGTTTAAATTGTCAAATTCATTTAATGTTTCTTTATCATCCAATCAAAATTGATTATGACTCATCTATTTTACAACAACCAATCAAATGATGGACCATTCATTTGTTACTCAATGTATAATTTTTTGCCTATTTAAGATGTCTATTTCTCATTGTTGATCTGCACATCTTCCCCAATCTTGTATCTAATTATATTATTCTAATATTTGTGCTTATGTCAAATGAAAAATAGGTGGTTGAAAAAAGTATTCTTCATTTACAAATTTTAATCAACAAATTTAGTCAAATTGACTCAAAGTGTAAAGGAACAAAAGTGTGCTTGAATTCCAATTGAAATTTGTTATGTCTACACCGAAATGGATAAGAAAAAGAGTCTTATTTGGACATATAGATATGCTCTATATCATATCATATCCTCAATAGTTAGTTCAAATCTGGTCCATGAGACAGATTCCAAAAATCTTGCACGCTTGAATCTGCAGCCAAATTATTGCAAATGTTTTATGAATATATTTGATTGCTTACTCAATTCATTATAACAAGTTATTGATTTATTTTATTGGTTTAATTATTATATTTACAGAGTTCCAGTATCCAACAAACAATATTGATCACTTTATGATATTCTATTGGAAACCACTATTGTGGCTAGTGATCACTATTTCACCATTATAAGCCACCAATAATGTGTTTGAAGGAAATAAATTCCGTGTCATTCGTTGATAATGATCAAAAGTATATATAGTTACAATAGGTAGAGTAAAACTTAGAAGAGTAATTAGAAAATAATGGAGAGCGATTACATAACCAACATAATTACTAACATAATTACATAAAGTCAAGTAATAATTACAAACATAATTACTTAAAGTCAAACATTATATCACACCCCCACAGTCGAAGCGGGAGGTTCGAGGACGCTTAGACTGGTTCGAAAATCATCAAAAAGAACTCGAGGTAGGCCTTTGGTAAAGATGTCAACAATATGATGACGAGAAGGACGTGTGTCTGGCCACACGCGACCTTTTTCCTAACAAAGTGAAAGTCCATCTCAATATGTTTAGTACGTTGATGCTGCACTGGATTACCAGAAAGGTATATGGCTCTAACATTATCACAGTACACCAAAGTAGCCTGAGAAAATGGATAATGACGCTCTAAGAGAAGATTGTGAAGCCAACACAATTCAGAAACCACATTAGCAACACCCTTGTACTCAGCTTCTACACCGGAGCGGGAAAGCGTGAGTTTTCGTTTGGAAGACCAGGAAATGAGGTTGTCACCAAGAAACACTCAATAGCCAAAGGTCGAACGACGGGGGTCAGGACATCCACCCCAATCAGCATCAGTGTATGAGATAAGTTTCTCAATAGGGGATGGATAGAGATGCAAACCATAGTGTAAGGTACCCTGAACATAACGCAGGATGCGTTTGAGGGCAAGCAAGTGACCGGTGCAAGGGACATGCATGTGAAGACACACTTGTTGGACAACATAAGAGATGTCAGGTCGGGTGAAAGTAAGATACTGCAAGGCTCCTGCAAGACTTCGATATAAAAGTGGGATCGTCATATGAAATGCTGGCGGTGGTACTGAGCTTCTGTTTGGTGTCAACTGGAGTAGCAGAAGGTTTGCACGAGGCCATGCCTGCTCGAGCAATAGTATCACTAGCATAAGTACTATGTCTGAGGAAGAGTCCACCATCATGTCTAGTCACGACAATACCCGAGAAGTAACTCAGTGGACTCAAATCCTTCATGGCAAACTCAGTTGCAAGGAGTGTCATGATGTTAATTTTGAAGATCATGGGAGGAGGTGATGAGGATGATGTCATCAACATAAAGAAAGATGTAAGCCATATCAGAGCCACGCTGGTAGATGAAGAGTGAGTGGTCTGAAGTGCTATGCTGAAATTCAATGGGGGAGACAAAGTCAGCAAAGCGTTGGTACCAGGCACGAGGTGCTTGCTTAAGACCATAAAGTGATTTTCGCAAGCGGCACACATAATCTGGGTGATGAGGATCACGAAAACCCAGTGGTTGTGGTTGATGCATGTAAACTGTCTCATGAAGGTCACCATGCATAAATGCATTCTAAACATCCAGTTGATGAATAGGCCAGGATTTGGACATAGCAATGGTGAAAACGGTGCGAATCGTCGATGATTTTACTACAAAACTGAATGACTCATCACAAACTACACCTGCAATCTGTGACCTGCCATCACCTACAAGACGAGCCTTGTAACGCTCAAAACCACCATTAGATTTCTTTTTATGACGAAAAATCCACATACAACGAATAATGTTAACATCACAAGGTCGTGGAACTACGTATGTATTTCTAATAAGAGCATTAACTCAGACTGCATTGCGGATTTCCAATTAGGGTCAGATAGGGCTAGTTTGGGGTTTTTGGGAAGAGGTGAGATGTGTGGATCATCAATGGTAACAAAAAGGTTAAAGAGCTTTCTAGGTTTATACATATCTCGCATGTTACGGGTTGCCATAGTCCGGGTAAGTGGTGCAGATTGGGCCAGTGATCTAGTTGTAACGTCTCGGATGTTTGATCCAAGAAATTACGTCTATTTCTTTCTTTTAAAAAAATAATACTATTTTTTCTCAATAATAAATTTCTAGGAGAAACTTAGACAAAATTTCTTAAAGTAATTTAATTAAAATTCTTAAAGTGAACAACCTTTAAAATTACTAAATACTACAATCCAATTAAAAACCCAACTTTGTTCCCCGTGCGCGCCATAAAAAAAATATCAAACACACATCATCTCTTCTTTGGTATCTAAAATGTTGGTTGTAAGGGTTAGTTTCAACACCCATGAAATAAAATCAATAATAAATTACGATATCAAATAAAAATACACAACCATCATGTATGAGTCGTGCTAAGACATTTCTTTTTACTTTAAAATATGGGAAATGTTAAACAGTGCCCCCGGGGCACTAGTTAAGACATTTAAAAGGTAACTTTTATTTGAAAATTATGTATTGAAAATTGAAATATTTGACTTTTTGTGTGAAATAATTTCTTCTTTTGGAATGATTAAAGAGTGTCCCGGGGACACTCGTTAAGAAGACCCTTAAAATATTTATCATTCAACATGTACGATAAAAACAAACACAAGACCCAATATTTTTAAAGCAGACACAAGACTCAATGTTAATGCAGATGCATGAAATGCAACTAGACCATGATCCGAATGTCGCTCCCAATTGGCATATAATAATAAATCGCCCCAATTGGCATATAATAATAAATCGCCTCATTTGACATTTGGTAATAATCACCCAATTTTACACTTAATAATCCGTTTAATCGCCCCAATTGGCACTTAAAAATATGTTGAATATTCGCCTCATTTGACACGTGATAAAACATTACAATAATCACTTTTTTTGACACAAGATAAAATAATATAATAATCACCCTTTTTAGCACTTGATATTCCATTGAATCGCCCTATTTAACACCATTGAATCTTCCATTTGGCATCCTAACTCAACTATATGCTATGCCATATACTCATCTATATTTTTATGCTGTGTAACACAAAGGCTTCAAACTCACAACCTGGTGCAATGCAATGACAGAGTTTCCACTAGTTTTACAAGATAATAATGACTCACATAATTACATGATCATGTAATCAACACATTCCATTCTTGCACAATTTTATAAATCACAAGTTTGCAGACATAGTAGTTTTTTTTTTCTACTTACTAACTTTCTACAATTCCTTGATGAATGTTCACCAATCCTATTAGTATTATTCTTTTCTGTTCCATATGCATATAACAGATATTGGTTTCTATTATTAATTTCTAATACAAATATCACAAACACATTATAAGGCAAGTCTTTCATTCGTATATGCTATACAATACAGATCTCAATATATTTTAGATTTGTTGAATTTGCTATTCTACCTTGCTTCTATCATTCATATGGGGTAATTTACATGCATATATTCTTAGCACTCATTTTCTATGTTGTGAATTTGATGAAAATTACACCAATAAAATACTGGATGTGTGGAGCAAGTAATAATCAAGCATCCAAAACAAAGTGTATGAAAGTTATAATCACAAACAAAAGTAGAAAACAACGAGAGAAAAGAAGAGAGAAAACACACGAACTTTGTTTACCAGTTCGGTCCAAAACTGACTAGTCTGGGGGAGAGAGCAGTCTCCATTCTACTATAATGATGAGTAACTTTACAAAAGAGATATCAATGAGTTACAATAATAAGTCTCCCGCCTAATTCTACTCAAAGTCTCGATCTCTTCCTGTAACCAAGAGACTCAATCCTAATAGTGTTTCCAAGGTGAATCAACCTCAACCCTAGTGTTTGTTGTCAAGAGACAAACTCTATACAAACCCTAGTTTATGTTTCCTTATAAACTCTTGTTTCATCCCCCTCTATCTCAAAGTTTACTTTGATACAAAATCTATATTTATAGAGAAATATAACTCATAAATTTGAAACGAATATCACACTGAAGATACATTTTTTTCTCTCCTTCTGAAAGAATATTTGCATCAAAAATATAATATTCTCTTTCAAAATATATTTGCATCAAATTGTCCATCATACAGTACAAAAATATATTTATTGTCCATAAATATATTTTCAGCACAAAATATATTTGAAACAAATCTTTTATATTTTTAGCAACAATATTCTCTATCCATCAAATTTTGAATCATACTACAACATTCCATTTCACAAATAAGTCATCATCAAAAAAACTGCAGGGACCAAAGCCAAAAAATAGTAAAACTGCAGGGACTAATTACATATTTAAGCCTATATTAATTTATTTGTTGTAGACTAAGTAGAGGCCAAATCCGCAATTGATTCACAATTCATTCAAATGAACTACAATGAAATATTTAGACAATTCTTATGATCAGATCATGACTCTCTACAACGAGTCCCAAATAGCACAAAATTACTAGCTACGAAATAACCATTTTGATATCGACTGCCATTAACACATCAACATTAAATTTTTAAATGGTCTCTAGCTAATCTTTAGTGAAAGTTACGCTCACAATTCTAGTTAAAATATCTAGACTCTCATAATATCCTCACTAACTTAAGTGTTAGAGTCTTTGCATATACCCGCTCCTTTTAAGAGTAAAGGCCCCTCTAATGTATCTAATCAATTTCGAAAGTCGTCTTTAAGTCCACCATGAATCAACATTTTTAATTAATAAAAGTATATAAGGACGTGCTAAAACTTAAAAAATTCATATCATAGCTCCATTAATTTTGTTGTTAATTAACGTAGTGACTAAAAATTCACCTCTTAAAAATGTGTTAAGTAGTTTAGTGGTTAAAAATTCATCTCTTAAAAACAAATAGATGGGATGTCCGAGGTTCATTGGCAGAGCCACACATAGCCCAAAGTGTGTAGCTGCAAACCATCAAAATTTGAAAATTAAACCAATAATCCCTATTTATTACTACTGTTGGAACACTATAGTGTTATTTTGTGAATTAAAAAATTCTCATGTCAACTATCTCATTGAGTGCTCATTTATGAGGAGAAATCATGACATTGATTTTGTAGATGTCAACTAATCCTAGCCATTGGATTTGTAACTCATTTTTGGCTCTTCACCTATAAATAGAGCTCTTCTCCCTTACTTCTACTCACCCCAAAAGTTCTCTTGAGTTGTCAAAGAACTTTTCTCTCTTCTCCCTCCTTCAGCTTAAATAGGCAAGTCTGACTGCGCCCAAAATCGCGCCACGGTAGTAGAAATCGCGCCACGGTTTCTTTGAAACCCTAGAATCCTTCCAGATCCTTCAGCAAAATCGCGCCACGCCACATAAAATCGTACCATGATTTCAGTGGCAGAACCAAACCTTCATTCTGGTCACAATCGTGACACGCCACAGAAAATCGCGCCACGATTTCTTGCTTACAGCACCTCCAGATTTTCTTTTCACACCTCTGAATACCTTATATTGCCTCAGAACTTGAGAACAGAATTCCTCTCATTTGTATGTCTTCTAAGGATTCTTGAATCTTCATTTTATTCTTTATTCTTGTATTTCCAAGGTCTTGACAATTCTTCAATTTTTCTTGCTTTTCTTGTTGTTTATGCTTGCTTGTGAACTCAAAATATCATGAACATAACACTAAAAGTAGCGAATGACTGACTGTCATCGGTCAATAAGGGCAAAATGGCCATTTTGGGTGGCTTTCGCTGAGTCATCAAGTCTTTTACCTAGTCAGCTAGTGTCACGTCACTACCACGTAGCTAATCACCCTCCACATCAACAATAAAACGAGATTATGACTAAATTTAAAATGATTAATATTTACGTTGGTACGAAATGCCTATTTATGCCTTTTTAAAAGGTAAGCAATTAGTTGAACAAGGAATAATCCGGATGTTTTAAACGGCTGAGATGAGATGATGTTACTAGCATCGAAAGCGAGGGTGTAAGTGTAGAGGAGCCGGTCCCCATCACACATATATACACAACACAGGTCTCTCTCTCTCTCCGCTGAAGAAAACAAAAACCCTAGCGCCACTGACTTCATCTTAAGATTTGAGAAATGGCGAAGTCGAAGAATCACACCGCTCACAACCAGTCTTACAAAGCTCACAAGAATGGCATCAAGAAGCCGAAGAGGCATCGTCACACTTCCACCAAAGGGGTATGTTATGTATTTATCATTCTATTCTTGTCTGATTTTGAATCTATTATTATGTAATGAGATTTTAATTATTGATTGATTGATTACTGTAGATGGATCCAAAGTTTTTGAGGAACCAGAGGTACGCAAGGAAACATAACAAGAAAAATGGTGAAGAAATTGCAGAAGAATAGTAAAGGGGCTTTTTATGTTTTGCATCTTAGACTTCTAATTCATGCCATGTTTGAAAGTATTTTGATGGATTATTTAATTATGAGAAAATGCACTGCTCTGTTAGCATTTCTGAATATTAAAACTGCCGTAGTAATCTTTGATGTTTATGCCTGAATTCAGAATATCAATTCTGCTGTTTACGATGTTGATGTTTTGTTGAGGTTCGATTTAGTCTGGCCGAAACATAAATTGATTTAGTTTTGATTGGAGAAAAAAGATTATGATTCTCTTTTACTACATTTGCTTTCAAAAACATAAATAGTTGTTTAAGTTTTGAAGACCCTCGTTGTTTTTTCTTTATAATTTTTTAAATTTTATGAAACTTTATAGATTTGAATGAAATATAATGTGAGTTATTGTGAAAAGAGTTACCCGTGAAGTTAACGCATCTCCACTCGTATTTTGAATTCCCCTCATAACGAATTAATCAATCAACCAAATATTTGCAATGTATAATACAAAAACGAATTGATCAGTCAACCATATATTTGCAGTGTATAAATTTTGTTACATTTTAGTATCAATTTTTGAAAGTTTGAAACAATTATTTCCAAGTTTAATGTATATAATTCGTGCGTAGCCAAGGACGCAAGCTCTTAGATTTTTCTTGTTCCTCGCCATCGTTATTTGCTATGTCCAATACAGGCTCCACCCACATCATCCCATCACCTTTAGTGCCTATAGGTGTGGCTTTCCTCATCATCGATATATCCAAATTAAGTTAGGGGGACCGAGTATATGTAATATAATTTGATTAAAAAATAATTGTTTAAATACAAGAGGTATATAAGAAATTCTAAACTAATATTTTCTCTTTTGATAGATAGACAAATTGACAAAATTATTATAAACTCACGCGGGGTTCGAACTCCAATCATTGCGTCCGACCAAACAATTTAAAAAAATTTTGTCAGACTGACCGGTATTCCTGGAGCACCGATTAAGGATGCAAAAAAAAAGAAATTATTACCATAAAAGGAAACATTGTTTATTTTTTATGCATTAATTATACAACTTTCAATGCAATAACTACTATATAATTTTCTTTTTTGGCATCCTTAACCAGTGTCCCGGGGCGTCGCTTAGCATTTTCCTATAACTATATTTAGTATGAGAGGAATTATTCCGTAAGTATAGTCAACATACAAGTGTTGACTTAAAATGAATTATGGGGAGGACCATATCAACATATTTTACGAAATTTGAGATAATGTAAAATAATATAACGTATAAAACTAATGATATTAATTTTCAATTACTATAGTAAAATGGTAAAAAAAAAAAAAATCATTTTTTGATAAAAAAAAAAAGACATTAATTAGATTAATTGGAGGGACCATCACCTAATACATCCCTTACTAAACATGTTAACTTAGGTAATTGTAACATATAAAAAAATTAGAATTTTGCTCTCTACCCTGCACTTTTCGCTCGCGCCCTGCAGCCATTCCCAAAATACCCCTGCACTAGTTAACTAACGCAAGTGTAAAAAAAATTAGACTTAATTTTTACACATGCGTGACTTAAGTCACGCTGCGTGAGTTAACTCACGCACAAATTAACACCTGCGTGAGCTAACTCACGCAGGTTCTGTTCCTAGTTCCTACACTTTTTGCAATGCATGTAAAATTGATAAAAGAAATACAAATTAAGGATTTTTGTTGGTGGTTGTGAATAGGAATTTGCGAAGGCTGTGATAGCTTATGAGAAAAAACTCAGCAGCTCAATACTGATCCCAAAGTCCACAAAGCTAAATGAGGAACTGGAGATGAAGCGAAAACTCATTCTGAAAAGCTTTTCAGTGGCTAGAAACATTTACAAGTCTGATTCTCATATGGTCGCAAGCCGAAGTTCTGAACTTGAACCAGGAGCAGAGTTTTTACAAGTAACCTAAAAGCTCTATTAATTATATCCTCAGTTTATAAATGTTAAACTCAATTTATCTTAATACCATATCTTTATGTGATAATGGTTGTAGGCAAATACAGCACATAGTTTGCAGCAGGAGAATAGGCTAAAGCAGGTTGGTGCAACAATTAGAAACGATTCAAGTTATCCTTAATTTGTATTTCTTTTATCAATTTTACATGCATTGCAAAAAGTGTAGGAACTAGGAACAGAACCTGCGTGAGTTAACTCACGCAGGTGTTAATTTGTGCGTGAGTTAACTCACGCAGCGTGATTTAAGTCACGTATGTGTAAAAATTAAGTCTAATTTTTTTTACACTTGCGTTAGTTAACTAGCGCAGGGGTATTTTGGGAATGGATGCAGGACGCGAACGAAAAGTGCAGGGCAGAGAGTAAAATTCAAAAAATTATTACAAATATAGGGGGGACCATGGCACCTAAAGGCCCCCAACTACCTCCGCCACTGTCCAAGCAGACAATTGCTTACACACAATTGTCAATGACTTCATCCACGGTGCCTCCTATTTTTGATGCCATTTTAGCAGTACGACAATGCGTCGATAGCCCTAAGATATGCATCTGGACTGATACAAACTGAAACTCTATGCCAATTGGTTCTATGTCACACTTCCAAGAGTTTTGAAAAATCCATGGCTTTCCTCGATAATTCTTGCAAGATTCATTGTCACTACCAAAATATACAACTGATACAACTTACCATCTATCTCTTTCACACGAAAATCAATGAAGTAACACCAACAAATAGTGATGACTTTGCAACAATAACAGCTCCTACTAATGACATGTAGCTGTAGGTATGTGAATATAATTATTGTTTCAAGAATGGATGTTGAAGTATAATAAGACGTACTCAACAAGCGGCAATGAGATGATCAAAAGGAAAGAGATCTTCAATAGGAATGTTCTCCACATTCAAAGGTTTAATAGTCAAGGTACCTTAAAAAATGTTCTACTTTTTTGTCAAATAAACAATTTATTTTTACGGCGCTGCTAAATGGCGCGATATGTCTTTTCGTCGAATTGCACGAGCATTACATTTTATTCACTTATTTTGCTTGATTTTTGATTTTCATTTTGCTTATTGTTAGTTATATTAATTTTATTAGAGACTGGAAATATATTATATAGAGGCTAAAGTAATATTAATTTCCTCACAAAAAGTATTTATTTTCCGCTAAAAAAAGTTATAATCATTTCTTTTAGATTATCATCTTATTTATATGAAGTTTTCAGCGTTGTTTATCTGTAGGACATACAAGGGAGATTATTCCTTCTCAATCAATTTTTTTTCATACACAAAAAATAGTTTCAAGGTATATTAATTAAATTAATTAAATAAAATAAATGGTTAAATATGTCTTTTCGTCGAACTGCACGAGCATTATATTTTATTCACTTATTTGGCTTGATTTTTTATTTTCATTGTGCTTATTGTTAGTTATATTAATTTATTTATTTTGGTCTTAGATAAAGTGGTAATCCACTGAAATTAAACTCAAACACAACTGTGAGGTCCCGAGTTTGAACCCGGGTCACGACGTCCGACCTTGCAATATCGACATTTGTCAATTGAGCTAGGACTTCTAGACTAGTTATATTAATTTTATCAGTGATTGGAAATATATTATATAGAGGCTAAAGTAATATTAATTTCCACACAAAAAGTATTTTTTCCTCTAAAAAAAGTTATAATAATTTCTTTTAGATTACCATCTTATTTATATGAAGTTTTCAGCGTTGTTTATCTGTAGGAAATACAAGGGAGATTCTTCCTTGTCAATCAATTTTTTTCATACACAAAAAATAGTTTCAAGGTATATTAATTAAATAAAATAAATAGTTCTTAAAAAAAATCACAATGAAGAAGAAGATGAAGCGAGGTTTCCTCCCTAGTAGTACAAAAAGCACACACGGTAGTACCCTCCGAAGGTAACACATTTCGCAACGCAAGATTCACCTTAGATGAAATTCGTCAAGTAAAACCTTCCATGCAAACGCCATTAACATCACGGAAGGATGCATAATATAGGCATAATAGAGGCACCATTAACATCACGGAAGTGATGCTTTGAAACACGAGTAACTCAACAACGACTCCTTCATCATTCATCCCTTTGTTTGCTTCATGTTTTTTCTTTTCTTCCTACCTTTGGTTTTTTTTCAAATTCACATTTACAATGTCTCAACAAAGATTAAATGAATTGTCTGTAATATCGATAGAAAAATAACTGCTAAATGAATTGATTATGATAATTTAATAAATCATTTTACATCTCAAAAGGCTCAAAAAATAAAATTTAAACAAAATAAGAACATAATATTATTAATATTCATTTATTTAAGTAAAAAAGCCTCATTTTAGAGTTCGCTTTAGGCCTCATGTAGTGTTCGGCCGGCCCTGGTTAGGCTGAAAAGGTGCCCATCTACAAGTAACTTAAGTCATGGTTAAGTTTTTATTTTTATTTTTATGGACATGTTTCTAGGTCCAATCCTACTTAGTGGGATAAGATTTGGTTCTTGTTGTTGTCCATGCTTCTAGGCGTTATGTGTAAACTACAATTTTCATGCCTTGTAAAATCTTATTTTCCCATATTTTTTGTGTACATTATATACATATATGTTAAAACTTTTGGACATGTCTACGTTCTACAGGTTCCTTCAATGCGACAACTACATTTACATGTTATTAGCCAGGACTTTGACTCAAAACATTTGAAGAATAAGAAGCACTGGAACTCGTTTAACACTGCTTTCTTTCGCGACTGAGTAGATATAATTGATGAGGTATATATTCATGCAAAAACAAGATACTGTCTATGGAGTTGAGGTGCCACAAATGTAAAAGTGCACATGCAAACATACCTCAACTATATACATCATTTTTTTATTCAATAAATGTTTCATCCAATAAATGAATTTTTTTATAAATGACGTAGGCGAAAAGTTAAAAAAGAGACGCAGGATGGATGGAAGTTTCGTGGCAAGAAGCATTGACCACTTAATAAAAGAGAAAAAAAAGAGTGAAACGACACTGTAAATAAAAGGAAACGACGACCGTTTAATGTCGTTGTCTTGGATTACGCAAACGAAATAGAAATAGAGAATTCTCAAATTATACGAACATACTAATTTCAGCAAGTACTACTTTGTATTGTACTCTGAACCTTTTTGTTGATATTCATTCTTCAATAAACTTGTTCCCATATAATATGCGTGGCAGCTAGCTAATTGTTGAATAAAATGTATTTTTTTAATACTAGATAGTTAATTAAATTACTTAGAAAGTAATAGGATTATTTGTTTTAACTTTTTACAGTATAAAAATTGTTTACAACTTGAGTAGAAAATGCACAGTTGTGATACCAATGGGTATATATCTTTACGTCTATTAAAAAATATTAATATTTACGGTCTCTCACAACTTACCGAAAATGTTAGTTTTTCAAAATATAACAAATCAACATTCGAATTTTGATTGAAAATAACGTTCGACAATATCACCATTAAGATGAAACTTGAATTAATGTATTTCCAAAAGGTGCATAAAATTAAAAAGACTTAATAAATACAACTCCGTGATGTACCAAAAAAAAAAAATACAACTACGTGAATGAGTGGTTGGTGGAAAGAGTTATACTCTCACAACATCACAAACTAATGTTAAATTGTATGTTGAAAGAAATATTGTGTTATACTCGATGAAGAAAAGGAAAAAGAGAAAACTACTTGATGAAGACACATATAGATTAGTTAAATGCTTTCAACATCCGAACGATTACTATGTAATCAAAGGCAATTTTTTCTTTTCTTCTATTTTGATGTAAATTCAATTTAAAACTTAATTTTAATCAAGTTACTTGATAATTAGGCCCACATTTATTTTAATTTTATTAATTAAAAATTTAAAACAAATAATCCATCTTATACATTTGACAATTTGGTTGGGTAATGTTATCCAATCTTCTTTAGTTGGCAGATAAGAATTTACCATCTAAGAGATATGTATTTTAAGGTAAACGGCATATAAATGGGTAATGTTAATGCATTGATAATTCTTCAAATTTGATGAAAACGACGTGCAACTTATTCTTCAAATTTTAAAGTCATGGACCCCCATATTCTTTCATTTTAAAATGTAACTTATACATTTTAATTTTACTAATTAAAAATTTCAAACAAAGAATTCATCTTATATTTAATTCAAGTAATTACACAGGTGGCATTTTGATATTTTAAAAAATGGCAAAATTCATAGGTGGCGTGCCAGCACCATTAATGAAGTGACACATCAGCGTTGATCAAATTAAAATTGGCCGAAAAATCACTTTTGCAAAGGGGCGAAAATTTAAGAGGGCAAAATTTTCATAATAAAGGTTATGTATAAAGGTTATGCGTATAAGAATTTTTTTGGTTGACTATTCTAAAAAAGAATTTATAATATATGTATAAATATTGATCGTAATTAAATTTTTCTCTATCGCATATTAGAATCACTCATTTCTCATATTTTTTTAAGAAGAATTTAACCCTTCAAAATTTATAGCAAAATGTGAGACATTTTAACCACTAATGAAAAAAGAAGAAAAAAATCAAGAGTAGTGGAACTAATTTCAGTATAATTTGGGTCTATAAAAGGGTATTATTGTACTCTTTTTTCACAAAACATAACATCCTTCTCATCTCTACATATCAACATGAAGATTACAGTCTTCGTTTTCATGCTTTGTACCTTTGCCATTTTTTATCACCTGTGCTCCACATCTTGAAGCAATTCCACCACCAACATTTTCAGAAACATACGTGGATCAAGCTTTTGCTGAGTGGATGTTGGTCCAATGGGTATATATCTTTACGTCTATTAAAAAATATTAATATTGACGGTCTCTCACAACTTACGGAAAAAATCAGTCTCTCAAAATATAACAAATCAACATTTGAATTTTGATTAAAAGTAATGTTCACATTTAAAGTTCGACAATATCTCTAATAAAATGAAACATGAATTAATGGTTTTCCAAAAGATATATAAAATTAAAAAGACTTAATAAATACAACTACGTGAATGAGTGGTTGGTGGAAAGAGTTAGACTCTCACAACATCACAAACTAATGTTCAATTGTATGTTGAAAGAAATATTGTGTTATACTCGATGAAGAGAAGGAAAAAGAGAAAACTACTCGATGAAGACATATAAACTAGTTAAATGCTTTCAATGTCCGATCGATTACTATGTAATCAAAGGCAATTTTTTCTTTTCTTCTAATTTGATGTAAATTCAATTTAAAACTTTATTTTAATCAAGTTACTTGTTAATTAGGTCCACATTTATTTTAATTTTATTAATTAAAAATTTAAAATAAATAACCCATCTTATACATTTGACAACTTGGTTGGGTAATGTCATCCAATCTTCTTTAGTTGGTATAGATAAGAATTTACCATGTAAGAGATATGTATTTTAAGGTAAACAGTATATAAATAGGTAAGGTTAATGCATTGATAATTCTCCAAATTTGATGAAAAAGACGTGCAACTTATTCTTAAAATTTTAAAGTCATGGACCCACCACCCATATTCTCTCATTTTAAATGCAACTTATACATATTAATTTTATTAATTAAAAATTTAAAACAAATAATCCATCTTATATGTTTTAGTTGGTAGATAAGAAAAGAATTTACCATCTAAGAGATATGTATTTTAAGGTTAATAGTATTTAAATGGGTAATGTTAATGCATTGATAATTCTTCAAATTTGATGAAAAAGAATATATACAAGTATTCACATGAAAAAGACGAGCCACATATACTCTCATTAGTGTATATATATAGGTGCAGCAGCTCTCATTTCTCTTCACATCCTCTTCGCTACCTATCAACTTGATTTAACAAAAAATGAAGCTTATTATGGTGATCATGATCTTCTTGGTCTTGGCATTTGTTTCTTCTTCCGAGTCTCCAACAAAAACAACACTCTCTTCTCAATCACAATCCTCTCCATCACCAATATTTTCAGAAACATACGTGGATCAAGCTTTTGCTGAGTGGATGTTGGTCCACGAAAAAAACTACTCAAGCACCCAAGAGTTTACTAAACGCAGACAGCTGTTCAAAAAGGAGTTGGAGTACATTGAAGAGTTTAACAAAGGTTATGCTAAACTCATTTTTTTTTTTCACACTTTCAATCAAATTTTTTTCATACACAAAAAATAGTCTCAAGATATATAGGCATTATGACCTTGGGCTGAAGGGTGGCTGTGAATTCTCATAAAATGGAGGACTTTGTTTTTTTACTTTCATTTTGCTTTTTATCAGATAATATGCCAAATTCATTTATTTATTCACACTTTCTTCTCAATACCGAAAACCATTTAAAACATATTACTGCATGAAATCTATGCATTAGTTTCTTTCTGTTATTTTTTTTTTCTCTCTCTAAGTCTAAGAGTTTGATCTTATGTCACGTAACTGCTATTTAAATAGTACTGATATATACACGACTTCATTTTACCACACTTCTTAACATTACTTGTTCATGAAACCTGCTATTGATATGCTTCAAGTTTTTTGGTATTTCTGTGCTTCTAAATGATTGCTGGAGTAGGATAATTGATATTTGACTGTTTGACTTTACTTTAATAAAAAATAGTCAAGGAAAATGGGAATATAATAATACACTTCTTTCAAAAATTCAAATAGAGGCATTGATTAACAATTGTTTAAGAGATTGACAGTATTAAAAGAAGTTTAAAATTTATACAGCATAAAGATAAAATTAAGAAATAATCACTTTTCTTGTTCTCTTTAACAGGTAACCACAGTTACATTGTTGGATTAAATGAATTCTCAGATTTAGATGGAGATGAATTTTTTGTTTCATGCGAACTAGAAGATAACCCTCCAGTCGAGCCAGTTTCTTTTAATATAACCAGTATAGATCAACTTCCAGTTTCGATTGATTGGAGAGATCATGGCGCTGTGACTTCGGTTAGGAAGCAAAGTACCAGTAGCTGTTTCTATTCGAATTGATGATGCTTTTAAACGTTATAGAGGGGGAATTTTCAGAGGACCATGTGGTGACAGGCCACATGCTGTTACATTAATTGGGTATGGTCATACGGAAAGTGGAGAGTTATACTGGATTATCAAGAACTCATGGGGAGAAAAGTGGGGTGAAAAAGGATATGGGAGGATGTTAAGGGCGTCTGGCGATTCAAAAGGGATTTGTGGAATCCTTCGATTCCCCATTATCCCCATTACAGACGACTTCTAATTGTATGATTTCATTATCAATAACTTTATTTTCGTAATGAATAATAACTATTACTCCATCAACCAGTATGTACATAAATTCCCATTTAATTCCTTGCACCAGAACTTCATTTTTTGCCCATTTAAGCACTTCCAAAACAATAAGTAGTAAACATATCTATTCTATTAAAAATCAAATTAAACTTTGTTCAAGCCCTAAGCAAAGCACACCTAACAAACCAGATGTGTCAATTTCTTATGACATTTCACGGTGCAATAACTTGATACCATAAAATACCATGTTTAAATCACACAAAAAAACTTAAATATCTTTACAAAACTTCCTTTTCAGTACATCTAAAACAGAGAGGAAACTAAGAAGGAAATAAAATATACATCAAATTAAATATTGTTTGCTATTGTTTCCAAAAGGTTTCTTGAGCCTGAAAATTTCAAGCCTTGTCTTCCTAGCTTGAGCTGCTGCCATAGCTCTATTTGTTGTAGTTTCATCCAACTCTTCTGCTGTTGAGTTCAGATCAGGAAGAGCTATTGGGCCATTATTATCATTGTTTTTGATGTTGATGCCCAATGTAACAGAAGAAGAGGAAGGTCCATAATTATGGATCTGATGATTTGGAAACATTTGCAGTTGCATTTGAATTTGTTGTTGGTTCTTCTTGTACTCTTCATTTTCAATAGTATTTGACTTTGAGGGGTTGACTGAACCATTAGATTGACCTAATTGTACTTTCTGACCAATTTCCAGATTAGGGTTTTCTAATGCAGTTTTTGGGCCATTAGTACTATACAGTAACTGCAAAAGATAGCAATTTTCATAAGCTAAAACATAAAACACAAAACAAAGAGTCATAAAAACATAAGAAAATTGATTAGTTTTAGTATTAGTATTACCTCTTGCTTCCTTTTCTTCAAGTTCAAATTGTAATTATTCATGTTATTATAGTATTGCTTCACTTTTTCTACCTCCTGTTTAAATTTCAAACATTAAAAAATCCATGAGAAAAACTAAATTTAACAACTCAACAAATTCATAAAAAAGAAACCTAAAACAAAGAAAGAAACAAAAAAACTTACTTGTCTGATTGAATCTTTGGTCTGTGTCAATTCTTGTATAATTTCAAGAGGCGATTCTTTTTTCTTTTGACACAAGAAACAAACCCTAAAAATCAGAAATCACAAATAACAGAAAACTGATAAAGAAAATTGAGCAAGAAAGAAAAATAAGTTCATACCTTTTTTAGAGAAGCTTTCTTCTTTGAATGTCGCTTGAGTTCATCGTCTGATTCAGTTTCAGAACTGGTAGCCTTAACTTTGACAACGTCGCCGGCGCCGGAGTTAACATCACGGTTGTTTTGATTTGCCGGAGAAGAGGAAGGGTTGTTTTTAACCTCGGTTCTCTTTCTTTTGCAACGCCAACTGAATGGTATACTATTCAACAAACCAACATGACAATGAAAATCAAGCATGATTTCAGCGACTTCCTTTTCACTCTTTGACCACTCCGAAGAAGAAGTAGTTTCTGTTTTCTCTGTTCTTTCATCTCTGTGTCTTTTCATCTTTCTGTTGAATGAATGAAGGAGTGAAAAGAGTGTTGTTAATATATGAAAAAGTTTAAGATCTGAATTTGTTGGAAGTGTGTTGAGAGAGTTGAATGTGAAGATTTATAGAGACGATAGAGAGAAAACAAATTTGTGTGTCGCTGCTTCAAATCAATCCAAGGGATTTCTGAATCCACATTCCTTGTCTCTTGACAAGTATCATTATTAGGGTTTATTGATATTTAGTTTAATTTTTTCTTTTTTTGAAAAGATTTAGTTTTTTTTTTTAAAAAAAGCGAAAAGATTTAGTTTAAATATATTATTCTACATTATATTAAGAAAATAGAGTAGGCACCAATATTAATTAAAAAAAATCATTTTTTTTTAATATTGTTACTAAAAAAAAAGTATGTTGCTATTATAAACAAACGAAAACTTGGTGTATTTATTTGGAACATAATGATATTATTTTTGATGAGAAATCGTTAATGTTGAGGAGGTTGTTGATAGAATTTAAACAATTGTATTGGTGCTCGTGAGTTTAACTCAGTTGGTAGGGGACAATGCATGATATAGGTAAGGTTCAGAGTTCAAACTCCGACCACCACAAAAAAAAAAAAAAAACGATTGTGTTGGTTTTCGTTCATTAGTAGAAAAGGAAGGAATAAAAA
Source organism: Medicago lupulina (assembly GCA_958299785.1). Lineage (NCBI taxonomy): Eukaryota > Viridiplantae > Streptophyta > Magnoliopsida > Fabales > Fabaceae > Medicago > Medicago lupulina. The sequence continues at coordinate 71,042,701 of OY283141.1, read as the reverse complement.
TTTAGTATATTTGGACCGGTATTCTAGTCCACTTGCTTGTCTTCATTCTTCAAACTATTTAAAGTTGTATTTAGACAATAAATTATGTTAAAATAAAATTATTTTGTTGTTATTATTGTTAGGAAAAAAATATATTGCATTGCAAACAAAATCACAAATTTCATACAAATAGAAGTGAGTCTCAAAGGATATTGACAATTGAGTCCCTTCTAGAGAAATGCTAGAGAAACAACTTTGCAGTTATAATAGGAATTTCATGTCATCTTTTTTAAAAAAATAAATCAATTACAATTTTTGTTCTATCGTACTAAATTGAGTTTAAATTTCTATCAAAGAATGAAATATCTACCTTCTTCGTAGTTATTTACACCTAGATATTTACATAAGCTATTAAAATTGAGTCATTTGTTATCGACTATTAGTTTAGGGGTGTTCGTGTTGTGGATTGGATTGGTCATAAGGCAAAAACTCATTCAATCCAAAGATAAAATTATATGTGAATCGAACTGAACCGCTTCATAAAACCTTCTCCAAAAAAACTTCCAATTTCTAGTGGCCGTTCACAGGACATGGCGGGCGAAAGGCATGTTTCAAAACCTAACACTGGAGCAGGGAGGCACTATGGATTTTGAAGGCAACCAAAGAGGGAAGATCGTTCAAGAACTATTGGTAACTCACATTTCCCTTCCCTTTACAATTTATTATTACTAGATGGACTCAAACATAATCATCTAAACATAAGTCAATTGTGTGACATTTGATTATGATGTGATGTGTAATAAGACATCTTTTAATGTAATCAACCAATCTGATGGATCTATTTTCTTCATTGGTAAGAGGAAAACCAATGTTGGGGTTCTGCAATTTGTTGGATTTGGACAATAGGAGGATATTGAGTTCTAGAGAAGAAGAAATGGAGAAGAAGATGAAACAAAAGTGGAAGAAGATGGGAAAAAAGAAATTTAGAATTTTGTTTTGATAATAGTCCTTGGTTTATTTAACTTTTTCTCTTTTTTTGTCTAGTAATATCCTAATCATCTATTCTGCCACGTGGATCAAGCCGTGTCTCTAAATTCTACCGCGTGGATCAAGCCATGTGATCTCTAAATTGATGTCCGAGTCATGGGTTAAATTGCTCACAAGTTAATGGGTTCAAGTTTTACAAAGGTTAATTGAGACAATTTTTGTCTGGGACTAAAACTCAAATTTCCTCATATTTATAGGAACAAAAAGTAAAACTAACACTTTTTTTTAATTATGTCAAAATAGAATTTCTTCGGCACCAAGCAATACTTTTAATTAGTAATAACCAATATCCTTTTTTTTCATCAAAAAATATAAACCAATATCCTTTTTTTAATCATAAAAAATATTATTAATAATACCCAATATTCAACACTATTAACGAGTAATACTTTATTTAATTATCCATCACTAAAAAGGAAACTTAATAATATTCATATCTGAATTTCTAAAAGAGAAGAAGTTAAAAAGGAAATAAAATTTCTTTTTCTTTAAAAAAAAAAAAGGAAATAAAATAAACATCAAAATTAATGTTGTTTACTCTTGTTTCCAAAAGGTTTCTTGAGCCTGAATTTCTGAAGCCTTTTTTGCCTAGCTTGAGCTGCTGCAATAGCTCAATTTACTGTATTTTGATCCAACGGTTGAAGAGATGCCACGTGGATTGACTCTTCAGTTGTTAAGCTTATATCAGGAAGAGCTATTATACCATTACCCAATTCAACGTAAGAAGACGAAGACCCATAATTTTGATTTTGATGATTGGCAATTTGTACTTGTTGATGTTGTTTCTTCTTGTACTCTTCATTTTTAATTGTTGATTTTGAAGGGTTGACTAAACCACCGGATTGACCCAATTGTACTTTATGTCCAATTTTCAATTTGGGTATTTTTATTCCCCTTTCTAATAGCTGCAAATAAATGACAATTTTCATAAACCAACAAACAAAACACTAAAAACAATCGGATAAGATGATAAATGATTATTCTAGTTTAGTTCATTGTTCGAATCTAATTTTGAGAATCTCACCTTTCATCCTTTACGGTCATATTCGATTTAAGATATGATCTTCGTTGTTGTGTACAAAGATATTTACTTTATACATAAAAAAAAATGCTTTTTTTTATTTTAAGGAGAAAAAACAAACAAATGCTAAAAACATAGGAAAGTTAATTTAGTATTACCTCGTGCTTCCATTTTTTCATGATCGAATTGTAAACTTTCAGGACAGCATATTGTTGCTTCACTTTCTCTGTCGCCTATTTGGGTTGTAAAAATTATACAATTAAGTATAAAAAAACCTAAAACTAAAATTATGCGAATCAACAAATGCATGAAAAAAGAAGCAAAAAAAAAAAGGAAAAAAAAAACAAAAATAGTTTACTTCATCAAATGTACATTTGGTGTCTATCAAATCTTGTGCAGTTTTAAGAGTAGATTCTGTTTTCTTCTGACACACACAGCAAACAAAGAAACAAAATTTAAAAATCACAAAACACAAAAAAAAAACGAGAAAGAAATAAAACTTAATATCTACTAAAAAAATACAATCTTACTTCTTTTTAATTTTTTGACACGTCATCAAAATTATATCATTTTGTGTCTTTTACTTCAATCTTCCACTATTTTTTTTCCTTAAAAACAAATTAAAACAAACTCTTTTGATAAATCATAAAACAACACTAACTTAATCTTTTTTTAAAGAACAAACAAACTTAATCTTAATCTCAATAAAATCAAATTCTCTTATAATTCAACTTCTAAATACCTAAAGAGTTAAAAACAACTAGACTATTGGCTCGTGCGACGCACGGGTCTTCTCGACTATAATAGAGAATAATAAATACTTTAACCCGTAAGATCATGAGTCGATCAATAAACGCAAATTAGATTATTAGAGATATAATATTACAATCAAATGATAATAAAAAAAATTATAAAGATTTGCTCAAAAAAAAATTATAAAGAAAAAAGATAAAAAAAAAAATACAAAATTATATTATTGCACGAGTCAATTTTATTTATTACTTTATAGTTAAACATAAAAAATTAATGTAGTTCATGGTTCTAACAAATTATTTAGGGTAGCCGAGTTTACATGAAAATTAGGGTACAAAAGAAAATCTATTAAATTAGTTTAAGTTGTTGTAGACAACATATATGATGCAAATTTAGAGTCAAAATTTTAGGATAGAGTTATTGCAAACCTAATAAGGGATTAGTAGAGGAAAAAAATTAGTTTAAGTTGTTGCAGAACTAATAAAATTAATATATAATAAAGATAAGGATTAAGATATCTATTAAATTTTTGCTTTGAAAAATATTCACGGTTATTAAAGAGAAAAATGAAAAAACATATATGATGCAAATTCAGAGCCAAAATTTTAGTATAGAGTTGTTGCAAACCTAATAAGGGATTAGTGGAGGAAAAAAATTAGGTTAAGACTTAACAAAATTAATAAATAAGTATATTTACAATCTCTTTAAAAAAATAATTTACATATATTCTCTATATATGAAACTTAATGTCTACCAAAAATACAATCTTATCCCTTCTTAATTTTTTGATACGTCATCAAAATTATATCCTTTGTGTCTTTTGCTTCAATCTTCCCCTATTTTTTCTCCCTTAAAAACAAATTAAAACAGATTCTCTCAATAAACCATAAAACAACACTAACTTAATCTTTTTTTAAAGAACAAACAAACTTAATCTTAATCTCAATAAAAACAAATTATCCTATAATTCAACTTCTAAATATCTAAAGAGTTAAAAACAATTTACAATCTATTATCTTATTCTCTAATTATGAATGTTAATGACATGTAAAAATACAAGTTTGTCCTATCTTAATAATTTGATACATCAACATATATTTACCCTTTTGTATCTTTTGCAACAAAAAAACCAATTTAGTTGAGAGAGAGAGAGACTTTCAAAAGATTGATCAACCCTAAAAAAAAACTCACTAATCACGGGTGCAACCCAGCGAACTCATATATGAGCACGAAACCAAGTTACAAAAAATGAAAAAGTGAACATGTGCGTAGAATAACTAATGGATCGACCGTCAGCACGATATCAAAATTCAAGTTTTAAAAACTAACTAAATAAACAGAAAGCATAAAAGCTCTTTCGAGCTTGAAGAACCAAAGTGTAGGCAAACAAGAGACCTTGAAACATGAAGATCTCAACATATTAGAAACAACCAAGAATCAAATAAGTCAGACCACCATGTCATATTATATAATAATATTTTATATTGTTGTTGATTATTAGTTATTATACCTTTTTGGAATATGATTATAAAAAACACTAAAAAAAGGATAAATGAGTTACTAAATAATACAGTTATTCAATTCATACACGAGACTCATAACGACATCTTTATTATTTTTAATAGTTTTACCATTTTTTAGTAATTAACTTTTTCATACGATCTCTCCAAAAAAAAAACTTTTTCATACGAGTATGAACTCGCTTAATTTTCGACCATTTTTTCTTTCCATTTCACATAGGTGATTTTTCCCAACTTATTGTTCCTCACTCAAGATGTTATAATTTTTAAACCCTTTCATTAGTTTTTATCTTTAACGTCGACTTTATTCATCAGTTTTTTTATATTTCTCAATTCATATAACATTGCAATGTGCTTTGATGCATAACTCTCTCGCTTTGAATTAGCTTTGGTGGTGGTCATCATCATGAAAACCTTTGTCGTTGGAATGAGGTTCATCCTTAGAACTTTTTTATCATACTGAAAAAATAATTTCAACACAGGGTAGAGATGTCTCACGAAAAATAATATAAGAACATAATTTTAAACATAATCATAACAAATTGAAACTTAAGAGTGGTTCAAACTTGTGATCTAAGGCACGCTCATTTCTAGATCTTCAATTCATATACTCCGGTTTCAATTAATCTTTGCTAACGGACAATGTGATTGATTTTTCGAGTCAGCTAATTTTTGAGTCAAATACTGAGTTTCAAAAACTAACAAAAAACGGTAGTATAAAAACTTAACTAAATATATGCATAAATTGCTACCAAAATATTTTAGTAAGTTTTGACAAGAATATCTGTACTATTTAGATTCTTTTAATGTCCCTTTTTCTTCACATTATGCGCGATTGCTTCCAAACCAAAATCGAACATTACTACAAAAAGATTACACCATTTCCTAAAAATATTTTGTTGACCAAGTTTCCTTTTGTAGTACACTACATAGCAACCCCAATCCAACCTCACAAAATTTCTTTGTCACCAAGTAATAGTCATACTCATCATGAATATCCCATATATAAATTTTCTAAAAATAGAGAAACCAAAAAGGAATAATACATAAAAATAAAATGTTGTACCATAAATAAAATGTCACTATAAATAAATAACTATCTATAAGAAGGTTGGCGTTGTTTGGTATTATTATTACCCACGGGTTTCTTGAGCCTGAAAATCTGAATCCTTCTTTGTCTTGCTTGAGCTGCCATAACTTTACTCGCATCAATATTATTTGATGTAGCTTCATCCAACGGTTGACATGTGTCCACGTGGACCGACTCTTCAATGGATAAGTTCAGATCAGGAATGGCTAATGGGCCCATGTTACTGTTACGACCAAATGATGAAGATGCAACTTGCAACGTTGGATTGCTAGAAGATGATGCACATTGAAATTGAACATGCCCAAAATTGTGATTATCATGATTGGGTATTTGCATTATTATTTGTTGCTTCATTTTCTCTTCATTTTCAGCAGTGAAATTTGAAGAGTTGACTGAGACTTGAATTGGTTGATTAATTACCAAATTGAGGTTTTTGTTTTCACCTTTGGGACCATTAATACTTAGCTGTAAAAATAGCAAATTCCATAAATTAAAAAACAAAATTGGACCCACCATTGATTCAACACAACACATGTAAAACAAACAAAGTCCAAAAAAAATAAAAATATGGATCTCATTGAAAAAAAATAGAACTAAGGATAAGCAAAGCAATCCTAGAAACCCAAAAAACCAAAGTACATGAAAATTTACCTCTTTTTGCTTTGCTTTCAACTTGAAATTGTACTCCTTCAATTGTTCATAGTGACGCTTCACATTTTCAATCTCCTAATTTCATTTCAAATATAAAAAAGATTCAGAAAAAACAAAACAAAAAAACAATTTGGGTATAAAAACAATTATGAACAAAATCCTATGAACTACTTACTTGATTGATCGAGTCTTTGTTTTTGGTCAAATCTTCAATCATATTAAGATAGTGTTCTCTCTTCTGTTGACACAAAAACCATAACCCAAAAATCAGATAAGAAATAAATAATATGTTAATGAAGTAAATAAAAATACAGGGTAGTATTTGTCTATATGAATACCGTAACTGATGTACCGAAAAACTTGTGTATTTTTCCACATCGTGGATCAAACCAAAATAATTCACACAAAAAAACAAAAAAAAAGTAAAATAAAAAACACCCAAAAGACATTATTAACATAGAACAAGAAGAAAGTACTAAGAAACAAAACAATCAAGAACAAAATTCAAAACAGAGGGAAGAAAAAATTACCCTTTTGAGAGAAACTTTGTTTTTGAAAGGTTTAGTTTTGTCATCTGATTCAGTGGCTGGAAATGAAAGAGGGGTAGCAGGACTTGAAGCTTGAGCTTTTCCGGCATGAGAAGAAGGAGGAACAACGGCGGCGCCGCCATAAGAAGAAGGGTTGTTTTGAATTGCAGATCTCTGCTTTTTACACCCCCATGAGTATGTTACACTACTCAACAAAGAGAAACGATGATACAACACAGCAAGAATTTCAGCAGTTTCAACTTCACTTTCTGACCAATCCAAAACATCGTAACTTCTCTGTCTCTGTTTTAGTTTCATAGTATCTCTGTTTTTGTTGATGAAACAGTGATGAAAATGAGTAAGAGAGTGTTTTTGTGTGCTCAGAAAAAACGGAAGAAGAAGATTTGGGAAATGAAATCCTTATTCTTTCTTCTTATTTGTTTGCACAACAAAAGGCTTAGGTCTCTAGGAAGTGACACGTGTCAATTAGAAAAATCATGTTTGTGTGCCTCTCTTCTAGGGTTTATGGCACACAAGAGGAGTTTATGCAATTTTGTTATTGGAGGATAGTGCGGTGATCCCATTGCCCTCATAAGGCCACGTGGAATTGGCTAATTTATATCACTTTTTTTTCAATCCAATAAATAAATTAATTAAAAAGGTTAGCCCATAGTTTAGTCCATTTCAAAAAATTACAAAATACCCCGTTTAGATTAGCTTATTTTAGAGCTTATGCAAAACAGTTTATACAAATAAATATGCATTTATATATTATTATTTATAAACTTGTTAATGTAATTTATAAAAAAACAGTTTATGAAGATACAATTTTTTTTAATGAAAACTTATAAATTAAGATAATAACTTACTTATTTGCATAAGAATGAACACCCTTTTTAAATCGCTCTTTTTAACATTGACTAAAATTTTATGTCAATCTTAAAAAATTTTGTGATATATTTTTGAAATATAGGACTCAGATAAGTTTCATTCAATTATAAGTATTAAAGAAAATATTTTATAAAAAGGTATTCATAACACTTTTCTTTACAACAAATACCTCAAAATCAAATAGTGAAATTTGAACTCACATCTTTGTAAAATATATGAATAAAGTTTTTGCAAACCGAAACAAGTTTTGGTAACATTAGGAGTATTTTACTATTGTTTTGAAATTAATTAACTTATATAGTGATTAATATATATATATATATAAAATATCAAGTTTGTAAAAAAATTAAAAAATCATTAATAATACAAAATTCAATTTAAAAAATAAACAATAATACAAAACTCAAATTACAAAATAAACAAAATTTGTTTAAGTTCTATGATTTGGAAAAGTAATATAACATTTCAATAATAAAAAAATCAATAATTAATGTATTTTATCTGACATATTTTGACTTGAAGTGTGAAACCGATATGCGAGCTCAAAAAGAAAAGAAAAAAAAATTGATATGTGGTTCGTGTATTTCACATGTGTTTAATCAATTTTATAAGTTTTCGATTTGGTAAATCTGCATACTCTTTTGTTTTGAAAATGCATTAATAAAAAAAATAACATAAATGAATGCACGCGTGTTGAGTGAGGTCGGTCGTAAATGTAACTTTACCTTGTCAAGAAATTAGTCTCGGGCTTTCAACAAGGAATATTGTGGGCACAAAATAAAAAATAATTAAAATTGTTTTCAATGGGATTTGAACTTTCTCTCTAAATTTTATCAGGCTAAACTCTTTCCAATGATCGACACCTTATGGACGCACAATGTAACACCCTACTTCTATTAAAACGATAAAACACACGAATATAATAAATATTCAAGAAATAGACGTCACGTCTACAAACAATACTCAGTTGACATGCATAAAAATCTCAACAATAAAACATCACAGCGGAAATATAGCATACACCTCAAGTAGCCATGTCATCAACTCATAAATACATCCATAACATATAATATCCAAATCCCGACATATGGGCGAAACTCCACAACATAAACAAAATCCGGAAATCAAAAGAACAAACACCTAATCAGAGTCTAATCTAAGACTCTAACTGAAAAACAGAGGAAGCTCCCACTATCCTCAATCAACAATTCTCAACAAGTAAATGATTCACCAATCACAAACATTCACCAAGTACTTAAACATTTATGACACATATCAACTTTATGCAATGCACCTAGACACGACACCCATATGCATGTGGTACCAAATCACCTCTGAGGTCGTCACCTCATGATGCAACAAACACATCATAATTGTCGCCAATATGGATATATAATTCGTCACCATCAATAATAAATACATGTACATATGACACAATCGACACCAAACTCAACACCAACATATTTTAATACATGCTTACACCATCAAATCGTCGCCAATAGCATGTAAGAAAATTCACCAATCAACATATATGTACTTATACATATATAATTCACCAACATATTTGAATACATGCTTACACCTTCAAATCGTCGCCAATAGCATGTAAGAAAATTCACCAACAACATATATGTACATACACATATATAACCACCAACAACGTCACCATAATAATTTAACAACTTCATAAAATTCTCACAATTCAAGTAAAGGAGAAAGATACGACACATTATGATAGACATCATATTTAACACCTATCAATCATTCACATATCTCCACATAGTCATATCAAAGTATCCACAAAAGATTTGCCAAGTATTTGGTCTTAAAGGTTATTTCCGACAAGTTCGTATCATTTAACCATTTTCCAAGTTATACATCAAAACAAAGCAAATATGCTTGAGAACCTCAACTAAGTATATACACAAATCACATATGAGTGCAGTAGTGTATATATATCAACGTATCATAGACCAAATCACTTAAACTCCAAGTTTGGCAAAGTTCGTCTCATATCACCGTTTTTCATGAAATTTAAATTCTCAAAGTAAGACTAAGCTAAAGTTCATGATTTCCGTCCAAAACATTTTTAGAAATCATATGGTGAATAAACAACCTCAACTCTACCCTTTTCCTTTGAGAATAACGAGTTTCGGAAAAATCGGTGTTACTGAACGTTTTTCAAAAGCTAAGTTCAAGTTCACAAAATCAAGTCCAATCCAAACCATAAGGTGTTCCAGTAGGTTTAAGAGTATAAACAATAGTTAAACATGTTGAAAGAAACATTTTTGAAAGCTTGGAACATCCCCAAACGCCCGGAACGCAAAGCAAAGAGTGTTGAAACTGGGCACTGCTCGCTTAAGCGACCAAGTCACATTAGTTACTGTGATTGCTCGCTTATAGCTCGCTTAAGCGACCAGTCATCAGTTCTGTCAAAAAAATGTCACGGGTTCCAACCCTTTTTCACTCAAAAACCCAAATTTTGATCTCCCAAATGTCCAAACTCATTCCAAAAGTTGTTTACAGGTATATGTACATAAAAAGGCACTCAAAGTTACACAAAACTTGAAATCAAAACATAATTTCAACATAAATCAACAATCAAACAAAGTTTCACCAAAACTCTCAACAACAACCCAATTCACATCACCAATCCATAATTATGAAAACCCATGACATCAATTCATCAACAACACACCCCATAACAATAACAACAACAACAACAACAACAAATAATTATGAAATCACCCATGAATCAACAACAACAACATCATTCTTCATCAATTTTGTACAAACACAAAGTAAACCCATATATACATTTCAAGCATGCAAATTCAACACCAACAACACAATTATCATGTGATTCACATACTTAAACATGTCATCAAAATTAAAGCATGAATTTCCACAACTAAGCTCAAATAATCACTTATTCAATTAAGCACTTAAGCATAGAATTAGGGTAGAAATTAAACTAAGAGATTATGGTTGAATTCTAACCCTCTTACCTTAATTTTCAAGAATCCTAGCCTTAGCCTTAATTTAGCTCATAGAATCCTCAACCCTTTCTTGATCTTCAAGCTTTTCTCTTATCTTCCTCTAGTTCTTTCTCTCTCTTCCTCTTTCTAAGATTATGAAATGAATGTTCTAACCCTAATTTCTCTTAAGGCATGAGTTATAAAGACTCACCACTAATGGGCCTAACCTTCAAAATGTTGTATGGGCTCAAAGCTCTAATTAATCAATTTCATAAGTTTCTACTCGCTTACGGTAAAAATAACGAATAAACATCGGCTCTTAACTAATTACCACAACCCACTAACAACTTAATAAAAATGATGATTCCCACTTGAAACACTAAAAATAATCCTCAAATTGAATTTTCTAAATTACCTTTGCTCACCAAATGACGAAAATACCATTCTAACACGAAAACTCTCGAAAATACACACAAGGATAAATAATCACACACAAACACATATAAACACATATTAAACAATTTAAAATAAAACTAGCGAAAATTCGGACTGTTATACATAACATGGATGTTTGATACTTTGTATTATTTTAAAATTTGTATATTTTCTTTTCATTTGAAAAAGTCATTATATAAAAAATGCATAAAATAAATGCATTTTTTTGCTAAATGAATAATTTTTTTTGCTTAATTTCACTTATAACCTCACAAATATTGTGATATTGGTCCTTATGTTCAAGGAATGAACACCCATTTTATATTGTTGTTTTTAACATTCATTGAAATTTATGTAAGTCTCACTATTTTATGTGAGATATTTTTGAAATATGGAACTCACCTAAGTTTTATTTCAATAAAGATGAGATTTAAAGAAAATATTCGAAAGAAAGTGTTCCTAAAACTTTTCTTTACAACAAATACCTCAAAATCAAATGGTGAATTTGAACTCACATCTTAATAAAATATATGAATTAAGTTCTTACAAACTGAAAGATTTTTCGTAACATACGGAGTATTTCACTGTTGTTTTGAAATTAATTAACTGATATAGTGATTAATATATCTAAAATATAAAGTTTGTAAAAAAAAATCATTAATAATACAAAATTCAATTTACAAAATAAAAAAAAATTGTTTAAGTTTTGTGATCAGCTGGAAAAGTAATTTAACATTTCAATAATAAATAAATATTAAAAAGTCAATAATTAATATATTTTATCTGACATATTTTGACTAACAAGTGAAACCGATAGGAGAGCTAAAAAATAAAAAAGTGAAGCCACTATATATTTTTTTTTTGAAGGAAGTGAAGCCAGTATATGGTTCATGTATCTCACAAGTGTTTAATCAGTTTTATAAATTTTCAAATTGGTAAATTTGCATTATCTCTTGTTTTGAAAATGCATTAATAAAAATAATAACAGAAATTCCTTCGAAAAAATATAACAGAAACGAATGCACACAAGTTGAAAGAGGTCAATCTTAAATGTACCTTTGTACCTTGTAAGAAATTAGTCCCACCCTTTCAACAAGGAATGTCGTGGGAAAAAAATAAAAATAAAAAAGCAATTGAAATTGTCTAAAATGGGATTCGAACTTTCTCTCTAGATTTTCTTAGGCATTACTCTTACCTTATGGGCGTATAACATGGATGTTTGATAGTTTGTATAGTTTTAAAAGTCAATATATATACAATGCATAAAATAAATTCATATTTTTTTTATTAAATTAAAAAAACCTTAATTTCACTTATAACCTCCCAAATATTGCGATATTGGTCCTTATGTTTTCTCACTTTGTGATTTCGAAATTCTCTCCATATTTAGGCTGCATTTAACATGAGGAAGTGATATACTTTTCCACCATGATCATGTTAATTTTTTACCATCGGATCAAATAAAAAACACAATATTTACAAGACTCTCAAACCTCGATTTTGTTTTCTTTCACAATATTCTCTTTCGGCCCACTTAGCAACAATCTTAGCAATTTCCTTCATAGGTGTTGGCTACTTCATCCCATATTGAGACCAAAATCATTGACGTCGGATTTTCTGACGATAATGAAATGAAAATTTTAAGAACAACTTGGTTAGCAATGAAGTGAGTAAGTTTAAGATAGGGAGAATACGGATGCACGATTTCACCAAGGTTGAAGTAGAGGAGGCGAAGATGGATGCTGCCACTATTGTGCAAGCTTTTATCAAGGCAAAAGGGCAAATGGAAAGCCTATATCATGAATGACCATTTTTGGGTGACATAGGGCTCTTTAAAATTGTTAAAAATGGGAAAGTGATTGATGAAGTTGTTTTTGATTAGATACCCATTTTAAAGAACTACGAAGATTGACTAGACTAGACTAGTAGAGAAAACATGAGAATATGTTGGTATCACTATTTTATAAAATTATGAATAATTTGAGGTGTTTATTGAACAATCAGCTTTGGTTGAAGATTCATGATATGTTGGTGTCACTAACGTAGCTTCCTTCCCACAAGAGCAGTTCGAAAGGTCTGACCATTTAATTCAAGCCTTGAAGCATCATTGAGTCTAATATATACACACACCTTGAATACCTACACCAATGTAGGGGTGGGGTTTGGTTATTGAAAAAAAATAGTAGTATAAGTTTTGTAAGAATGCGTTAAACATAATGTAATATAATATAAAATTTGAATAACACAATCAATTTATAGTCTTTAAAATATACTTCTAATCCATCAATTTATTCTTTTAGTAGGGATTAAATTAATGAATGAGAGTATAATTTAAGGTCTATTAATTTGATTTTAATAAGTTTGAGGATTAAATTGACAAGAAAGTGATAATTTAGAGACTAATTGACCGTTTACTTATAAAACTTTATCTACACACCAAGTAAAATGATATTAAATATGATGGGTGTATTGAAAAGTAAAAAAAAAAAAATCATATCTAACATTGAAAATAGATAAGACTTGATTAAAATTTATACTGTTTTTTTTTTATAATAAAAGGAAAGCAAAAAAAAAAATGAAAGTAGCAATATTTCTCATTTTACGAGCTGATTTTATAAGAATAAAATGAAGAGTGTTGATATTACCAAAAAAATAAAAATGAAGAGTGTCGAAGAAGTATGAAAATGAAGAGGATGGAGGGACCATTGACAAAGAGCAACAAGTTATTACATTACGACTAATCAGTCCTAATTTTTTTATATTAATTGTGTAAATTTTTTTCAAAATCGTCAAATAAGATTTCGCCACATAGATGTTTGATGATATATTTTAGTAACTAATTTCATAAAATGTTATTACAGTGAAAACTGATTGGTTAACTGTATAAAATGTTTGATCCTATAGATAAATAATCTTTAAACTAATTTTATTATTTTTGATACCTTTAAACTAATTTTCTGCAATATTTTTCTAAATGAAGAAATATATTTTGTTGTGAAACTAATAAACAAATCAAACGATATGTCTTCGTGAGCTTAGCTTAGTTGATTGGGATAATGTAAATAATGAATGAGACACCAACTATTGTAGACATTCTACCTTGCCTAAAAAGATTGATTTAAAAGCATTACTTGTTTGAATATAATATAACCAGGATTAGTAATGTTTACATGGACTTCCACAATAAGCATAACATGTCATCTAGGTTGTCTAAACACACACACTATGCATCTAATTTTTTTTATAGAAGTAATTATATTACTTTAGTTTATTATTATAGAAATGAGCAATTTTCGACTATACTGGGTGCTTGTTTCAAGTTTCAATATCGTATACTAGCTTTGGGCCGTTGGGCTTGGTTCCTCCTCAATACATATGTTGACCAGGAATAAGAAACATTATATCGTGGTGATATTAGCACCCTCGTTTTGATGTATTTATTTATGTGACATGAATATCTTATACGTGCAATTGTAAAGATTAATTTCTAACCTTGGATATTATCTCAATATATGACAAATCTCTCACTCAGGAAATTTAGCAGTGCTCATTCTCAAAATTGGATTCAAATTCATGAGAAATACTTACATAGTCACAAACACAAATAAAAAGTGGTTAGACACGCACACGAAATTAAAAAAAAATAAAAAAATAATTGAATGATGTGATTAAATTATTTATTATTTATTTTGTTTCATCTATGTAAGTGTGCCCAAGCATATTTCATTTATATTTATGCTCAAGTCTGACTTGCTCCTTATCCAATTGACATATCTATATTAAGTCTTCAATTTGTTCTTCTCAGAATGTCTTTATCTAAAAGTTGATTTCAAGAACTTATTGACGCAGGTCGTGGGGTAGTTTAACATCTGAAAGTTAACTTTTTAACATTTTACGATGTCTATAAATTTATTTTTAATCTATTTAAAAATAATTGGAGCCTAAAATTTGAGGTTCCTTGAAAACAATGAAGTTCATCATTAAAAAAAGAAAATATCAAAACACCCCTTAAAAGTTCATCTTTCAACCAATTTTGTGGCTGAGAGTACATTATGAGTGGAAAAGGTATTAACATACTACACCATCCATTAAAATCAACGATCTATGCTTAGCGAATAAGTTACATAGATTTCTAGCTATTTTTCTATCAAATTTCACTAAGTAAGACTTTAAATCCGCTTAATGAATTGAATTTGACAGAACTCGATTTTATGTAAAAAGACACCGGTACACTAAAGCTTACTGAATTCATACCTAAATGGTTCTAACACACAATAAATTGCACACAAGGGCATAAACTGCATATGAAAGTAGAAAAAATGATAGAAAATTAGGTTGTATTTGCATCCAATTTTATGATTAAATATTTTGGTTGCCACGTTTATTCTATGACGATTTCTATGATTGTCTCCCAAAGTCTATCTTCACAAATTCAGAAGATTACGAGGAACTCCATTTTGGATTTTATTTTATGAGAGTTGTTTATATTTTATATATATATATATATAGACACACACTTGTGAAGAAATTTAAAATGTACATATGTAACCAATTAAACAAAAAATAGAAGTGTATATGTAGTGAAATCAAGAAATAGTAGAAATATTTTGATTAACTATCAACAAATAAAAGCATAAAATAAAGTCTAGTATATTACACTAGAAGGAAATACAAATAGGGAATATAACTAAGACAAACAAGAGAATTGTAGACATAAATTAAAAGAGGAAGGATAAATGGTTGAATCCTAAACAAAGAAGAGCGAATCCGAATGAGAGAGATTAAAAAATACATCACACAAATTACCAACTTTTGTCTTCACATGTCCTTAGTGAGTGGCTTTGCTTCTTTTGGTCTTAGAGTCACTCAAATTATCACAAAAAATTCTTTTTTGACTGAAAATAAGTCCTACAAATCAACTTATTATTTTTTTCTAATTAATTTATCCAATAATTTTGTAACATCCCACGTTTCCATCTCTCTGGATAATTTTGAGTAGAATTTTTAGGAGTATTAGAGCATCTCTAATGAGAGGTGTTTTGCCTAATAACATGTAGAGCTTATTAAATACCCTCATTGAAGAGGAGGAACTTGTTGGTAATCTTGACGATATAATGAGATAAAAAAAAAAAAAAGAAGGAAGAAAAGGAGTTAAGCAAGGGTTAAAGAAGGAAAGAGCTTAGGAACACTAATCACCATGCATCATGCATCATCTGCATTCATTCCTATTTATGCACTCCTAAGTTTGGAGGTGGGTCCTCCGTCCATCTTCCCACATGCACGAGAGTGGAACGAACGTGATGATTTGGCCTTCAATGAATTTTTATGAAAGTGGGGTAATTACATTTTTTTGAGGAAAGAAATCTATATTATGCCTGAATTTACTTATATAGCTGAATGAATATATTGACTTATGGTTTGGGTGTTGATTGTATTAGAATGTTGATTGTTAATTTTAAGGTTTTGTTATATGTAGGATTATATTATTGTGATTGATTTTGACTCTACCTCTTATGTACTTTGATGTTGCTACTGCTGTTGACGTATTTAGGCATTATACTTGTTCTTGTTGCTTGTAAGGTTTGGGTTAAGTTTCGTTGATGTCATGTTTGAAATGGTATGGATATACCTACGGTTTTCTCTCGACCTTCTTTTTAAATGATTGTCGATTTTGTGAAAACTAGGCTCAATTCCCTTTCTTCATCAAAACTTAGTATTGGTATGGTAAGGTGTGTATCAAGAATCAAGATAGACAAAAAAATGCATAAAAAAAAAACCGAGTTCTAAGAGACTTTTTGCATTGCATGACTCAAGTCATATTAACGACGTCACCGTACTCCCAATTATTTTTATTTTTTTGTATAAAAGAAATTATTAAAATACTCTTGATACAATATTATTTTACATATATAGTCGTACCTCCTCCATCCACACATGCAAGTATTTTAATAGGCTAGTTTAGTTGAATAAGCTATCTAGTTGATAGATAGTATACTTGAAGCTTTTGTTGGCGTTGTTAGGGTCATATTCTTTTGGATAAAATTGTATATGACTTATCATGGTATTGACCTAGAGCCGTTCCTAGCATTTTTGGGGCATTAGGCATAGTTTGATAAAAAGGCCCCTTACATAATACATCATAATCTTTTTTAGTTTCTTGTTATGATTTTATTAGCGGTTCATTTCGTTTTTTTCTTCGCTTTTCACTACAGGATAAAAGTTTTTTTAGGCAACATCTTCAAATCAATCAAATACTCCATAGAAACCAAAACTAAACAAAATACCATAGAATTAGAGAACAATTGTTCATGCGAAGTAGACTGAAATTTTTCTAGTAGACCCATTTTCAACTAAAATATAATTTGTTTAGTTGTGAAGATTCTCCCAATTTTCTAGATAATAAATATCACAAATATTTTTAATATTAGTGAGACACATTATTATGAACAAAGGGCCCCAAAAAATATCACAAATTTCTTGGCACATTATTATGAACAAAGGTTTTATTTGGGAGGGTGTGAATAGAAAGCTTTGTTTTATATAGGGTATATACAACAAATTGCATCAAAAGGGCCAAAAAAATAAGCCCAGTCTTCAATGTCAATGTTGCGGGCCTGTCTGTTGATATATTTTACTATATACACCCCAAAAAATTCCAGTTCTTCCTATATACACCCCCATAGATAAAAATTTTTTAGGGCCCCCTACAGGCATGGGCCCTAGGCCGTCGCACTCCCGGCCTATGCCTAGGGCCGGCCCTGTATTGACCGTTCCAAATTACTTCCAATCCATATTAACATCTCAGGATGCCCCTCGAACTTGATAACCATTTATTTCATATGTGAATGCAGTAGGAATTGGACTCTTCAATTAATAACGACGCCTGCTTGTTTAGAATGAAGAGGATGTAGTTATATTTTAAATGATGCATGTTTAGAATAATGATGCACTAAATGATTTTTCCGACGTGCAATCCGAAAATAATATTTTGATTTATGAAGTGTCAGACATAGTTTTCTCTATAAATTACGACATGGGTGGAAGCATTCTATTTGTGAATGCTAGTTGCGAAGCGTCAGACTAGATTTACAATCACATACATTGTTGGATCTTAATGTCAGTGTATTTATATATAACTGAACTAGACATAGGAAGTTAATAGAAATAATGGATCTCGCAGTCTTTGTTAGACATAGAAACATACGATGAACGACAAATGAATATATAGTTGAAATATGAGGATTATATAATCGATCAGAGAAAAACATATTAGACGATATAGATAACGAAACTTAATCCTGATAATATTATCTCTTCATTCTTGTTTCCTTATTTCATTGCATAGACAAATTCATGTACAAACAATCCATCTTTCTACACTTAAAACAATATTTGTCGTTGAAAGAATTTGATATCACACGATTCTTTGTCGATACGATAACTCTAAATACTTATTTTTTTTATATCCCTAATGAATCAATCCATCAATCGTCTCTGAATGATTTGGATAGACCTTAGTACGTTATTCAAAGAGATTTTGATTTTGGACTTGTATATGTTTCTAAGTCCAAAAACCCTCTCCTGTGTCACTTGCAAATATGGTTGGGAATAGGCCAGGCCAGACCAGGCTTTGATAGGCCTGAGCCTGGCGTACAAAATTTTTTGCAGGCCTGAGTCTGACCTATGGCCTTTCATAGACCTATTTTTTTGGCCTGGCCTGGCCTATTTAAAAGTCTGGTCTGGCCTGAAAGCCTATTTACAGGCCTACTTATTATTAAATTCATTAAAAATTCAATTTTTTCTACTTTTAAATAGGCTTAATAGGCCTCAAAGCCTATTTCAGTGTAAGGTTTGTCTATCACTATAAGCCCTTAAAAGCCTATTTCACTATAAGGCTTTAAAGCTTATTTAAAAAGTCCACTATTTGAGTTGTTTCTTTATTTTTATGTTTAATATAAATTATATTTTATTATAAATAAAAAATAAATTTTATTAACATGCATAAACATGTCGGTCTATTAGGCTTTTTTGATAGTCTAAGCCTGATCTATTTACTTAAATAGGCTTTTTAAAAATCTTAAGCCTAGCCTTTTTAACAAACAGGCCAGGCCAGACCAGACTTAAACAGGCCAGGCCATAGGCCCCTGTAGACCGGCCTGACCTATTCCCAACCCTACTTGCAAACTTGATTATTCCTTGCATTTTATAGCTATTAAAAAGTATAAATTAATTTATCACTTGCAAACTTTGATTTGGATAATATATTTCATTTTAACCTCTTAAAAAGAAAATACTACAATAACTTAAGTAATTTTGGAAGGTCCTTTGGGCTTGCCTTTTCGTCATGTGTAAGGTCAATGTTAGCCAAGCTAGCATGTTTGACCATCCATAATAAAAGTGTTTTACTTAAACTTATAAGACTTGATACTTAATATACTCTTTCTGTAGAGCAAAATAATAGGATGCCTAATAGAGAACACATTCACTATGCACTATCTCTTCGTGACTTGGTACAAGAGATAGACGATCTCAAGAGATATATAGACATACATGATAGTGGTGGATCCCACCAAATATTGATCAAATTGAATATTATAATTTATGTCTATAAGACTGGTCCTAAATTTTTTGGTATCTTGGATGAAAGAATAAAATTGTATCATTTTAATTATTTCAATATTCATTTTTTGTATTTTTGTTAACAATTTTTCTTGTATTTTTTGTTGTAAAAGATTCATTTATAATCAAAGTTCTTTAAAAATATATTTTCAATAAAATTAATATAAACAAATTAAAAATAAACATATATATATATATATATATATATATATATATATATATATATAGTACTAACTATTAAATAAAAATAATAATCTTGATGTCCATGATAAAGGATGTAGTGGCTCTCGTCCATCTTCAAGGCCACCATGTATACCCACTTAACTCATTAATGTGTTTTAGAAATAAAGAGGGTCTTAATTTTGGTTCCTTCTCTCTAATTGGTGTCTAATTCTCGTCAAGTATAATTTCTTGTACTGTGCACAAAAATACAACTAACTAATTTTTTGTTAATTTTTTTTTACATATAATATTCAGTCCAATTTTCACCTACTAACAAAGCATTGATGTCATCAATTCCTTTTATAATTTACACAAACATGAAAGTAGTTGGAGTTTGATTCCCCTGCTCTAATCCACATAGATAATGTTTTTGAATGCAAGTAGCAGTTGTCATTTTTTGTTATTTGTATTAGTTTTTGTGAACAATCTGTAAAGTTATCATTTGAAGCGAAAAAGTACGTTATTATATCTCAAAGTAATTAATCTCTAAGTTTATGCTAATTGTATAATAGATACTTTAGTAGTACCTTACCATAAATCAGACTTCTCCAGATGTTCGAAGAATTCCTTCAATGATTGATCATGAACATTTATATAAAAGATGTGCTTTATCATACTCTATGCTATGTTTTTTTTATAAGATTTTTTTTTGAGCAATGCTATTCATCTCGAGAGATTCACGAGAAGCTTTTGGCCACTTAAATTTCTGCAAGGCAAATGCTGGTTGTCCCGAAAATGAAATTCACGACAGCATCACGATAGTTCAAAAAGTAACAGCATAATCACTTCCTCATCTCTCCACTGCCCATGTATTCCAATTAATTCCAAATCTAACGGCTTCCACTTAATCGTGCAAAATTTTTGATGTGTTTTGTCGCTTTAAATAGCATCACTCTACCGGAAAACATGAAAATTATGGGTACAGTTTATAAAATAAATGCAAGTAAATAACCGCTCGAAAAGATTTCGCTAGATTTGTTGTCGCTAAAACAACAATTTCCTTTTTATTTTATTTTATTTTTTATTAGATCCCATATTAGAGTA
Source organism: Medicago lupulina (assembly GCA_958299785.1). Taxonomy (NCBI): domain Eukaryota; kingdom Viridiplantae; phylum Streptophyta; class Magnoliopsida; order Fabales; family Fabaceae; genus Medicago; species Medicago lupulina. The sequence continues at coordinate 71,021,924 of OY283141.1, read as the reverse complement.
CTTATGCTAAATACACCACTGACTAATTTAGACGACTCAAAGACAAGACCAATCAAAAACTGAGACTTTAATTTCTACCCTTCCTATATATGAACAACACACCCAAGATATATTTTCTTTTTTACTACACCCTCTTGAGAACCTACATCTTCACCCTTAAAAATCACTTGATTCCTCAACATCCAAAGTGACCATATGACTACTAATCAAAAGGGAAATATAACTCTTAGCTAGGAGACGCAAAATGTAATTAAAAAGAGATCGAAACCCCATCATAGTAACGACACAGGACGAAAGTAAGGATTAGCAAGCGCTAAAACTTATGAGATAAACAAACAAGTTGTAAGCGATGAACCTGTTAAATAAGGGTTTCTAGAATTCACCATAATTAAACATTTCTTGCGCACCACTTCATATTCGATACGTGCAATCAGTTTGTCTACGTCAAGTAGTGATAAGTTCCCTCCACCCCAAACCACTCAAATACTTTGCACAATACTTTATGTGAGAAATAACACACGTAAAGAAAAGATTAGTGGAGGTTTCAATAACACCTCATTCATGAGAACTTATTTTATAAAATCAAAATTAATTGAAATGAATTTTATGATTGATGTCATTAAATTTAATATAGAATTAACTGAGACTTATTTACATTTGGCTTTAATACATTTTGTCCCCATAATTTTATATTTTCACAATTTTGGCAACCCATTTTATTTTTTTAATTTTAGAATTTTTTCCAGCCTAAAGTTTTAGGCTTGTATTTGGTGATGTGTCATGTTGAATTATAAGATAATTACAAGTTAGAAGGTGGTGTGACAATGGATATATAGATTTTATTTTATTATTTTATTTTCCATCATAATTAAAAAAAATTAAAAATTTAAAAAATGTAAAATCCTAAATAATCCAATTTCCCAAAAATTATACATCCTTACATCACTCAGTGACTTGTTAGTTTATTATTTAACATGACATATCAACCAAAATGAGTCTAATTTTCAATAGTGGATTTTTTAAAATAAGGAGACTATATTTTCTGATTTAAAAGTGGAGAGACAAAACTCGAGAAAGAACAAAAATATGAAATCAAAGTGCACCTAAACCTTTATATTTTAAACCACAATTTTTTTTCCTTTCCCTTTTATGCTTACAAGTTTTTGATTTATAGTGGTAGAGTATATCCTTTATTAGCATAATACAGCTAGGGTGCCGCCACAAACAGCTGTAACGTTGGCTTCAACAATCCTTTTCTAACTTTCCACTAATGGTTCCTTCTTTTTCCACATCCGTCTTGCATCCAATTCCCATATATCACAATCTACCAAAGCCAAACTTCACGTAGGGGTAGACATTCTTGCTAATTTTTGGCTTTTAGAAATGTAGTTTTCTGTCTGCATGAAAAATATTAACCCCTAAGTACGTGTATTCACCGACCCTTCCCAATAATGCAAACTAGCCAACCCTATATTAATAGGTCAAATATATCTAAAGGTCCTTTAAGTTTTTCGTTTTTCCTAAAGTAGTCCTTTAAGTTTCAAAAGTCCCAAACAAGTCCTTTAAGTTTCAAAAGTCTCAAACAAGTCCTTTTAGTTTTTGAATCGTTTCAAACAAGTCCTTTTAAGGATGATGGTGATGATTCAGATGATAGCAACAAAGAACACTATCCACCATTTGCCATGTCTAAAAAGATGACTAATTTTAAGTGGGTGTTAGGAGCCAAATTTGGTACCAAAGATGAGTTCAAGGAAGCAATTATCAACTATGCTATCTACAATAAAACTTGTTTGAAACGATTCAAAAACTAAAATGACTTGTTTGAGACTTTTAAAACTTAAAGGACCACTTTGGGAAAAATGAAAAACTTAAAGGACCTTTAGATGCATTTGACCTAATATCTATAAAGATCGTTCTTCAACCTTGATGAACTAGGTTTGATACAGCGGTACACCGATATAAAAGAGACGGACACCGGATACAACAATAATACAAACATATTTTAGACATATTGTGACTCGATGGACGACCAATCATATGCCTCTAATTCAAGTGTGGGATGTCGGTAATATGAAGCATAATATGCTAACCAAACTGATATGTATATCCCTTCTTTTGACATGATTTTTTTCTTAAAAATTTGACTCATGATATGACCAATAACGTACGAGTTTTCATTATGAGAGTAGCTAGAGACACAATTTAATTAATTAGACAAGAGTTGTAGGGTTATGAGAGTGTGACAATCATATTATGACAAAAATAGAGAGAAAACTGTGCGCTAGCTAGCTGCTTAATTAATATTCTTCAATGCCAGCGCCATTACAAATTACTTACTCACATATGTCCCACTTATATATATGATAATGGACCTATAATTAGGCTCAGTTTGGTAGAAAAGAAATAGTTGTTTGATAATCTAGTTTATATCGGATGAACTTATAATAGATAAGTTAATTGATAAATGACCGTAGATAAATTAAAGTTGATTTATTTTGTAGTATGTAGTAAATTTATCGGTTAAAGTAATTTATAAATTTATATGGAATGAAATAAAATAAATATATTTAATTAATATTTTTTTTTTCTATTAAGAGGTAAAATTAAGAAGAAAATGATAAACTATAAACTAATTGAAGTAATTCTTTTTTTTGAGGTATAATTGAAGTAGCTTATAAAAAGCACAATAAACTAGCCGGTAAAAAAACGTACATCTAGTATGAACCTCTAAAAATGGTTTAAAGGTGAACTTTTACCATTTTAATTTTTTTTTTTAGAATAATAAAAAAATGAAAAACAAAACTAATATTTTATTAAAACTTACTAAGGAATAAAAAAAAAATCTAAGGAATAAAAATTACTATAAAATTTGTCTACTTTTGTCATACGAACTTATAAATTATGAATCATATAATCGCATAATTTGGTCTTACCAAACAGAAAGTTAATTAATAATTGCATTGAGTCTAAACAAAACTTAGTAATTGGCTAGCTAGCTAGCATTTCATAAAGCTAATCTCATCATATCAGCTATAAATACAAGCTCATCTTATTTCTCATTTCACAACTTAATTGGCATTGGCAATCAACTCTTCTCAATAATATAAAATCTTCTTATAGCTATAATCATGGCTTTCTCTAAGCTTCTAGCTGCTTCCCTTCTTGCATCACTCCTCCTTCTTCATCTTGTTGATGCAACAGATCAATCGGTAAGTATATAATTTAAACTTTAATTTCATGGTTCACATACATATATGAACAGAATTAGTGTTCTTTACTTGATTTCTTCTAATCAATTAACTATATAAGCATTCTTTTGATGCACTGCAGGCATACTCACAGGGTTCTCTTCTTCGGAAAATAGGTATAGTACTACTAAACTATACAATATATTTACACACACAAATTCATATATCATTGAAATTCATATATGTATTGTTGATGCTCCATAATTCAAACTAAATTTGATCATATTTTGTATAACTGTCACTCACTTTTGTATTATTATTCAAACTCAAGGATAAATTTTGTAAGATGAAAAACAAATATTGTCACCCATAACCTAGTTAGGGGGTCAAAATTATATTATAGTCACCACACTTTTAGTCGATTTCCTCTAGTATTCTTATGTTTTGTTGAATGAAATGGTATACTTTTCCTATTATATACATAAAAAATGTACATGTACATGTCCCATGATGAGTTGATTAATTTCAACATGTTTTTCAGATTGTAATGGAGCATGCGTTGCAAGGTGTCGTTTATCATCTCGACCAAGATTGTGCCATAGAGCTTGTGGGACTTGTTGTAGAAGATGTAACTGTGTCCCACCAGGCACTGCTGGCAACCAAGAAAAGTGTCCTTGTTATGCCAGCCAGACTACCCGTGGGGGCAAACCCAAGTGCCCTTAAAAACAAAAACTACCTTAATTGGAATTTGGACTTCCACATCGATCATAAATATCCAAACCGTTACCATGCATGCATAACAATAAATAAATATTCCAAGTGCCTTTTGAACTACATCATGGAAAATAAAATATTATTTCAATACCTGTTGAATTGTCGAATGTTAATTTAAAAAGTTAATAATCTTATTTGTGTTATCTCTTTCAATTGTTGTATCTTGTATTTACTTTTTTTTTTTTGTACCTATCATTTGTATTAATGAGAAATTCTTGTTGACGTTGTTATTTTTAAATAGGAGTATTCAATGTTATTTTGCTTTTAATTTGTTATCTTTACAATGAAAAATTGCACAAATTAATTACAAATCGAACCCGTAAAGTCTCATTACTTCTCATCGGTCTATAGTTTTAATCAAACCCTTAAATTTATGACAATAACAAATTTTGTTTTGATCAAATAATCTAACTACTTTGAAAAGAAGTTCAACTAAATAGAGAATAAGACGTGATAGAAGAGATACGACTCCTACCAAAAATCCAATAATTAAATTCTTACCTATTATTTTACACCGATGCACAAGTAAAATGGCCTTGCAAACAAATGACTTTTTTATTATTGGATCAATAAATTATATCTCACTTAAATATTTAAATGTGAGATCTATTGATTCGATGATGAAAACTAATTTGCATATGATGCAAAACTTGTTTGAGTTGTGCATGTAAACTATATTTGTCGATTTAAACATGTAGATTAAATCTAACAACACATTTAAACCAGAATCAATAAGCGGAAGCAGTTTAGAGCATTTACCTCCAGCCATTGCTTGATGAAAAAGACCTCACTGCTGATGCTTGCTGCTATCACGGACTGATTTCACTGCTGTTCCAAACCTTCACTTTGCTCAAACTCGATGGTGCAGTATTATGAAGAGAGAAAGTAGGTTCAGTGACCATGAAGTGGTGAATACGTTTCTAATTTATAGCCCCTTGCCCATCACAAGGTTCTGAAACGTGTTGCACTTATTGAGGGAGCATGAAATTGATCATGGGATAAGTGGGAAGAATCAGTGAACCACTTCAGAAGATATTTCCCTAAAAACTAGCTTTCCAGAACAACTCAATATTGACCAAAATATTGGCACATGTGGAAAAGGGAAAATGGGAAAATATCTAACATTCTCCCACTTGGTCCATCTAACCCATAATCAATCATAACAGAAAACTAAACATAAGAATCATGGCGACATGTCCTCTTATTATGAGTAGTATCTTCCATATATTACAATATATCAAGTCTCTCAATAGCAATCCTCAACTTAATGAAATAACCATGTGTTTATTTCTAGTCTAAATGAAGTGAATTTTCTCAAAAATAAATAAATATGTGCACATAACAGAATGAGAAAAATTCAAACCGAGATAAGAGTTTCATCAAAATAACAACAGCTTAATGAAAAGTACATCGTGGAACCAAGTCCCATCCGTACTACATGATCCTTAAAATTCTTTGGTGGCATGCCTTTAGTCAAAGGATCAGCAATCATCAACTCTGTGCTAACGTGTTCAATGACCACTTTATTTTCTTTAACACGTTCTCTTACGACTAAGTATTTAATGTCGATATGTTTACTTCGACTTCCACTTTTGTTGTTCTTAGCCATAAAAATTGCAGCAGAGTTGTCATAATACATCTTTAGTGGTCTCGAAATGGAGTCAACAACTTTAAGACCAGATATGAAACTCTTCAACCACACACCATGCGAGGTAGCCTCAAAACAAGAAACAAACTCAGCTTCCATAGTGGAAGTAGCAGTCAAGGTCTGCTTTGTACTTCTCCAAGATACAGCTCCGTTGGCTAGCATAAAAACATAACCCGATGTTGATTTTCGAGTATCAATGCAACCAGCGAAGTCTGAATCGGAGTAGCCAATTACTTCCAAGTTATCTGTTCGTTTGTACATGAGCATGAAATTCTTTGTTCCTTGAAGATATCTCATTACTTTCTTAGCAGCTCTCCAGTGGTCAACACCTGGATTACTTTGATATCTTCCTAAAACTCCAACAGCATATGCAATGTCAGGTCTGGTGCAAACCTGAGCATACATAAGACTTCCTACAGCTGAAGCATATGGGATTTTCTTCATGTGTTCCCGTTCAAAATCATTTTGTGGGCATTGACTTAATTTAAATTTATCACCCTTCACAATGGGAGCCACACTTGGTGAACAATTTATCATATTAAATCTTTCAAGAACTTTATTGATATAGGCCTCTTGAGACAGACCCAAAATTCCTTGATTTCTATCTCTATGGATCTTAATGCCAATGACATAAGATGCCTCTCCCATATCCTTCATATCAAAGTTTCTTGAGAGAAATTGTTTCACCTCATATAGCATACCCTTATCATTTGTCGCAAGCAAAATATCATCAACATATAACACAAGGAAACAAATATGGCTCCCACTGACCTTCTGGTATATACATTGATCCATGATATTCTCTTCAAAACCGAATGAAGTGATTACCTCATGAAATTTTAAATACCATTGGCGGGAGGCTTGTTTCAATCCGTAGATGGATTTATTAAGCTTGCAGACTAAGTTCTCACCTTCACTAGAGTAGAATCCTTCAGGTTGTTTCATGTAAACCTCTTCCTCTAGAGAACGATTTAGGAATGCTGTTTTCACATCCATTTGATGCAACTCAAAATTAAAATGAGCTACCAATGCCATAATTACTCGAAAAGAATCTTTCTTAGACACAGGAGAAAAAGTCTCTGTGTAATCAATTCCTTCTCTTTGAGTGAATCCTTTGGCAACAAGTCTTGCCTTATGTCTCTCAATGTTGCCTTGTGAGTCTCGTTTAGTCTTAAAAACCCACTTACATCCAATGGCTTTTACACCATCAGGCAACTTGACAAGATCCCAGACTTTGTTTGATGCCATTGAATTCATCTCTTCTTTCATGGCATCGTGCCACAAGTTTGATTCTTCAGAACTCATGGCTTGTGAAAACGTTACAGGGTCATTTTCGGCTCCTATGTTGTAGTCTGATTCTTGTAGATACACTACAAATTCATTAGAAATTGTTGATTTTCTGATTCTAGTAGATCTTCTCAATGTTATCTCATTATCTTCTTGAGGATCTTGTTGTTCAACCGGTTCAATAACAGGTTGTTCAACATTTTCTTGATGTTCCTCTTCAATAGCTTGATCTACATGATCATTTTCAACAGTTTGTGGAATTTCAGTTGCTGGTTGTATAGCACCTCTTTGTACTTGAGGGGTGTGTATGACAATCAGTCTGTCACTTGATGTAGAAGGTTCACCCTCATAGTGATCTTTCTCAGAAGTTATATCTTTGAATTGATCACTCCCACTAATCAAGTCATTTTCAAGAAATTTTGCATTTCTTGATTCCACAATCCTAGTTCTAAGAGATGGACAATAAAATCTATAACCTTTAGACTTTTCAGCATATCCAATGAAATGCCCGTTAATAGTCCTTGGGTCTAGTTTCTTTTCTTGTGGGTTATAAATTCTCACTTCAGACGGGCAACCCCAAACGCGTATATGTTGCAAACTTGGTTTCCAACCCTTGAATAACTCAAATGGTGTCTTTGAGACAGCCTTGGTTGGAACTCGGTTTAATATATATGCAGCCGTCTTTAGAGCTTCAGTCCACAAGAATTGAGGAAGATTAGCACTACTCCTCATACTTCTTACCATGTCCATTAATGTTCGGTTTCTTCTTTCTGCTACACCATTCTGGTCAGGAGAACCAGGCATAGTGTATTGGGCAACAATCCCATGCTCTTGAAGAAACTTCGCAAAAGGACCGCCAGCTTATCCATTCTCAGTGTATCTACCGTAGTACTCTCCACCTCTATCAGATCTCACGATTTTAATTTGTTTTTCATATTGTTTCTCTACTTCAGCCTTGAAAACTTTAAAGGCATCTAAAGCTTCATCCTTAGAATGAAGTAAGTAGAGATGCATATATCATGAATAATCATCTATAAAGGTGATAAAGTATTTTGGACTACTTGCATCCATGTCTGGACAACAAATATCTGTATGTATGATCTCTAATAGGTTAGAGCTCCTTTGTGCACCCTTTTTGAACTTGTTAGATTGCTTACCCTTAATGCAATTCACACAAGTCTCGAAATCGGCAAAATCTAGAGTACTAAGTACCCCTTCATTTACTAATCTCTTAATTCTATCGATTGAGATGTGTCCCAACCTTCGGTGCCATAACATTGAGGATTTTTCATTCATAACACATCGTTTTAAACCAGCAGTAACATGCATTGAATTATAAGCAGCATCATTTTGTAAATTAATAGAATAAAGACCATCACGCAATTCACCATAACCAACAATTCCAGATTTATTACATAAAGTAAAACCAGAATCCTTAAAATTAAATGAAAAACCCAAATGCAATAGTCTAGAAACAGAAATTAAATTCTTCGAAAAACTAGGAACATAAAATGTTTTTTCCAAAACTAATATGAAATTGCTGCTTAAAATTAACTTGCATGTTCCAACGGCTTCCACATGTGAACGCATCCGCCCTCCTGAATAGATGAATTGTTCACTTCCCGCCAGTTTCCTTAGGTTTTCCATACCCTTTCTTGTCCATCCAACTCTTAAACTTCAAGCAGTCTTTCTTCATGTGTCCTTTCTTTTTGCAAAAGAAACACTTAGACTCTTTCTTTATGGTTGGCTGAGGAGGAATGTGGCCTTTATTCTTAAGACCCAACTTTTGAGTACATACAAATGACAGTAAGCACTATTAATTAACAATTTTACTTTGCATTCAATAAGTTAACAATAGTCTATCATTCATGCATACTCAAAAGTTTATTCAGAATGAACAAGCATACATAAAACAAAAGCAGCACAAGGTATACAACAGATTATTAATGCAGCACAATTGGTTACAAATTGAATTTGTACTGAAGAGACATAGGTTCGATCCCTGGTGAAATCAAAAGCGCATAATTTTAATCAGTGCATTTTTTTTTATATAAGAAGTAAAAATAAGAAAACATGAATTCTGAGAATCGAACTCGCGACCTAAAAGCAATTCATGGCTGAAACAAACCGCTGCGACGCACGCTATCATTCTGATATATATTTCTCATTGTTTTATATTAATAAACAAAAACACACTGATTAAAATTTTAATTTCATCGTCTTCAACCTTCAGCCGGGTCGTTTTGACCCGGTTCAGACCCGCGATACCCGAATAAAACCCGACGGTTTTAGACGAATTTCGACGTCGAAAACGATGTATAACGCACCAGAAAAATCCTATAAGTCGTTTCCAACACGTTTATGATTTTATTTTTTATTTTTTTTAAAGGGGTCAAAACCGAATAACCGAGAAACTTGAAAAAAAAAAATTCAAAACAGAGTGGAAACGATTCAGCAAGGCAGAGGCATAAAGGAGGCTCTGATACCAAATGTAAACTATATTTGTCGATTTAAACATGTAGATTAAATCTAACAACACATTTAAACCAGAATCAATAAGCGGAAGCAGTTTAGAGCATTTACCTCCAGCCATTGCTTGATGAAAAAGACCTCACTGCTGATGCTTGCTGCTATCACGGACTGATTTCACTGCTGTTCCAAACCTTCACTTTGCTCAAACTCAATGGTGCAGTATTATGAAGAGAGAAAGTAGGTTCAGTGACCATGAAGTGGTGAATACGTTTCTAATTTATAGCCCCTTGCCCATCACAAGGTTCTGAAACGTGTTGCACTTATTGAGGGAGCGTGAAATTGATCATGGGATAAGTGGGAAGAATCAGTGGACCACTTCAGAAGATATTTCCCTAAAAACTAGCTTTCCAGAACAACTCAATATTGACCAAAATATTGGCACATGTGGAAAAGGGAAAACGGGAAAATATCTAACAATGCATTGTAAAATTTTCCAAATTAAATGTTATGTGTTTGTTAGAGTTATTTATGGAGATTATGATGTGCATTGGGCTCTGTGGGATGTATTTGAGCCGAGTCCACTTGGTGTGCACAAAGAAAAATGTTCTTTCTCTCTTTTAAAATTGCTCATTTCCTTAATTCAATGTGAGTTAGCTCACAAGACACTTTTGAGATCAGTTGAACCGACTTAAAAAGTGAGTTAACTCACGTTGAATTAGGGGAATAAGCAAAGACGGAAGCAATTTTCGTGTACAAATAATTAATTCATTGTATATAGCACATGCTACTTTAAATAGTTGATACTTTCCATTAGTAGAAGTTAGTTGATCATTTTACAACTATGTGTGTGAGATCGACCATTGATAGAGTTCTAACTAGTATTGAAAGCCTCAAGCTTTGGGGGTTTCATTGTCAAATTTTTCAGAAATTTCTTTACATTTATTCTATTTTCCGTATTATCATTTATTTTTATTAGGCTATGATTATTTTTAAAAAAAATAATAAACTATTCTAGCACAACGTGTGCACAGAGTCAAATTACATTCAAAGGAAACTCAAAAACATACATAAAATGCTACCAAGCATCAAGTGGCTAAAATTCCAAGACAACAAAGAGGATTGCCCAAAGATTTAAATCACATTGGAAATTTTTCTTCTTAGATTTAAACCACCACCAAGCAAAAATCTTCACTTGATCTAATATTTGCGATAAATGAATTTCATTTTCAACAAACAACCAACTATTATGCCCTTCCCACAAAACTCAAACACAAGCCATCCAAATGACCTGAAGTCCTTCTTGAGACTCCATTCGACTTGAAAGAAGACCTATAAAAAAGAAAGTGTACAAAGAAGAAATATTAGAATAGCATTATATATGAATGCCCAACCAATTCAATAATACATACCCCTCCAAATTGTCCTTAGTTGGCAAACAATTTTAACGAAATTGGCAAGCAAAAGTAGACACCTTCAATGAAACAATTTTATTCCAAACAAATTTGGTAGGAACTAAATAACCGTCTACCACTTCTCGAGTAAGCATGTGTTAGACACATGTGTAGAAGACTTGTTACTATTATTAATTCTCCAAGCTCACCTCTTTGTGACATTTTCTCGCAACAAAGAGCAACATTAACCACCACTCACCTCCCAACTCCTTCTAAACACATCTTCCATAGAAGACTCTTTATGTAAAGAAAGCTCAAATAATCCATAAACACTCTAAACCACGCTCAAATAATCTCACCCCGACCCACTTTTTCCTCAACAAGATTGAAATCTATCCACCAGTCAGACGCTCTTCTGACACCACGCCACATTCTAGCCCATTTTCACGAGACAACACTCTAAACCACAATTCCTCTTGATCAGTCTTAAGCCTCCAACACCATTTTTCTAGTAAGAAAAATTGAACTCCTGGATCTACCTCACCTCCAAAACTCTATCCTATTGGACCCAATGGGTAGTCAATTTTAGAATTTCCAAATTGTTATTTAAATAAATGAAACGTAAAGGTTCAAGTCCTCACAAGAAGTAAAAACTAACATAACAATTAACGTAATAACAATTGTCATTCTAAAAAAAAATCCTTAAAGTGAAAAATTAAGATGTTAAAACCAAAAAAAAAAAAAAACCTAAAACATATATTCTCACATCACTAATGATTTACAAACTTATTATTCAACATGACACTTCATCAAACACAAGCATAAAACTCAATGACAAACACTTTTTTTTTCCTGAAATTTTAAAACTAGAATATGGGATAGTAAAATATATTTAAATCTTTATATTTTAGTCCTCAACTTTATTTTTATTTGTGGGTGATTTTTTTTTTTTGGTTTGTTTTATTTAAAATTTTAAATGGTAAATTATATCTTTTATTAGCATAATACAGCTAGGACGCCACAAACAAGTGTCAAGGTTGGCCTCAACAATCCTTTTCATACATTCCACTATTGGCTCCTTCCTTTTCCACAATCTACCAAAGCCAAACTTCACGTAGGGGCAGACAGTCTAGCAAAATTTTGGCTATCAGATATTGAATTCACCTCTAGTAGTTTTCTGTGTGCATGAAAAATATTGAACCCCTACGTGTGTTCACCGACCTTCCTAATAATGCAAACAAGCCAATCCTATAGTAATATCTATAAAGTATTGACAAAGTACAACAATATAACACATACATATACATATAGCACAAATTACATGTAAATCAAATTATTAATATTTATGTACATAAATAATAATTTGAAATATTACAAATTGTATTTATATATTTTAATGTTGTCTCGATAGCTCTCGGCCACTAAACACCTTTAATTTGAAGTGTCGGACGTCGGTGATATGAAGTATAATATGTAATCAAAACTTGATGGCACTTCACTCTTTTATCTTGAAAAATTGGTTCTAGGTGTGGGGGCAATGGGGTCAAGCGACCCCACTTGCCTCCACATGTGTATTATATTTTTAACTCAACATTAGATATATATCTAGTTTGACCTCTCTTTATATAGTAATATAGTCTTTACATGGTCTATATATTACACTATAAAAAATTATAAAACTAAGAAGGATCCTAATGAGTGTTCTAAGAGTATTAGTTAATAAATCAAAAGTAGTTTTTTTTTTTTTATAAAAAGTTGTTATAATTATTATATCGATACAAATAATGTTTATTTTTAAGACATTCTTTTATGAAATCTTTAACCAATTATCTAAGAGCATATCGTTGGCAAAATCACATAACTACTATTATAATTTAAACTATTCTTATATTTGTTGAAAAAAGTTGTGACTGGCGCTACGTTGGTGGTGAAAAAATAATTAATCATGGTTATATTTTTATATTCTGCTGGAAATGGACAAATATTAAAAAAAAATCAACATTTTAGGACAATTATAAATATAACTTGTATAACTTTCGCACGCTTATGCATTTATAAAATTTTATATAATTTTTTAGGTTAAATACTACTTTTGGTCTTTTTAGTTTGACAAAATTCCCAAGTTAGTCTTGTAAGTTTCAAAAGTTTCAAATAGGTCTTTTTAGTTTGACAAAATTCCCAAGTTAGTCCTTTAGGTTTCAAACTAAAATGACTTATTTGGGTCCCAAGTTAGTCCTTTAAAGGACTAACTTTGGAATTTTGTTAAACCAAAAAGACCTATTTGAAACTTTTGAAACTTAAAGGACCAACTTAGAAATTCTGTCAAACTAAAAGAACTTAATTGTAACTTTTGAAATTTAAAGGATTAACTTAAAAATTATGTCAAACTAAATGGACCAAAATATTTGACCAAATTTTTATGATATAACTTAAGCCCAGTTATTAAAATTTCTGAATCTGTCGCTTATTGATTCATGATATGACCAAATTCATACGAGTTTTCAACAGGGCACATAGAGACACAATCTAATCAATTAGACAAGAGTAGTGGGGTTGTGAGAGTGAGTCGATCATATTGTGACAAAAATTAAGAGAAAACTATATGCGCTAGCTGCTGAATTAATATTCTTCAGTGCCAGCCATTTTGAATACATACTTTAGCACCAAGCGAATACACCTTTTTTGGAACGTTCAAGTATTACACTTTATCAACCTTGATTGGTTCCAAATTAGACCCCTTTTATTTTCAGCTTTCACTACCAAATTTCCCTCACCATATGTGATCATTATAACACCAACTTTAAGATTTAGGTCTCTTCCGCGTATACACCACATTACACCTTATTATAACAAAAATACATATGTCCCACTAGCATATAGTTTTTTTTTTGTTTTTTGATTTTTTAAGAATTCTTAGGCACCATAAAGTTTGGTTGGGTATTGGAGCTCTGTAAACAAAATTTATTTAAAATTCTATTTTATTTTTAAATAAATCATACAAAAATATGATACGGTATTACATAAGTAGATGATGGATACATACTTAACCAAACTTTAAGGATAACATAGTGATCACTTTTTTTTTACTATTGATCTTGTGATCAACAAATACTCAAATCAACTCATATGAGGAGAAAGAAATATGATGATGTGAGTTCAAACCCAAGATGCCATGTAAGGTATTTTCACAAACAATGAGATGTTGAGGACACATATAGAGAGACCTTATGATGAGTAAGTAAGATATGATAAGTCAATCATGAATATTATCATATTTTGTCTCTCTTGATTAAATTTTTTATCATGAATATGAAATATACCCTTATAAAATATACTTTAGATAATAAAAAAAATTAAATCCAATAAAATATAACTATAAATTTTGAAGATAGTACATGTAATTGTTTTATAAGGCTGATTTTTTTTCATTTAAATGTGTTATATAATTTTTTCTTGGTTGTGAAATATGTTATATATTTTATCATGTTAATATGAGGTACGTATAAAAATAGAATACAAAATAAAATAATGTTATCCCACTTGTTATCATTTGCACATCAAACACGTAATAACATATATGTTTATCTTGTCTCTATTTCATCTTATTCCTATTAAGCCCTATCCAACATTTTGTTTCTTTATCGTATTCTTACCATCAAAATGGGTCTCTATACGTGGCAATCCATCTGTACTTAACTAGTAATTGGTTAGCTAACAGCTAGCATCTTTTTATCATACTAATTTCATAAAGCTCTCATGGTCATCAGCTAGCTATATAAATACCAGCTCATCTTGCTTCTCATTACACACACACTTGGCATTGGCAATCAACTCTTCTTATTCCACCCCTATAGCTTGATAGTCATGGCTTTCTCTAAGCTTCTTGTTGCTTCCCTTCTTGCATCACTTCTTCTTTTTCATCTTGTTGATGCAACAGACCAATCGGTATATCTAGTGTTTCTTTTCTTTCTATATATATAGGCAAATCTAGTTCGTTGTTATGTTTGTATAGTTAGAGATTAATATTTGGAAATTCTTCTTAAATTTCTTAGTGTGTCTCAGCTCAACTATTTGAGTTAAGCCTTGTTAATGAACTATGTATATCTACTTACCAACTTTTTGCATGCTTTTGATGAACCACAGGCATATGCACAAACACAAGGTTCTCTTCTTCAACAAATAGGTACGTACCACTAATAAACTACAACATATACAATTATACAAATTCAATAATTCATATATACATATACTTTTACATAACTGACGTGTAGAATGAATGAAATGGTTAATAATTTGAATATGATGTTATAAATTTCAGATTGTGATGGAGCATGCGTTGCAAGGTGTAGATTATCATCTCGTCCAAATTTGTGCCAAAGAGCTTGTGGGACTTGTTGTAGAAGATGTAATTGTGTCCCACCTGGCACTTCTGGCAACCAAGAAAAGTGTCCTTGTTATGCCAGCCAGACTACCCGTGGCGGCAAACCCAAGTGCCCTTAAAAACAAAGACTATACTTTAATTGGAATTTGGACTTTCCACAACCATCATAAATACTCCTATGAAATATCCACACCGTTACCATGCATGAATAACAATATATACATAAATATTCCTTGGTCACTATGGTCTGAATTGAACCACATGTAAAATAAAATCCGTTTTCAATATCTGTTGAATTACCGTGTGTTTAATTAAAAATAAATAATCTTATTTGTGGATTTGTTTGATTGCTTTTGAATTCTATAGGAATATTTGTACTACCTATCATTCGTAATATTAATCAAAATTTATTGTTCGATATTACTCCACCCGTTTCATAATTCTTTGTATTTTTTTTATAATGTCTTTAATCATTTATTATTTTATTCTATTCTTTATCTATTTATAATAAATATATAGGTTAGAGTATTATTGACAAACCAATAATTAATGTTGCATACAAATAAAATTAAACGAAATTATTCTTCAAAAACAACATGTATTATAAAATGGAGAGAGTTTTTTTTTTATAATAAAAATGGAGAGAGTATTTATTTTGTTACCAAGACTCTAATTTTGTTAGATCCCCACACAAGTGCGAAGTTTAAAAAACAAAAAATAGGGATGTAAATAAAAATTAAAAACAATGAAACATAGGAAGCATAAGCAGCTCCCTCTCTTGGCTACTAAAAACAAAAGAAACGAAATGGTTTTGTAAAAAAAAAAAAAAAAAAACCAAATGGTCCAAAGTTTGAAAACCCTTGCCGATCAGATTAATTGCAAATTGAAAACCTTAAATCTAATTAAGTCAATTTAAGATGGTAATCAATTAAAAAGTAAAAATGAAGAAAATATGGTCAATCAGTTTAATTGCAATTGCCAATCTTGATTAAGTAATAAATTGTGTCTTAAAAGCAATTTCCAATCAGCTTAATTGCATTTTCCATATTCATAGCACCTTGAGATCTATAAATAGCCTGGTTTTAGGCTTTGAGTTAAATGAATCTAAGAAAAATCAAGTTTAAGAAGAGCAGTAGAAGTTGAACTTATTATTTTTTTTCACTCATTCATTCCATCCAAAGAGGTGTAGTTAAATACTTTATCTCTTTAATTTTTTTATTCGTTTGTTATCCCATGTTAGTTAGCTGCCACTATATATTTAGTTAAAAAAATAAGGTGCCACTATTTTTTTATGTCCAGTTGGATTGATATCTACATGAATATTGATTTATAGATTATGGTGTTCGGACTTTGAATTTATGATATTTTCACACTTTATATCTCCGAGTCTAGTCTAATCACTAGACTACTTAAAAAAACTACTCCAAATTCCTTTTTGTTTAAGTAATCATAGACATTTTAAATTAAAATATTAATATATAGTGGCAATTTGACATCCACTTTCAAGATTTGGTCAATAACTCCAGATTCTTTTTGGGTTTAGTTATTGCTTTTTTAAATAAAATACACCAAACTAAAAATGTTCTCTACCGATAATTAAGTTGTCCTTCAATTCTCCAACAAAAAATTGTGGATCTAACCCCTTCCATTGATATAAGTATAAGATATATTTAAAAGCAAGTATAAACATTTGTACTTCTCTTGGATTAAACTCCGTTTATTTTAGTTAGAAAATAATTTGATTCACCACCATTACACCATCAATTGGGATTTGTGGTGATTTAATTTCTACATACTCACGCTTCATGCCTCATTTTTTTCAATTTCCTTTTCATTAAAGGTAAATGAACCATTTTCTTGCCTACATGGTCCAAATATGAAAGACGATATACGCATTTGTATCCGATCAACACCTCCCTCATTCATTTGAAAATGATGCCAATAAACTCTTCCTTTATGATATTTTTTGTATTAACTTCTTTAATTAAACTTGAATTCAATTATTTTGTGTTTGCTATGGCCTCTAAATGCAACATCATATCACTCTTTACTGCTATAATAACTCTCAAAGACCATTTGACAAGCTAGGTAAAAGAAACAAGACTCCCTCAACCTTCAAGCCATGGCCATGGCCATGTCCAAGACCTTGTTGGCTTCAATCCTCATTTCTCTACTCATTCTTCATCTTGTTGAATCAGATACAAGTCCAAGCCCTAGTTCCAGCTCTCTCCCGCCAAAGATCGGTACAAATTAAATTTCTTTTATTTTTCATCAACAACATGTTTTAATTTCTTGAACAATCATAAAAAATGTTTTTGATTGATGTAGATTGCAATGCTGCTTGCAATGGAAGGTGCAAGTTATCTTCAAGGCCAAATCTTTGTAAAAGAGCATGTGGAATATGTTGTGATCGATGCAATTGTGTGCCTTCGGGAACTTCTAATCATTACGAAGAGTGTCCGTGCTATGCCAATTTGACCACTCATGGAGGAGAACATAAATGCCCTTAGTTTTATTTCTTCATCCGTCCCAAATTGTATGTCGTTTTAGGGAAAAAAAATTATCTCAAATTATATGTCGCTTTACAATACCAATGCAACATTAATGTTACTTTTTCTATTATAACCTTAACTATTTATCACTTTCTTTTCTTTCAATTCTTTCATTTATCTTTCCCATATTATTTATTAAGGACAATTTTGTAAAACAACTCATAATATCTCTTTTCCATACAATATTAATTACATTTCTTAATATATGTGAAATGCCCAAAACGTCATACAATTTGGGACGGAGAGAGTATTACTTACGTTTCTTATCTTTGTTTCATTTAACCATCTTATGTATGTGGTGGTCAATTAATAAATGAAATTCAAACTTTAGAATATATCCATCTATAACAATATATAAAGATTAGTTTGAAGTACAAATTGATGGTTTGATGAATGATCTGCTTTCTAAGAATCTAGTGACTCTTTAGTAGTGGGTTAGTTTTTGTTGTTGTGTAAATCAAACGTTTGCATTGAGCTGAGTATGACCGTGAAAAGCATTTTATCTCAAAAATTTCAATGATGATGCACTTCCAGAGTAAGTTTTGAACTCAAACCTCGATGAGACATGAGCATTTCATCCAAGTGCTTCTAAATTAGCGAAGTATAGTTAAATTGCAATATTGAATTCAACATTAGACAAGATTTGAATATTGAGGTTGGTTATTGTTGTGATTGAAATGAAACTTCTACGCCAAGTCATCTCAGTCAAGTCATTTAGAAGAACAACCTTAATAAATTTACATGACACTTATCCCCGTGAGCTTAGCTCAGTTGGTAGGGACAAATGCATAATATATGCAGAGGTCGGGGTTCGAACCCCGAATACCCCACTTTTTCACATTTAAAAATGTGTGAGCTCCAGTCACTAGGCTACTTGAACAAAAAAAGAAAAAATTACATGACACTTTTTATGATTAGAAATTGAATTGGATATATTAAGATTTGCAACATTTCTACACACTACGCAATAATCACTTGTCCCAAACAACAACTTACAGTTTATATTTTTTTTGATGTTTACTATTAACAAATTTGTTTCACTTGGTGTTAGGACTTAATCGTATGAGAACAACGCACCAACACAAAATACTAGTCAATTAGGTTGGAGTGTCTTATGACTTTCAATCTATCGACATTGAGCCGAAGATAGTTCTTTCATGTTTTATCTAATGGTGACTTTCACTATAGAGGCATCGAATCAATGATAGCCTTTTTCCGTTTGACGGCTTCAGTTATCTACATGTGTTCAATTGCTAGCCTTAATCCAGTAATTTATGTGACCTCACTCTCAAATAAAACATCAATTATTAGGATATAACAACTCATAAGACTAATCAATTAGGTGGAAGTGACTCATGACTTAGTATAAACTGAACATTTTATCTACCCAATGTTACATACAAACTAACTGTTTATGTTCAACAATGTTACATATTTGTTAGAATTAAAATAATCTACGGTAGATCTAACCGAGAAAGAAAAGCACATGAAAATATAAAATCATATAGAATCATGGGGTATAAATGTTAGGTTAGGGGTGCATGGAATCAGATTCCTTGCTGTTACAGGAGGGTGCTGTAACTGATCCAGACCATTCAATTTTAAATTGATGGTTGAGATTATTTTACTGTGTGAAACTGTAATTAAATATGGACCGATGGATCTCATATCTACAGTTAAGATGTGCTACAGCGTGCAACTGCATGTAATATTTACAGCAGCAAATCCTAATCCAGGGTACACTTACAGATCTTCTATAATGATTGTGTACCCTCCCTCACAAATTAGTATGGGCACAAATACACAAGATTTATACGGTCTTAACTCAGCCCAATATTTTATTTTAGGAAAATGTTAAAAAATGTCTTTGTGGTATTGTTTAAGCAATTAAAAGTAGTAATTTTTGTATAGAAATTTGTGTAATTGTTACTTTTACATGTGTTTAAATTATTTTTTTAAGATTGTACCAAAAAAAAAATTAAGATAAAATTTATTTTAATAGATTCCTTAAACAGTGTCCTTAGATCATTTATTAGCATAACCTTTTATATTATTAGCCTGAACAACAAGTCATAAAAAGAAAGATGATTCAAAGTTGTGGCATTAGTCTAGTAGCATCGTAATGTTTTTGTGATACGTTTATCCGCTACAAGTAGCATGCACCATTAATAGAATGGAAGTGAAATAGTAGAAGATTTATCATATTTTATTGTGCAATATTTTATGATGGAATGGAATACAACAAAATTTGGATAGAAATAAGAACACACAAAATAGAATGAGATGAAATGGATGTCACCACTTTTAAATGAGCGGAAAAAGACGTAAATAAAGGGAGGATTGCAACCCCGCCAAAACATGAATTCCAAAAGGGTTGATCATGAATTTATGGCCATAGTTACTCATATTTAGACACATAAACCAACCATGGCATTATGTTAACGACTTCTTTAATCGATTTAAGTAAGACTCCATTCATATTCAAATGCACATGATATGGCAAAACAATCTCTTACAGTGATCAAGTAACGATAAATCAAAATAAAAGGTAAAAAATGTTAATAAATTATTTCCATAATACTTTCATACACAAATCTTACGTCACTCAATGAAATTTTTTCTGGTGGAATTAAACACCTAAATATCGTGGTTTATCACATCTAAAATGTTGTTAACCCTAGTAGTATTTTATATCTATTTCTACTGAAAAATGCAATTTAGTTAAGTGGCACTTTATCATCCTAGCTCAAAAGAAACATTTCTCTCACTAGTCATTAAAGAAGCATTGAATCTTCCAAAGTACTAGGTGAGACTCAATTATAAACAAAAATAAGTAGTCGTGACTCGTGGAAGATAATATAAACAAAATCTAACAAACTTCGTTTTACTTAACGTTATATTATTCCCAAAATATTTTTTAATGAAATAAGTTTACGTTCAAATCTCTTTAGGGGAGAGTTTTGGCCTTCAATGCGGTTTTATCGGACTCAAAAATTTAGTGTCTACGAATATGTATATAGATATACTCAATTCACGTCAAAAAGATTTAAAATAAATTGTAGATTACATCAAGGAAATTAAATGAGATTAACCAATATTCTTAATATGTTTACAGAGACCAAAATGATGTTTGAGGAGTTAGCAACATGATTCTCTACCAAGAAAATAAATTTGAGTTTGATTCCTAAAGTCACACATTTGAAAGACAAATTAATTCCAAATAAAATTAAACATATTTTCATTGTCAACTCAATAATTAGTTTCGAAGTGAATTCAAAGAGTCTAAGCCGTGAAGACAGCCGGTGCGGACCTATTCAAAGGACATGTGTGGCTAAAACCACACATCCAACTTCTCTATTTTTTTATTATGAGTATTGAGTAGGAGTAATAGTTATTTTGGTCTCAGAATTACAATAGTCTCTCAATGTATTAAAATTTTAAAATAATTTTTAATTTTGCATTTTGTTAGTCAAAATAGTCTCTGAAGGAACAATAAGTAAGTATATTGAAAGATTAATATGGCAATATTAACAAAATATTTTAATATTCAAGATTATTTTGACTAATGAAATGTACAATCAGAAACAATATAAAATTTTGATATATTAAGAGACTATTTTAATCCCACGTATATCAAAATATTTATATCCACCTACGAAGAAGACAACTTAACTTATATACTAGGATCAAAGATCATTGTGGTGAGTTGGAGATTAAAAAAGTTAAGTAAAAGATAATACTCTATCTATAAGCAAAACTCATTGTAATTACTCACCCTATCCTATAAGTAAAAGTAAAAGATAATACTCAGAAAGAAAGAACCCAATTCACTTGAAAACTATGCATGAATTAATTTCATTTCCTCTACGTTCATTTTCCATTCAACAACAACTACACAGTCAAAGTAGTCAATAGTACAACAAAGTACAAACAAACAAACAAACAACCTCATTCCCATTCCATGTTCCCTTTAACTGTTCTCTCTCTCTCTCTCAAACAAACTCACTTTCCTCTTCAACTTCACTTCACAACAAAAACACACTACCTCTTCCATGTTTCTTGCATTTATCACTATCATTGTTAATGTGATTGTGATCAATGATCATATATAACTGATAAATTCAAAGTGTAGTAAAAGTACTTACTTACTTAGTACCATTCTTAGAAAGTAGAAATGGACAAGACTCAAAACATGAAGCGTGGAGATAAGAAGCAAAGACACACAAATAAACTCTTGTTTGGTGGTAAACAAACTCATTCTCGTTTTTTTCTCAGCTACCAAACAAAACCTATTTGTCGTTTTTTTTTTATTCTATCTCTCTTTTCTTTTATTATCAGATAATATTTTCTAGTTATCTATCTTACTTTCTTTTCTTTCTGACACATAGCTTTCCAATTCTCAAAGAAACCAAAGAAGCAAGAAAAAGTTAGAAGCTTAAGTGCTGTTACTCAAATGAGTTGTCATGTTTCTGAAAAACAACAAGAACACCCAAAGAGATTTAAGGTTCATAATAATGTAAGTATATTGTGTTCTGTTTTTTTTTTATTTATAAATTTTTGTGGACTTTCATGCTTATTAATTATTTTTATATTTTTTTAACTTTTGTTCTTAGTTTTTGAATGGATGTTATGGTGCTTCTGTTCCAAGGAAGCTACGTTCAGGTGAATATGATTTTCTAATTCAAAATCAATGCTTTTTTAATTATTATTACTTTCTTTATATTTTTCCATAGTAACTCTATGAGTTTTATGATTAATATCTTCACTTGAAGCAATCTTTCAAGCTTTTACTTTTTCTTTGTCATGATTGTTACACACTTGATTCTCTCTTTTTCTTTGTTTGTCAATTATTATTGCAAGATAGTATATCTTTTCAGAAATATATATTGTAGCAGCTTTTAATTAACCAAAGGGACGTTTTTATTTAATGGCGAGAATTTTGGATAATAAAGTTTACTTAAGATTTTATATCATTTGAAAAAATCATATTAAGCAGTTAAGTTCGTTCCATAAGCTGTTTATGTTTTTGTTAGTATGTTATAGGTGTGAAATATTCACTAACTTCACGAATAATTTTTGTCCGGGGATAATGTTATTTTCAACTTATAGGGCTCGAACCTGAAACCATGTTTGTTTATGTTTATTTGCAATGTCAATATTTGTTTTTCTATATGTAATTATAAAATTTTAAACTGTATGGGAGATGAAGGACTATAAGTTATGAACACAATTAAGTTGTTATGAATACTTACAAAAGTGCTTTTGTGGATGAGCTTTTATAAAGCTCACATGTCTTGTTCTTTAATCTATTATATTATCATGATTTTTTGTTATTCTGTTTGCTTAAAAGAAGTATGAACTTTATTTTTACTTTTCCTTTTGAAATTACAGCCATGAAGAAGCGCGGTCGCGAATCCATCTTACATGATAAAGAAAAGAATAACCATAAGATCAATGGAATAGAATCTCTAGAAAAGGATAATGTAAAGAAGTCAAAAGTGAGTATTGTAATAAGACATTTGTGGTTTTAAAAACTTGACCTTTTGCTTTGTTTTCTAAGAATTTGTTTTTCACCTTTATCTTGGAATTTTGCATTTTGTAGAAACAGGAAATTGGCCAAAACTGGTCCCAAAGAGGAGGAGTTTCTGGTTTTATCACAAAAGATGAGGAAGAGGTGGCTGAGACACTGTATGCCTTGGCTGCGATGTTCCCTCGCAGCAGCTCCAATCATACTACTAAGGAAGTAGATGGAGAATCTTTGATAGAGAACTCCTCAATTTTGCAGGACATGAAGGAGAATGTTAATGCTGCTTTTGAAGGTTATTCACCCTTCTATATTGCATAAGACATTAATTTTGATGCACTGTCAGCGTAAACTCTGTCAACCAATCAAAAACTATGATTTCTATGAGTTTTAAGATAGATTTGGTTAAAGTCAAAAAAAATTAATGAGCTAAAGATAATGATTGACTGACAGTGTTATTCTTACAGTGTCGGTGTATATCGATTATGTTTGTTGCAAAATGATTAGTCTCTTTCACACAACACTTGTCTTAGTTATTAATTCATGCACTTCCAATCTCTTTTGTCATATATTCTAGCCTCAGTAACCAGTCAGGGGGCAAGTCTATGTCCCGAAAGTTGTTTACCTGGAGAAGCTTCAAAAATCACTTCTTTAAATGAAACTATCATAGGTCAAGAACACTCTGAGAGGGCAATGTTAATGGTGGCATCTCATAGAACTACTCCGTCGGAATTTCTTCAGACCATGCCAGAGACAGTGAAGCACGAAGGTTGCAACAAAGCTGCATTTCATGACTCTGAGTTATGCCTGGCAATGGGGTGAGCATTTTTTAGGTTCATTGGAAATATGTATACTTTTCAAGTCCTTTGAAATCATGAATGTGTTTTGTCATCATTGTTTAGATTAAATACGACCGTACAATCATGGATTTCACAGCGTGAGAGGAAACCAGATGTTGAATTAGACGCGGTAGGCAATTTCAATTTTAACAGTATGTACCAAGAATTCTTATCTGTGAGCCAGTAGCACTGATGTTATAGGTATGATCCGTTCAAATTTCAGGTAAAAAATGTTGATAGCAAGCAAAAACAACACTTGATCAAGGAACAAATAAAAAATAGTATGCTTCCACAAACGACAAAATGTTCATTTTAATACCGGTGGATTCTTATTTTGGTGATAAAACTATAGACGAAAGGTTTTTTCACATCAATGTGACTAATTCTTGGTCATCTTTATGTTGTTTCATCAGAAAGTCTTGCATTGTGGCCAGGCTTGTCTTCAGTGTCATTTGATGTTAGTCATAAAAGATCGCGTAAAAGGTGTGCAACTCATGTTTACATCACTCATACGATTCGGAGTTCAAAACAAGGAGTTATCGAAGAATCTAATCTTCATGAGTGTCATGAAACGAAAGTGCGTGAAGGATCAAAGCATGGAGTTCATTTCGAAGTACACAACTTCAACAGAATGAGAAATGGAGTAGTTACAAGTGATACAGTGAGGAATCCTAATGAAAGTAAGAATGGCATTCTTTTGCAGCAATGCCGCTATGGTGAATTATCACAGGCTGCTTCAACATCTGGAGTGTATGGTCCTCAAAAGCAAGTAAGATCAAGGTTTTTTCTGGTAAAGATGTTTCCCCTTATCCCCTTTCATGTTCTCATAACTATCCTTATTATGCAGAGTTTCAATCTCCTGTCCTTGTCAACTGGAAGTTATGGATTAAAGATCGACGACAATAATTATAATAAAGTTCAAAGTAGGTTGGAACCATTGTCAAATTTGCATGTACCCTATTTTCAGTCAATAGCACAGCAGCAAAGGGTAATGCCAATTCCTTCGCATCAAAGTCGTTGCGTCTCAAGAGTTTACCTTGATCATCTGACTGTTGTAGGACCACAGGTATTGATTAATTTGTCTTTGTTACAAGAGAAAATGAACAAACAAATTCTAGGTCCCAACTTCTATACTCTGTTCTTAATATATGAAATGAGGTTGTTAAAGTTTGTTGCTCACAGTGAACTTAATAAACTACTCTAACAACCAAATAACATAGACATGCAATTAAATATCCCTCATAAATATATCCCTTGATCCTATTACTACAAAAGTATCTTACACTAATGTCTTTCCATGATGCTTAAATTATCTGCAGCTTCAGTTGCAACAACCTTGTTATTATGGTAGCCAATTATATGGAACTCAATACAGTTCAACAGTCTCAAATAAACAAGAGCACCAAAAATTGTGGGGGATGAAACAAGCAGCTCAAGCTAGGTCATCTGTAAATTGCAATATTACGAGGACCCAGAATCCTAATTGGCAAAGTGGAAGAAATGACTATTCTGTAATGGGTCCATGTTCCCCCCAAATCATCCATCCTCTGAACCCTACATCACAAGAAATATTTGGATCCAAGATTACTTCAATCGTTGGACAACAGCAGCAGCTCATTTCCCCCATCCAAGACAAATGGGCAAGATCTTCATCTCAATTCTATATGTGAAGAAATTAGGGACAGATTCCAAAGTACTGGTGTAATAAGATTACTATTTTCTTTTTTTCATTTGTAGTTGTTCCTTGACAAGTGAAATGAGCAAGTGTATCACTCATTGTGAGACGGGGGAAGTAAAATTATACAGTTTTATATCTCTGGTGTTTTGCTAACTACAAA
Source organism: Medicago lupulina (assembly GCA_958299785.1). NCBI lineage: Eukaryota > Viridiplantae > Streptophyta > Magnoliopsida > Fabales > Fabaceae > Medicago > Medicago lupulina. Next base: position 70,996,030 of record OY283141.1, on the reverse strand, counting down.
GAAGCACAATGGATTGTTTTAACAGAACACAGATAATGAAAAGGGGTTACTTAAAACCCCAACTTTCTGAATGTATACAACATATTAACACGAGATTTAAGAAACCTTGGAAGTGTACATAATACATGGCTCAAGGGTGGGAAAAAAGTCAAAATTCTGTATCACAATTAAAATACAAGAATCGCGCCAATTGCAATAGAAATCATCATAGTCTCCCTGTCGTGACTCTGCTGAAATGAAATGCTTCACTCTAGTTTTTCAAGCTCCCCCATTCTTTCAATGATAGCCTGCAAACACAGAACAGGTTAGTTAAGGAATTGTGGTTTTCTGCATCATAAATTTAGTTTGTGAATGAATTTACAATCAAGCCGCAATTGTCGTATGCAGAGAAATATGCCCAATGAAGCTAAGGAAATCGACAGTTAGGCCTTAAATCATAAGGTGCCTATGCAGCTCAAGCCTTGAACTAGCAATCACATGTCAACAGTATGATAACATCAAAACAATACATACCTTCTTGCTTGTTTCTTGCAGTTCACCCGCTAGAATGAATTCATCAAGTATAAGGTAGACCTTCAAGTCACAGATAAAATTAAATGAGCAAGGAACAACAAAACAACTACAATAATAAAAACATCCTTCAGAAACAATACTATCAATATTGTAATCAATAACCACTCCAATCCCAACCCTCAGCAATCACAAACTTCATTTCGAAAGAAAACATAACACGTAGAGAACAGTAAGACTTAGGTTATATACATATCTACTGCTGTATGTTAAATTAGAAACAATGGATGAAGATGTATCTGAGAATGCTCAATTAGAAACTCAACAGGTTGATGACTTATTTCCAAAAACAAAGGAAAGAAGTGAAATATATTATACTCTAGCTCTTTGTTACTGCAGCGAAGTGAGAATAAGGTTGCTTTGGATCTTTTGGGGAAATTTTTGAAAAACAGAGAACTCTGTATGCTAAGAATGCATAGAATAATAACTTTTAGTTTCGAAAATTTGTGCACACAACAAGGCTTGTGTTGAAGATGGAATCAAATTTTCCTGCAAGTACATTTTTCATATATATGGTAGCAAATGGAAGCTATTGCAAATTGTTGACTAGGTCTTCTACAGAAAGTTGGATCAAGTATTTACGGATTCATACTACTAGCAAGGATTTATCAGCTCAAAAAAAGTTTTTGTTATTGATGCTGCTTTAGATCAAAGTGAAAAATGGGATAAAGGAGATATTTTTAGAACTAAAGCATGTGGACGATGTGTCCTACAATTGAATAGTGAGTCTACCAATTTATAATATATTAAATCAGCCCCACCAATTCTAATTCTGACACCTCAGCTCTTTTTGTGCCATCATGTAATTCAACTTTTGCCACATCTAACCATCTTCTGACATGGCACTCGTAAAAAACACTCAGATTCTTCTCCCTATTCCATATCCACCCATCCATCTACCCTTTTATATTCCACTATTGTTTTGTATCATAAATCCTAATTTATCTCGATTTCCGAGACATCGTTTTCTATAAATCAAATGAAAGTCAGTAACAAAACACAATCCCAATATCATCATAGCATTACCAACAATACAAAGATAGATAACAAGAATGTTACTCCAATGTTTTGAATATCTACGCATGCTCAATTAGAACACCCCTAATGTGATTACTGAAAAATAAAAAAGATAATGTGATAGAATAACAAACCTTGTGGAAGTTAAAAACCAAATCGAGTTCGCAGACATTGCTGAAGAAGTGATCCAAGATTTCAACAAACAAATGGATGCACTCTAAATATGCCAACTCATTATCAGTGATGTCAACACAAAGTGAGAAAAACAGTCCAGCATATCTCCGGTATATTACCTTGTGTGTACGAAACTGCAACAAATGTTACCCATTAAACGGTTATTATTTAACAAATGAACAAAAAAGCACACCAATATATAGAACTACAGCTTCATCCACTTTAAAACAGCAGAATGCTTTAAAACGTGCATCACATTAATTATTTATAGGAACCCAAACCAATACTCACAAAATGATTTATTAATTATCTTTCCAAGCAAATAACATAACTTTTATATTCTTTATGTGCAATATGCTCAACTTCTGATGCAGTATCTGTTAAAATAGGCATTCGATGTACATGAAGCAAAAGTGAACAGTAGCATGGAAAATGAAAAGAATGCACAACCCCAATATTAAGCAGAGAACAACGAGACTCTGGTCAAAGAGTATATAATTTTAGAACTGGATGTTCCAGAAACAATGCCAAGTAATGATACTGAAGAACTTGGAATGGTTTCAGTAGTGTTACATGCTAAAGAGAAATTACTGTTCACAGATGATGGAAAAATAAAACATGAGGAAGCAAAAGAGATGGGAGAAAAAACTGATATACAGTTACTAAACAACGGAAAAGAAAGTAAGCTTTAAAAATCAGTAATGCTATTTATCGTGACTGATTTCATCCCAAAAGCTTCACAAATAGATTTTCAACCAATTAACAAGGGCCTTTCAAGGAAAACACGGAGGGTATTTGAGGAGGACATAGGAAGCATAACCAAGGGAGGAAGCATAAAGGACATTCAAGATCTTGGAACTCCAATGACAACAGTAAGGTCTAAGAAGGCAAAAGACGCTCTAAATATCGTGTTCTCCAACAAAACATGATTTAGCTCTAATTTGTACGTTTCCAACCTAGAAAGATCCTGAAGTTATTGACGACAAGATGAGTTTTATATAAGCATTGTGTGTAATGTGGTTACATGATTATGTAATGGCCATCACAATAGAATCGTAAACCAAAATTTCATGATATCAAGCCTTATCCTTTAAGCAACTCTCTAAGAAACATTTTACCGAACTTCGTTTTTACACAATAATAAGGAATTGCAAACATTACAAAAATTAAAGTTTTCATGAATTTCAAATCCTTCAAACAGTCATTTTCAATTTCAAAGAGGACCCGGACTCTAATAAATTGTCAAGTTGATCCCTATATTTTAACAGCTTTTTATCAAGTTGTTTCTCAACATTTAACCACTTACTGTCAATTTAGTCCCTAACAATTTATCGCAGTAAGTGGGGTCAGGTACATGGATCAAATGACGCCTTAATTAATGTTCAATCATATTTGGTATTTCTATTCAACTAATTAATCTTGAAAGAAAAATAGTTTAAAACAATTATGAAACAAATTATGCATTATATATGGAAAATGAGAAAGTGATAATCTTGTTACCTCAACGAAATTAGTGTATTTGGGATCTCTATTGACAACGAGGCGATGAACCTCGTATTCGACCTTGTGTTTCTCGGAATCTTCAAGAGGAACATAGTATTTGGCTAAACGGGTTTTACCCTGTCTGTTCTGCAACAGAATGAATCGGATCTGCGATCCAAAAAGGGGAAATTAATTGTAATTATAATTAATTTATGAAAATGTAGAAAAGATGATGAAAGAGTACCATTTGATTTGAATTGAATTGCGATTAAGGAGAAGAATGTTAGCTCTCAGCTGAAGAGAAGAACAAGATTTGAACAATTTTGGAGTACGACGACGTTATTGTTTCTGGTGCTCACTTTACTTTTTTGACTTTCAAACCGCGTCAAACAACCAAATAGGAGTAGAGTTTTTTCTTTTCGATATTCAAGTTTTTATAAATTAATAATTTTTAGATTATGGTGTCTTAAAAATACAAGGACTCCAAAAAAAAGGGAAATATAGGGCCAAAGTAGTCAATCATAGACCAGTAATTAAAAATGTAAAAAATTCTAATGACTACAAATGTCGTCTTTTGGTAGTAAATATGATCCTCCTTTTTTTAGCGATTGAAATAATGATTTAATCGTCTAATGATGACAAAATGTTGTCTCTTAGGTTGTAATTTTTGAATAATATCATTTATCGTCAATGAAATTTCAGATAATTTTAAGGACTGATCCACGATAGACCACTTATCAAATTGGTCCACCAAATAATTCACTCAAAAACCAATACAAAGAGGATAAATATTTGTGTGGTCACAACAACAAACATAGACATTTCGACACATAAAATGGAAAAAAAAAATAATGTAAATTTTTAAAATAGTTAAAATGTTATACATCATTAACATGATTAATTCATATTGAATTAGGATTATGACCAATATTTCTCTATAAAGATCTAACTAGATAAAATATATGTATTATTAATTTTAGAGCACAAAAAGGTTTTTATTTTTCCTTTAAAAAAAGGGTAATTTTTGTAAGGAATAAAAAGAGTAATTTTTTAAAGGGAAAAAGTGTATTATTTATTTTTTTATTATTTATCAAAACTTTTTTTTTTGGAACTAATTATTTTTTCTAAACTTTAATCATATGTAACAGAACAACGGTCCATCATAAAGTCAAAGACTCCTTCTCCTAATAATCACAGAAGAAGAAAACCAAACACAAACAAAAAAATGTCTGTTTCTTCGGTTACTGTTATTACCTCTACCGTGGGACCCTTTCTTCCACGATCCCATCGGCGATCAACAACAGCCGTCCGATCCAACAAAGTTTCAGTTGGACCAACGAGATTATTAACGAAACTCAAACAAGACTGTGCCACTCCTCTACCTCTTCTTCACCATGTGGCTGATGCAATGTCCTCTGAAATGCGGGCTGGGCTTTCCTCTGATCATGGGCCCGGGCTTCCCATGATACCAACTTATGTCAACACTCTTCCCACTGGGTATTTCCTTTGATAGACTGAGTTGATCTTATTCGAGACGTGTCAGACGTTAAATATGTTATCTATGATGATCCACAATATTTTTATATGTGTTTTTTATATGGTTGGACTAGAACTTATCTATGCTTCCTTGTTTGTGATTTTTACTATTGGCATGATTAATATGATGATGATATAGGAATGAGAAAGGGTTGTTTTATGCATTGGATCTTGGAGGAACAAACTTTCGTGTGTTGAGGGTACAATTAGGTGGCAAAGATGATCGTGTCATTGATGTTGAGTTTGATCAAGTTGCTATACCTCATGATCTCATGTTTGCTACATCTGAGGTTAGTCTGTTTTGATTAACTTATTTGAGCTTATCGATTGTCTTAAATATTTATGAGACTGGCCGGGAGAACTTATGAAAACAACTTATGACATGTTCATAAATCATAACTTGTTTTCAGCTTATTTTCCTAAGCTCTCCAAGATAGCTTACAAAAACTCAAATGAAAACAATAACTCCATTTTATTTTGTTATAAAAATAGCTTATGCTATAAGCTGCCAATTAAATTGTTTATCCAAAAAGGCGAAAGTTGTTGTCATGTGACTGAAAGGTCACGGGTTCAAGTCTTGGAAACAACCTCTTGTGTAAAATACAGGGTAGGGCTGTGTACAATACACCAAAAATGGTGGGACCCCTTCCCGGACTCTGTATACGGGAGCTTTAGTGCACTGGGTTGCCCCCAAAAAGGCCAAAGCTTACTTTGCATGTTAAAGATTTGATGTTTTCTTAATACTAATTGGGATGGTATAATATACGCAGGAGCTGTTTGATTTCATTGCTTTAGGGCTAGCCAAATTTGTGGACAAAGAAGATGATAGATTTCATTTTCCTCTAGGAAGAAAGAGAGAGATTGGTTTCACATTTTCATTTCCTGTCAAACAAACTTCTATTGACTCTGGCATACTAATCAAGTGGACCAAGGGTTTTGCTGTTTCTGGAACTGTATGTGTTTGTTTGATTATTAAGTTCTTTAATCACTTCCATTAATTAGAGTTCTATATTTGGTATAGTTAGATAGTGACAAAATTCAAACTCTTTACATAGGTAGGAAGAGATGTAGTTGCTTGTTTGAACGAGGCTTTGGAAAGACAAGGACTAGATATGCGAGTTTCCGCTTTGGTACGTTGTTGTAATGTTACTAATATTGTCATTATACTTTCATTCAAGTTTAAATATACAAATGCAGTATTGATATAAATGGTTCTAATAATTTCCTACCTAATAGGTTAATGATACTGTTGGAACACTAGCCGGAGCAGAATACTACGACAATGATGCTAAGGTTGCTGTTATTTTAGGAACTGGAACTAATGCATGTTATATCGAGAAGTTAAGTGCCATTCCCAAATTACAAGGCCATGTTTCTTCTTCTGATAAAATGGTTAGTAAAAGCGGCACACTTTCATTTATATCTTTGTTCAAATAATATAGATGAATTAGCTCATCGTTATTGATGTTAGAAAAAAACATTGCTTGATTCAGATCATTAGTACTGAATGGGGTGCTTTCTCAAATGGTCTCCCTTTAACTGTATTTGATAGAGAAATGGATGCTGCTAGTATTAATCCTGGTCACCATGTAAGTTTTCGCACCATCTATGTTGTAATGTTGTTGTTCATCAAAAAGTTACATCCCTTATCTAGAAAACAAGTGAGTAACTAATTATATCTCTAATATCATCTAACAGATTTTTGAGAAGACAATCTCAGGAATGTACCTAGGTGAAATTGTGAGACGAGTGCTAATCAATATGGCTGAAGAGGAAGGTTTATTTGGGATATCTGTCCCTCAAAAATTGTCCATGCCTTTCATACTTGGGTAAATTTTCACTCTAAAGTTAAACTCTTCCGCTCAAATCATATATAGAAGTAGGAAAATTGCTAGCAAGACACTAGATATGTTAAGAATTCTGATTGCTAATATAATTTGGTGAAATTAAAATTAGGAACATTCTATATTATTAACAGATATGCTTTGCTCCCCAATTAATTTTTTTACTTCTTTTATAAGAAAAAAAAATTATTTTCGTGTTTTATTTCTGAGATACACTTTGTGTCTGTAAGGGACCCCGGATTAATTCTTACAATTAGTAACAAAATATGCTTACAATTTACAAATAAATTTAACAGGACCCCAGATCTAAGCGCGATGCAGCAAGATAATTCTGGCGATTTACAAGCAGTTGAGTCCCTCCTCTATGATAAAGCAGGGGTAAACTCTTGAAAACTCCTTCTTTCATGATATTAAAATGTGAAAGAAGAACCTTAGTGTTTTACATTACCTGCACTAGAAAGTACATATTAATCTCAATCACTTAGTTTAAATTTTCTGTTTCCTTGACACTCACTTGTTCCCTTCAGGTTGAATCCAATCTAAGTGAAAGAAAAACAGTTCTAGAAGTTTGTGACACAATTGTAAAGCGAGGTGGTAGCTTAGCCGGTGCAGGAATTGTAGGGATTCTGCAAAAAATGGAAGAAGACTCAAATGGTCTTATCTTTGGAAAGAGAAGTGTTGTTGCCATTGATGGGGGTTTGTATGAAAATTATCCTCAATACAGGACTTACTTGCAAGATTCAGTAAAGGAGCTATTAGGAACAGAAAAGTCAGATAATATTGTGATAGAACATTCAAAAGATGGTTCTGGTATTGGAGGTGCACTATTGGCAGCTTCAAATTCCATGTACAAACAAGATTGAACATTTAGTTCAATTAGTATTTAATCATTGGAATGGAGCAGAATATTCATAACTTTTTTTTGCAAGCAAACTCATGATTTTCTCATATTATTTCATTTATTATATGGTCACGAATACAACTTGGTAAAAAAATAAAAAAGTTGAGCATTAGTTGCATATGTAGCCACCTCGAGCCAACTTATGAGTTACTACATTCACTTATCTCAGAAAACTCTACCAACTGAGTTAGGACAATAAACAACATAAGAGCCAAGCAATCTTGGATAACACTCCAAGCTCAGAAGAATCGGTTGTAGGAATATTAAATCAATCAACTAAAACTTGAAGATAAATATTGAGATCTTATATGTCATTTTATAAGCAAATGATTTCTCATGCTTGACACGGATCTCACTCTTACACTTCATCCGTTTCATAATGAATATCACTTTAATAAAAAAAATTATTTTAAAATTAATGTCATTTGTGTTTTGTGTTAACCCTCCGATTCTTAAGAAAGAGAACCCTAATAATCTGAAATTCGACACGAGGTAAGTAAAGTTTAACTAATAATTGTTTATCATTAACCACTTCCAATCTCTTGGTCACATATTTATTTTAACATGAATGCCATTTTTAATTACATTATAGCTTAATTTTTTATCTTCAATTGTATCATCTAACTATTAGTATGAATAACTTAGGTTTTTGTAAACAATTTTTCTGAAACTCGTTAATCACTTGAGTCTAATTATTTAATTACTATGTGCATCACTCTCAAAACACTATTTCCTTCTACTTTTCATTTATTTCAGTAACAAACTTAGCAATAATTATTTTTTGGTACAACTTTTTATTGTTTGGTACAACAAACATAGCATTTTTTTTTTGGTATACAAAGCTAATAAACAACAAAAAAAACAAGAAACTTAAGCTCTAGGGAAGAAAGATCCTATGGCGTCCATTCTAATCATGACGAGGAGACCCTGAGGAGCGGATGAGTGGACCAAGAAGTTATTATCTGAAGCAGCACCTAGCTTAGCCATGTAATCAGCACATTGGTTACCCTCTCTGAGCGTGTGTTGAATAACGAAATGACGGGAAGCTAAAACATCTTTGATATCTTGGACGAGCACTGCGTAAGCATGGTACTTGGAAGCATTGCCTGTGATGAGGTTAACGGACTGTTGAGAGTCCGAATAGCAAACTAAATTATCCAGCCCCATTTCAACTGCTAACCGTAGCCCTTTGAGAATTGCAGTAAGCTCAGCAAGGAGGACACAGACCGTACCAGGAAGGAAACCGGAGAAGGCTGAGATAAAACCACCAGCATTGTTTCTGAAAAAATAACTATTTTTTTCTATTTGCTATTTTTTTGTCAAGTATAGTCCATTGAATAGATTTACACACTTTGAAGTATTTTTTTCGATTCAATTTCTTAGTAATTCATTATATGTGTGTATAGAAATCTTCAACCACATTTATTTTAAAAGAGAGAACGTATTTAGTATACCAAAATTATAACTGCATTAAATTTTGTGTGACAATAATATCCAAAATATCCAAAATAAAGGATGATACTATAAACTCATAAATTTAGGAACTAAGACCTCCTTATAAGTACGAACAATGAGGTTTGCTTGCCTCCTAGTGAATGGGGTTAAGCAAGACCGTCCCAAATATAGAGACACCAAATTATCTTTGATTTTGTACATTTATTGTGGTAACTATCAATAAATAACATGATGTGAAGATAGCATTTTTTTTTCTCTGCTTAATACTTTTTTTTGATCAAGGGGAAAAATTCTCTGCTTAATACTAAATATAGAAAAATAATATAAATTTTTAATTAATAAAAGATACTAATTAATAAATAATGAAAGATACTAATTAATAAATGATTTTAATTACGATTTCAACTTGAAATGGAATTCTTTATCACAGAAAAAAAAAAAACTCGTGATTTATGGAGGCGCAAAAAGCATATTCGGTTCTTCATGAATACTAATTACTGATAGTCACATGACCAAGGATTCACAAATCACACGTACGAGTGAGTCATAAAGAACTAGAAAAAAAAAAAAAAACTTGATATTATTCTTCACCCTCAATAATCAAAACACATTAAAATAGTGACAATGGTGGAAGCATAATCAAAACAAATAAAATAAAAATTTAATGACAATGATATCCATGGCGTAATAATGAATCATAGCTCACATTTACATTCAAAGTATATGATATCCATAGATGCATAATGAAGCATATGAAAAAGAATGTTACACATTATTAACATCTGATGATTTTCGACCATCCAAAACACCCTCTTTGTTGAAAAACTCAATGCAATCAGAAATGGCTTCATTATAATGAGAATAAGAAGAATAATATGAACTGCATGAAGTCTTTGGTGGTTCAAACCTTTCAGAATTTCTGTGCCTTGATGAATCTGTTGATGACCTATGATGAGAAGAAGAGAATACAAAACGCATAAGAACCTTGCGTAAACGATGAAAGATTTTCATTGTTGAGAAGTTTAACTTGAAATTACAAGGTTTTTTTTGTTGTTCTTTTGTGGCTTTTATTTGTATGACAAAGCTGCTATGTTCTTGACCTCTTTGTGTGTTGTGCATTTTCTTCCTTTGACTCCACCGGGAACTGTAATGCTATGATGTTTGTCGTTTGGTTTCTTAAGGGTATTTATAAAAAGGATGACCAACTTCAAATGTTTCAAAAGGGATGTGAATAAAATAAGGGTGTGTGATTAAAAGGAAATAACTTAGGTATATCCATCTTCTTATTAGGTGTATTAATTCCGTATCATTTTTATCTAAAAATATTTATACCTACCATAATTTACTAAAATCAATAATTTTCTTTATAACTAAAAAATTCAAAAATACCATAATAATCTACTCAAATCCATAATTTCCTTATGTGTTTTTCGCGTGGGAGTACAAAAAATGAACCTATGCTAGAGTGGATATAAAAATCACATCTTGACTAATTGAGTTGGGTGAACATCAATAGATTGATCACACTTTTAAGGTTGTTCTCCCTAAAATTTTGAGGTATATAACTCTAGTTTGAGCTGTTGGCCCTAGTAACCATGTCTCAAGTTAAAAATCTTGATCATATGATTTGGTCGAATTCGTTTAAAATCATTTTTATTATCTAATATGATTCGTCCAATCTAAAATCAATGGTCGAAATTAATTACTACATAAAATTGCATAGTACTTTTACTATAGCTTAGATATATTTGTAAAACATGTTTTAGAAAATTTGATCGGATCAACCAATCGAGACATTTTAGTAAGGAAAATGTTAACAAGTGCCATAAAAAATTTCTTGTAATAGGATCTACCATATTTCTCAACAAGAAATGTAATTGGGAAAATTTCTTGGAGTGTAAAGTATGTTTTTCCTTTTAAAAAGGTGGTCATTCAAAGGTTAAAAAATTATATTCTAATTTGGAAGGCAAAGTTCCATGTGCCCAAATTATTGGCATGGCCTTCTCTTGTCCTCCTCTCAACTGGTTTCCTTTAATTTGTGTCTTAAGTTTTCTTGATTATGTTCAATTAATATCAATTATAAATATAACCACGTTTATTGGTATTTAATATCCGTGAAAGATTATTGATTAGCGATTAGTTAGGACTAAAATCTGATAATCATTTCAAGTTTAGTAACTAGATTAATTAAAAGAGACCAAGAGGGAATGAATGATATGATGGAATCACTTTGTTCCGCATATAAAACCTTGAAGGATCTCCAACTATAATCATTTGTAACCTTTGTGGAACCCATATATAACATGTCCAACGTTAAAGTAAATGATTTTGCTCCGATTCTTCATTCAATAAATTTCGTTTTATATACAAATTCCTTATCCTGTTGGGATTTTTGTTCCCTATTTGTGTTAAAGTAATAATATGGTTCCTATATGTGACTATTTATTAACTATAGGAAGAATTATTTATAATTCCTTTATAAAAAATATATATAGGAAGAAATGATAAAAGGCAAGCTTATAATGATGATCCAATTTTATTAATTTCCTCCCTTTTAATTTATGGCAAAGGTTTAACGTTAAGAATGGATTTCATATGTGGAAGCTGGTTGGTAGCTGTATTTTGACACGCAGTGTGTTCCAATTTTTATTTTTGAAATGTACTTTGCACTAAAAAATAATTGGAAGTAATTTCTTTGTAGCAAAATGTTATTAGAAAAAATAAAAGAGATAGAGAGATTATTTTTCTTCTATAGTGAATTGTAATCTGGGAGGAGGGAATAACTTTTACTCTCTTAGAACTATTCTCTAATGATATACTAGTAGCTAAACTAAGGGGCTGCAAAATGTGAAGATATGAATAGAAACTAGAATGATAAGTATTATGTCTGAGAATCGTATATCATTTGACCTGAAAGGTTTGAGGCAATCATGATTGATTAGTAAGCATTATGATGATGTCTTGTACTTTCTTTCCTTTAAACTACTAGAGAGATGTACATAATATCATTTTCTATGCTTAAAATCAATTCACTTTGTCTTAATAAAAATATATGTGTCTTGTAACTCTTCTTAGCTTGAATGAAAAATTTACACCGGAACAAAAACATATTTTTATTACAATACCATCATACATCATCTACATGAAACAAAACAAAAAATCAAAATGCAAAAAAAAAAAAATGGGAACGGCCCCTCCTTAGTGCGACTAGATATTGAATGGCCGATTTCATTTCATTTGCATCCACTTCAGAGTACCAAATAGGTCGTTATATGAAGTATCATTTTTCATCTCATCCAAGCAAATAGTCCTAACTCTCCTGATTACCTAGAACGTATCCACAACATTCTTGCATGCTCTTTCTCTATCAGGACCTCTACATTTGTTGGTCTAGGTAGTTCTCCCTCGACTGGGGGTACTACTTTCAGATGAGATGCCCCATAGAACCATGAAATGTAACTTTCTACATGTTGCCATTGTGTCTCCATAAATAGACCCTGCTCTGCCTCAAGTATAACGTGCAGCAAAAAATCTTGGAAAGCATGGTCTACATCGAAGACATTAATATCCAATACGGAGGAATGATGTCTCGTAATTGTTTGCATACGACTATATTACCTCATCACCCACTCTAACAAGTGGTGATAAACCATCTTACGGCCACACTTTATCCAACTGGAGTTCCAACAAATTTAATCGAACATACGTGTCTGACGATGTTCATTATTGGAGCTAAAGATCATGTCGTCGACCTCTAGGCGATAAAAATAGGTCATGTAGTTGTCTGATAGTTTATGGTCTTTTCCATGAATGATTCGCGAAGCGAGTGGCATGTCGACGAAATAGTTGAGGTGGATATCATAACAATATATACAAATAAAATACTCTATAATACAAATCTGAAAAACAAACACAAATAGAAACACATATTACAAACACAATCACTCATTAAATTCAAAATACATATTAAAGTACAAATAATTACCGGCAGAAGGGTAGAACAACCACCTATCGACCCTATCGAAGAATAGTAGTCTTAGCCAAAAAGTGATATAGAATGTTAGCATCATAACAATTAACAACCCAAGTCCACTCATTGAGTGTACTAGGGTTCCGTAGGGGCTGTAGAAACACCACATCAACACATTTATTGATCTTGTCTAAGAAGATTTTGCATCCTACAAAATAAAGAAGGTAAGCACATATGCAATAAGTTTGTGGTCATTTCTCTCAGTCTCCCTTCCAACTATACTTTCCAAATTTAAAGCTTTGGTGTTATGATTCTCAAATATTTCCTTCAGTCAACACAATGAGATATGTGTTCCCTTCAAATCCATGCACTCACCAGCAACAATATAGGATTCACACCAAGAATAACTAAGTGAAGAAGACATGATATACGAGTGGAGTGTCATGCACAAAGACAACTAGGTCAAATTCCATCCATTACAGTTAGGTCAAATTCCATCTCTTAAAGTTAGGTCAAATTTTACCATTAATCTAACCCCTAATAGACATTTATTTGTCACTTGATGTGTTAGCTCAATACAAGAGTTTAGTCTTGTAACTCAAGAAATTAAGTTCAACTCACACAAAGATATTTATAGAATGACAATTAATGTCATTTTAATCAATAAAAAATTTCACTTTCGCTATTTTCTTTTTAAAAAGTTAAATCATCGGCCCTACATAATGCTTTTTTAAAAACAATAAATATTAGTGTTGTTAGGTTTTGTTGAAAGTGACTATTGAATCCTTGTATATTCAAATGTTGAGTACATTTACATGTTATGAATTTATTTTCAGATTATGAATTACAATCACCACCAACCAATGTTTTATTTTGAACAAGCCAAAATGGAATATATAACATTAACAAAGGTGTTTCATCTCGCACAAGGCGTGCAAAGAGAAACTCCCAAAACAATTACAATGTCAAGTCGTCAGTGCCATAAAATAAAACACCGCAACAGAGTAGCCTGAAGTAATAACAACATTACACCAAAACATCCATACAAGACAAGGAATGTTGCCACCAATCATGAAAGCTAAAAAGAAATGTATGCATATTATAACCACTGTTATCTCAAAATATAAGTTGATGCAATAATATAATGGTTTTTTTATACATATCACGCAATAATGCAAATGCCCGCCTAGATAACTAGTTCAATTTTCAAACGATGGAGTGGTAATTTTGTTCAATTCCATTATAAAATATTCAAACAATAGAATGAACTCTATTCTATTTTGTTTTGTTCCATTCAGTTCCGTTGTCATGTTCATTTTATAATATCCAAACATATCCTTAAGATGTAGTGATTTTTAAAAATAAAAACTAAAAGATTTTTTAATATCACAATTTTAACTTTGAGATAAGTGATTTACTTTTTTAGTAGAGGTGATAAGTGATTATTACTTTCAAAACTTCTAATGTCATTTTCCACATGCACAAATACAACAGTCATAATCAACTTTAGAAAAAAATTTGATTCACGAGACCTAACTCTGATATGTTGCGAGATGTAATCATGATTCAAACTTCAATTCTTCTGTTTGTGTGAGTTTTCAATAGTTATTATGTCATTTCGTCTATTTCTAAAAACAAAAATAAAAACAACTTTGAAACATTAGAGTTTGTAATGTATAAAAACATTAAATTTTTAACTTACTTGACTTTAAGAATTTATTAAAACAGAATGAATTTTAAAATTTATGAAAATTGAAACAGGGAATCGAGCATAGGCTGTTCGGAGAAATCATTTAATAATGTATTTATGGTCACTATTACAAGCAGAAAATTCATATTCTACGGAACATAAGAATATTGAAAACTATGAATAATAAGTGAGTTATATTGCGAAACTAGTTGTCATTTTTAAAAAGTGAGTAATATTGTGAAACTAGTTTTCATAAAATGACGCATAATAGAAAAGAAAATGTCTATGGAAACACTAATATAACAAAAATTGCACCATCCATGTGACCAAACAAAATCATTAACGAACTACCACTCGCCATATTCAACGACAAGGTTGTTTGGAGAAATCCTTTAATAATGCATCTATGAAACTGGTTTTCATAAAATGACGCATAATAGAAGAGGATAAGTCTATGCCAACACTAAATAAAAAAAAATGGCACCATCAAAATGACTATTTGAAACCATTAACAAACTACCACTCGCCATATTCCCCATCAGGATTGGTTTCTTCAGCAGTTGCAACACCCGCACCCCCTACAAGATTGGCCTCTTCAGATGCCTCACCAACATCTCCTTCAAATCATAAGTGAGTTCAATCAAAAATAAGTACAGTAAACAACGAACAAAATTTGACAAATAGTATGACGAGGGAAAATATAACTGAACATGAAAACCGAACAAAATAGTATGAAAACATCAATGATAAGAGTAACTACAACAACACAAATACATGCAGCAGCACCACCACCACCACCGGGGCCAATATTAAACTCATCACACAAATTTGCCAGTTCAGCAACATCAGCAACATGAACATGAGCATTAGGTGCAACTACAGTGGCACCGCCTTCAATAGGAACCTTGACGTTGATACTTCCACGGAGCAAGTCGTTAGCGTTGCTCAAAGGGGAAACTCAGTCAATAGGAATAGTGTGATCGATCAAAATCCATGGTGCAGAAAGACCAGCTTCTACAGAGATATTGTGATCCCGAGTAATCTATGCAGACATTTCTTCAACAGTTTGGTCACGAAGGAGGTCAGAATCTGGCGGGTCATTTCTCATGGCAACAAAATCGCCGAAATGGCACATGTAAATAACATAAATGGCACGAGTCTCAACAAATCTCCAGTCATCCCGCACTCGCTGCACAAATTATGTCCCAAACAAGTAAAATATTTATGAAAATCAATTATCTCACAAATAAACCAAGGCACCAAGACAAAAACAGAGTTAACTTGATACAAGTAACATTATCTACATGATAATCAATTGTATTAGACATAAACTACGGCATCAAAACAAAAAATCACAGCAATATCAATAACTCAATCCAAAATACTAAATAACAATCAACTGAGATATATCAATACAACTAACTCATTCATTTAAATAACAGACCTTCTTATCTATTCATCTAAATCAGACAAGTTGCAATTATCAAACATCTCACAAATAAAACAAGGCACTAAAACAGAAACAGAGCTAACTCGATACAAATAACATTATCTACATTATAATCAATTATATTAAACATAAATTACGACATCAAAACAGAAAATCACAACAATATCAATAACTAAATTCATAATACAAAATAACATTCAACCGAGATATATCAATTCAATTAACTCGTTCATTTAAATAACAACTCTTCTTATCTATTCATCTAAATCAGACAAATTGCAACTATCAAATATCTCACAAATAAAACAAGGCACTAAAACAGAAATAGAGCTAACTCGATACAATAACATTATCTACATTATAATCAATTAGATTAGACATAAACTACGACATCAAAACAGAAAAGCACATCAATATCCATAATACTAAATAACATTCAACTGAGATATATCAATTCAACTAACACATTTATTTAAATAACGGATCTTCTTATCCATTCATTTAAATCAGAAGGGATTTCGTAAAAAAGACAATGTATTAAACAATTTTACGATAACTAATCTTCGTTGTATTGGCCAAGTGGTCCCCCTCTAGTTAAACAATTTTATGAAAACATTTTCTACTTTTACTTTTTAAAATCTGTGTTAACTAAACTCCTTAAAAAAAATGTTAACTAACAAAGAGATGGTACACCTTTCAAGCAAACAATTTTATGCATTTTTTAACACCAATGAAAATATCAAAAGAATTGTTTTCATTGTTTCTATAAATGCATCATCTTTGGCTCACATCTCTTAAACAAAACAAAAAAATCTCATTTGTACTCTACTAATTAGATATTCTATCAAGGGAACAAAATTGTTTGATCTACGATATATAAAGAATAATAAATTCCAAAAGACTTTTCAACAAACTCAAAAAGATTGACTCAAGAGTAATTGGATGAGATGATAAGTGATCTCTTCCACTTTAACTTGAGAGAGAGAGAGAGAGAGAGAGAGAGAGAGAGAGTTTTGTCATCATTACGATTTTACTTGACTCGGGAGATTAGTTTTTGTAATTGCACGCAGAGGATGTCCAGTTTACACAGAAAAACTCAAAGATGTGAACTTGATTCCTCATGACATTCTTTGTGAGAGGAATTCTTATGGAAATATTCTATCGAAGTTGGGAGCTAATTGTATGCATTCTTTGGTTATGATTCACGAATAGCCTGCATGTCTTTTCTTGGCTTTGTTAGCCGATGTTCCTGGAGTGTCCTTTATTAGGAATTAATTCCTTTTGTTTATTTTTTCTTTTTATTTCATTTAACCAAAAAACTCAAAATTTGTTTTCTTTTAAACAATATTTAAGGTTTAATTGGGTGCAACGAGTCAAAGTAACTGATACCCGTCTAAATAAATGATCTAGACAAATAGCTTCAACAATTGACTTGTGATTATTGAAACTTATTGATGGTGCCTCGAGCTTCAGCAACTTCTGCAGCTTTAACAACATCTGTTTTCTAAATGCCTGTTCCTTCTCCAACTACCGACATTTTCGTCTGTGTAGATGCTGCTCTTCTCCTAAGGTCCCTAAATCTTAATTGATTGACATATTTTTCATGTTGCATCTTGTTCTTTACTTGCTTTAGCACAAGTGGACTAGCATGATCTTGAACACCTGATGAGCCACTAAATCTAGAAAGAGGCTTCTCATGACTTGAAGATGACGATGATGATCTCTTGGTGCAACTCCGTAGCAACCCTTTATTTTCCTTTAGCTGCTGTGGGGTACAAAGTGCTTGACTAAGCTGAAAAGCATTAGTAGAAAAGTCAATGTTGGGTTCAAGAACAGAAAATATCCCCTTTACGATCTTGGTCAACTTTAAGAGGTCGCTGTAACCGATTCTCGATAGACTTCTGGATAAGGAAGCTTTTTGGTTTGAGAATATTTGATCTGCCAACCTTCTTTTCAGTAGGTTTGAGAACTTGGAGATATTGAGTATTGATGAAGGGGTGATGAGTTAATTGTCTTTGCCCTTGATCGAGGCTCACATCGAGGTGGTGTGCGGATGTCATGGTGAAATCTATCAAAGCAATCTTGTTTAGACTTCCTGGGTACCTACAACCAATTTTGTAAAGCATTTTAAGTGACCAAAAGACTTAAGCATATATGCACTTATCTGGCAATCAATTGAACATAATTTATAACTATACATTTTCCTTTGTAATGGTTACAAATTACAATCATGAACCACTGCTATCCCAAACTATAAGCTAATACCTAACATGTCCACTCATGCAATAATGCAAACGTCCACCTAAATCACTTGGTCATATAAACTCCAATATTGTATATAAGTTATACCAAAGGAGATAAAAACACAGTACAGATATTATATTCGATATTTAACATTTACGTTTAGGAAAAATATTAACATACATGAATAATATTTTTCTGGAACAACACCATTTTAAAAAGAGATTTTTGTCCAAACATCACACAACTAATAGTTCTAACTTTCACTGTAAAAAGAGACACCAAAATAAACACAGATGTTTAGCTTAGAAAATTACATAACCACTTATCCACCAGCATCCTCATCTGTCAAAGAAGAGGTTAATTCTCACTTCTCAGCTAACATTTCTAGAATTATATTTGTATTTTAAACATTCAGAAAGATAACAAAACTATGGCATAAAAGATGGAAGCGATCCGCCACAATCATCATCTTTGAAAGAATCACCAGGAAAGTACCCTCCCCGCACACAGTCAAAGTCTAATCCTATCCGAAGCTTACAGAATACATATTATCGAAGTGACTTTTGTTGTTTTGTATTCACTACCGAGTTCAAATTGTACTCACTACCTAGTTCAAACCTAGGGCCCAATGCTAAGAGATTCAATTATCTATCAATTGTGACGACTTCGTTGGTTCTTTGGTATGTTTGGATCAGTGGCATATTGTAGAATAGGATGGTAGAGTATGATATTCCATTGTTCGGATGGTGGCATCTGTTTCATTGTTTATTCTAGTTGAAATTGATGCATATTTATAGAGTAATCTTGTAAAAATAAGTGGCAATGCATTAGAGACAACTAGAATGCATAGTTACTGCATGTTTCTAAATTGTTCTAATAATGCATAGATTAAGATGTAGCCTATTAAACTTCTTTAACAATGTAATGTAGAAAAGTCAAACAAACCTAGATTATTCTACTTCAAGAAACATCTTCAAGCACCTATAAATAGACAAACACGGGTGCAATTTTCTTCAAGCCTTTGAAATGTAATGGCAATAACATTGAAGGCCTCACCTCTCTATATCTCTAATCATACAATAAGTTCATTGCAAATGTGTTGCCTCTTGTCCTATGTTATTAAACATTTCACTACTAGCTCTCATATAACATTTTCTGTCATAGCTGTGTTTGGTCATACACCGGGTGTAGGAAAATGATTCCACTTGTCACCAACTGCTTTTTAAAACTACATATTTTACAATATGAATCTACTAAACTAGGAAACATGGTCTTTGACCCAAACACTAAAGGAGCAGAGGTAACCACAATGCCACATGACCTGACTTTGTTTGAGTTCAGACCCAAAACCAAGACGGAGAGAGAGGAGTTCAGATTTCCTAACAATCCAACCCTCTAAAGTTCCAGTCCAACTAATATCATAAACCTATAACTATAAGACTCAAAGTTCAGATAGAGCACACAAGCCCAGATGATAAATAAAAATTGAGACTTGTGGCCTCTGAGGCTCAACTTGAGTACAAGCTTAGGAAGAAATATGCAACTACTACAGCAATAAGGAGTCCCTATCAGAAGTCTTTAACAAGACATAAAAGGAGTCTCGCACGCAACTATGAGCAAGAGTGGTCCTTGCCAAAAGTCTTCAACAAGACCGAAAAGGAGGCTCGTAAGCGCAACTAAGGAGCAAGAATCAACCCTGTCAGAAATCTTCAACAAGGCAAGCAATGAGAACAATAACAACTAATGTGGCAAGAAGAGTAAGAAAATCATTATCAAGGTGGAGGTAATACTTTTCTAAATAAATTATGATACCGATGGGTATCAATGCAAGAGGAGATAATTTAAAAAGATCAAAGTTTAAGCAACTGCAAACTATGCTTGGAGTTTTCAAAATATGCATCAAGGAGGAGTTTGAAATTGATGCATATTTATAGAATAATCTTGTAAAAATAAATGGTAATGTATTAGATAAAACTAGAATATATGGTCTAGAGTTGCTGGATAATTCTAGATTGTTCTAATAATGCATAGATTAAGTTGCAGCCTATTAAGCTTCTATAACAACATAATGTAGAAAAGTCGAACAGAAACCTAGATTATTCCTACTGTTAGAAACATCTTCAAGCACCTATAAATAGACAAAGATGGGTGCGATTGTATTCAAGCCTTTGAGATGTAATGTCAATAGCATTGAAGGCTTCACTACCAGTTCTCATACTACATTTACTAACAATTCTCATCTATTCAAATTTTGCTAAATTTACATCATAAAATACTCAAACCAATGAAATGTAACTTAGGTTTCATTTCATAGCGGCCGGGATAGCGGTACAAAAAGCACTATGTTTTGCAATTGGAGCAATGCGGTTGCTAAAAAATGATTGTACCCATAATTTTAGACCTGTTGTAGGATTAATTTGGGAAGTACCAAAAACCCTAAGTCCTCTCTTGTTCTATTATGTGGCTGCATACGACACTACGACTCATTCCTCTCTTTTTTGCATCATTCATGACCCATTGTTCTTTCTTTCTCTACGACTGTGCGACTCATTCCTTTCCCTGCTCGCACTTTGCACTCTCACTCTGCTCGCATGTCATGTTCATTCTTTTCTTTATTTCGATTCTTATTGTTTTTATTTCTTTCTTTACTTCTCTGTTGCTTTTCTTCTTCCTCTCCCTGTTCTTGATTCTCTTTCATTTTGTTGATAATCTACTTCTATTTCCTTCCGTTGCTTTTCTTCTTCCTTTTTATGTTTCATTTCATGTTTTCCTGTTTCTACTTTTTTTTATAGTTGTCGCTTTTATTTTTAACCATGAATACTTCAGTTTTACGTAATTTATTTCATTTTTCTGCAACCATGTGTTTATTAGTATTAATTGTAGTAACTCCTAAATAAATCACAAAGCATCCGTTTTGCTCAACGCTACAACTCGGGATTGGGATAAACTCAAATAAGTCAATCCAAGTAGGTGCTTAAAGATCAACTATGAGGCACTAAAACACTCCGGTATCAGGTCAGCACTGACAATGGTCTGTCACACGATTAATAATTTAAGAAAATGAAAGTGTGATCGATGTAACCATATATGTCAGTTCAAAAACCAACATATGTCGGATAACAAACATGTTTTTAATACATAACGTCTGCGCTTCTAAAAGAGCAATCTTACATAGATAGATAAATAGACAGAGAGAGCATATACCAGTTCAGAAACATTCTTCCAGAAATGACGACTAGGTTTAGCAGCGAAACATGTTGTTTGCAGAGCCAATTCCTGCTCCTTCGTCCACCCTTCCACAATTTCACCGCCACCACCGTACTTTCTTTTCCCCTCCATTCCACCTTCACCTTGTTCTTTCTTCCACTCTTCCACAATGACACCAATTTCTTCAACTGCAAGTTCCTCACCACCACCATTTTCCTTCATTTTTATTCGCTTCACTCTCACGGAATCACGGGACGGAAATTCTCTCATTTTAACATCAAGTTTATGCTCAATTAGGGAAGCTTTTTGATGATTTGAGAATCCAGGAGATCGTCTGGGAGACGGAACTTCATCGTTCAACCTGGATTTGAAGGTGGCGGGGTTGCTGTTTTCACAGAGAAAGAGGAGCCTCGGTGATCTTCGAGGGGCGGTGGGGTTTCTGTTTGGCATTTTGACAAACACTTGATGGGGAGGATTCAATGAAGTAGAGACAAAATAACTACATATATATATATATGTGTGTGTGTGTGTGTGTGTGTGTGGCGAAAGAAGCAGTAGTTCATGATGTGATAAGATAGGAGGGATTATATTTGAACATTTCCTTAGTTAGGAGACGAATTATGTTTCAATGGGAGAATATTAAAAAGGAGGTGACATTATTTTCTAATAGGCAAAACAAGTGGATATGGATACACTTGATGCAATATTCTTGGTACAATTCAAATGTCTAAGAATATGTGGAAGTCGTGTGTTCCCTTTAAGCTGCAAATTTTAGCATGGAGAATGTTTATGTGCTTTTACGAGAAGTAACAAATGAACAGTTGTTTTTATGAAAGTTATTTACACATGATTTCTTCTATTGTTATTCTCATGGGTAAAGGATGGGAATCTAACATTCTCATTGGAGTGGGACTCAACTATATATCTATAATTTTTCGCTACCACTCACATTTATTTTTATTTTTTAATTAAATAATTTCTAATATATTCATAGGAAATCTATTTTTATTTTTTTTTAAATATATGGGTAGGAATGGTATTCATAAAAATATTATTCCTATGAATATCATTCTAAGGAATGTAATTTCTTATCTTGAAATAAACATATCCATATGATATGCTAACTCGTACAATTACATACACCATCATTATCATGTTTTACAATTTAAACCCTTCTCTCATATGATATTTAATGAGTAGCTTCTTAAAAAAATATATCTTTTTAGAGAAGACAAAAAATAAGTGTCAAAAAGTGGAGATATTTTTTGGATAATAATACCCTTGCATAAATTTTAATATTCCAATCATTATCATTGTGTTGACCTACCATAAGACTAGTTATTTATCTTTGTTCGCAAAATAATCGTCATTCTTCTCTGCTCAAGTGATAATTAATCTTGTTTTGAAATTGTTTAGCATTTCTGTTTTTTCTTTACTTTTTCAATTCTTGCATAGTTGAAATTGTATAGTTTTTTTTTTTTTCTTTTCAATTCCTGTTGTATCATGGAGGTTCTTTAGGGGGGATTCCTAAGTGACTTATTGATTAATCTTCATCTAATCTCCAACACTAGATCTCGGGTCAAGTTGAGTGAGCCTACAAGGACTTGAATCTGTCTGCCTCCATGAGAGCACATTCCTGGCCAAGTGTTCAAAAGTTCAAATAAATTAGACTACAGGGCTCACCAGGATCAGGATGAATGCTAAGAAACTTTCTATATCATCCACACAAAAGATAATTGTACCAGTAGTCAAAGTTGAACTCATACTCTTGAACCATAGGATTCAACTTTTTAATAACTGAACCAACATTCATTAGAAACTGGTTAATTTACTTCTAGCATAGCATCGTGGGATGTTAGATTCGATGTGAACTTATACATTGGTATATATGAATTCTCCCAAAATTCCAAGTGCTTCGGACAGTAGGAAAACAACGAATCTCCATGTGTCGGCGCATGTGTTTGCAATTATCATCTTGTGTTTCTATTCTACTATGCTAAAAGCTTGGATACATACATTCAAAAAGAAACAAAAAAATGAATAGAAAGCTACCTTCTTCATTATGCTTTCTAGGAAATGTGTTGTCTGGTCAAGGACAAGCAAAAACTAATCACGTCCCAACCTCATCCTTATAGGGGGATATGACGGTTATGAAACCACCATCAACAGCAATTGGAAAAGAGATTTGGGGATGACCCCTTTAACCCACAAAAATACACTTGAAATCATGGAGGGGAGCGATCATCAACTAAACTCCCAGAATAAGAAACCATCATAAAAGCATAGACTCTAAATCTAATGACGGGTCTTTTCATTTCAGCCAAGGAAAGTAAGGTAGGTTGTGGATGCTCTAATAATCTCATCTCAATGAGTATTAATTAGAACTACATCCCAATATCAATAGAAACTAGTCAATTTATTAACTTCTAACTAAGAAGCCAAATCAGTGATAACTACCTCATACACTTCAGATAATATATCACATAATACTCCATATACAATTTAAACCAAAGATATCAAGTTGGCAAGTTACTACAAAATAATAATTGAAACCAAATCCAACCTCCACATGAAGACTCTACCATGGACAGAGTAAATAGAATATAAAAGATACAATATAAACCAAAGAAAACAAGTTGACAAGTCACATGCTATTACAAAAAGCCTACAGTAACAATCTAATAAAAGAATATAACAAGAATCATCCCAAAATTATTAAAAATAGTTGTAAAATATCATTTCCGTGCAAATTTTGGAGTATCAAAGTCCCAATCATAAATATGACACATCT